>CM055097.1:26713038-27319191 GCA_029204225.1 Diphasiastrum complanatum
TCAAATACTTGAGACTTGAAGAACACCCAACAATATCTTGAGTAGTCATCAATGAAGGTTAAAAACATGGATGAACCTCCATTAGATTTGGTGCTAGCAATGTGCACATCCGAGTGTATGAGTTCAAGAGGATGAGATGACTTTGTGATGGAGTTAGGAAACACCTTCTTATGTGCCTTGGATAAGGCACAAGCTTCACAAACCTTGTCTTCCTTCCCAATAGACCTTGGTAGGCCTAAAGCATACTCCTCCTTGATCATAGCCTCCATGGAACCCGAGTTGACATGTCCAAGTCTTTTGTGCCATAAAGTAAAGGTAGATATCTTGCTCTTCTCGGCCAACATGACAACATTAGTATCCACAAATGCATCCAGCTTATAAAGTTTGCCAAGTCTAGTGCCCTTAGCCACTATCTTACCCTTCTTCTTGATGAAACATTCATTTGAAGCAAAGTCAACATTGAAACCATTGTCTACCATTTGGCCAACACTTAGTAGATTCTTTGTTATTGTAGGAATGTACAAAACACCTTCTATGTTGATCTTTTTGGAAGATCCTAAGCAAAGGGGAATGCTACCAACTCCTTCAATCTTACAAGCTTCATCATTTGCTGTATAGATAGACTTTATAGGTCCATCATAAGATAAGAGAGAAGAGAAAAACTCCCTTTTACTAGTCATGTGTGAACTAGCACCCGAGTCAATCCACCAAGGATCTTCTCCTTTGAAGCTTGTTGAAGAAAATATGGACATCATGAGAGAGTCCTCATGTGAACTCTCCTCCTCCTCCTCTTTGCTCATGTTGGCTTGGCTTTGATCTTGCTTCCTCTTGAAGCATTCCGAGGCATAATGCCCCATCTTGCTACAATAGTAGCACTTCACCTTTGATTTGTCCTTCTTGACTTTGGTGGTTGATGGAGATGCCTTTGGGGGTCCTTCTTGATCCTCAAGCTTTGTAGACTTCTTGAATGTTGATCCTTTGCCTTTGGACTTGCCTTTGCCTTTGGTGAAGAGAGCTTGGTCATCTCCACCTTGGATGGAAAGCCTATCCATCCTCTCTTGCATTTGGCTCCTTCTTGATTCCTCGGCCATGAGCGTGCCTTGGAGTTCTTCAAGTATGGGTAGCTTACCCATAATTGCATATCCCTGAACCAAATTGTCAAATTCAAAGCTTAGTCCATTCAATATGAGTTGAACAAGCTCTTCATCCTTGATAGGGTCACCTATAAAGGCTATCTCTTTGTTCAATTCCTTTACTCTTAGGACAAAAGTATGTGCACTCTCTCCTTTCTTTTGATAGCTTCTATAGATTTGATTCTTCAAAGCTAACATTCTAGTTTGGTTCTTGGATTCATAGACCTTTTGCAAAGTCTCCCAAGCATCTTGAGCTGAAGTGCAATCTCCTACCTCTCTTAAGAGTTCATTTGCAACATTCATTTTTATGCAATGTAGTGCAACATTGCACCTCTTGATGTATTTGGCTTTTTCTTGAGGATGAATAGGTTCACCCTCCTTACCATTTACAATTTCCATCAGATCTTGCATGATCATGATAGATTCCATTCTAACTTTCCATATGGAATAGTTAGTTTTGTTGAGCCTTTCATTAGTATCCAAAAGATATGCATTTATAGATGCCATCTAGTCTCCTAATCAAGGACTTGACACAAATGAAGGTTACTTCTATTGATTTGATTGAAAGTCTACCTTATCCCACTTCTTAGGGACCTGAAAAGATCAGTAATAGACTTCCTATAAAGATCTAAGAGTGATCTCTAACAAAATCAAATCATAGAATACTAGAAACAATGCACTTGCTTGATTGAAGTAGACAATACTAGTAGAATTGCCCCTCTTTCTATAAAGAGCATTAAAGCTTCCAAATGATTTGATAAAGAGTGAATTTCAGCAACCTAATATACTTCCAAAATCACTTGTAAAAGATCTAAATGGAACTTAATGAGGATGCAACACAATCTACTATCCAATCACAAGCAAAAAATGATCAAAATTGATGAAAAATTGATCTAATTTGGTGCATAAGTCAAGCAATGGTTGGACTGAACCTAAATCACTTTAGGAGGTGCATACTACACCTTAGAACAGCCTTGAAGAGTCCCCAAAACTCTGATCTTCCCTCTCCTTGAATGCTAGAAAGCCTTCTCTATGAAATCACCTCCAAAACTCGCTTAGAAATCAATGCTTGGAGCAAGCAAAACTTGCTATCTTGGTAATGTGAATTGAATTCAACTTTGCCTCTGGTTTTAGACACCTAAACACCTGCAAATGAAGTCACACAACACCAATCTCCAATGTATTTGACTCACTTTGAGTTCTAGAATCAATACTAGATGCTAAGATCCAATCTACACAAGATTTAGATCAAAAATTGTGATAAAATTGAATGCAAACCAAGGATTTAGCTCATTTCAGCCTTTAGGCTCTGATACCATGTAAAAATTACAGCAAATAAGGATCCTAAAACACTTGAAATGATGAGGGAAACAATAGATTATGATTTCATAAGATTAGCACAAGTTGAACCATCAAAATCCATCAAAAATCTATGCTTGAACCTCACTAAATGGCCCAAATCCTTGAAGAAGGTTTCACACGTGTGAAAGTACGGCCTCCCACAGTCTGATTACTGTACACCAGACCTACATTCAATCCTATAATCATTAGTAATCACAAGTACTCAAACAATTATGAACATAGAGAGCAATTGCACCATTATGAGAGAAAAATCATGAAATTGCTTGATTGATTTTGGTGAGATATCATCACCTATATATACATGATCCATCACGGTTTTGGGCAGGTATGAGTAGCCCTAAACCTATCCCTAATGCTAATTTTGGTGGATCTTTCATCCCTACCAAGTTAGGGTTGGAATCTTGGAGATCCCTCAACAATGCAAAAATTACCAAAAATAGCTCCTATTTTTTCTCCCTTGTATCTAAGCATAATTTGGACTCATTCCAAAGGTTCTAACACTTAGGTCTACTTGAGAACATCCTTATGAATGGAATCCTATGCTATTTGGCACGTGTGACAAGCCACATCATGACCATTTAACTATTTACAAGTCATATGACCAAAACTAGTCAAGCTAGAATTGTGAATTTTTAACAGACTGGCGAGTAATGATCTGACTTTTTGACTTATTTCTTACCAACTGCTCATCTTTACTCGCCCTCTTCAGAGTGTGTTTTGATCATCATTCACTATACATAGGTAGTTTGATGAATATTTAGCATTACTCGTCGATTACTTGCCATTGCCTATTACTCGCCATTAGAGAAATTTCAAAATTTTGAACCAGTGAGTGATTGACCATCATAACCCATCTATATTTTTTAGATCTTCCCCGATTGCCTTTTAGATTTGCAATTGCCCGTTTCCCCTTCCATGAATGGGGATATAATCGTATCGTCCTATAGAATTGCGATTTTGCAATGAAGATCGATCTTGATATCTAGATTACAAAACTGACCGATCAAAGAGCCATGGTTGTTAGCTCTGCTAGAATCAATCTGATGAGGAATCAGATGACGAATGTCATTGGAGGAGAATTTTCATACATGATGATTCACAAACTGATGTAGTAAACTGAACCAAAGCCTTAGCTATGGTGGATTGTTTGCAGTTTGATGTCACATCTACTGAATGATTGCCAAAGTAAAGGTCTGTCGTAGACGCTTTCTCTGATGAAGACGATATTCCGCTGAAGAGATGAGTAGAACAAACAAAGAAATTAAGCGAAGGCCATCAAAATTTCGTATCTCTTTATGATGAGCCTAGAGGCTATACTCAAGATTAGAAGTTCTAAAAAGGCTAGAAATAGATTAGTCCCATAAGTTAGTAGATACTTATGGAAGACCCTCCTTGCCATCAAAGGAGAGGTATTTGCCTTGTAAATAACACTCTGAGATTATGCTAAATTGCTCTCTCTTTGAGATTATCATTCTATTTCTTTGTGTTCCCATTGGAAGGTGCATAGCTTGAGGGAAGGTGCTCGGGCCTCCTCTTGCCTCCTTTCATTGAATTATTGTGGCATGCTTTATTTGTTATTTATTAAGTTAGCCGCAATTTATCTCTTCAAACCCTTTGGGTGTTAATCTAGAATTTAGTTTAAGCACCTTGCTAGTTGGGTAAGCCTTAGTAAGGTTTTACATTTTGTCATCTTAGATTAGTTTCGTTTCTGATTTGAGCACTAGTTGGGTAAGCCTTAGTGCTCATTATTGTTTTTTCTATTTTCGCATTCCGTCTGAAGCTTGGTAGAAACTTAGGAAGCAGACAATCCTCTCTATACTACACCACATCATGAGTAGATCTAGCCAAACAGTGACAAATCAGATATACTTCTAACATAGGCATACTCTCAAATGATATAGTTTGCCCTTTCATCTACCTTGTGTGATCAGCATATTGGTGCTAGCATCAACAACATTGCATGTTTCATTCGAAAACGTCACACGCATCTCAACATTTGCTATTCTTGCGATTGATAGCAAGTCTTGCTGCAGTGTAGGCACAAGAAGGATATCTTCTAGTCGCCGGTATCTGTCGTTTATGTTGAGCCACAATGAACCAATACCATTCACTCGATGTTTTGATCCGTCTCCAAGAACTATGAATCTTGATGGATCTACACTCCGAAAATCAGACATTATTCGTTTTGATGTAACAAAGTGTGAGGTAGCTCCTGAATCAAGGATTACCTTGTGCATGTTAGATGTCGATGCTACACACACATTTGTACATAGATAGGCTGTCGAATTTCCATCGTTCGACCTTTCTTCGTCCATCTTTGAGCTTTCTGGCTCTTCGACATAGGATGAATTGTTATTGTTCTCCCATTTGCCTTGAGGCTGCTTGTTCTTCGAGTTCTGGTAGTAGTCCATGGGTGCATGACCCTTCTTGTGGCAACGGATACACTCTATCTTTGGATTTAGTCAACACGAATCTACAATGTGTCCTTCGTGTTTGCATCTCACACATACCTTCTTGTCACCATTTTGCTGTCTCGACTTTTCATTGTCCTTCCACCTGTCTTTGTTGGCTCTTTCTGTTTGCTGGTCTTAGTCCTGCTTTTGATCTGACTCCCTCTTGGGCTTAAACTGCTTCTTTGGCTTCTCCTTGTTGCTATAGAGAGCTTGGTCAGAGGCATCCTTGTAATCAAGGTGCTCACGAGCTTCGACTTCTTCTCGAATCTCGATCACTACCTTTTCGAGTGTCATAGCTAGATCCTTTGCTAGCAACATTTGGGTTGTCTGGAAGGATCTTGGTAAAGCTCATAACAGGTAAGTGAGCTACTTCTTCGGTGATACTGCATTTTCTGTTCCGGCATTGTGCAATGAAAGGAACAAATTCTTCATCATTCTGATAAAGGAGGTGAGGTCTCTCCCATCCCATCGCAGGTTTGTCAGCCGATCTTCAAGAAGCACGATCTAACTATTTGGACAAAAACATGGCTAAATATCTCTTCCTCTTCTTGATGGTTCTTCAAGACCTGTAAAACACATTTATGGGGCTTGATCCTAGCCTTAATTAATTAGATCTCATGATTTTAATCCAAATCTAATTAATGGCATACAAACTTTGATGCTTTTCCTAGGTTTAGCACCAAAAATCTCATCAAGATGACACAAAATTTCTTGGCTCTTGTGAATATTTGAATTCAAAAGCTAGTAAAGAGGTGCCTACACGTGTGAGAAGTAGATCTATTGAACCTCACCAAGTTGGATCCCAAATCTTCAACCTAAGACTTGATTTGAACTTGCCCTCTCAAGACCAGATTTCTAGCAACAACTTTCTAAAAATGAATTGTCCTTTGATCAACGATTATCCTCTTGTACTTGGCTATGATACCATGTTGAATGTACAACACAAAAGACCATAAATAAATCTACATAAGGCACCGAGAGTGATTGATTGATTGATACACCTATCTATTGCAAAAACTAGTCACAAGATCTTGATCTAGAAAACCAATGTTGGATCCCAAACTCAAGAATAATCAAAACCATTGATCAAACATGGAATACAACCCACAAGTGTGTGGTACGAACTCCAATATAGTCTATTATTAGAGATTAAGCGGAATCAATTCTAGATACCAAAGCATTCACAAAAACTCAAGACAAATGTGTAGAACCTCAAGATTGCCAATTTGCTCCAAAAATTTTGTCCTGACTATGGAATGGTGAATAGTATATACAAAAGCTCTTTCCCACCTCAAGTTAGGTGAAAATCCAGCATGTAATAAGGAACATGATTGACCATTTTTTCTGTAATTTGTCAATCTTACCTAACCCTAGAGTTTTGCCAAGTTGGTGGCTAGGTTGGTTATCCACCTCCACGATTCAAGGAATTTGGTCCTATAATTTAGGAATTATGATCAAACATCAATATGCACATGGAACTCATTTGTCCAATTTGGAGCTTGTAAAATCGGTTTAGAAGCTAAGGCTTTCTTCAATTTTTCAAATGCTTCCAAGGCCTCAGTTGTCCAAATCTGTACAATCGTCAATTTGTTTATAGGTCATGCTAGATCTACGAAGAACAAGATAAAGATTCGATAGTAATTTGCATGAACCATAAATATATAGACTCATCGGATTGTTCCTGGTGGAGGCCATTCCACAATAAGCTTGATTTTGGAATAATCTATAGCAATTCCATGTCTCAATATTACATGGCCAAGAACAACTCCATGAGTAACCCATATTTGACATTTTTTTGGATTTTAAGAAAATCTGGTATTTATGACATCGATCAAATACTTTTTCCAGATGTTCCAGATGGTCTGCATCAGAACTATGACTCCAAGAGCATCCAGATAAATCTCAACAAAAATTTGCAATTACTCCTTAGAAGCAAATTGCATAACTCATTGAAAAGAACTCGGTGCGTTACAAAGTCCAAATGACATAACTTTATAAGCATAGGTTTTCCATTCTATTGCAAAAGTAATTTTATGTCGATCTGCATGTGTGATTTTAGCTTGATTATAATCACTGTATCCATCCAAAAAACCATATGCTTCCACTCCAGCAAGGCGATCCAATGTGCTTTCCGTAAAAGGCAACGGAAAGTTGCACGTTACTTTATTCAATGCCTTTAGGTTCACTCATCTTTCCATTTTTCTTGGGAACAACAACAATTGGTGAAACCCACTCGGTATGCTCGATTTCATTCCAATAATCTCTACAACTCCTTTATAAGATCTATGACATTCGGATTACAACGATAAAATCTTGTCACCTCATGGTATGCTCAACTATGGAAGTAGGAATTCCTTTCAGATCCTTATATGTCCAAGCGAAACAATTTTGATATTTGATCAATAAGTTTCTCAATGCTTGAAACTATTCTGAGGTAATTTGTGCTCCAACTTGAGCAATCTTCTCATCTTCTCCTGGTTCAGCTAGATTCATTGGTTGTGTCCTAGCTAGTCCATCATAAATCTCTTGTGTTTCTGGCACTTGGTTTTAGGTTCACGATGGGTTCTAGACAACATAATCACAACTTCATTAAGAGTATAGCATTTGAAATGATCCAGCATGTCTTCATGAACTTTTGTTCAAAGGGGTTAACCTTTGTTCTACACTTAGATTTCTTAGTTGAAGTCATGTGAGAAGGTGATAACTTTCTAGAAGTCTGACTCGAAGAATCAACTTTATTCTTCCCCTTCCCTTTATCCAATTAAAGTGGTATGTTCACATGGACACTTGAATCAATTGTCTAAATAGCTTCATTTGGTGGATTCTTCCACTTCAGGACCGTATTATAATTTTGCTTAGCTTTCTTCTTCGTCATTTGTCCGGTGGTCTTCCTTTCTTCTAATATAACTACTTCTGGTGATTGTACCAGGAGGTACTGGTAGTTCATCCAGAATATTGCAAACTCCATATATTGTAGAATCCATATGGTTTAGAATTTGATCATTATTGAGTTATGCATTTTAATTATATGACAAGGCATGACTTATATGAATGAGTTCATATTCAATAGGATCTGGATTTGGACGATATCCATGCCACATTCATCATGTTGACTAGAAATGATATAGGTGTATCAAGTGTACAATCAACTACAAGAATATCACTTAGTTCCCACTTGTCATCTCTTTTGCACATATAGCCTACTATACAATCCATAGTTGCAATAGCTTGATTCTAGTTAGCGTTAACTGTTTGATTGTAAGAATGATCCATGGTTGAGTTGCACAATTGACAATAGGTATCTGTTGTCATGTATCTCTAGTACATCAATGCTTATCAATGCATCATAATAGCCAATGTAAGCTTTGGAGGCCACAAGGAGCTACTAGGCTTAAGAACAAGGTGGTTCCCTCTTTAGGCCCTCCGAAGTAATTAATAAGGATATTAGGCTAACAAGGGCCAAATACATTTAATAAGACTTAACAAGGGCCAACTATCTTTAAGATAGTTATGTTTAGTTAAGTTAGGGGACTTGTCTATAAGTAGGCAAGAGACATCACATTTGGAATTTTTTTGTCTCATTTGCAATTGAGAGAACTATGAGCTCCATCTCCTCTTCCTCCCTTGTGAATGTGAGCCTTGGGATCTTGATCTTGCTAGGTCTCATGTGTCCCATCACATGAATTCATGTACTCCTTGGCTTTACTTTGATATGAGCTTTGTGGTATCTTGTGGTTATTGCTCATCTTTGGTTCTCTTCAACATAGGTGTTGTGGTTGCCTCTTTATTCTAGCTTGCTTAGCTTGGATGGAGAGGTATGGCACATGACACTTGCGGTATTAGAGCTTAAGATTCAGTAATCACCTGATTCAACATGAATCTTATTTTATTTGAAGAGTTTATCGCTTTTGTAGCTTTCTTTTTGCTAATTTCTAACTTTTGGGTTTTTAGGTATGTTCAAACTCATTTATAGCATATAAATTTGTTTTCTATTTCTAATTTTATTCTATATAACTTAAGAACTTTGTTTTAGCTTTGATTTGCACCAATTTTCAAGCAATTTTGGTAAGGGATGCAAAAGTTATTGCAATTTCTTTAAAAGTTGTCAAAATAGGTGATTACAAATGAGCACTTTCATTCTTCTTTTGAAGACTTTGAAAAAGTTTCCTCCTTAGATTTAGGACCCTAGATGTAGACTTATGCTCATAAACCTTCGTCAAGGTTTCCCAAGCTTCACTAGATGTAGTGCACTTACCAACTTCCTTGAGAAGTTTATTAGTCACATTCATCTTGATCACATGAAGATATTTCTTTGCCCTCCTATCAAACCTCACTTGATCTTGTGGTGCCAAAGATCTCTCCTCCACACCTACAACGATATCCATCAAATCATTCATCTCTAGCAAAGACTCCATCCTCACCTTCCACGTTGAATAATTTGTTGAGGTAAGCCTATCCTTGCCTTCCAACATGAAGCCACTTGGGTTTGCCATGCTGCAATGATTGATCTTCTTCTGTGAACCTATTCCAATGCACTTAGAACTCCCATGAAAATCAACAAATGATGAGAAGAAGAAATCATAAAGATTTGGAACAATCTAGCCTCTCATTTTCTCTCTTCTAGCAAATCCTAGCACATAGATTGATGTTTTTTTTGATTAGAATAGATCTAAACACAATATGATAGACTTTTGCTAACTCCTAAGATTGAATCACACTCTTGAAAAGTCCAACAACTTCAAAGAGATCCTATCAAAAATGCAAAATATTAAATCAAGCAAAATCTATATGCAAAAGCTAGAATCTTAATTCATCATCTAATAGAATGTAACATTCCCCACCATGAGCAATTTTGTCTTCACATTCCAGTAGTGTGGTTTAAAAAATTGGCCTACTCGAAGTGCTTTGACCTAAAATGATGCTAGGATCACAAAGATCCAATTTCTATACTTGAAAATGGAACATTTGAGCTAGAAACCAATCCAAATTCACATAGAACTAATGGCATCCTCAAGTCCACCTCTAGATTTGGAAAATCCACCAACTTTGGCCTGCAACCCGCTCTAATACAATGTGAAAAATTCAAATCCAAAACATACTTAATGGATCAAGAATATCTTGACCAAATTTGGTTGCGCATCTAGATTTAGCTACAAGATGAAAATCATCTTCCTCACTATGCTAACTTGTGCGGTTTTGTGTGATGGGAAGGTGGCAGGTGCCAACTGGATGTCTTGAATACGGTGCTTTATGAGTATTGTATACTTTTCAGCTATGTTTTTCCTTGTTGGTTTATGAATAAGGGTTTTAAAAGATTTGGTCTTGACTTGTCAAGAGGAGCTTTGTTCTGTTAATCTCTCTCTCTCTCTCTCTCTCTCTCTCTCTCTCTCTCTCTCTCTCTCTCTCTCTCTCTCTCTCTCTCTCTCTCTCTCTCTCTCTCTCTCTCTCTCTCTCTCTCTCTCTCTCTCTCTCTCTCTCTCTCCCCTTTGTCTTTCTAGTACATTTGGTATGTTCCATGCTCCAAAAGAGCACAATGAAACAAAGCTTATAGAGATGATTGATTTGTGTTTCTAGACTATCTTGAAATGATCAAGTACCAAGAAGTTAACCTTGTAAGCCAAATTCTATTAATTTGAGACTGTAGTCATGTTTTCAGATATTCTAACTCCCAAGCGGATGAAAATTCGTTCAATATTCAATACTATACATAATAATTGTATGATTGAGTGTCTTTGAACTTATTCTTTAACAAGTCTATTAACCCTCAATCACTCTATATGATTCATGATCAATATATTCTCAATAATAATTATGATAATTTCATCTTGTTATGAAGGTCATAGACAACAATTATTTTCAATACTTAACAATTACATTTTCCTATTCCAAATCATCACTACTAAGCTCATTTTTGGCTTTAACCTTTGCAAATGTTTTCTTTCCTAATTTATGCATTAAAAAAATCTGTAGCTACGGTATTACCTATTCAAATATTCAATTGGAATGTTTTGTGATCTAACATTGGAGTGTTTAGTGACGATTCTTCAGCTTCCATCAAGGCTTGCATGAATGATATAGATAGAATCATAATTGTTTTGATTGAATACACAAGAGTTTTATGGTTGAATTAAGTGTTATCGGCATTTATGCTACTAGTGAAGATTACTAGTGGTTGAATATCATAGAGGACTTGATAGTAACAAGTTGTGTGTATACAAATTCCCTTTTTTTTTAATGGCTATTTAACGATCATCTTGCACAATGGCCATTTTTTTTCAATCTTTCTCATCATGCTTCATCTTGGGCTAGTGGGAGAGAGTCAAGGAGAGAGTCAAGATACATTAGAGTTTTATCATATATGTGGCTTGGTGGTGACCTAATGAGCATTGTTCCATCAAGTTGTTCTTCTACATCTAATACAAAGAAACCATTATAAAATATCAACCAAGTAAGGATGTCTTCGAAGGGTAGTAGCATAAGTAGATGTTCAATTTGTGTGTGACCTAAAATGTATTACTAGCATGTGTGATGATGCCATTTATTAAATGTTCGATATTTAATCATATTTTTGTAAGTTTTAGTCAATCAAGCTCTTGTTGGAAAGGTCCAAGCTAAGCAAGAGTGTTTTTAACTAGTTACAAGAGAGATAATATTGCATGGTTCTAAATCTTTGTAATTTCATTGTTCCTTGAGGAGTGTGAGTGCTCGATCCCGGTTCAAAGAGTAGGACTAATCATTTGCATCATGGCTACAAATAGTGGTATCATGTTGGAAGCCAATAATAGGCTCAACTCTACAAATTATACAACTTGGAAAGTAAGGATGGGCTCCTTAATTCAAGAAGCTGTCTATTTGGGTTATGGGGAGCCCCTACCTCCACCTAACCTTTTTGTTCAGACTGTTATCTATTGTATGAAAAAGGCCGTTGAGTTACATAAATTTATCATTAACACTGATAGTGCTACTTGTGCTTCTGCGGGACTTGACGATAATATTAATTGCTTGATTGATTTGCTAGAGACCATTGACTGGGTGAAGATTTATCTTGAGTTTGTTAAGAAGAAACAACCGTTGAGTCTTGTGAAAAGCCAACATGCATTTTGTATCCTTCATCAAATTCAGATTATTACTGAATAAGAGTGTATCATCTACGTAGAGAGTGATGATGATGAAGTATTCTGATATAGATTTGAAGTAAACATTCGAGTCTGCTGAGTTTGGAATAAAACCATTCTCTATCAGAATTGCATTGATCTTTTGGAACCAGGCTTTGGGTGACTGTTTCAGCCTGTAGAGCGCCTTGTGAATTCTGCATACAAGGTGCTGTTGCTTGCCATTGAGTTCGTATCCCTCTGGCTACGTCATGTAGATTTCCTCTTCGATGGTTCCATTGAGGAAAGCGGTCTAGACATCCATCTGATGAACTTCAAGATCTGCTGCAGCTGCAAAGGAGAGGAGTAGGCGGATCGAAGCATGTTTGACAACTGGGCTGAAGGTTTCTGAATAATCCAGATCTGGAATTTGGAAAAAGCCTTTGACGACTAGCCTGGCCTTCTAACGATTTAGCCTTCCTTCAACGTCGTACTTCGCCTTGAATATCCATTTGCATGGAATTGGGTTTTGGTCCTTTGGCAGCTCAATGAGTGTCCATGTTTGATTCTCCAATAGAGAATCGAATTCGGTGTCCATCGCTAGTTTTTACTGGTCAGCATGAGGAGTAGACATCGCCTCAGCAACTGTGTTTGGTTCCTACACGAAGTAGTAGGCCGGATCATCCATAAATCTGGATGGAGGTTGTCTGGACCTGTTTGACCTTCTGGATTGAACTTCGGTCCTCTGATGTGGGTTGACTGTTGAGGTTCTGACTCATCTTTTGAGTCAGCGTCGAGATTCTATAGTTGAATCTCTAGATCAGAATTGACTAGTTGCTCGATCCGTGAGTCGAAATTACCAGTAGCTTTTTCTTTGTGGTCGAGGAACTGGTCTTTCATAAAAATGACATCTCTACTGGTGAATGCCTTCTCGGTATCCATATTGTAGAGCTTGTATGCTTTATGATTTTGGGAATAGCCGATAAAAATCATTTTCTTGCTCTTGTCATCTAGCTTTCTTCTTAGATCCTCAGGGATCTGAGCGAAAGCGATGTATCTAAACATTCGAATATGTTTGAATGATGGTTTTGATCCTGTCCACACCTCATAAGGTGTCTTGCCATTTAGGGCTTTGGTAATAGATCGATTCCGTAAGTAGGCAGCTATAGTAATAGCTTATGTCCAGAACTTCTTTGGAAGAGAGGCATGAGCCATCATGCTCTTGGCACTTTCGATGAGTGTCCGGTTCTTCTGCTTAGCTACACCATTGGACTGAGATGAGTAGCTGATTGTGTATTGTTGAAGTATCCCGTTGGCCTTGCAAAACTCCTTGAATTTTGTGGAGATGTACTCTCCTCCTCCATCTATGCATAGAGCCTTGGTCTTCCTTTGGGTCTGATTTTCTGCAGATGCCTTGAACTGCTTGAAGAACTTGAATGCTCCGGATTTGTTCTTCATGTAGTAGGTTGCAGTCCTTCGAGAGAAGTCGAGATGAATGTTAGGAAATAGAGAGCTCCCCCTGTGGAAGCAGTCTGCATCGGGCCAGAAATGTCGCTGTGTACAAGGTCAAGCAAGCCCTTTGATGTATGAACTAAGTCTAAACTGAAGGGACTTCTAGCATGCTTGCTGATAATACAACGTTCGCATGGAGAAGTTGGCTTGCTGACTGAAGATAGGTCTTGTACTAGATTCTGAGCTAACATTTGTTGAATACTGTTGTAGTTAAGATGGCCAAGTCTGAAATGCCACAACATATCAGTTGATTTAGAAGTGGCTGTGTGAAGAGCTTGAATGTTAGAAGAGTAGCAGTGGCTGAGTTTGTAAAGATAGCTGCTTCTTCTTCTGTAGGCTAGAACATTCTGGGATTTGTCAAGGATTGTGCAGACTTTTGTATCGAATTCGACCCTTCGACCTGAATCGGTGATTCTGCTAACTGAGAGTAGGTTCTTGGTCAGATATGCAACGTGGAGAATGTTGGACAACAACTTGACTTCACCTCTTTTGAATTCAACCCTGACTGTTCCTTCACCTTCGATTGAATGTGATGAATTGTCTCCAAGTTGCACAACTCGAGAGTGGATTAACGACTTGTAGTCTTTGAACCAGTCACGATGGTGAGTCATGTGTTGAGTTTCTCCGGAGTCTAGATACCAGGAATCAATATCCTGTTGTTCTCCGACTTTGGTCACGAAAGCTGCTTCATCATCATCTTCTTCTTGTTGCCGATTTGAGTAACTGGCTGTAGCACTATGTGCTTGTTGTTGAAACTGCTTCTTATTTTCGTTGTTGTACTTCAAAGTTCGGCAGTCCTTGATTTCGTGACCAATCCTCTTACAGTATCTGTTAAATAGTTTCTACACATGTTGGAATGATAAAGAGTTTGAATTTGATCTTGAACCGAAATTTGGTCCAGACTACATATTGTTCTTTTTGTCAGTAGAACTTGACTTTGTAGATCTCTTGGATCTAAACTTCTGATTTTTTGAATACAGAGCTTGAAGATCCGATCCTGAGCCTGAGGAGGATGCTGATCTTCTGATCTCTTCTTGTAGGAGCAGCGAGATTACTCTTGATAGAGTGAGGTGCTCCTGGGTAGAAATTGCCATTACCCAATTTTCGTAGGCTTCAGGTAGACTCGATAATAGAGTCATGAGTGCATCGAAATCTTCTATGGCTGAGCCAGTTGTAGTCATTGGCTCCATAAGATTTTTAAAAGCGTTGAGGTGACCGCAATACTATCTGCTTCAGAAATTCTGAGGTTGAAGAATTTCTTCCTCAGATGGAGCTTGGATGTAACATCTCTAATGTCGTAGAGAGTTGCTAGGATGTCCCATGCATCCTTAGCTGTTTGACCAGCATGTATGTGGCTGATCTGAGTATCTTTGATATTGAGGGTGATCATGGCAAATGTTTTGCCATCTCTTAGTCTCAACTTGGTGATGATGGCTACATCACCATCTGGTTTGAGTTCCGTGCCATCAACGATGTCCCACAGTTCTTTGGCTAGAAGTATAACCTTCAGAGATGGTAGTTATCTCCATCGAGTTTGTCAATGAGAGATGAACTGGATGACGGATCCATTCTGGTTGGACTAGATCGTTGGTAGAAACAACGATTGTCTAAATATTGTTGGCTGCGCGTTTGCTTGAAAGTCGTCTTGATAGAAACAAGACTGATAATCCACGGATGAAATGCAGATTACTGAAATGTCTGCTCTGATACCACGTCGGAAAACGGTGGTCGTAAGCGTAGCGGAGGCTTGGTTGCTCAGAGCGTAGGCATGTAGGAACGGAAACGCAATAGTTAGCAGCAAAAATATTCAATTTGAAGAATTCATACAGTTTGCACAAATGAATGACGTAGTAGTGAGACAAAAATTGCACTCTGATAAAAATGTCAACAGTGAGTACAATCGCTTGAAGTAATAACTTCAGCTTGCTGAGCGTGATACTGCTAGCTACAGATAACTCTGATTAAAAGAGAATTTCCAAAATTAACACTTACATAGCTTGTTTCAGCTAATATAGAGATTTACAAGAGAAGAAATTCTCAAAGGCTATTTATGCCAGTCTTTGCATATGTACAAAAGTTGGTAACCGTCAACCGCCTTCGGGATATTTGTTTCTCTAGCTGTTTTAGGGTTACTCATCCATTGGCGAAGTCAGACAGCAAAAATGCGAAAAAAGACGAAGGTGCCTAAAAAATGATTTCTAAGGTATTATGGCCACTTGGCCATTGTGTCGCATTTTTCACTATGGAGCGAAAAAGGCGAAAAAGACGAAGGTGCCTTAAAAATGATTTCTAAGGTATTCTGGCCACTTGGCCAGTGTGTCACATTTTTTGCTAAGGAGCGAAAAAGGCGAAAGTGCCTTAAAAAGAGCTGGATGTCTTGAAAGTGGTTATGCTTTATGGTGCTTTCTACCACTGTATTTTACTTTTCTGCTGCATTTTACCTTGTTGGATTATGAATAAAGTCTTCAAAGAGCATCAGTCTTGGTTTGTCAAGAGGAACTAAGTGCAGTCTTGTATCTCTCTCATCATATATTCTATAAAGTAAATGTTTTATTTTATCTTTTACATTTTTACTTCTTATGTTTGAACTTTGAAGTGGCTTAAATCAACAGACGTCAAATTTTGACATGCCAATATCCGTTGGAATTTGACACCTGCTTTGAAGTATAGACCTCCCATCGAATCTAAATTGTGCCAAATTGTTGATGTGGATGTTGGAATCCAACGTTCTTTGAATTTCGACGACCATGTCGATTGTGAGGTAAAATTTTTTTCACAAAATTATGCCGCGTTGGCTTCACGTCTCTATGTCGCATTGCGACGTCCATAAATCTATCAAATTGTGATGACCATTTCAAAATTTGGTTGCCACCATAGTTTTCCAACCACCAAAGGTTTGGTTTTGGAATTTTCGCATGGATGTCGAAGAACGATGTGTTGGTGACCGACATATTATAATATTTCATGAAATTCCACAGAGGCTCGCGACTATGTTATTGTGTTTTTTGCATCACCTAGATCACATCTCTCCGAGTTACTCATCAAAATATATGTGCCTCACAAGGGAGCACTCAAGCATTCATGAACATAATGTAGGCAAAGCCAAAATTAGAGATATCAATCATAAATTTCTTGGAAATATGACTAACCACCTACCTAGAGATAAATTCCACCACCTAGAAGAATAGTAAGCAAAAAGTAGTGAATGAATACCATAAAGCTTGAAACAAGAGCCCAAAACTTTGACTTTCGATCTAATCCTAAGTCTTGCTTTGATACCATAGTGAGATCTCCAAGGAATTTGCTTACAAGAACACTTGAATGGCCATTGTGGAGCCAAACCACCAAACTAACTTGAAGCCTTTGATCAACAACTAAAAGCTTTACCCCTGAGCCATGGGGTGTGAATACTTGATGATGAGGAGGAGACTTGTAACCAAAAGCTAAAAGCCAAGGATGAGGAGGGCGAGCCCCTACTAGGGTATATAGGCCTTAGGAGTTTATGGCATTTGCATGTACCCATGCATTCCAGGCCTAACTCGAATTACAATTGATATCCCATATGCAATTAACCATTACACACCATGTACTGCTCCACATTTTCTAATATGGAGTACCCTAGGCCCTCTCAAGTTATTAACTACAAAATGGCCTTGATTGGAATCTCAGGACATAATCTAATAACTCGACACTAGAGGCCCCATACGCATGTCTAGAATTATTCCAAATTATTAGTAATTGGACATGGCCATAACACCATCCAACACATAGAGTTGGCCCTTGGAGCTCCTAAACTCCCTACTAGAATACTATCCCAAACACTTGCCTACCATCTTAGTAAGTGTAGGTAGAGACCAAAGGGCAAACTATGAGAATGAGACGAGAGCTCCAAAGGTAGACCGGATTTTGGTGAAGTTACTACCTAGAAGATTGTTCTTAGCCATTGTTAGATTTTAGGAGTTTTACCTAGAACAAAAACCTTGACACAAGAGATTGAGAGGCTCTCTTTGCAATTGTTGAGCATATGGGAGCCCAAAAAACTCGCATTGACCGAGGAGTACAACTTAATATTAAGGAAGAAAGATTGGAATTGTTCATAAGCATGCACCTTTATTATCCTTATAGGGGATGACTACCACCAAGGGGGGCACCTCTAGACTCATATAGGGTTTTTGGTTAGACCAATTGCTTGCTAAAAATATGACAAACATTTGCAATGGGTGTTTTTTAGATATTGGGAGACAAAGCTTGACTATTTCCAAAACTAAGATGGTTGACCCCAAAAGAAACTAGAAGGGCGACCTCGACAAGTTGTCCTAGGGCAGTGGTGTCAGTACACATGTCAACTGACATGAATAAGGATGACTTGGGTGTTTAATAGCTATCAGATCACATAAAGAGGATGCAACACATTTGAGTTGAATCAAATAGGTATGCAGCTCAAAGGAACATTCTAATAGGTTGGGACCACCAAGGACTCTAGTAGTTCAGGGACGAAAAGAACACTACTTGTCAAAACATGACAACGAATAGTTTCAAGGCAAATAATAATGACGCTCAAATGCACATAACAAGTGTGGAATGCAACATAATAGGTTGGGGACTCAAAACAAGGATTCAAGTGCTTGTGCTAGGACTCCTAGTTTGGAGGACACTTGGGCGTCATGTACGCACAATTGAATGGTCGATTTAGAAGTCACAAATGGACACAAATGGACACAATGGATTGTGGAAAACATTCACACGACAATACAAATAGACGATAGTTTTTGATACTATTGTTGAAAATTGATAGGCATTTTGTGTGTCAAAGTTCATTATAAATGTACACAAGGCAAGAATATTTTGAATGTCTTGCTTAATAATCTATCAAAAAACTAGTCACACAAATGTTGATCTAGATTGGCAATTTGACAAACAACAAGCATTAACAATCAAAAGCATTGATCATAAGTGTAGATCCGAGTTCACACGTGTGAATCACTTTGGTTGCATTAGAATTACAAAATCACATGTACATAGTGAAGTAGCTCGAGATTGCCCAATAAGCTCCAAAAATAATCTATCTTCTCACTATGGAGAGATGAAATACATAGCAAAAGTGACTTGTTTTGTAAAGTTAGGTGAATTTCCAGCATGTAATAAGGAAGTTAACTCGGCTCTCTTACCCTAATTTTGCAACCCTAGCCTCTTTCTTAGAGTCATGCCAAGTAGGTGGTTAGTTGGTCAAAATCTCATCACAAATTTAGGTGTATGTCCTATAATCTAGGAATCACTACAAAATAGACATGACCAACCCTACAGACTCGACCTAACCTACATTAGGAGTGGTTCCTTGCTTGGCATCTTGGCCTCACACGTGTGGGACCCACTTATGCACATAATTTACATTATACTACATGGCTAGATTTGCCAATATAGGCAATTTTTCACATGATGTTGGCGAACTTGTTTGTGGCACGTGGCATAGTCTCATTGAGTTCGCCCTTTCAATCTATTCCCGAGGTTATGGGTAGTCCACTCAAGAATGATCTTGTGGCTTGCCACAATGGTCTTGTTATTATTATCTTAGTTCAAATTCAAATTCAAACTCAAACATTTTGGTCTTTAAACAAACACATAATTCTTGGTTAACCTAAACCCGAGAAGAACTTAGACGGTTATCCCTGGTTTACCTCTGGTTAACTGATTCATTTTTATTCCTGAATCCTTAGAAGGAAGCAAGAGGAGAAGAGAAGAAGAACGAAGAGAAAGGGGAGGTGAGGAATGGTGGCGATAGAGGAGGACGAGGAGGAAGGAGGAAGGCGTAAGTGTAGCTGCGATGTGCAGCTGAGCTGAGGGGAGTCGGTTTTTCTCTCAATAACCCACATGAATTTTGTGGTTTCTTTAGCTAAGTTTTGTATTGCAGGTTGGAAAGCAGTTGAGACGATGCTGTCAAGTAAGTTTTCTGCGTCAGGATAGTGCCTGCAGTGTGGAGATGTTAGAATTTGAAAACTTTAGCTCTCCAGTTGCGTGATTTGTTCGTCTGTTCAGGAAGAATATTGGTAGGAGTGGTGAAACGGTTTTGCGTAATAAGGATCAGAAGACTAGGCTCTTCCATTGCAGAAACCGAAGGATTTTTGTGGATATATCTAATAGTAGATACTGGACTCAATTTGATCTAGAATTTATTGTTTCTTTACAGGTGATTGCAGGTTGTCCTGTGATTGATTCAACTGCAAAAACCGGTACGAACTAAGGACAGTAACAGAAAGTTTTTGATCAAAGATAGAGAGGAATAGGAAGAGCTTATAGAAGGTAATTGTTATGCGGTTGAGCTCACTGACAGGCACTGCATTGATTTTTTGTATAAGAGGGCACAGAAACCTTGTCTCAGAACCAGGAAAGGGAGGAAAGAGTAAAAATATTGGGAATGGATGGATCAGGGAATTCACTGGCATCAGGACCAGAAGGGCAGAAGAAGAAAGTGGTTTACTTTTATGATTCGGAAGTGGGGAATTACTATTACGGGCAAGGTCACCCCATGAAGCCTCATCGCATCCGCATGACACATTCTTTGCTAGTGCATTATGGCTTGCACCAAAAAATGGACGTGATGAAGCCGATCCCAGCTCATGATAAAGATCTGTGCCGTTTCCATGCAGACGATTACGTGGCCTTTCTGAGAGCAATTACTCCAGAGACACAGCACGAGCAGCTCCGTGCTTTGAAGCGATTTAATGTGGGGGAGGATTGCCCTGTTTTTGATGGGCTTTACTCTTTCTGTCAAACATATGCAGGAGGATCAGTAGGCGGTGCAGTGAAGCTCAACCATGGGCATTCGGACATTGCCATCAACTGGGCAGGTGGGCTTCACCACGCCAAAAAGTGTGAGGCTTCTGGGTTCTGTTATGTCAACGATATTGTTCTTGCTATCCTGGAGCTTCTGAAATATCACGCTGTAAGTACTTAGCTATCTTGGCATTTGTTTTGATACTTGAAGGTCTGTAGGACAGCATAATGAATGCAAGCTCAACTACATAACAACACTTGTAAAGCAAAACGCACTTCAAACGAGCAACACAGTATTGCTTAACAAAAAGTCCATCCATTTAATCAGTATAATATGTTAACATTTCTTCATATGCCAAGATCATCAAGAAACTTCGCTAACCTTTTTGTGGCATAAAGAAACAGTTTATGCCCAACCTTTGCTCTATCTCCTTTCATAAAAGCTTGTTGCTGCTTCTGAAAAAGCATGGTGTTCATTGACTTTATTAAGATGTATTCCGTTGCTCTCTAACAACGTTCAAGGAAAATCTGAGCATTAGAGATGGTAGGATCATCTCATGCCATATGAGCCTTTGAAAATACATATCACACATATAACAAAGGCAAGCTGGTTTTTCAAGTTTCTAGCTGTAGAACAAGCATTAGTTGTCTTTTCTAGCTTGCAGTATTCAACTAGATTACAAATAAAACATTAGCTCTAAATAGTTTTCCTGTAGATACAAGTGCATTAGTTGTCTTTTCTAGCTTGCAGTATTCAACTAGATTACAAATAAAACATTAGCTAAATAGTTTTTGTGTAGATACAAGTTTTTTCTTTAAATAATGTGCATACAGCCAGATTAATGCCCAAAATGACTGGAAAAGGTGAATCAATTTTGCGGTTGAAGAGCCACAAGATCAAGCTTTTTTCTCAAAGGGAAAGTCAAAAGGTATTTCTTCTTCTACATCCTCTAAAGAAAATGAAGATAACTTTTCAAAGTTCAAAAGGAAGATGATATGTTTCTATTATCACAAAGAGGGACATATCATCAAATATTGTAGGAAAAGAATAGAGAAAGCAAAGCGTGAGGCATCTATTGAAGATCATGAAGAACCTAATACGGCCACCTTAGCATCTTTGGAGCCACAAGTGGAGGAGCAAGCAAATCTTATTGATAAAGATTATGCTTTTATGGGTTTCAAGAAACCAAGTTTCTAGTGGTTCATAGATAGTGGGGCCACTAATCAAATGTCCTATCAACGTGAAGTTTTCACAAGCTTGAAGGCAATTAATGATGGAAGCCAAGTTCAATGTGCAGGAGACACATCACATTTGATCAAAGGTATTGGTGATATTGCTCTTGTTTTTCCTAATTGAGATCAAAAGTATGTCAAGGATGTGTTTTATGTTCCTAGCATCAAGAAAAATCTACTCTCTATTTTTCTAATCATCAAGCAAGGGTTGCTTGTTGAATTTAAGGAAGGAAGATGTTTTGTAAAAGATCCTTCTAAATCTTTGATGCTTATTGCTACGGGCACCGCAAGAAATAATTTGTTTGTGTTGGACACATATAAGAAGGAAGCTTCATCTTGTTTTCTAGCATCCACTTTGATGGTAGAAGAACAAAGGGATGAATTGTTTGGAAATTCAAGCTTGTTGGAAACTGTTGATATGGCTGAGAAATCATGTTATGAATCACCGCAAGTTGATGCATTTTATGGGAGCAGTAGTGAGAAGGTTCATGAATAAACTTTTCAAGATAATGTTATGGAAAAGCTGGAAAAAATGAGCATTCTTTGAAGTCTCTTGGTACGTCCTGATACGCATGAGGGGGAAGCTGGAAGGTCATGACGTGCTCGTCTTGTTTGACACCGGTTCCTCGCATAATATTATTAATTCTCGCGTGGTGAGGAAGTTTCGCTTAGCTACTGTTCCATCTGATTACCGGTATACTGTTGAGATACCTGATGGTAAGGGAATAGAAGTTTGGGATGAAAGAGTCTCTTGGGCATCCTTGACTATTCAGACGTACACTGAGAAGTTAGATTTCGAGATCACTAAACTCACTAAGTTTGATATTGTACTTGGTAAGCGGTGGCATGCTAGTAAGCAGCTCGCTATAGATTTTAAGTCACATGTGTATAAGTTTGGGCATGAGGGTGGGAACGACCATCTGTTGAGGGTCCTCTTATTACCTATATGCAAATAAAGAGAATGGAGATTCAGTATTTGTGGTTGTGTTATGTGAATCTTGATTCCAGTTTTGATTCTTATGTTGATAATAATTAGATAAGCACACAATCACAAGAAACTTCATTTATTTTTGCATCCCCTACTGCACATGCATTTTCATTACAGCCCAGATGTGACCCAGCAAGTAAGTTGGAGAAGTCCATCTGCACTCAGTTTAAAGATGTGCTGATTAGCAATTTGCCACCTGGATTGCCGCCTAGTCGGAATGTTGATCATTGAATTGAGCTCGTTCTAGGGGCAAGTCCGGTATGTAGGCCTCCGTATCGGATGAGCCTAAAAGAGGAAGAGGAGGTCGGAAAGATGTTGGAGGAGTATCTCAAGCTGGGGTACATCCGTCCAAGTTATTCACCTTTCGCCTCTCTTATTTTAGTTGTTAAGAAAAAAGATGGTAGTTTCCGGATGTGTGTAGATTACAGGGGATTGAATAAGATCATTGTAAAGCACAAGTATCCGATGCCCAGGATTGATGATCTATTGGATGCGTTGCAAGGTGCAACCATTTTCAGTAATATAGATCTCAAAAGTGGATTCCATCAAATACGGATTCGAGTGATGCTCATGAACGATGTCTTACGAGACTATATGGGAAAGTTTGTCGTCAATTTTATTGACGATATAGTGGTTTTTAGGAAAGCGGTTGAGGAGCATGAGGTTCATCTCAAGATCGTATTGGGCAAGTTACAAGCTTCTGTCTTGTATGCCAATGCTCAGAAGACAAAGTTGTGTAAGACTCGTGTCGAGTATCTGGGTCACGTAGTGACAGCTGAGGGTAAGGTGGCTGTGGTTAGGAAGTGGCCGAGGCCTGCCGATATACGCCAATTGCAATCTTTCCTAGGCTTTTGTAAGTTCTACCACCGGTTTGTTAGGAATTATTCCTGGATAGCTGCTCCTCTAACGGACCAGTTACAGAAAAACAACACTGTGGTTCGATGGGATGCTGAAGCTCAGCAACGTTTTGAGAACTTGAAGAAGTCGCTGGCCACGGCTCCAGTTCTCAAGATTGTGGATACCCAGAAACCTTTTGACCTAGAAACGGATGCAAGTGGCATTGCCATAGGTGCAGTGTTGAGCCAAGAGGGTAGACCAGTAGCCTCTGAGAGTAAAAAGTTGACACTAGCTCAACAACGATATCCTACACACGAGCAAGAGCTGTATGCGATTATACATGCGCTCAAGGTGTGGAGTCATTATTTATATGGCGCCGAGTTTTATGTGTACATAGATCATCATACTTTAAGGTATTTTTGCACTCAGCCAGATTTGAAGGGCCGCCAAGCTCGGTGGGCCGAGCTGATGCAGGAATTTCATTTGGAAATTCGCTTCCGAAGAGGGAAGGAAAATGTGGTCGCTGATGCACTATCGCGTATATTGCATCAGATGAGCTTTACTGTGGTTGGCCTAATGTGCGCAAGTTAGTCAACCAAATGGAAGAGTCAGTTGAGGTCGTCGCTTCCATAGAGGCACACACCAGTACATATTTAACATACACCGTGAAGGATGGTATGTTATTGAGAAATGGAAGAGTTTTCGTGCCAGACGTGAAGGATCTTCGTCTTAAGATACTTCATGAATGCCATGATAGTCCCTGCGCAGGGCACCCTGGTATTGATAAGACCAGTGAGCTTTTGAGAAGGCATTATTTCTGGCCACGATTGCAACGGGATGTAAGAGAGTACGTCCAGCGTTGCATGGCTTGTCAAGTGAACAAGGCCGAGAGAGTAAGTCCTCCGGGCTTACTACATCCACTTGAGATACCTATAGGAAGGTGGGAAAGCATCTTTATGGATTTTATTGTTGGGCTACCCAAGACCCAGAATAGATTCAATTCCGTTATGGTAGTGGTAGACATGTTTTCCAAGATGGCTCATTTCATCGCAACGACCAAGAAGGTCACAGCTCCGCAAGTGGCTGAGTTGTTTATTCAGAATATTGTCAGGTTACATGGTCTTCCGAAGTCCATTGTTTCTCACAGGGATCCCAAGTTTACGGGAAACTTCTGGATTGAGGTGTTCGCCAAGTTGGGAACACAGTTGCGGATGAGCAGCTCTGAGCATCCGCAGACGGATGGTCAAACTGAGCGAGTGAATTAGATCTTGGAAGATACGCTTAGGGCATATGTTAGTAGTACGCAAACAAACTGGGTAAAGCATTTACCACTATTGGAGTTCGCGTACAATTATAAGAGACATGCGTCCACTGGATTGAGTCCATTTGAGCTCAATTATGGTTTCAGGCCACTGAGTCTTGCAATCATAGGAATTCCGCATAGGGTACCTAGTGTTGTAGAGTTTTTGGGTCAGATGCAGCAGAAGCTAGAGTTGGCACGAGATAACTTGTCCAGGGCTGTAGCTAGGGCAGAGAGTTATGCTCGTGAGAACCGTACCTATCGGGAATTTGAGAATGGAGATTGGGTGTATTTACTAGTCCCTCGAAGTCGAAGGTGCTACGCACAGGGAATTGCACCAAGTTATCTCCTAGGTATTGTGGACCATGGTTGATTATTAAGAAGGTGAGCCAAGTGGCTTATAAACTACAACTACTTGTGGGATGCAAGGTGCATCTAGTATTCCATGTTACCAAACTAAAGAAATGTTTGCACGATGGCGATAGTCTGGTGGAAGGTCTAGTGTCTCTTGGGGAGAAAGACACCACAGGTTATGGGCCAGGAAGAATTCTAGATCGAAGGGAGAGACGATTGCGGAATCGTCTCCTTCAAGAGTATCTAGTAGCTTGGAAAGGGCATCCGTTGTCAAATGCTACTTGGGAGACGTGACAGTTCACAGGCGTTGCAGAAGTCTTACCCATGTTGGAAAAACAGAGAAGGCTAGAATAGCTCAAAATTAGGATTCAGGACCCTAGAAATGCTATTTTGAAGGACTACTTGAGCCTAACAGATCTAGGAATGAAACATGCATCTAAAATAAACAGCAAGCTGTAGATCATAAGAATGATCTTAATTCAATCCTATTTGAACTCTATTCATTGCCTATTGAATGAATCAAGATTTGGACTTTTCCCTACTTGCTGGCTACATCAAATAGGTCTATGGATCAGTTTGCAATAGATCTCATGCAAATCTGACAAGATTTGAGAGAGAAATCAATGATTGGGCAAAACAGAACCAGCGCCCTCCTTCAAATAACAGATTGCAACTGTTGTCACTGAATTCTGATGAGGGAAGGAGTAACAAGCAAAAAACCAGATCAGATCCTCCTGCGAGCTATTACAAAAATTGAGATGGAGAATAGAACAAGATGATGAAGAGGGGAAAATTATTCCAAAAATCACACTTCTCCAAATCGTGGAGGTTCTATTTGTAAGAAATTGTGTATGTACAAGGCATGGCATGCTATTGCCAAGTGTCCAAGATAGGTGGCAATTTGCATGTCTAATTGCATGTGTCTAACTTGTCATGCATGCATCTTGCATGTTGCATGCAAACTAGGATATGTGGCAAACTAACTTTTTCTCCCCCATGCACATGTGCATGGGGGTCTACCAACATGCAAGAGGGCCTCCCACGAGTTTGCACAATTTTTTTTTTGCCTAAGTTTGGGCCTCAAAGTATTTTTGTACCCATGTGACAAGTTCCATTTACTTAACAAGGTTTATAAGTTCAACAACCCAGAGTATGTCATCGAGGACCGATGACTTGCCAGAGGAGGGAAGGATTGTTAGAGTCTAGTTACGACTCTTATCACGACCTCGACCAGTCGGTTACTAGAGGGCATGAGGCCTAGTGTGGGCAAGGGTCGGTGACCGATGAGGACATCTGTCCCAAGTAGGGACCAGTGCGTCACAAGCAGTGATCCGGTGTGGCCGCCTGACAAGTTGTTAGTGATGCGGTGTGTCTTGACTGTCGGGACCCTAGCCGTCAGTGACGAGAAGCTAGTCGGCAAGTAGTCGGGGTGACCAAGAGGGTCACAGGTCTTTGGCGGGGCACGGGGGTGGTACCCTATGAGTCACTCAGTATTCACAGGTCACAGGGGCCATGCATGTCAAGTGGACTGATCACCCACAGGTGGATGCCATGTGCCAGTGGCGGGAATAGCAAGTAGAAGGACTCAAGGAGGGGGTGCCTATGGTCGGGGAGGTTCATTCTACACACCGGCTTTCTGGGTTCCACGAGCTTGGAGAGAGTGGCTTGTGACAATCCGACTCTTCACTTGTGGTTTTTTTGTGACTCAAAAGCCATGAGTGTTGGTTGGTACATAGATTCTGGTGCCTCTAAACACATGACTCCATCAAGATTGGTTTGATTTTTTTGAAGAAATGAATTACAGACATTGTATGTGCCTTGAGGACACCACAACACATCAGATCAAAGACAAGGGAACAATACCTGTGAAACTTCTTTCAGGGGAAGTAAAGATCATAAAGAATGTTCTATTTGTACCAAGGTTGGCCAAGAACCTGCTTTTGGTTGGGGCCATACATGAGAATAGTGTTTGATGAGTCTACTTGTTTAGTGAAGGACAATGAGCATGATGATAGGATCATTGCAAAAGGATTGTAGGAAGTTGGTCTTTATAGGTTGCATACTACTATCCTGACTCAGGAAGCCTATGTTGCGAAGACTTTTGATCATGATAATTTATGGCATGAGAGATATGGCCCACGTGAGTCTTCAAAGCCTATAGGTGCTAAAAAAGAATGATATGGAAATTGGATGACCATGTATCAAGTCAACCAGCGACTTTTGTGAAGGGTGTGCACATGGCAAGCAACAAAGGAAAAGATTTTCTAAACCAAAAGCTATTAGGGCATAGCAAGTACTTAAACTTGTTCATATAGGTTTGCGTGGACCCATGTATATTGGATCTGCAGGGGGGGCTTTCTACCTCATGACCTTCATTGATGATTTTTCATGGAAGGTATGGGTTTATTTTTTGAAGCAAAAAAGGCTTTGGTTGAAACTCAAACTGGCATGAAGATAAGGGTACTCAGGTCTGACAAAGGTGGTGAATACATATAAGGAGAGTTCAATGGTGCAACTCAAGTGGAATCAAGCGTTAGTTTGCTAGTCCAGATACTCCTCAACAAAATGGTGTTGATGAGAGAAAGAACATGTCCATTTTTGAGCGCAAGGGTAATGCATTGCCAAACTCTTTCTGGGCTGAAGCTCTGTATACTGTTGTATTCTTGTTTCCTACGAAAGCAATGGAGGGAATCATGCCTGAAGTGGTTACAATGGCAATAAGCCAAAGGTGAGACTACTTTGAGTATTGGGATGTATCGCCTATGCGCATGTGTATACACAAGGATGACAGGAAAAAGCTAGACACATTTTGTTATCGGTATTATCTATGGATATAGTGAGGAAGCAAAAGCATATGTACTGGTAATCAAAGTCAGTTTGAGA
This sequence comes from Diphasiastrum complanatum, assembly GCA_029204225.1. Taxonomy (NCBI): domain Eukaryota; kingdom Viridiplantae; phylum Streptophyta; class Lycopodiopsida; order Lycopodiales; family Lycopodiaceae; genus Diphasiastrum; species Diphasiastrum complanatum. The sequence goes on from CM055097.1 coordinate 26,740,956, forward strand.
AAAATCCCACTTTATTAATAAATCTGAGAAGGTTACATTTCAAGTGTGTGACCGACTAGAAAGAAGATTTTGAGTAAAGATGTTGCCTTTGATCAAGACCATGCACCTCAGGTGGAGGAGCATGAGAACAATGGTAAGAGTGAATATGAGTATTTTCTAGTTATTGATTCCAGTGAGCAGATCTCAAACGAGCCCAATGAGGAGACCTTTCAACCTCAAGAGCAAGAACCAGAGGTCTGAGGTTGATGAGACGCAAGATGAAAGGCCAAAGAGGGCTAGAGAGACATTGGGATACATGGTCACCATCTGCATCACCTCTCCCTTCGAAGAGTCTACCAAGGTGATATTGGCAAACAATCAAAGATGGAGGGATGCTGGCTTATCCTAAGATTTCCACCAAAAATTACATCAAAAGCTCACAAATTGAATTTCTTTGGATCAAATGAATACCATGCATTAAATGCAGGTTCAGAGGTGCCCACACATGTGGATAGTACGGATTTGGACCCCTACCCAGTTTGGGATCAAATCTCCTCACCAAAATCAAGATTCTAGCTTGCCCTCTCAATACTAGTTTTTAGCACCAAAACTTGCTAAAAATGGATTTGCATTAGATCAATGGCTTATGCTCTTGTACTTGGCTCAAATGTAGCAGGGAATATGCGAGGAAATCTTATAGGAAATCCATGCAGGAGACCGACATTGCGCTTATGGCGTCTATCTCAAAGTCATATGAGCCACAGTCGTTCTATGAAGCTAAGAAGGTAAATGTATGGCAAAATGATATGCAAGAGGAGTACGACTATATCATGCAAAATGACACATGGGAGCTTGTGGACTTAACTGATGGGAAGCAACCAATAGGTTGCAAATGAGTTTACATGACCAAGCATCACGTAAGTGGCAATCTAGAAAAGCATAAGGGAAGACTTGTTGCAAAAGGTTTTGCTCAACAGGAAGGGCTTGACTATGATGAGATGTTTTCTCTAGTTGCTAAGTTGACATCAATAAGAATCATGTTGACAATAGCAGACAATTTTCATTGGGACATTCAACAAATGGATGTTAAAAGTGCCTTCCTCAATGGAGAATTGAAGGAAGAGGTTTACATGGAGCAGCCACAAGGTTTTGAGGTTGAAGGCAAAGTGCATATGGTCTGTAAGCTTAAGAAAGCTTACAGACCAGGGCTTGGGCAAGTACCTCTTGTATGGGTTTAAGCAAGTGCCTAGGGCCTGGTACAAGCATATTGATGATTACTTCACAAAGCATAACTTCAAGAGAAGTAAATCTAACTATAACTTATATGTTTTGAGGGGGAAAGAGCTCAGAGTGATTATTGTTCTCTATGTTGATGATCTAATCATCACATGTAGCAATAAGTTGTTTATTTCTAAGATTAAAGAAGATCTTATTTGACATGAAATATTTGGGCTTGATACATTATTGCCTAGGATTGGAACTGTGGAGGGAACATTATATTCTTTTTATATCCCAGACAAAGTATGCAAATGATATTGAAGTTTAGCAGCATTTCATACGAGAGAAGTTGCAAAGTGGTGAAGTAGAGTTGATCTACTTCACCAATGATCAAGTTGCAGATATCTTCACAAAAGGACTTGGTCGTGAAACCTTTGAGTTTTTCAGTTTACTCCTAGGTCTTATTGATAATCAATTATCCATTAAGGGGGAGTGTTAGGAAATAATGGTTAATTGATTAATTGTAGAGGCTAGCCTGCGAGCTAGTTCAAAGGCCTATTTCTATTTTTAGTATAAGTCAAAGTCTAAGTTTGACTAGGTACCTAAGATAGTACCAATTTTGCTAGAATAGTATAGAATACTATTTTATGATTATGCTAACATAGATTGCTATTCTTGAGACTAAGTAATTAGCATAAATGCTTTTACCAAATGGTATAGCAGGCAAATAGTTTTTGCCTTAAAGCATGTCCAGTCTCTATAATTAATTAATTAACCATTAATTCTAACAAATGAGCTTATTCGAAGATTCAATATGCAAGATTGCAAGCCTATAGCCACTCCTAGTGATACAATTAATAAGCCCATCTATGGCTGATGGGACATTGTTTGTAGACGAAACAATATCATCAATCGGTGGGCAAGTTAATATATCTTATACATACCAAACCAGACATTGCTCATGCAGTTGGTGTTGCAAGTCAGTTTATGAGTAAACCTACAAAGGCACACTGGAAATCAGGCAAGTGGAATCTGAGGTATGTAAATCAAACTTCTACATATGGCATTGGTTACTTGGATGATGGAAGCCTTTAGTTGGAAGGCTATTCTGATGCTGATTGGGCAGGAGACAAGGATGATCGTAGAATGACAATGGGTTATTCATTTCACCTGGGTTGTGGAGTAGTTTCTTGGTGCAGCAAGAAACAACCTTTAGAAGCTGAATACAGGGTGACATGCAGATTGCTCAAATGAGTCCTATAGTGATGTATTGCGATACTCAAAGTTGCATTCAGCTTGCGAGGAACCCCATATACCATGCTAGGACAACACATATTGAGGTCGACTAGCACTTCATACAAGGGAAAGTGCATAGTGGGGAATTCAGCTCGAGTTCTGTGGCACTGAAGATTAGACTGCAGACATCATTACTAAGTCGCTTAGTAAAGAGAAATTTGAAAAGTTTAGAAAGTCTTTAGGTGTTACATTAAATAAAATAGCCATTAAGGGGGGGGTGTTGAAATATAATGCCTAGGTTACCCTAGTGGTAGGCACTTACATGGTTTTATGTTATGCGTTTGTCATGGGGGCAATCTAATTGTAAATAGATTGTACCCCTCTTTGTAATTTAAAATAAGTAAGTGCAAGTTGGATTCAAATGTGCATGCCATGTGGCATAAGATTCAAGTTGGTGATGACACCTCAATAGTTTCTAATTATGTAAGGGCGGATTCACCCTCAAGGAGGCCCATGCCCTCCTCTCACTAGTCAATCAGTTATTTGGAGATCCTAACTTTGGTTTCTTTTGGTGCTTAAGCTTTTCTTGTAGTGTTGATGCTTCCATGGCTAGTTTCCTTCAAGCTTTCATCTATTGTTTCTTTTATTGAGGTTAAGATACTTCATATATAGACCTATATGTTCATTTGGGGGCACGTTCCTTTAGCCATGCACCACCTAGACCTTGTGGACCTAATTCATCTTGACTTTGACGACCTAATCTTTATGAAGACTGTTATATTTTTACTGCAAGGACTCTTTGGAAATGACGATACCTTGTGTGGTAGTGTTGTTTTGAGTTTATGGTTTGGGGTCATGGATTGGCGATCAAACCAAGCCTTGGTAGATAGTTTCAAATTTCTCCTAGAAAGTCATGATGATACAACGTTCCCCTCGTTCCATTGTTCCCTCATCCCTAAAAATGTTCATGTGTCAAGGGGCCTAGATGTGGCCCTGTTCCAGCGTCCCGTTTCCTGGTAACGATGCTGCTTGTACTGCCAAACTTGTAGCTCGCTCCCATAGTTTGTATGAGATTTCTGAAGCGATTATGTTCCTTTCCAACTCAATTTACCACTACTTTCCAAAACTTGTCCCATTTTTCATTTCAGTCTACTTTGCTCTATTGTGGTTGACTATGACACAGGTGAACACTATTTTTCTTCTGACAATCTACTATGTTGCTAAGGATGACAACTGTTTTCATGCATTTGGTGGCTCTCATTCAAGCACAAGTCTGTAAGCATCATAGCTTGCATCGTTGTTGACTTTTTTGTATAAGGGCACAGCTAACCTTTGGAAGAATGTAGATGGGAAAAAGAAAGAAAAAGCTTCCTATAGACTTCTATGTAATCGGATCAAGTCTTCATCTTGGAAAAATAGCTAGTCACTCTTTAAATGGCTTGGAGTATGTTAAAGTGTTTCCAAATCTTTTACCCTTCGACAATTGAGAATAATTAGTTCTTTGGACCTTAGTCTCCAATTTAGCCCCCTATAATATTATTTTGGTCTTTGAGTACCTGTCAATGATTTTAATTATCATTAAGTCATTAAGCAATCATTAAGTCCCTTAAAGTGGGGCACAGATAGGAAGGTTCCAATTTTTTAATTGTAACGATTTGAATTTAAGCCCTTTTCTCTGCAGAGTTCAGAAGGGGGTAGGTGGATTAGGGTTTCAGAAGATATAGAAGGAGCTGTGAGCTTTACTTACAAGTAAATAAAGGTTCATAAGCGCCACATCTTAAGTAGATTAGAGAGCTTAGAGTGGCATAATTAAGCTATTTTAGGGTTATATTTCAAAAACAGCAGATTTTCTTCTGTATTGAAAAAGTTCTATATCTAATATATCCTATCAAGCAGCAAGCTGTGTTGGAGTAATGCCATATTTATTATGTAAAATGGAGCTTGATTTAAGCTCTCATGTGAGTCCTACATGTTTTCGCAAGACCTTTGCATCACTGGACGCGCGTTTCACCTTTGCAACCACTGACTAAGTATGTTCTTAGGATCTTGCTTTTCCATTGATTAACAATGCCTAATTGACAATGCACTCAAATGGCAGAGGATCTTATACATCGACATAGACATACACCATGGAGATGGTGTTGAGGAAGCTTTCTACACAACTGATCGAGTAATGACTGTTTCTTTTCACAAGTTTGGAGACTACTTTCCTGGCACTGGGGACCTCAAGGATGTTGGTCATGGGAAGGGAAAGTACTATTCTTTGAACGTTCCTTTAAAAGATGGCATTGATGACGAGAGCTACCAATCCTTGTTCAAGCCAATCATAACAAAGGTTATGGAGGTGTTTCAACCAGGGGCAGTTGTTTTGCAATGTGGAGCAGACTCCTTGTCTGGTGACAGGTTGGGTTGTTTCAACTTATCAATTAAAGGGCATGCAGAGTGTGTGCGCTTCATGCGCTCATTTAATGTTCCCCTTCTTCTGGTAGGAGGTGGAGGCTACACAATTCGAAATGTTGCCCGCTGCTGGTGTTATGAGGTTTGTTGTTTTTTCGTATATCATCCTTGGAAATTGTTTACTGATTTGCTGACTGGTACTACCATATCTCCCACCAAAGTGTTTTCTTTGCGATAGATATTCATAAGTAACCAGAACATTCGATGGTAACATTGATTATCTTGCAGACGGGGATTGCTGTAGGAGTTGAACTTGATGACAAGATGCCGTACAATGACTATTATGGGTACTTTGGGCCAGATTATACTCTTCATGTGGCACCCAGCAACATGGAGAATCAAAATACGAAAATCGACTTGGAGTTTACCAGGTGCAAGTGGTCAATATCTGCATTCTTTCTCTGCTTTTAAGTCAGTTTAGCTACCTTGAGCCATGTTCTGTTTTCAGCTTCTACATATGTTTATGCTGTTTTGAATCATTGGTTATTGCATCATTTCATTGTTTTAAGCACGCACTTGTGAGATGTTTTTTGCAGAAATTTTCTTTTAGAAAACCTCTCCTATCTCCAGCATGCTCCTAGTGTTCCTTTCCATGAAAGGCCACCTGATACAGAGATTCCTGAAGAGGTAACAGTCCTTTTTTAGTCAAGTGTTTCCAAGCATTTTCATATTGTACTGCAAACATCTTTAGCTAGAGTTTCGAATTGAGCCTATGGTGCATAAAATTTTCATTAATCCTTTTATATGAGATGGAACAGTCATATTTTCTAAGTAAGACAAATACGACATACAACACCTTGGTTTCTGAAGGTAGCTGGGTTTCATTTGGCAGGAAGAAATTGATATGGAAGCACAAGGAAGGTCTCATAGGTTGGATGGAGGAATGTCAGACTGGGAAGTTGATGATGATACACTGCATCATAATCATGAAGCTAATGCCAATCATGCTAACTTTTCAAGGTGCAATTGCCTTATATGCTTGAAACTTAGCTATGAAGATTACTAATACAGTATATATAAGAATGTTTGATATGAGCTGGCCTTTAGCCTACAGTATATAGAAGTATGTTTGCATTCATAGTACTGGGTTACTCAAGTTCTGGTGTTGGATCCAGCTTTGCTTTCCACCAACCTCAATAAAATTTCGTGGTAGACGACAGTTGGCTTTTCAGCTAGTATTTATTTAACCTGCATAGGTACATACTACATTGTAAGAGAACTATTTGTCACAGAATATTGCCTTATAGACATTGCTAGGAACAGTTTTTTGATCCGATGAAGTGATCTTTTGTCTTCAGTCAGCCATTATGATGTTTTTATTGTTCCGCACCTACAAAACAAACCACTAGTATGGAGTCTATGTAATCGTAACCATCAAATGCTTTTTTCAATCTTGCACCATTCTATAGACTGATTTTATTTTAGCCTGGCCAACTTTTCTTGATGGCAGGATAGGTTCACCTGCAAATCAGGAGCTAGCAAAACGAGTAAAGCAAGAGGACATTACCACAGAGACAACATCTATGGTCATTTCTCTGCAGATTGAGGCCTGGATTATTTAGACAATAGTAGCCTGTTCCTTGATAGGATTTATTTGCATCCGTATTGTCAATGGTGGACTCAATGTGTTCTTAATATTTTGTAGGATGAGGACAGTGAATTGGACGAGGATATGACGAAAGTCACAGAGGCTTGTAAAGAAATAAAAGAAGAGCAAGCATCTCCAGAGCAGGTAATCATATAGAAAAATGGTGGAAATGGCTCGAAGAGAAGGCAGCAAGGTTCATGCCCCCTTTTGGGTCTGTGCATGTTCTGTGCACTTTCAAGTTCTAAATAGAAGATTTTTGAGCTGTGCCTTTAACAAAGAAGAGGCTAACAGCACGTTCTGGAAGATGCTTTTTCTGACTCTTATGTTAGTGATTGTTTTTTGGGCCATACAGCAAATGCTTTTATGATCTGTTTTCCTTTGGAAAGAACGCACTTAGAGTTGTCCTCTTTCATGTATGCATCATAGTTGCAGCGAATCTCGATTCGCTGGGTCTGCGATTCGCGGGTCGCGATTCTGCGAATCGCGATTCGCGACCCAGAATCCCAAAAAAATATATATATATATATTTTTTTTTGGAAAAATAGCTTATTGCTGAAATTTTTTTAGGGGATCAATGGTCAAACCAGCGTTTTGCCTCTCATAAGTGCAGTAGATGAGGCACAAACAGATCTTATTTTCAGTAGCTATCCGGTTGTCATTTGCTCTGGTTTTTAGTAAATGTTAATGCTACAGTTTGGACTATCAACTGTATGGATGATGATCACTTTTGCAATTGGTTCACTGGAGATGTGAGTGCAATGTACATACAGTTGGGGGCATAAATATTGGGCCCTTCTCGGCGCGCATTTGGACCCCATTTTTATCTACAGGGGGGCGGTGGCATTTTTATCTAAAATGTCTATATAGCAAGAAGCTCTAGGGGGTTCGGGGGACAGTAGCCCCCCGGGAAACGGGGGGTTCGGGGGGCGGTAGCCCCCTGGTGGGGGGTTTGGGGGGCAACGCCCCCCAACGGCGGGGTCCGGGGGCTGCCGGTAGACCCCGGCCCCGACGGTAAGGCCTCTTCATGATTTGGCCTTCCAACTCCCCGAGTGAAAACACACTTTTTGGTGTTTCGCACCCGAAACAGTCGGCAAACTACACAATCATAATCCCCTCGATCAGAGCTTTCATCTGATACCCATATTGCCTAAAAAAATTTAAAAAAAAAAAAAAAATCGATTCTACACGATTCTGGGAAAATCCCGAATCGCGTATCGGAATCGCGATTCTGATCGCGATTCTGAATCGCGATTCGGGAATCGCGCTGCAACTATGGTATGCATACTGGTAAAAGTTAAGAGTATTACAACATTGATGCACCAAATTGGAGAATATTTTGGATCCATGGTTTGTTTATGGAATAGAAAGAGTAAAGCTCTCCTTTTGTTGGTTGACGGCTTTCAGGAGAGGGAGAGAGAGATAATGAGAGAGAGAAGGGTTAAAAGTTTTATAAATGTCTTTTGTATGCCAAAGGGCATGTACGACAAAGAAGTACATGTCAAGTATGTAATATCCATGAGAGCGTTTCCCATATCATGCGTGGCAACATGCTAACTTGTAAGTGTGAGATATTGGCCCAATCAAATGAAGTGAGACCTATACACCATTCCTCAGCTGCATATAAGGCTGTGGGGGTAACAATGGTGTCATAGAGCCACCACTTACTTGTGGCATCTCGAATAGACTTTCTGAAACAAAAACTCTCCAATTGGACCAGTGTGGCCATTCCTAAGTCTACTTGCAGTTGCCTGTCTCATATAAAAAATAGGACCAGTGAAAAGCACTCCCAATAATGTAGGATGATACAGCCTCCAGTGGCTGTCCATTGAAGATAACTTCTTGTCATTGCATGAAAGCTCTGCATGTATCAAAGACTATGACCTTGGTCTTTGCAATGTTAACCCCAAAACTCCATCGGGTACAAAAAGCATGAAGGCTATGCAAGTGTCACTGTAGTCCCTCTCTAGTCGGGAAGACTAGAACCACATGATTTGCATGTAGTAGTATGGCAATCAATATGTCACGAAGTTTGCATCCTGCAACCCCACATTGTTCAATGACCCTTTCCAGCTCATCTTTATACAATCCAAAAAAGTGCACAAGAGAGGGAACAACCCCGCTGCACCCCTATGGTGCTCCATATTTGCTCCAAAATACATGTATCACTCCTCAGACAACCCTGAACTCTCTCATATAATGCCATAACCGCTAGGACCGTGTCTGTGGAGAAGCCAAGGCCTTGTTATCTCTTGATGAGTAAGGAATGTGGAATGGAATTGAAGGCTTTTTTGAAGTTAATGAAACAAAAATATACCCACCCTCTCCCTCCTATGTTTGGCCTCCTCAATGAGAGCTCGGAGAATGAAGACGTGATCCGAAGTGGAGTAATGAGCCTTGAATCCTGTTTGGTCCAATATGTAGTCCCCAATCTAAGCTTTGGTGCTCATAGTTGACTATAGAATTGTGCCATACAACGTCACAATGACTTGTCCAATCATGATAGTTACTAGGATTCCTGGTCCTGATTGTTTACTGTTTTAAGTACTGAGCTACTTTGGAAATTCAGAAATGGGTAAGTCATCCGCCTGTGGTGACCTTTGTAACAGAGATGTAAATAAAACTGTTAATGAGCTTCTGAGCCTCTGAGTCGCATGTTGCTTTGGTGTAGGGTGCTGGGTCATTAATTAGGAGTGGCTAGACTGACCCCCTAAAAAGTAGGAGAGTTGACTAGTCAACATGACATGTGTCACGCTGGGACAAAGGTTGGGAGGAGACAAGGCAGCCAGCTCCACCATGTTTCATGCCTTTTGATTATTGTACATGCAGGGAAATCAATATAAGTTTCAGATTGTTGTGCATAGGATATGCTAGGTTTTGAGTGAAGTTTTAGATAAGGAGTCTGACACATGGGGTCGCAATTTAATGAATGGGATGGATGATCTTGGTACTCCCTTCGAAGAGAGAATGAATTGCTAGTGAGAGTGGGAAGGGTGTGGGTCCTTCTAATCCTCTCTAAGGTAAGCGTCTCGTGTACATGCATGGAAAGTATAGGTGGCAACCATATGATTGAGCTACTTGGCCAAGTTGGCACTTGTACTGACATTATTGTGAGTTGTACGTTTATCATGGGGCATGTTATTTGTAAATACATGGGCCCCCCTATTTGTAATTTAAGAAAGTTAGTGCAAGTGGCTCACTTGGCCAAGTACCTCAACCATATGGTTGCCACCTGTACTTTCCATGCATGTACATGAGGTGGTTACCTCATAAAGTATTAGGAGGACCCTCGCCCTCTCCTCATAAAGTATTAGGTGGACCCTCACCCTCTCCTCTCTCACTAGCAATTTATTCTCTCTTCTACGCTTTGGTGTTGTGAGGTGCTTAAGCAATTTGCCTTGTATGTGGTGTTTTCCATAGCTAAGTTTCTCAAGTTTTCATGGTTGAACTAGTATTGAAGTTAAGATACTCCATAGGTAGGTGTTGCAATTCATCATGGTATTAGAGCCAATTGGGGGTCCTTTATGAGCCAAGTGGGGAAAGTGTTTCACTATGCCTACTTTGAGCGGGGGTGTTGGCGGACCTAGTTACAAGTAGCGCACAGTGTGTTTTGGAACTTGTGGCACCCAAAAAGGTGCAAGAAATGTCCCATATGCAAAGTTCAAATGTGTAATAGCCTCCATATAAGCTCAAAGTAGAGAAGTATATAAGGTCCTCGATCGTTGTAATGTGATCATTAATTGTAGCACCTACTTCCATCTCGAGAGTATGTAACTTATTTTGCAAATTAATAAGCCTGATTGAATCCACTGCATCCCTATGTCCTCTGCTTATGTAGTCCTTCAATTTGGGTTTAGATGTAGGTATAGGCTCTCTACTTGTAACTATCTCCCAAGAATTCTTGTCCATCAAGATATTAGCCATCCTAAATTGTCATGCTTTATAGTTAGTGTTATCAAGTTTGCAGATGCGTAACAGCCTCCATACAAGCTCAAAATACACAAGTTTCCCTTGCCAAGTAGTACTAGCCTTTTGGAGTCAAAATGGAAGGTAGGTGGCTAGGCAGTGGGGATGGCATCCCATGTGTGGCCGGCGGGTGCACTTTGTGCGTACTCTTGTTTACTGGACTGGTTGTGCTACTTTCTACTACCGAACTTGGACATGGTATCAGAGCCAAGTGGTGGAAGTGTTTCACTGCGCTTGCTTGAGTGGGGGTGTTGATGGAGCTATATGCAAGCAACGCATAGTGGTTGTGCTAGAGCTTGTGGCATCCAGGAAAGGTGCAAGAAATGTCCCATAAGCAAAGTTTAGATGCGTAATAGCCTCCATATAAGCTCAAAGTAGACATGTTTCTCTTGTCCCTTGGTACCAGCCTTTTGGGGTCAAAGGGAAGATGGGTGACTAGGCGGTGGGGATGGGATCCCATGCCTGGTCCGCGGGTGCACTTTGTGTGTGCTCTCATCTAATGGACCGGTTTTGCTAACTTTTTGTTGCTAAACTCTAACAAGAACAAGAAGAAAGGTAAAGGCAAATTGAAGGGATCATCACAAGGCCAAAGGGCAATTTGCAAGTGCCAAAACGTCAAACCTCAAATTTCTCTTCTACACCATGTAGGAAAGGGAATCACAACTATTGCAAAAAGTATGTCCATATTGCTTTCGAGTGCAGGAAGCGGCTGATGAACGTGTCGGTGATTCGGAAGGTGGACTCGGTTCCTTTGCCACAGTTGTCAAGAGCGGCACAACACGGGTATCAGTTTCCTTGCACTTCTTTGATTGTTATGCGTGGACAGCTGTGTGGTAGAGATGTTTTGATTCTATTTGACAGTGGGTCCTCACATAACGTCATTAACTTCACTTTGATTAAACGGTTGAGAGTGAGCACACAACCATCCTTGTACCAGTACACAGTCGAAATGGCTGATGGAAAGGGTGCGGGAGTGTGGGATGCCAGGGTTGTGGGTACGCCTCTAACCATTCAGAGCTATACTGAGGAGTTAGATTTTGAGATTACCTGTTTGGCTCGCTTTGATGTGGTGCTTGGAATTTGTTGGCATGTGGCTAAGAAGCCCTACATCGCTTGGGATACTCATGTTTATGAGTTCCAGCATGATGGTAGGATTCACTCCCTGCGTGGAGAGCCTGATATGCCTCCAGGACCTTTGATCACGGCGATGTAGTTGCGTAAGGTTCAGTGTAAGTGCATGTATGTTTGTTTCTTGTATGATATGTCTGTTTCTGCTAATGAGTCTGATGTATGTCAAGAACAAACTAATCTTACTAAGAACCTAAATCGCCAAATTAGGGAGGACTTTCTAGATGTGTTCACGAATGAGCTTCCATCTATTTTACCCCCTAAGAGAAATGTGGAGCATAGAATCAAGTTAATTCCTTGATCATTTCCTGTCAATAGACCACCTTATAGAATGAGTTTGAAAGAGGAGGAAGAGGTCAGAACCATGATTGAGGACTATCTTGCCAAGGGGCAAGTAAGACCTAGCTTCTCCCCCTTTGCCTCTCCAATCATTTTGGAAAAAAAGAAGGATGGGGTTGGAGAATGTGTGTGGACTATCGAGGCTTGAATAAGATTACTGTTAAGCATCGATATCCTATGCCACGTATAGATGATCTTTTGGATGCCCTCCATGGTGCTACAATGTTTAGCAAAATTGACCTAAAGAGTGGTTACCACCAGGTGAGAGTTCGAGAAGAGGATGTGCATAAAACTGCCTTCCGGACTCGTTTTGGACACTATGAATTTTTAGTTATGCCCTTTGGATTGACTAATGCCCTTGCAACATTTATGATGTTAATGAACGATGTGCTTAGACTGTTTACGGGCAAGTTTGTGTTAATTTTGTTGATGACATACTTGTTTACAATTGTGGTGATGCTATGCATGTTAATCACCTAAGAACTGTGTTACCAACTTTGAGGGAAAACACATTGTTCGCTAATGATAAAAAAAGTGAATTGTTTAAAAAAGAAGTAACATATTTGGGTTTTAAAGTGTCAGCAGATGGAATAAAACCGGATCTGCAGAAAGTTGTTGTTCTTCTTGCCTGGCCTGTTCCTACAGACTTGCGGCACTAAGAAGCTTTCTAGGGTTGGGTGTGTTTTATCGTAAAGGTGTGAAGAATTATTCACACGTAGTTGCACCATTGACCTATATGTTACAGAAAAGTAAATGGAAAGAGTGGACAGAAGTTCAGCAGCGAAGTTTCGATGCTTACTAAAGCTGAAAGGATTAAACCTCATGGATTTTTACACCCACTACCTGTGCCAGAAGGAAGATGGGAGAGTATCTCCATGGATTTTGTCACCAACTTGCCTCGCACGCAGTTGCAACATGATTCTATCTTGGTCGTAGTTGATAGACTCACGAAAATGGCTCATTTCATTCCAACGCGTAAAAAGATTGATGCGGCTGGAGTAGCTAATTTGTTTATCGAGCATGTGTTTAGACTTCATGGGTTATCGTCATCCATAGTGTCTGACAGGGATACTCGATTCACTGGAAACTTTTGGACTGCAGTTATGCCCAAACTAGAAGTCCATTTGAGAATGAGCAGTACGGAGGAGCATCTTGAAACGGATGGCCAAACTGAGAGAGTCAACCAGATCTTAGATAATCTGCTTAGGGCATTTGGTGGGGATAAGCAAACTCAGTGGGAGAACTACTTGCCACTGTTGGAGTTTGCTTACAATGACAAGAAAAATGTGAGTACTAAGATGAGTCCTTTCGAACTTAACTATGGATTTAGGCCAGCTAGCCCTGTTACTGTAGGAATTCCTCAGAGAGTGCCTACTGCGACTAATTTTCTAACTCAAATGAATGAAATGCTTGAGTTAGTGAAGTTTAATATTAGGCAAGCGATGGATCGAGCTAAGTCTTACGCTAATCAGCATCGCACGCCTAGAGAGTTTGTGGTAGGAGACATGGTGTTTCTCCAAGTACCCAAGGACTCTAAGACCCTTAAGACGGGCAAATGTTACAAGTTGTCCCCGCGTTATTGTGGACCCTGAAAAATTGTTAAAAGAATTAGTGATGTTTCTTATAAGTTTGATTTTCCTAAAACTTGTAAAGTGCATCTTGTATTTCATGTTTCTAGATTGAAACGGGTTTTACATAACGGTGATAACTTGTTGTCTGATGGTTTGTTTGCATTCTAGGAGCAGGGAGAAGTAACCCATGGGCCAGCGAGGGTATTGGATAGGCGGGAGAGGCGTTTACGCAACCGTCTGATCCGTGAGTACTTGGTTGCTTGGCATGGTAGGCCTCTTTCTGATGCTACCTGGGAGACCGCGCACAGTCTGCGTGCACAGTACCCTAGCTTTGCCATCGCGGACGATGTTACATGAGGGGGGAAGGGATGTTATAGCTTTTACTCCCTGTCCCGGTTGTTTACTGTTTTTCGTTATAGATGTACTTCTTGTAAATACAGAAATGGCTAAGTCACCGGCCTGTGATGACCTTTGTAACAAAAATGTAAATAAAGCTGTTAATGATGTTTCTGAGCCTCAGAGTCGCATGTTGCTTGGGTATAGGGTACTGGGTCATTAATTTGGAGTGGCTGGACTGACCTCCTAAAAAGTAGGAGTTGACTAGTCAACATGACACATGTCATGTGCTCACTGGGACACTTGGTCTAGTGAATGAGTGACACATGTCAGGGTTGACCAGTCAAACATGGCACGTGTCACATGCCCACTGGGACATTTGGTCCAATGGATGAGTGACACATGTCAGCCTACTCACTTGCCTATGTGTCAGGTTTGAAGAGAAGATCAGAGAGGGAGTCTGACACTATGGATGGGCGGATACGGTGCGTCGTTGCTGGTATTGGGTGTGCGTCAACCTTCAAAGCAATCGGAGACCTATGGAGTTGTAACATTTGGTATCAGAGCAGCCAATTTCCTTTAAGGTTCACAAGTTCCCTTATATGCTTTAGCGGCTTGGTATTCTCTTACAGGGAATGTGGCTGTTTGTATTTCATAACCTTGGTTTAAGTTTATTCTTCAGAAGGTTGGGTTTTGGCTTTATTCTTATACAAACCTTTAACTTCCTGGTTTTTTATAACATAAGAAAAGCTAGCTTAAAGTCTTTTTGGTAACTTTAAGCTTTATAAGATTATTTCTTTTCAAGAAACGCTTTCACTTGGCTTTGAAATGCTTTAGTGAAAATTCTTTTTAAACCTCATGTTTAAAGAAGTGGAAAAAAGAAAAAGAAAAAAAAAAAGAAATACTCATCGGTCCGACAAAGATCTCACAAAGAAAGATACAACTCGGATTGGAACTCAGCAAAGCATAACTGATTAACCTCTCCAATCTTGCTCAAAGCATCAGCGACACAATTCGATGTACCACGATGGTACTTAATGTCGAGTTCGAACTCCTGAATGAGTTCCGACCAACGGGCCTTAAGACCCATAAGGTCCGAGGCATCACAGATAAACTTAAGATACTCGTGATCCATCATAACCACGAATTTAGATCCATACAAATATTGTCTCTAGATCTTTAATGCGTGAGTGACAACAAAACGTTCCTTCTCATAAGTAGAATATCTACTTTGAGCTAGGTCCAACTTCTTGCCTTCGAAAGCCACTAGTCTACCATCTTGATAAAGGACTGCACCTACCACATAATCACTAGCATCTGTTTCCACTAGGAAAGGTTTGCTAGGGTCCACTATGTGTGAGTTAGGGGCTGTGACACTAACATCTTCAAAGCCTCAAAGCTTTGATTAATTTCATCAGTCCAACTTTGATTAAGTTCATCGGTCCAATGGACTCCTTCCGGCTTTCTTCTTATTACCCTTTTTAGTTTTTCTTTTGGCTTTCTTCACTCCCTTAAGAAGATTTGTTAGAGGCAATGCAATTAAGGCATAGTCTTTAATGAATTTATGGAAGAAACTTGTAGCCTAAAACAAATTTAACTTCTTTTATGGTTTTTTGGAAGGGCTCCTGTATTATTAACCGGCAAGAAAGACGGGGGTATTCGTCTTTGTGTCGATCATAAAATGCTTAATAAAATGACTATTAAGAACCGTTATCCCTTACCTCGGATGGACAACTTAATGGACCAATTGAATGGTGCTAAGTTTGGACCTTAGGTTGGGGTACCATCAAATTAGAATCCATGAGGGGGATGTTTTCAAAACTGGTTTTCATTTCAAGTATGCCATTACGAATTTGTAGTTTTACGCTTTGGTCTATCTAATGCCCGGGCAACCTTCCAACAGATGATGAACTATATTCTTCGTCCATATCTAGGTCAGTTTCTAGTGTACGTTTGGATGATATTTTGATTAATAGTAAGACTCTTGAGGAGCATGAAGCGCATTTGCGCACGGTCTTAGATATTCTAAGACAAGTAAGGCTCTATGCTAAGGAGTCTAAGTGTGAGTTCTCTCAAACAAGACTCAAATACTTGGGACATGTCGTTTCCGATCGAGGTCTTGAGATCGGTTACGATAAGGTCCAAAAAGTTTATGATTGGGGGACTTATTGGGTCTAATGTGGCCCTTTACGTAACAACTCAAGTTGCCTAGCAACCTCATCTTCTTCCTTCGGGCTCATCCTGTAAGGAAAAAGCGATACAGGAGAGCTATCGGGGAGGAGATCTATGTGATGGTCTACTCCCCGAGAGGGGGGAAAACCCTCAGGCAACTGTTCAGGGAATATATCAGTATATTCCTCCCTAAGTTTTTTAAAGATTTTGCCCTCAGGCGTTGATTCTTAATTAATATCAGAAAAAGACAATGCTTTAGGGAAAGACGATACTTCAACATTGAAATTATGAGTAACAAAGCATCCATGTAAGATTCATCTTTTAAATAACATAGATATAGATACGAGTGATACTGAGCAGTTACAAAAGGTAGATTAGGCTCATCGCCTTTGAGATAAACCATAGAGTCATTATGCAAGAAAGATAAACTATGAGTTACATAATCTTTCTTTAATGACTCATTCCTAGCATAAGACCATTCTTTACCTAGGATTAAATCTTATCAAGATTCGTAATATGGAAAGACAAACGATCTACATAGTTCTGAATCTTCAACGACACGTGGGGGACAAACTGGTCCCAGACTTGTTGCTCCTCACCTGCTGCCATCCTAACCACGTACTTGTGGTCACTTCCAGCTCTAGCTTCTGCACCAATTTAGCATTAATAAAATTATGAGTAGAAGTGTTGTCAAACAAAATACTCACTGGTTGGCTGCCTACGAACCCACTCATACAAATGAGATCGTGAGGTCCAAACACCATAGTATTAAAACAACAATTACTACATACAGTTTCATCCTTAAAGGACACATCAATACAAGAAATAGAAGAATTACCTGGTGCTTTAAAAGAGTGGCCACCCTTCTTCCGTTTCTTCGGGCAGTCCTTCGAAAGGTGCCCCTTCTCCATGCAGGAGAAACACAACCTGCCACTTTTGGCCTTGTCAAAGTCATCTCTCTCCAACCGAGGGCGCTTCTTTTCTTTCCCGAAGGGGAAGCTTTGTCAGCAACTCTCTCTTTGCCCTTTTTAAAGGAAGTGTCCGAAGAGGGTTTGTCCTTGGATTCAGGCTTCTGCTGCTCTTTGTGGGTTAATATGTGCGTATCATCAAAAATTCGAACGAAACGCACAACATCCTCAAGGGATTGCGGCTGATTGCGGGAGAAAAATAAAATGCAGCTTGAGGAGAACTCTGTCAATGCGGTCAACAAATTGCAAAGCAGCTTCTTATGAGTCTTGCAAATAGACATCCAAGGGTTTTGTCCCTATTTGCAATGTAGCAAATCGACGATAATATTTAAAATCGTCGAGGACGGGCATAAAGGCGGCCTTAAAGGTTACCTAAAAATCATCCCAAGTAGTTGGGACTGTAGCACGCTCCTTAAGATCCTGCCACCGTGAGTACGCTTCATTGCATAAAAACACAATGGCAGTGGCAATCCGGGAGCTATTTGGCAGATCGTGCATGGAAAAATGTGAGGTCCATCGATCAAGCCAAGCCAAGACCACGTCTTGGTGTCTGTCCTTTTTTTCCCCAATAAAGAATTCTGGGGTGAACATCGGGTTGAGGAGTGTTTGCCGAGATTGGGACATAGCCCTCAATTCGGTCTCTGCCCGTTCATGCTTAGAACGCATGTCGACAATCTGTTGCTGTAACAGATTTATCGCATGCGCCATTTCCTCCATATTAGCCCTAGCCCGGCTTGGAGCTTGGGTGACATCCATAGGAGTCTCCATGATAAAGGTAAAGCATAGGAAAAAATTAGAGGAAAAGCGGGGAGCAACGGTGTCCAAATCGTCAAAAACTGCCAACTTAAGCTCAAAAGTCCAAGAAAATGGGCTAACTTGAGCTTAGGGAGTCTAAACAAGCAACTTGGGAAAATTGGGTGAAGGAATGAGAATGTACACTCCTTTACCCCCTCTCCTACGTTCCTCCCCTTCCTCCATTCAAAAAGGACAAGTGGGGCTCAAGAAAGGCCCCATTTGTCCCTTCTAGAATTTCCCCACCATGTGGGACCACAATAGGGTGGCACATGGCCCATGGACTCCAAAGGGATATAGAAATCAATTAAGGTCCCTCTCCCACCTCCTTTCCCATATGTACCTCAACTCCTCTCTAAAGCTTTGGAGATTTGCAGGTACAGAGGAGGAGGGAGTAGTACGAACTTCAAGGACAGAGCTCCAAGAAATACCTTTCCTGCAAGAATTTCACATGGAAATTCAGTACAGAAAAGATA
The DNA here is from genome assembly GCA_029204225.1 of Diphasiastrum complanatum. Classification (NCBI taxonomy): domain Eukaryota; kingdom Viridiplantae; phylum Streptophyta; class Lycopodiopsida; order Lycopodiales; family Lycopodiaceae; genus Diphasiastrum; species Diphasiastrum complanatum. The sequence goes on from CM055097.1 coordinate 26,759,179, forward strand.
TTGAAAATCGTGTGCCTGATACATTATCTCGTATATTGTATCAAATGTCTTTTGTGGTCATAAAAAATTGACCTAATTGCTGAGATTAGATAGATTCAACAAGGGTATCCTCATTGTTTGTTGTAAGGAGGTTGTGAGAGAGGACGATTTTGGCCAAGTAGAGTCTCAGAAGGAGAGCTCTGATCTCTTTGCTCACACTTACTTGAAGTATACCATGGCAGATGGTATAACTAAAGGAAATGGCAAACTCCCCATTCCAGTTAGTAAAGTGGCTGTTTAGGGAGATTTTGCATTTGGTGCTAGTCATCCTGGTGTGGATTGGACCTATGAGATGATCCTATGTAACTTTTGGTGGCCCAATATGGTTTAGGTCTGCAAATCTCTAAAGCTTTGGAGAGGAGTTGAGGTACGTATGGGAAAGGAGGTGGGAGAGGGACCTTAATTAATTTCTATATTCCTTTGGAGTCCATGGCCATGTGGCACCCTATTGTGGTCCCACATGTTGGGGAAATTCTAGAAGGGACAAATGGGACCTTTCTTGGGCTCCAATTGTCTCCTCACATCAGCTCGCTATCGAGACTGGTCGTTATACTGATACACCCAGACCACAACGGATTTACCAGTTAAGCTTAGGAAAGGGGGTAAAGGAGTGTACGTTCTCATTCTTTCATCCCATTTTCCCAAGTTGCTTGTTTATACTCCCTAAGCTTAAGTTATGGGTGTCACCCAAGCTTTAAGCCCGGCTGGGGTTGATATGGAGAAAATGGCGTGTGTGATAAATCTGTTATAGCAATAGATTGTCTACATGCGTTCTAAGCATGAACAGGCGGAGACCGAATTGAGGGCTATGTCCCAATCTTGGCAGGCACTCCTCAATCCAATGTTCACCCCGGAATTCTTTATTGGGGAGAAAAAGGATAGACACCAAGACGTGGTCTTGTCTTGGCTTGATCGATGGACCTCACATGTTTCCATGCACGATCTGACAGATAGCTCCCGGATTGCCACTGCCATTTTGTTTTTACGCGGTAAAGCGTACTCATGGTGGCAGGATCTTAAGGAGCGTGCTACAGTCCCAACTTCTTGGGTTGATTTTTAGGTAGCCTTTAAGGCCGCCTTTATGCCCGTCCTCGACGATTTTGAATATTATTGTCGATTTGATACACAAATGGGGATGAAACGCTTGTATGTCTATTTGCAAGACTTCTAAGAAGCTGCTTCGCGGTTTGTTAACCGCATTAGATGTCTGCCGTAATCAGCCACAATCCCTTGAGAATGCGTTTCGCTCGAATGTTTGACGATACGCACATATTAACCCGTAAAGAGCAGCAAAAGCTTGAATCCAAGGACAAACCCTCTTCGGGCCCTTCCTTTAAAAAGGGCAAAGAGAGAGTTGTTGACGAAGCTTCCCCTTCGGGAAAGAAAAAGAAGCGCCCTCGGTTGGAGAGAGCTGACTTTGACAAGGCCAAAAGCGGCGGGTTGTGTTTCTCCTGCATGGAGAAGGGGCACCTTTCGAAGGATTGCCCGAAGAAACGGAAGAAGGGTGACCGCTGTTTTAAGGCACCAGGTAATTCTTCTATTTCTTGTATTGATGTGCCCTTTAAGGATGAAATTGTATGTAGTAATTGTTGTTTTAATACTACGGTGTTTGGACCTCACGACCTCATTCGTATGAGTGGGTTCGCAAGTAGAGTATTTTGTTTGACGACGGTTCTCTACTCATAATTTTATTAATGCTAAATTGGTGCAGAAGCTACAACTGGCAACTGCACCAAGTGACCAGAAGTATGTAGTTCGGATGGCAGCAGGAGCAACAAGTCTTGGACCAGTTTGTCCCCCACGTGCCGTTGACGATTCAAAACTATGTAGATAGCTTGTCTTTCCATATTATGAATCTTGATAAGGTAGATTTAATCCTAGGCAAAGAATGGTTTTATGCTAGGAATGAGTCGTTAAAGAAAGATTATGTAACTCATAGTTTATCTTTCTTGCATAATGACTCTATGGTTTATCTTAAAGGCGATGAGCTTGATCTACCTTTTGTAACTGCTCATGAGGCTAATCAATGTTTATATTGGATTCTGAGTATCACTCGTACTTATGTTATTTGAAAAATGAATCTTACATGGATGCTTTTATTCTCATAATTTCAATGTTGATGTATCGTCTTTACCTAAAACATTGTCTTTTTCTGATATTAATTAAGAATCAATGCTTGAGGGCAAAATCTTTAAAAAGACTTAGGGAGAAATATATTGATATACTCCCTGAGCAGTTGCCTGAGGGTCTTCCCCGCTCTCGGGGAGTAGACCATCACATAGATCTCCTTCCCGATAGCTCTCTTGTATCGCTTTTTCCTAACAGGATGATCCCAAAGGAAGACGATGAGGTTGCTAGGCAACTTGAGTTGTTACGTAAGGGCCACATTAGACCTAGTAAGTCCCCTTGGGGAGCTCCTGTATTATTAACCGGCAAGAAAGACGGGGCTATTCGTCTTTTGTCGATTATAAAAAGCTTAATAAAATGACTATTAAGAATCGTTATCCCTTACCTTGGATGGACGACTTAATGGACCAATTGAATGGTGCTAAGTATTTCACCAAATTGGACCTTAAGTCGGGGTACCATCAAATTAGAATCCACGAGGGGGATGTTTCCAAAAACTGGTTATCGTTCCAGGTATGGCCATTACAAATTTTTAGTTTTACCCTTTGGTCTATCTAATGCCCCGACAACCTTCCAACAGATGATGAACAATATTCTTCGTCCATATCTAGAAAAGTTTCTGGTCGTATTTTTGGACGATATTATGATTTATAGTAAGACTCTTGAGGAGCATGAAGTGCATTTGCGCACGGTCTTAGATATTCTAAGACAGACAAAGCTCTATGCTAAGGAGTCTAAGTGTGAGTTCTTTCAAAAAAGACTCAAATACTTGGGACATATCGTTGCCGATCGAGGTCTTGAGATCGATTACGATAAGCTCCATAAAGTTCATGATTGGCCTATCCTGAAAACCATAAGAGAATTTAATTTTTTTTTAGGTTTCACAGGTTTTCTATAAATTCATTAAAGACTATGACTTAATTGCATTGCCTTTAACGAATGTTCTTAAGGGAGTGAAGAAAGCCAAAAGAAAAACTAAAAAGGGTAATACGAAAAAAGCCGGAAGGAGTCCATCTGTTATTTGGACCGACGAACTTTTGAGGATTTGAAGATGTTAGTGTCTACAGCCCCTATCTTACACATAGTGGACCTTAGCAAACCTTTCCTGGTGAAAATGGATGCTAGTGATTATGTGGTGGGTGCAATCCTTTATCAGGATGGTGGACCAGTGGCTTACGAAAGCAAGAAGTTGGACCCAACTCAAAGTAGATATTCTACTTATGAGAAGGAACTTTTTGCTATCATCCACGCATTAAAGATCTGGAGACATTATTTGTACGGATCTAAATTCGTGGTTATGACGGATCACGAGTCTCTTAAGTTTATCTGTGATGCCTCGGGCCTTAGGAGTCGTAAGGCCCGTTGGTCGGAACTCATTCAAGAGTTCGAACTCGACATTAAGTACCGTTGTGGTACGTCGAGTTGTGTCGCTGATGCTTTGAGCCGGATTGGAGAGGTTAATTAGCTATGCTTTGCTGAGTTCCAATTCGAGTTGTATCTTTGTCTGCGAGATCTTTGTCGGACCGATGAGTTTTTCGGTCGTATTTGGCAAGAAGTCCTGGCAGGAAGCTCTATTGTGAGAAATAATCTTGGAAAGCAGGATTCCAAGAAGTCTCGCAAAGAGAAGATACTTGATAAGTATTCTATTAGGAATGGTTTACTTTTCCGTAGAGGAAACGTTTGTGTCCAGATATCGTGGACATAAGGGCCCAAATCCTGCATGAGTGCCATGATAGCCTCAGTGAGGGACACCCTGGTATACAGAAGAGGACAATTGACCTTGTTAAAAGAGAGTTTTATTGGCCAAAAATGAAAGGTCATGTCGAGGCATATGTTCAAAAAATGTGATCAATGTCAAGTTAACAAAGCAGAAAGTCTCAAAGGAGCTAGTTTGTTACATCCGTTGGAAATTCCTAGCAAAAAATGGGAAAGTATTTCCATGGATTTTGTGGTCGAACTTCCCAAGTCTGGGAAGCGTCATGATGCCATTTGGGTAGTAGTTGAAAGGCTTACCAAAATGGTGCAATTAAATGTTACAACTCCCATAGATCTCCGATTGCCTTGAAGGTTGACGCACATTCCATACCAGTGACGACGCACCGTATCTGCCCATCCATAGGGTCACTACCGACCCACCCCCATGCACTGGAGCTATCGACATCCTCATGCCTAGTCAAGCCTCCGGCGATAACTGGCGTCCCATACCACTAGCCATCGCCCTTGGCTCTCCCTAGCACTCATCTCTTGGCCTGGAGATACATCCTGGCTACTGCATGTGCTCTCCATCCACCAACTCTCGGGTAGATTGAGTGAATGGCAAAAGGGAAGCCCCACCACTATATAGGCATAGCATAGTGGGTCCCCATCAAGCACGGTCCTACCAAAACATGTCGATAACGCCAGACTCGCGTCATGCCCCTTGCGAGGCCGTCACTGAAGGGCGTACCATTATGGTACATGACATTTCCTCCCCCATAAAAACTTCCTTTTTTGGGAGAAAACCAGGGAGTCTAAGTCTTAAATTGTCTTCCTTCTCCCAGGTGTCCTCATCATCTGGCTTACCTTTCCAACGAATCAGATGTTCAAAAATCAAATGATTTCTCAGCTGATGACGTCGGGTATCCATGATCCGGTCCGGTTCATGAGGTACGAAGGCAGTCAATTCCTCCAATGACACTAGATCATTTTTTGGAATTAGGTTATCCTTTCCACCAAGTCGTTCCTTTAAACGACTAACATGGAATACAGGATGGACCTTAGTTCCAACGGGAAGTTCCAGTCGATATGCAGTCTTACCAATCTTATTAACAATCTTGAAAGGACCGCTATAACATGGAGATAACTTTGGGCATTTCCCCGTTTGAAGTGTCTTCGAGTCCTTTGGGATTCTAAGATACAACCAATCACCGATCTCAAATTCTCGAGGAGAGTGGCTTCGGTTAGCATAGAATTGGGCTCGATCCTGAGCCGATCTAATGCTTTCCCTAGCCACCTGCAACATTTCGTGCATATCATGCAAGAAATAGGTTGCAGCTTGCACCTTGAGACCTTTGAGTCCAACGGAGATAGGGGAACGAGGCTGAAAGCCGTACAAGAGCATAAAAGGACTAAAACCAGTGGCAGAATGCTTCATACTATTGTACGCGAACTCATCCATGGGGAGGTACTTTTCCCAATCTGATTGTCGACTGGAAACATATGTGCAAAGCATATCTTCCATCGACTGGTTGACACGTTCTGTCTGACCATCGGTTTCCGGGTGATCCATAGACGAAAGACTTAAGGTAGTTTCCAGTCTCTCAAAGACTGCCTGCCAGAACTTGCCAATATACTTGGAATCACGGTCACTAACAATATCGTTCGGCAAACCATACAACTTAAACAACTTTTCAACGAAGAGTTGAGCAAGTTCTGAAGCTTTGACAGTAGCGTTTGTTGGAATAAATTGCATCATTTTGGTAAGTTTGTCAACTACTACCCAAATGGCATCGTGCCCTTCTCAGACTTGGGAAGTCCGACCACAAAATCCATGGAAATGCTTTCCCACTTTTTGTTGATGTGGAATAGACGGCTTAGCTTGTATCATATGTGATAGCATAAGGATATGCAAGTGCGAGATATTGACCCAATCATATGAAGAGAGATTTGTACACCATGCTTCTATTGCATATAGTGTGGTAGGGGTAACAAGAGTATCAAAAAGCCAACACTTACTTGGGGACGAAGAAATATCTTAACACATGACCTAAGCTCGAAGATTGGACGAACTGAATAGAAAATGCAGCTTTGACTCCACCTCCTTTAATGTGCACATTTGACAAAGTTTGCTCATATGAGGGATGCCCTGGAAATGCCCCGTCTCCACATATAGCTGGTGTAAGGAAACTCGGAACTGTCCTGATGTAAATCGGAGGCAATGTGAAAGTTCACTATCCAAGTAATGGGGTAAAACTAGGACCCCAACACTATCCAGCTCTAGGAAACTGAAGTGATAGAAGTCCGGTTTGACCCTCAGGGGCCCATGCCATGTCACTCGAGAATATGCGCGATAAGTAAGCCTCCTGATATACTGATGGGATCCCTCCTGCTGAGAAGAGAGAAAAGCTATGTGTGGATGTGAAATCGGAAGACTCATCACTTTGTGGATGTATGTGATCAACCTGAAATAGCCTCAACCCAAAGTGGAATGATGACAAACTTAGCAAGTATAATTTGGTGAGGAACATATGGCTTGGCCCAGATCATGCGTGCAAGCATACTGATCTGTAAACGAGAAATACTTGTCCACTCTGAATCAGGAATCCCAGTTCACCAAGCCTCCGTTGCATACATAGCTGTGGGTGTAAGTTTCAAAGTTGGGGACTTCAAGGTTTTTCACACTTCAATAAAAAATAGGGCTTCCAAATGACAATAAAAGACTCCAAAGCAAAATTTACCCCCCGTCAATGAAGGGCTTCTTTCATACTGAACGGGGCAGATTGTGTGGAGAGCTTCCTGCCTCTACTTACCAAAATAGAATCTAATTATGATTCAACGAGAATTTTTTAAGAATTCTACAAAGTCTCAAGTAAAGATGAGCAGATTAATGCCCTTTTATCAGCAAATCAATCCTTGATCCCAATCCCTGCAGTAACTCACTGCTCTAGATGTGATTTGGGAATGTTCCTTGTCCTTGCCTGTGGATTTCAGAGGGTTAAGCACGGATTCTAAATGTTGCCTCTCTGATCCCACTCGTTTGATCTCTGCTCTTGAGTGGTGAATGGAATCTCTGCCACCAGCGTTGAATGCATCCCCCAATGGCTACTCTAACTGTCACAAATGATTGCAACTGGCTGGAACGCTACTACCTGTAGCTTCCGTTGTAGGGCTTAATCAAAATGCATTGCTTGATCAATGATTTCTTGTTCAAGATGCACCATGGTGATCTTGAAAGCTGTGACTTAATGGGCTAGTCATCTTGGATGCTATTGTAGACTCCCAAGGCTTGAGGGTGAGCATGGATTGTGTTCTGTGGTTGGTTGGTGCGTCTAATGTCCAGAACTCAAGTGTTGATCTGGTGGATCTAGGTCAGGTTAGATGCTGAGATTCTGCCTTTACACATGGTCCTTATTTTTAATGTTTAGTCATAAGCTTAGGTTGACTGGGGGGTTCAGGAATCAACTGGTGGGGTACAAAAGCTTCGGGAAACCTAGCCATGCTGATGCCGTAAACTGCTAGCTTTGAGGGCATCCAAAACAATAAGTAGGATGATTCAGGCACTGTCTAGTTAATTGATCTGGATGTTCTCAAGTCTTTTTAGGATACTCATGAAATGATTACATTGTAACATGTTGTAGATTGTACCGTCATACGAGATGGAGGTTGTCAGAATTTGCTGTGTACTTTTGGTTATGTGATGCTATGCACTTGATTTTGTCCATACTTTCCTGACTACACGGTTTCCCAAAGGTTGGCACTCTACATTTTTGTCACTTGTTGGTAACTAAGAGGTACCATACAATTCTCCCTAATTGGTGATCTGCCTCTTTGTCTGCTGGCATCCTACTTTCTCTGTCTTCCCCGGACAATGAATTGCAGTTTGAATGAGTCATTAAGCCATCTGCTCTCTATCCAATGTCTGTCAAGTTGAGACAATGAATTGCAATTTAAATAAGTTATTAAGCTATCTGCTCTCTATGTTCTTAAATAACGTGGTCTCTCAAGCGATGCCCTCACTTATGTATGCCATTCAGCAACACTATCAGAAAATGAGATCAGTTTCCATGAAGTGAGCATTTGTTTAGACATTGGATTGGATATTCACCTAGGTCTAGGTTTTCACTTTTTTTACTTTCTAAGATGAAATCTTTGGTTGATATTGTAATTCTGCTGAGAAATACTTTATGATTGGCGGATAATAAACATGATGCTTTTCAGAGAGAGAGAGAGAGAGAGAGAGAGAGAGAGAGAGAGAGAGAGAGAGAGAGAGAGAGAGAGAGAGAGAGAGTGAGTGATTATGTTTTTCATTTCAGTGCACAGGAATGGAAGCGGAGCAGCCAAAACCTTTTGCTAATTCAGAAGTAAGAAGAGATGGTGGTGGATCAGCACTCTCCAACAATTCTCTATTGCCAGCTGAAAAAGTACCTCATCATCCAGGATATGCTGCTACAGCATCAAAAGGAGCATTAGGGTGCGTCAAGCATGAATCTGCATCTGCATCAAATCATCTGCAGGAAGTCAACAGTCCGGTCACTCCAGAAGTCCATCTTCACAACAACTCACAGAAGACAAATATAATCAGTGACCGGATGGCTGCAGGAGGTGGGTCATGCCAATCTGGAGGCACTATGGTCTCTGTAAATGGGTCAGGAGGATTGGCATCTGATGCTCCACCAAGTGTGCCTTTGCCGCCTTACCTTCCAACATTTCTGCCTTCAGACTCGGTGGTTTGTGGAGGTTCCAGTGCATCAACCATAGCTTCCCCTGGACATGGATTATCACGACGCCCAGTACTCCCTGTCGTTCAACCCACATGTATGCCTCAGTCAGTCAGTGGACCAAAAGATGGACCTCATGTACCACCACGGGTTGTTGCACATGCCAATGCTACCATTGCTGCTGAAACCACAGGATCTTCTACATTCGGTTCAACTGGTAGCATTACTTCTATCAGTCATTCTGCCATTGCACAAATTTCACGCAGGACTCCCTGAAAGCAGAGATGGTAGATGTTCTCTGTAATGGTAAGATAAAATGAATAATATTGTGCTTACTGAGAGACTTCTATAGCAAGCTAGGAGTGAATTTATTAGTTTCTCATGTAGAAAGGTTGGAACATGCTCCAATTTGAGGCAGTATAAGAATACCATAAAAAGTTGTCCCTGCAAAATTGCCAATCGAGGACAATATCATGGGCATGTAGTCCGATGTCACCAAAAAGGACCGAGGTATGAGCATGCTTCTTTGAGGGAGGCACAACCAGAGATGAGATTAAGGGGACAGGGAGGGACTTGAGAAAAAATTGCAGTAGTCATTTGATTTTTAGGGTAAGGTTTGATTGATAATTCTATTGGCAAAGCTTTTGTATTTCAGATGAGGTATCATAATCAAAATATTATAATTGTTGGAACAAATTAACTGAGGGCCAGTGCGGGCCCATTTGGTGTTTAGAGTGGTATACGTATCATTGAAAAGTTAGTCTGTAGAACTGTGAAGATGAAGAACTGACTGAGCATGTTATCCCAGGACCAAGGATCATCAGAGGAGGTAGCATCTTATGTTCTCAAGAATATCACCAATAAAATATTCTTATAGTGGAAGTGATGGGAGCGTCCTGATGAAAAGTTTTATTCTTGAATCAGAGCAGATGCTTGGAGTGAAGAACCCTTTTGTTAGTTAATGAAATGGTCAGTTGTTTGCCATATACAATGGAATTAGGAGTTAAGGTGTATTACTCATCACGGGTAACATGAATTGTCAGCTTTGAAACCACAAGTGCCAAAATTTAGTTAAGGTACTGTATTGCTTACAACAATTGAGGTTGACCTGTTGATTTTCAAATTAGGGAGTCGTCCTCAGTCATCCTTTGCTAGTATGTGACAGATGTAGACAACAAGAGGGGAAGTGAATCCAGTGGAGGTAATCATCAAAGACAAAAGAGGACTCAAAGTTGTTGAATTAATTTTTTTGCAAGGGATATTATGTATTATGGTTTGTGGGAAAGAGATGCTTTTGCTTCATTATTCTGGAAAGATTATGTGAGGAATAATGCCAAGATACTGTTTGTTCATTTTCTGCAGCAATATGTCTGATTGTGTTTAGAAGGCAGAGTATTGTTTGTCGTACTCATGAAATAAGGAGTAGCATTATCAGCAAATGGGGTTGAATCATAATTTTAAGTTAGATTTTGTTCTACATGTACATAATTTGATGTTTGGTTGTTGATGGTGTCACAATATGCTACATTGTAAGGAGCCAGTGGAACTCTTATTTAGGAGGTTTTGAAAGCACTACTTGATAGAATTCACTTTGTCATCTTATCTAGTACATCAACCACATTGTTTGTTCAGATTCATATTTTTTAATTCAAAAGTTTTGTACACATAATTATGTGTATCTTAAGTTTGATGGATGTATGATGAATCTGTCTGGTTCTACTGCTACTGTTTGCAAATCACAATGGTTCAGTTCTTAGCTTCTACGCAGTAGAATAGTGTCAAATCCCAGCGAGTAGTTAATTTTTACCCTTAACATGTTTTTGATGTTTTTGATTCTGTTTTTGATTCCATCTTTGAGATATTTGTTTGAATTTCAATGAAACGGGTTTTCCTGGTGAATCAAGCAGTTGTACCCAGTGGATGGGAAGAGCATAAAATTTTTAGATGGCGAGAATGAAATTGGGTTTTTAAACCTCAAGGATTAGTGAATGAGACACATTTCCTAGAGAAAGCTGTATTCCCTTCATAGTTGATGCTGTCTTGCTGCTGTGAAAGGGGAATATAAGGATTGGAGTGCATGTACATGAGTTTGAAGTTACATGAATGAAAAGTCACAAATAAAACCTTCGAAGGAAATTGAAATTGTTTTCAACTATGGGAAATGATGTATAAATAAGTTTTGCACATGAATGAACGTTCCAATTTAAAGGGGATATGAAGATTCCTCTTCCAATCTTGAAATGCTAGAAATATGATATCGGCCTCCATTACCCGTCAACGACGGGCACTCTTTACTAGTGTATATATATGTATATGTATGTATGTATGTATACGTCTCTGTTGATGGAGTCATCTGGACTTTTTGACCAGTTGCTTTGACTATTGTCAAGGTGGGGGTTGAGGTGGTGACGGATACAATCAGCTGAGAAGATCGGCAAGATTGTTTTTCAGCCCTACAATATATTGTTGTATAGTCAAAGTGGTCAAACCACAGAGACCATCGAATGAGCCGTGCGTTTCCAATAAGGGGACAAAAGACTATACCAAAATAGAGAGGAGAATACCAATGTAACTTGAATGGAGTTCACAAAAGCTTATCTTGCAAACACAAGATATATATATATATATATATATATATATATATATATATATAGCAACGACATAGAGAAGAGAGAGCATCAAACAGAGGAGAGAAATAGAGAGCGCACTCAATTTCTATAACTACATACTGTATTACTTAGTGAATAATGAATGAGGCATTGCCTCTACGTACTGTGTGAGAGAGACTGTGGGACAACATTCTGAGTAGAGGTGTCATTTTGGGACCCACGACTCTTCATATTAACTAGTTATATCTACCAATGTGAACACGTATATACATATATATATATATATATATATATATATATATATATATATATATAGAGAGAGAGAGAGAGAGAGAGAGAGAGAGAGAGAGAGAGAGAGAGAGAGAGAGAGAAATATATTTCATGGCAAAATAGCTTTTTACTTAGAGAGTATGCTAGTTGTTATGAAAGAGCAAAAATAAAAAATTCAGATATAGAGCATGGCTATGTGATACTATTTGTACAATATTCTACTTAGATTTTGGAAGTGGTTTAGACGTTTTTTATTTTTTTTGGAGTGTTTTGCTCCTCAAGTAAAACAACGTGAATTTTAGTTGGGTTAATGTGTTTTCTCTTATATGTTCCAAATGCCACAAATTCCACACATAATGGTGTATTGAAAATCTGGTTGAAAAGTTGCTACATCGATATCGTAAGTAGTCTGCTGTCGAGTATCACACCTTAAGATTTTATTATTGGAGGACTTTCTGCAAATCTCGGAATGGCAGGTTGAAATTCGTTCTTGTCAGTATGGAACCACCATGACAAAACGCTGGTGGAAAACATTTCTTGTGCTGATGAGGATCATTGCTTTCCATTGATCAGCATCAGGTGTAGAGATTGCCTTTGAAACTATATTCGGTTCCTGCACGAAGTACCAAGTTGCATCATCTATAAAATGGGATGGACGTTGTCTGGGTCGATTCGATTTTCTTGGCTAAATTTTGACCTCCTAATGTGATTGGACCCGTTGACGTTCTGACTCATTTTTTGAATCAATATCGATTTTTTGGTTTTCGATCCTGGAACCTTTTTTGATACATGGATCAAAAACTTCTTTGATACTTGGATCAAAAATTTCTCAAGCTTTTCCCTTGTGGTTTTTGAATCGATCTTCCACAAAAATGACATCTCTGCTCATGAATGTTTTTTCTGTTTCCAGATTGTAGAGATTGTATGCCTTGTGACTCTAGGGAGTAGTAGCCAATGAAAATCGATCATCCAGCTTCTTCCTTAGATCTTCGAGAATCTGAGCATAAGCAATGTATCCAAACACTCTAATATTCTTGAGTGATGGTTTCGATCATGTCCACAGCTCATAGGGTGTCTTGCCATTCAGGGCTTTGGTGATGGATCGATTTTGTAGGTAGGTGGCTGTAATAACTGTTGGATTTATCTTCTCTACTCTCCTAAATCCCATGTCAATTTAGTTCCATTCATTGTTGCATATTTACTTGCATTGTCGCATAGCTCAACTACTGAAGACGAGCAACTGAAGGTGGCCGAGATATCCGAGTTGGACTAACTATCGGGTAGATCCAACCTGGACGACATCTTGGGGAAGCCTGACTTATCGGCCTCCTCACGCTCATCCTCTATACTACGCAACCAACTTGACAATGACAGCAGCCACGATCTTCTTCCTGATGGCACAAGGCATGCCATCTCTTGTACGCTCATTTGAATTAATGTAAATAGTATGTAGATCATTGTAATAACAAGAATCAATAATCAAGAACACAGATTATTGAATCCATAGAGACAAACATTGTAGATGCTTTCATGCATTGATTCTTTTCTTTCAGACGGATCGTCAGTATGATCTCATAGCTTTTATAGATTGTAGTTAGCTTTGTGTGTGGTTTCATCCGCTATTGTCTTGTTGCATCACTGACTTGTATTTTGTTACAATTGATCTGAATAAAGTGCTTTCTAGTTTTGCATTCAGGGTCCGTCAGTATTTGAAATGCTTTCCGCTCTTTGTCTGACTTTCTGATTGCTTTGTTTGATTGTTTGCTCTTGCTTTTGCTATCACCGCACATCTAGCTCTAAACTTAATTTTATCATTGTGTTCGCCTACTTAGTTATCAATAGTGAACGGGTGAAAGATTTATAATCTTTCAACCAGTCTTGATAGTGAGTCATGTGTTGAGTTGCTCCAGAATCAAGATACCAGGAATCGATATCCTATTGTTCTTCGACCTTGGTCATAAAGGCTGCTTCATCTTCCTCTTGTTGTTGGGTCGAAAAACTAGTTGAAGCACTATGCGCTTGTTGTTGGAACTGCTTCTTCTTCTCATTGTTGAATTTCAAAGTTCTGCAATCCTTAATTTCATGTCCATTTTTCTTGTAGTATCTGTAGAATAGTTTTTGCTTTGGTTGGAAAGATGAAGAGTTCGAATTCGACCCTAAGCCAGAATTTGACCCTAAGCCAAAATTTGATCCTGAGTCAAAATTCGACCCAAACTGCATATTGCTCTTCTTTTTGGATTTGAGTTTCTGATTTTTTGAATATAGAGCTTGAGGATCTGACCATGAGCCTGAGGAGGATGCAGTTCTTCTGGCCTCCTCTTGTTATTAGGGAAACCACTCTTGAAAGGGTGAGATGCTCCTCAATCGAAATTGCTAGCACTCAATTTTCATAGGCCTCAAGTAGACTCGATAATAGAGTCATAACAACATCCACTCCATAAGATTTTGGAAAGTGTTGATATGTCCCGAAAGCACTTGTTGCTTCAGACATTCTCAAGGTGAAGAATTTCTTCCTCAAATGGAGTTTGGAGGTGACATCCCTGATATCGTAGAGGGTTGCTAGGATGTCCCATGCATCCTTAGCAGTCTAAGTAGCATGTATGTGACTGATTTGGTTGTCTCTGATGTTGAGAGTGCTCATGGCAAAAGCCTTGCCATCTTTCAGTCTCCATTTGGTGATAATGGCTACATCACCTTCTAGTCTAACTTTTGTGCCATCAAGGATGTCCCAAAGTTCCTTGGCTAGTAGTATGACCTTCATTTTGAATTTCCAGAGATGGTAGTTACTCCCATCGAGTTTGTAGATAAGAGAAGAACTAGAAGATGGATCCATTTTGGTTGAGTGAGACCATTGGTAGAAACAACGATTTCATAATACTGTTGGTTGCGTGCTTGCTAGAACAACGTCTTGATAGAAACAAGACTTATAATCTGCAATGAAATGCAGATTACTGAACTGCCCGCTCTGATACCATGTCGTAAATCGAGAGGGTAAAAATAGACTTTTCATAAGATCTTGATAGGTCTAATCTTTGTCGAACTCAAAAATGATGGTTTATTATAAATAGAATTCTCAAAAGAGTCAGTGAAGGTTTTGATGAAGATTGCAAGAGTAATATTGTTATTTTTGCAAAATAAAGTCTTTTTTGACAAAAATAGGTCAATATGACAAATGCCCTTGGCTTAACGTTCGCCCAACCCACTAACTATCAAAAATAGTAAGTAGGACTGACACAAACTCTGGCAAAGGTTTTGGCAAAGGTTCTTCTTAGAGAACTGATATTTTTGCAAACAGGTGTTAAACTTTCCACAAAAGGTTGTCAACAACTAGATGAACAATCACTTTGGCCTTCTATTTTTGATATTATTCTTCACCGAACCGACATTAGATAGATCTTAATCACACTTCTTCCGTTGCTTCTTCCTCTTTTTCCTCTTCCTCACAGCTCGCGTCACTTGATGAAGCCGATTCTTCTTCCTCTTCTCTCATCCCAATTCTCTGATGTCGAGAAGTTGCACTTCCCCTAGTAATAGGTTACAGGTCCTGCATAGTGCATACAATGTATTTTGACTTGTTACCAGGATTGGGCATCTATTTCCCGTATTCAGACGAATATGTTGTCATGCATGATTCGGGCCAAGTCGACTACGCCACATGATATTCTTTGCGCGGAGTTTGCCACCCCTCCCATCATTCTCGAGGGGTTTTTTCATATCATACACCTTCTTCAACGCATTCAACATATTCACTCTTCCCACCCGGATAGATATATTGCAGCCGCGCTTTGCTCTTCTTCTGCTCTTGTTGCTTCCAATACCAAGATTTCATGGTACCAGCAGGTGGTGGATTTATTACGTTCTTTGGACATCTCTGTCACGGACCATCCATCGGGCACTAATCGGTGTATTCGCCGCCAGCTCTTTCGCCGTTACATACAACACACATGGGGACCCAACTCAGCTTCCCGACCGCGCCACATTTATTACCACACACTTTCTTTCCCTTGATCTAGCTGGTTTACCTCTGCTCCCGCTGTATCTCTCACAGTCACTCTCATACGGCTTGCGTTACCGCATTGGACAGCTACGCACCTCTTCCCATCAGCTTGTTGTTGAGATTGGTCACTACTGGAATATCCCGCATGAGCATAGATTATGTCGCCTCTGTTCTATGCGCGAGCTTGAAGATGAGGCACACTTCTTACTTCGATGCCCAGTTTATTATGAGATCCGTGGTCGATATTTTGTCTTTATCGGGATGGTTCGCATACACTTACTAGTTTCTTCTCTTATCCTGATGCTCGGTGTTTGGGGCTTCTTATCCGTGAGATGCTTTTACTTCGTCAGTCACTTTTGCCTCCGCACGATCATATGGGCATAGACTCTCAGCAGTTGCTAGTTACGAGATACTTTCAGACACGAGCCCGTGATGAGGATTCGGATGATGATATTGACATACTTGTCCCGCCACGGAAGAAAACTCGTCACGGTTGCAGACAACCAGTACAACCTTCATCTCGACGTACCATTCAGTGGACACTTCGGGCCTATTTTACTTGATCTCTCTTCTTCACCTGGCCCGGGTTGTGGGCATCCCTGCTTTCTCCTAGTCGTCAATCCTACCTAGCCCGGGTTGTGGGCGTTCTATTGGTTACATTACTTTAGCTCTCATGTACAGTTTTCTTTAGTCTGCACATTGACGATGCTCCCATGCATCTTTGTACATATGTATGTGTCTTATGCACCTATGGGTGCCTTCAAGAAGAAGAGCAAGGACATTCCATATCCATTCCATAAGAGGCCCAACCTGCTTGTATTAAAGCCTTCCTGCTTCCTACGATCATCTGGTCATGCTGATCTTCATCAGACAAATAGATCGCACTCTATTCGAAGAAGAAGTAGCACTCCACGAAGGTTGCTTCTAATACTTCAAAGTCAGATATGCATCCAACACAACATGAAAAGTCAAAACATCAACATGCCAAGCTCTTCTGCAAGTATTGCAAGAAGAAAGGGCATCATATAAAGGACTGTAGAACTCTAGCGGCATAGAACCAACCGGCTCACACTGCAGTCATTGATGCTTCAGAAGACAAATCCAATCAAAAGTTGTTCATAGCCAAATTGAACGATCTTTTGCGATATGAGAGAGAGAGAGAGAGAGAGAGAGAGAGAGAGAGAGAGAGAGAGAGAGAGAGAGAGAGAGAGAGAGAGAGAGAGAGAGAGAGAGAGAGAGAGAGAGAGAGAGAGAGAGAGAGAGAGAGTGAGTGAGAGCATCGTTTCTTTCGTTTAGACCGTATGTAGCCGTAGGCGAGACCCTTGCATGCAGTTTAGAATTTAGGGCAAAGCATTAACGCCGCACAACATTAGAGAAAAAATGGGCCCAAAGAGGGCCCTATAAGAAATGCCATATAGGAGAGAGAAAAATAACTATAAAGTAATTAGATATCGCCCGCACTACTTTTCATGTAAATGAATGCACCTTAGTTTAGTCACATCAAACTTCACTGGTGCTTAACCATAGTTAAAATATAATTTTTCAAATTGTTGAAATATTCCCTCCCAATAGTTGGGAACACTCAAAAATTTGAATTAGGAGTGACATTTCTGAAAAAAGCCTATGACATCTCTATCTCCAAGGTAAAAAACAAGTGTTTAGCACCATCTCTATCTCCAGTAGAGTCGTTAGCGCCATCTCCAACTTTGTTATTGTCATTGTATTGTTTGTTACTATACTACTTTACTGATGACAAAGTTTTATCATCTTCATGTGGATCTGTCACCAGAATATTCTCCGCTCAGGACAAGAAATTCAAAGCAACCCAAATTGTCAACTTCTGATATGGTCCGATACAGGGAGGAAAAGCTAAAGCATGTAGATTTATGGTCATCAAGAACATTGTATCCTATTGATCCATATTCATTGCAACATCCAGATTTTCATTCGGTGAATCAGTTAATAATCTATATGTGTCATGGTAAAACTGGCCTTTTGGGTTACTGTGAGAATTTGATGCTCTATGGGAATGCACATTCACTGCAAAGAATACATTATTTGAAAGAGGAGTCAAGGAAAATATCAAAGGAGTGCGAAGAAAAATCTACAAAGATGAAAACTTGTTTGGATGGAAATGACATGCTCAAGGAGGAGATCCAAAGGTTGAAATCTTCTTTACATCATTATACAACTAGTAATGATGAGATAAAAATTGCATTTCAATCCATGCGTATCTCATATTTGTCTCTTGTTAAAGATATGGATGTGCTCAACAGAAAGGTCTGAAGCAACAAGAGAAAAAGCCTAGTAAACATGGATATATGTGATCTATCATTCAAAGGAGGTCATAGAAAAAGACGAATCCGTACATTCAAGTAAGTTAAAGCTTATTTAGTATTGAATATTGCTTGAACTTTTTGATTCATTCATAATCACTAATTTTGTTATTTATTCATTTCAACTTTCTGTTGATTTGCTTATTATATACTGCTGTGAATACTATGAGTGTCCTAATTTCTACTAACATTTTCATGAACATTATGTTTGCAATGCAGATCAGCATTGGTTGTTGAAGATCATTTGGCCGATGAGATATCAATTGGAAACTCATTCATAAATGTTAAATAATAACAAAATGAAAAAGATTAAGGCTTCAGAAATTGATAGCATTATGGATGAAGTTGGAAAAATATTAGACACTACATTGATGTTTCCAATCTCACGACCATTTCATCTTAAAAAAAAAAAAAAAAAAACATGTTAAACCAAGGTATACAGACAATAGTTGGTAATCCATCTCATATCAATGAAGTGTATTGCACAAAAGGAGAAAGTCTAGCTTATAACAATTTCAACAATTTATTTACTGACATTAATCCGTTATTAACATTCATCATAAATTTTTACGGTATTATAATTTCAGTGTTCAATCAGAAAATGATATCTGGTGGTTGGCAGCATTTCAGGTATAGCAGTTCTTTCGCATAATAAATAGGAATAATCATTTGAATATGGATGGAAATCTTCTCTGTGTTAATATTATGAGGCTAATCACGTTTTTGTATTCTCTTATAGGTGCTGAAAGAAGACCGTGACATTCTCTCATGGATATTTAATAAAACATCATATCCTGCCACCATAAAAAATCACATGGAGGGAGTTCCACTCAATATTCCTAGAATTGGCACTTTCAACATTGAATGGCATTTAGCAGGAGATTTGAAGACATTAAAGTGTATGTTCAATGTATCTCATGGCGCTAACTATAAACACCCTTGTTTGTACTGCATGAAAACAGCAAAAGACATGACAAGGAGTACAGGAATATCAAGAGATCGAGAAGATTCTAATTGGAAACCTGTACTACTGATTCCTCTACAAAATGTTCATATCTGTACATTGCATGCGGAGGTGCGTATTATAGAAAAAATAATTTAACTTCACATCTTGTTTGTATGGAATTCCGAGCCAGAGGCCTTTGCGAAGGAAGCTATTTCCAAATTAGAGGATGTGTTGTCCAAAGCAGGCTTATATAAAGGCCACGTTAAAATAAGAAAACATGACAAGCTATCAGATGAAACATGAAATATTCCATGCAAGCCGAGCATTGGAGGATCTAAAGCTTAAAGATTTTTATCAAATTATTCTGGCAAACAATCCAAGGTTCATTACACGGTTTGGAAAGAAATTATTGCAGCAACTCAAGATTTCGAAGAAGAAGGTTTTACTCGTATACACAAAGTAGAAGTTTGGAAAAAGTTAGACAACATGGTGAAATACTTGAGAAAAGATAAATTTTCAAATACTGATATACAAATGATACAGAAAACAACCAATGAATTTGTGGATGCAGTTCAAAGTGCATGGGGTGTTGATCACATAACACATTATATGGTAAGATTTTGATTTTACACTACGCTAAACAAATATGTGCAATTAAATTAGATACTTTTGGTACTGATTTAGATTATGTTTTTATGACATGCAGCACATATTACGACATCATTCGACATTCTTTGCAAGAAATAGTGGAAGTCTTAACATATGGTCATCGCAAGGAATGGAAAAATCTCATTAGCAAGCAAGAGCGGCATTTCATAAAAGTACACAACATGGCGGGACTAGCACAAAAAAGAGCTATATACTGCAACTTTTCCAATGGTTTTATAGAAGAATCCGAATTCGTCATAATACAAAATCGACGGATTATAAAAAATTTCAAAAAGCATTCAAATTTATACAAGTCAGTAGGCTATAGACACACAATAAAATTTTGTATATTAAATAAAAATATTTACAAAGTACAATTTAGCTGTATCTAATATGCTTCCGATATTTTCTCCAATGAAAGTTGCAACTTGGAATCATGCAACAATTTTCTTCTTTCGTATTAAACCAATAGCTCATAGTTTTTATGCTTACTTAGATCAACGTAAGCATCATACAATGCAAAATGAAATGATTTGAGCATGGAATTCACTGGTCCATATCCTAAAATTTTAACTGTAATGGTTTTCTTTACAAAAATTATTTTATGCACCTTAATGAGATTATGTCCTCCAAGAAAATGAGACAGTGCCTTGATTGCCATAATTATAGTTTCACCATGTTGATGAAACTTTGAATGGGCAACACTTTCTCATTATTCTTGAAGGACTTCAGATAGTGCCTCAGTGCATGATCTCTTGAAAATTCTCCAGTAGAAGATCTCTGCCCTCCTCGACGAATTGCGAAATCATCAAGAAAAATTGTTTCCTGAAATGATAAAAAACAAAGTAAGCTCCATATATAATCTGACATAACGAATCTACTAGTACGTGATAAGATACAAAAACTTACGCATTCGGCTTTGTCTTCCTTGATTACTGTCTCTCCATCAATATTATGTCCACCTTTCAATGCCAATATTGTTGGTGAATAGACAGTTGGTTGTGGAAAACCAAGTTGACTTTGGATTCTAAGAAACTCCTCCTCGGAAGGTAGATCATCTTCTTTGTTGTGCATTTCCTCCACAACCATTTTCAAGCAATCTTTCCCTGAATAAAACTTATTATTATGTACATCGTCAACACCAGGGAGAAGATCATCAGCATCATAATCGATTATATCCGAAAATTTATCAAGCTCTTTGTTCAGAATGCAAAGAGTCTCAGCTTCAGTGAAGTCAAAAAGATCTGAGATATCCGATATTGTCAAAAAGAAATTATTATCTATATTATAGGTAGGCAAAGTGATCAAAGATTTATCAGAAGGAGAAAGGGTAGTGGGTGTTCTAGGGCCTATAACAATGCCCTATTTCGAGTAGGATCAAAATCAGAACAATCATCTAAATTAACGCTCGTATCAATAAAAAAGTATCTATATCTACAATCTTTGACTTTTCAGACTTTGTACCACTAGAAGAAACAACATCAGAAGTGGAAGGGACAACCTCCGAATCGTTAGAAATATTTAACAAAAGAAAAAGAAAAAAAGCAGACTGAAAATCAACAAATCTACATTTTTTATTATGAATTGGGCACTGATCTTGTTTATAATATTCATACATTGTCCTCCTTTGATTAACAATTTCAAAACTTCCTTCAAACACTTATATTCCAAGAAAGTAGTCACCAATCAATTTGATACTGTAAAGGGTCGTGCCTACATAGCAAAAGACTACTAAGTTTCTTTCCATACTTTTGTTCTTTCTAACCTTAGTAAAAACAGTTTCTACAATAGAGTATGGAATTGCTAGATCATGGTGTTTTACCATTTAAATGATTCTGCTACTTTTTCTGTTTTGAAAGTATAGGTTCTAAGGAGGGAAATACGCTTGTGTTTTTTAATCTTATATTTGTCAGAGATTGTAGTAAACCGTTTGTATTGATTCCACTTCATGTTCTTTCTTCTTGTACTTTACTATTGTTTGGCTTGAAATTAAATACTTGCAAAAGATTTTATAGCTTCTTGTATTGCAAGATTGTTTGGCATGAAATCAAGTGTTTCCATAGCAATTACTGAACACACTACTTCAATGAAAACACAAAAGAGATAAGAATGAACACGCATAGGAGATAATACAAGTTGTCTGCAAAGCAAGCCTGCAGGTTATCAAGCAATGGCTTGCAAATTTGTTTTTTCATGTTTCACATATACTTTATGCAATCTCATCCTTATGTGTCTTGCCAACGAGCCACTCCACCTACATAGATCACATAATTATATCGAGTTACTATACCTATGTAAGAATGGTCGTCTCCAAAAATAATGAATAAAAAACCTTTGGCAAGGTGCACATTAAGAGAGCTTTGTACAATATCTGAAATTTTTCATGGCATTTGGCAAATCGCATTTGCAATTTCATTCTTCATATTTCATTATCGTTTGGGAGAAAGGCGAACCTCCTAGTTTATAAATTTGAGAGAAAAATCGCTGCCTCTTCTTTTGCCATCTTATATTCGATAAAAAAGATGGCTCTCTAACAACTAACTTTTCCTAACAATTGCTAACAATATCGAAAGATGTCAAATATTGTACAAAGCTCGCTCAATGTTATCTCAACCAATGTCTTTTTATTTTATTTTTAAAAACAATCATTTCCAGGCCAAAGTTTGACTTTAGATTAATAGTGGAGTCATCAAGGATTCCATCTCCTAATATAGCTATCCAAATCATTGCAACTAACTTTTTCAAGACTTGGTAACAATACTGAAAGATATCAAATATTGTATCGATGTTTTTAGAACCAATGTCTTTTTTCTTTATTTCTTTGAAAACAACCACTTTCTAATTAAAGATTGATTTTAGATCCATATTTGAGACATCATGTTGATATGGTTCTTAATTTACGTGACTCAATTGTCAAAATTCACCTCCTTAAATAGCACACAAAGATGCAAAGTAGAATCCATGTGCTTGGATCTATGTGATAAAGGAGATCCCTAAAATGGAATTCTCATAAAAAAATAAAAACACATCCAAAAAGACCCAAAAAAAAAAACCAAAAATAGGATGTACCTAAATAGTTGGGTTTTTTTTACCATGGTCCATCTTTACTTGTCTATCTTGTTTTTTAATTATCTATCATCACTCAATTGTAAAAATTCACGTGCTTCAATCGCTCGCAGAGATACAAACTAAAATTGTGTGTACAATTAGTGAATTCAAATGTCATATAGCATCTTAAATTTGAGAGACCTGTGGATCTCCCACTTTATAATCTTCATAAGAAAATCATCGCCTCTCTTTCCGCCATATCGTAGTTGATTAGAAAAATAGCACTTTAGCTGCTAACGTTTTCTAGCAAATGCTAATAGTATTGAAAAATGCAATGTTATAGAACTTGCTTTATTAAATTGATGCTAATAGATGTATTGTACAATCATTGTTTTACAATCAATAATTTTTTAGTTTGCTAGCTCATAAACTATTATATTTTCCTTGTAAATAGGTTTGCTATTTTTTTATATGTTATTAGAATTTGGCTAACATGTGATAACTGTTTCATGTGATTGTCATATGCACGATAATTCCAATTAGTGCAAAACAAAACTCAACATATCATACTTTAGCAGAAAGCAAAAGATAGCGACTAGCAAATTAAAATCTTCAAATTCTTGAACAAAAGACCAAATATTTTGATTCACCTTTGCATCTCCCATACTAAATCTATTAGGGACCTTGCAAAACCAACCACACATGCAATCAAGACGGACACTAACTGAAAGACGCAGAGTAGCCAGAAAAAAAGTCATGGAAAAAAAAAAGAATTTACTCCTTACTCTGATGGATGGTTCAACATGACTGGATTTCCAATTTTGTGGAAAAATATTTGCAACCAAATCCTTGGTCTAATGAAATGTTGTTCGATCTGCGGAAATGTCACATTTTCCAACCAGACAAAAGACATGAAAGCTAAGAATATGGGTCGAGCTATCACACCATATGCAATAGCCAACACATTTATGTGGGAGTATACATATGCAGATGATAAACAAATGACTTGGCATACATGTCTTTTATGTAAGGCTTATCTAGATAGAGTAAAATACATAGTTTTTTTTTTATTGCATATACACAATCCATTCTAAAAATACATGTATCGAACCTACAATTGTTGTCGGTCTTAGATGTTTCGGTAGATGTCATGCGACGTGTTAACTCGTTTGTGGAAGAGCACATTGAAAATAGACCACTATTTGATAGTCTTATCGCTTACAATTTGAACAGAAACGATAAGGTTCATGGCATGGAAGAGATACGAAATGTTTTAGAACACAATGTCTTGCATAATCCAATATTGGAAAAGTTTTTTAGTATATATGAATATGGCTCTCAGACTCAGAGCTTGCCATTTGTATCATTAGCCTTGGTCAAAAAAATGTTGGACACAGAAATGGACAGATATCGAAACATGCACAGTGATCCATTTGAACGCGTGTACATATTGCTAAAGGACATAATGCCTTGTAGCAGAACACATGATATTAAAAAAAATGACATATATACATACTCAAATTTACAATTAAGGACTTCAGCGCATGAAAGAAATGAGACTTCAATATTCAAAGCTAACATATCCGGCTTGCCAATAATAACTGAAGAAAAATTGTCTATTACTTTAGAAAGTGCAATCTTTTCATTCTTGTTTCCATTTGGGCATGGATATTACAATGGTACATTACATAGATTACATAAAAATGAGAGTTGCCACTCTATTCTCACCATTTACATTATTCCCTCCATATTTGCTTGTCATGTACGAAATTAGACAAGCGATTTTGATTACAACAAAAGTGCCATCTATTGTGTTGCAAAAGGACATAATTGATTTTGTCACAAAACATCCCAATGCAAAAGAACAGATTTTCGAAAATGTTTTGAAATTCACTTTGCCACATGAGGTCCCTGGAACACCATCATGGCATAGACGGAATTTCAAAAAATTGCTAGCAATGGTAACATATTGGGGTTTGCCAGATTTCTTTCTAACATTGACAAGCGATGAAACTACTGAGATGCGATGGCATAAAATTGCAAAAATAGAAGCACTTGTGAGAAAATATAACAACAATTTTGATTGGAAAAATTGCCCAGTTGAATGTTCAATGCTTTTCGTTAAGAAATTGGACTTGTTCATGAAAATGTTCATTCTTTCCAAAAAATCAATTCTAGTCCATGTCAAACATTACATGCTATGCTATGAATTCCAAAACCGCGGCTCTGTACCTGCACATGTCATGTTATGGGTCAAAAGAAAAGATGTGACAAGAATTGGAAATGAATCAGTGCATTTATTCTTGCCAAATACGACTCGGTCAACAAAAATTCCGAAATTCCGTTGGACCTAACTCAAAAACAGCTCGACGAGCTTGTTGTGCGAAAACAGATACACCATTGTTGATCCACATGCACAATAAAAACTAGCCCCAAAATTGCAAAGATTTGTAAATATGGATTCCGATTTAAAACATGTCTATCTTGCACTGAGCTGGACATGAAAACCGAACGATGGAAATATTTTCGACCAAGGTATGAAGATCGGAATGTGGTGCCCTACCATCCAACAGTGCTTCTACTATGGCAAGCACACATGAATCTACAACTAATCACAAACATGGGTTGGTCATACTATGTTTTAAAATATGCGATGAAATCAGAACCTAAAATGGGCGTCCAATAGGATAGTTGATTAGGTTGTAGATCATAATGGCCAGTTGGCCATAGTGAGCTGGCATCCATCCAATTAGTATTTCTTGGAAATTTACTTGTGGAATCCACTTGTGAGCGATTTCAATGTACTTTTGCAAACTGTGTGTATACATGCATAAAACTGTAGAGCTGGGTAATGTAGTAGATGAAGATGAAAAATGATTAGTCGATCATCAGGAGAATAATTCAACATATGCTACTAGTGAAGATTATTAGTGGTTGAATATCATAGAGGACTTGATAGTAACAAGTTGGTGCATACAATTTCTATTCTTTTTTAATGGCTATTTAATGATCATCTTGCACAACAGCCATTTTTTTCAACCTTTCTCATCATGCTTCATCTTTGGCTAGTGGGAGAGAGTCAAGATACATTAGAGTTTTATCATATATGTGGCTTGGTGATGACCTAATGAGCATTGTTCCATCAAGTTGTTCTTCTACATCTATTACAAAGAAGCCATTATAACATATCAACCAATTAAGGACCTCCTTTGAAGGGTAGTAGCATAAGTAGATGTTCAATTTGTATGTGACCTAAAATGTACTACTAGCATGTGTGATGATGCCATCTAGTAAATGTTCAATATTTAATCATATTTTTGCAAGTTTTAGTCAATCAACTCTTGCTAGAAAGGTTCAAGCTAAGCAAGAGTGTTCTCATTTATTTATAGTTCTAAGTTTCAATCTATTGAGGTTAGATCATGTGTTGATCAAGATTCATCAAAATTCTACTTGCTAGTCAACTAGTTACAAGAGAGAGAGAGTATTGCATGGTTCTAAATCTTTGAGATTTCACTATTCCTTAATTTTTTTTATCCTAAGAGTTAAACCCTTGAATGATGATTTAGCATATATAGATCAAAGCATTAAGGATGTAGACTCTTCTTCAAGTTATGCTTAATGGCTTGTTGGATTATCATGCTAGCCTTGTACAAAGATTTGTCATCCAAAGACTTTGCCAAGTGTTGAAGACTTGCAAGAGGTCTTGGTGGTTGAAGAGCATAGGCCACAAGCAAGAGGAGGAGGCACATCTATGCATGGTGGAGAAGAAGAGGCATTATTCTAAAAGGGTAAGTTCAAAGGCAAAGAAAAACATAAGGGGTTCCAGAAAGACAACTTTGATCAAGGAGAGGCTTCTACTTTTGGTAGCAAGAAAAGCGATAAGACAAATCTAAAGTGTTTTTATTGTGGACATTTTCATAATGAATTTTTTACAAGGAAGAAAGCTCAAGGAGAGAAGCAATGCAATCTCATTTTAGGTGAGAATGAACAAATATGCGATTATATTTTATTGTCTTCTACCTTGTTATCTAACGAAGGTGATATTGATTTATGATGGATTGATAGTGGAGCAAGCTCTTGCATGACAAGGCACAAGGATTACTTTTCATCCTTGATGACCTATGAAGGCAAACATAACAATGATGGTGAATGTGCCATAGGGGACCTTGGAACAATTCCTATTTCTCTCTCTAGAGAATGTTTTGCTTATTCCTTCCATAAATAAGAATCTGTCAAATGGTTGACAAGGATCTTGAAATTGAGTTTGTTGGTGATATTTGCTTGGGTCTTTTGTCAACCCAACCTTCCTCTAATGGTTGGTCTAATCATGCCAATAGGTTGAGCAAGTGTGAATATGAGATTTTCTAGGTTTTAGGATTTAGGATATGGTAGCATGGAATAATTCTCGTTCAAAGGTGAACATCAAAGAACATCCAAAGGTTAGGTGGTTAGCTCCCTACTATTTTCTATTATCAATATTGGGTTCATATTAGGTTATGATCTTGTGGAAGACTTTATAGCAATTATGTTATATGGACCCTCTTTCACATATTTTTTTATCCCATCAGTTTTTTTTTAGATTTGATAGTTATGACCATTTTTTGTCTAACATAACCTCCATATTTTAGGCCAAAAAAAAACTATCACATAGCCTATCTTTTCGTATGAGTAGTCTTGATTACAGTGACAAATAGTTTCCATTTATTGTTTGACACCTTTTATTTATCATACATGTCAACATCCCAAATTTGTTCATCATGATATTTTTCCTTTATTATATAGCCTTTTGTATTCTTGCACTTGAAATGCTTTTTCTTTAACTTATGTTTCTTGTTTTTTGATTCTGTTTGTTGCATGTTAGATTCGTTTTTCAACGTTCAAGAACTATTTCCAATTCGTTTTTACAACAAGTAGAAGAGGACTCTGATAGGTGTTCGACCGAGCTACATTCTGATCCTTGTTGAGCATCAGGGCTTGCACATTTTCAAGTAGTGTGAGTATAGTTCATATGTGAACATAACCGTGAATCCACTGATAGGTTGGACAAACTATAGTACAATGCCAAACCTTCTGCCTGATGGGTAATGAACCAACAAGAGTAACTCATTTGAAACCCGAAGCCTGGTAATAGGCAGAAATTGAGACCGTAAAGAAAAGGTGCCAAACTATGATAAGATCTAGTAGAGTATCACCTCACTGATAGAGAATCAGTGAATGCAATTGAGTACAGTGGGTGTCCTTTTATCCTTGGAAAAGGTCATGTCCCTTCTCTCTTGGCTACTTATAAATGGTAAGGATCCTAAGACAAGCCCTTCGTGAAAAATCCAATGGTTCTAAAATGAGAAGAATGCCCTTCACATGAATCATGTGAGTTCCTTTTGAAGTGAGAGAGTCCTTATATAAACCATGTCAATTCTTCCAAACTTAGAAGCTCGACTCCCATAGTATCAAATCTATTTTCATTGGCTACACTACTTCAGATTAAGACTTATAAGTTGTATGATCCTATCGAGTCAAAGATATTCACTAGTCGTGATATCGTCTTTATTGAAGATCAGTTTATCATCCTCAAAGGCAAGGGAAAAGCTCAAACTATCGGATATTCCTAGAGTATCAAACATTACTGTTCCCAACTCGACTAATCCTATTGAAGGTCCTCGCTCGTCTATTTCAGACGAACAACTTATCAATAGCGAATCCAAAGAAGATGTTGCAGTTCAGCAACATCATAATGAAATTAATCAACTTCGCTTATCTCCTAGAAGATCAACAAGAGAGCACATACCACCTATAAGGTATATCGAAGAATCTGTGGCCTATCTTGTCCAAAAGCCAACTACTATTGAAGAAGCACTTAGTCAACCTAATTTCGATCTTTGGAAGGAAGCTATGGATAGAGAGTATTCATCTCTCATCAAGAACCAGACTTGGACTATTGTCAAATTACCTGTCAACATAAATGTAGTTGATTGCAAATGGATATTTAAAATCAAATACAAAGCTGATGGAAGCATCGATTGAGGAAAAGTGCGATTTGTCACAAGGGGATTTTTGCAGATACATAATGTTGACTACACTTAGACTTTCAGTTCAATAGCTAAACATTCTTCAATCGGACTTCTATTGTCGTTTGTTGTTGCAGTCGATTTAGAGATACATCAAATGGATGTATAGACAGCCTATCTCAGTGGATTTCTTGAAGATGATATCTACATGATACAGCCTGAAGGTTATAATATCGAAGGCAAAAAGAATCATGTATGCAAACTACTTAGAGCCCTTTATGGCCTGAAGCAATCTCCTAGAGCATGGTTTCATAGGATCAACATTTTTCTTACCGATCACGGTTATAAACCAAGCACTTCAGAATCTAATGTCTACTTCAAGTCAGTGCAAGAGAAGAAGAAAAGAGCGTTGGCTAGAAATAGACACTGACATAATAGGTGTAGGGGTCAAGCTGCACCTTCACGTGATGTTGAGCCATTGCCCCAACCAATGCACCATAGAATGGATGGTTGACACACTCCAACAAGCAAAATCAAAGGGACAAGTTATATCTGACATGGAATGGGAATTTGGAAGAGGATGTGATTGGAAGGTTTGTTTATTGCTTCTTTTTTTAGTAAAATACAATGTATCTATACAATGATTGATTATTGTCTTAATTACAATTAATATGTGGCAGTATCGAGATTGGCCTGAAATCTTCATAGTAGACATATTTGAGGTAGATCTTGCTATTGATCCTATCTGCTAGGAACTAACTCTCGTAGGCTTCTATGCAGGTCTGGAACAGTGTTCTTAGGCTGCTTCCAGTCATGCATGAGTTTTTTTTCATTGGTATGGGAGAAATCAAGTTTGATGTGATTTTAACCCATTTTTCCCCTCCAAAGTACAGATTTGTGGGTTTTTTTTTGTTTATTGATGGTGATTAAATTTCACAAATCTAATACTAAACCACAATAAACTAACTTTAACAACTTAAAAACTCGATTTTTTTTGGTGAAAAAGAGAGGGAAAAGAAGAGAGAGAAGAGAGAAAAGAGAAAAAAGATGACTATGCGGCGAGACGAGTGTGTGGCGCTCCTCGACAACGTCGCCACTATTGTGTCGTCTTCGTAGTATAGAGGTTTGTTGCTGGGAGCGGCAACCTCGCCTTCACCTGCATAGCATGAAGAGAGAGAGAGAGAGAGAGAGAGAGAGAGAGAGAGAGAGAGAGAGAGAGAGAGAGAGAGAGAGAGAGAGAGAGAGAGAGAGAGAGAGAGAGAGAGAGAGAGAGAGAGAGAGAGAGAGAGAGAGAGAGAGAGAGAGAGAGGAGCTCCAAAGTAGTGAGAAGTTTGGGATGCCCAAGCACCTTCCTCAAACTATTCGGTCACTACCTAGAGAGAGGAGAGAAAAGAGAGAGAGAATTTCTAGGCTGAGATAGGCTTTGGGGGCTCGAGCACCTTCCCAGCTATTCACACTCAACCTAGAGAGAGAGAGAGAGAGAGAGAGAGAGAGAGAGAGAGAGAGAGAGAGAGAGAGAGTTGGTTAGGAAAGGGTTGGGAGGCTCGAGCACCTTTCTCAAACTATTCGGTCCCAGCCAAGAGAGAGAGAGAGAGAGAGAGAGAGAGAGAGAGAGAGAGAGAGAGAGAGAGAGAGAGAGAGAGAGAGAGAGAGAGAGAGAGAGAGAGAGAGAGAGAGAGAGAGAGAGAGAGAGAGAGAGAGAGAGAGAGAGAGAGAGAGAGAGAGAGAGAGAGAGAGAGAGAGATGGAGATAGAAATAGACAGAGCTAGAGCTTTATTAAGAATAGAGATGATGCTTTACAATGGAAAATGGCCTCCTTATATAGTTGAGAGGGGAGGCCATCTTGGCTTTCATTGGCCCTTTCTGATTGGCTAGAATCCTAATCTTGGACATTCAAACTAAAATGATTGCAATCTAATGGTTCAATAAGAAAAGGACCAAACTCACATGATTCATGTGAGATTCCCTCAACGTAGAACCATGTAACTTGACTTTAGAGTTTTCTATTATTTTATTCTATTTAGGCCCCAGCTCTTTTATTCAAGTTCTACATAGCCATTTTGTGTGCTCATTGGGTTGGGCTTACACACGTAGGGCCCTAGCACTTATTATTCTAATTGTATAGTGTAATATGACGGGGCCCACTAGGTAAGGCTTGGCCAACAATATAATAAGTGACAGGACCCACCTATTTATTTGTGTACAGGAAATACCCACAACAAGAATAGTCGAATCAAGTGGCAAATGCAGCTCCAGAAGTTCCACACCCTATTCAAAAATCGGATCATGATGTCTTTATGACAAACCACCAAGAAGCATCCAACGACAGTTCTTGGTTTCTTGATTCTGGTGCCACACAACATATGACCAGCCATATCGGCTGTTTCGAGTCCTATACACCTTATAGTACCAAACGATACGTTCACCTTGGTGACAAAAGCACTCAAGCTATCAAAGGTGAAGGTACAGTAAGATTAAAATTTGCCAATGATCAATGCAAGCTACTTTCAAATGTCCTTCATGTACCAAATCTGTCAACAAATCTACTCTCTGTTAGCAGGATTACAAACCTAGAACATAAAGTAGAATTTGAATCTGGTCAGTGGTCGATAGGACAGGCAAGATTCTAGCACTCGAAAAGAGACATGGACACTTGTATAGATTAAGTCATTGTTATTCTACCTCTAATCAGACAGTAGTACTTTTATTCAGATAAATAAAAGTTTACTTTGGCATTATAGACTTGGTCATTTGAATCATGCTTCTGTAAAACAGATGTCTAAGCAATCCATTGTTCTTGAACTAGACTATCCTAATAAGAAAATCGAATTACATGTCTGTCAAGACTGTCTAGTCAGTAAACAGAGTAGGAAACCATTTAGATCAAGCCATCAACATACTACTAGAAGGTTACTAGATGTTGTACATACAAATATTTGTGGCCCAATGTAGAATTCTTCATTGAAGGACGCAAAATATTTCATGACAAATTTTTCAAAAGAACTATGATATATTTTATTAAAAAGAAATTAGATGCTTTCAATCGCTTCAGAATCTTCAAAAAACATGCAAAGAAAGAGACTGACAAACATATCAAAGTAAGATCCGATAATGGTGGAAAGTACATCTCTACCAAATTCAAGGAATACTTATAGAGTCAAGGCATTGAACAACAATTTATCACTTCTTATTTGCCTCAGTCTAATGGCTTAGTCGAGAGGAAGAATCGTACCTTGGTTGAGTTAGCCAAATGTATGTTGGCACACTCATCTTTGTCGAAGAACTTCTGGGTTGAAGTTGTCTCCACTACAACTTAATCCAGAATAGATGTTCGACCAAGACCCTCTTAGGCAGAACACCCCATGAGGTGTGGACAGACTCAAAGCCTTCATTGAAGAACCTACAAGAATTTGGATGCATCGCCTATGCGCATATCTCAAAGGAGACAAGGATAAAATTTGACTTCCAAGGTCTCAAGACAATCTTTATTGGATACACTTCATCTGAAAACACCTACAAGCTGTATGAACCTGATACCTAGTAGACTTTGTTCATCAGAGATACAATCTTTATCGAGGATCAGTTCGTCGACCTCAAAGGCAAGGATAAAGTTCCAATTGAACCTACAATATCTGCTTCTAAACGACAATTTGAGCTTCTAGCTCAAGCATGCAGATAGTCGACCAACTACCCAACAGCGAGTCAGACGAAGAATCTGTTGATACTCAGCAACAACAAATTTGAGGATTAGATTATCAATCGATCCTTTCTCCAAGAAGATCAAGCTGAGTGCACACACAGTCCACAAGGTATACTCTTGAGTTTGCTTGTCTTTTAATGCAGGAATCAACATCAGTCGATGAGGCACTTAGCCAACCAGACTTCGATCTCTGGAGAGAAGCAATAGACAGAGGGTATTTTTCTCTGATCAAGACCCAGACATGGTCACTAGTCAAAGCTCCTACTGGCTGCAATCTCATCGATTGCAAATGAATCAAATATAATGCCAATGGAACGATTGATCAAAAGAAGACAAGATTAGTAGCACGAGGATTCACTAAGATCCCCAACATTGACTACAATGAGACTTTCAGTGTAGTAGTCAAGCACTCATCGATTCGAGACCTCCTATCATATGCTATAGCAACCGACCTTGAAGTACATCCGCTTGATGTACAGACAACTTATCTGAATGGAGTCATTGAAGAAGACATCTATATGCTACAACCTGAAGGATATGTTCATGAAGGTATGAAGCATCATGCCTGCAAACTCCACAAGACACTTTATGGCTTGAAGCAGTCAGCCAGAGCTTGGTTCCAGAGAATCAACACATTCCTTATCCGACAAGGTTTTCAACCGAGCGCGGCCGACAACAATGTCTACTTCAAGTCAAGGTAGAAATCTTTTATAATTATCACCTTGTATGTAGATGATACATTGCTTTTCAACAACTGTACCAATCTGGTGAAGGATGCTAAACAGATGTTGTCCTCTGAGTTCGACATGACCGATCTTGGTGAAGCTCACTTCTGTTTGGGCATTCAAATCCACAGAGACAGAGCAAGACGACTGATATTTATTACTCAGCAAAAATATCTTCACAATATTCTTATTAGATATAATCTGATTAATTGTAAATTAGCTCACTCGTCGATGGATCTAGTTCTACGATTGTCAAAGGACCAATGTCTTTAGACCAAGCAGGAAGAGGAGCAGATGAAAGAGCATACCTATCGATCGATACTTGGATCTCTCATATATGCAATGGTCTGCACAAGGCCTGACATTGCTTTTGCAGTCAGCTCACTCGGCCAATTCATGGCCATCTTGGTATTACCCATTGGAAGGCTCTTATAAGAGTCATGAGATACATTCGAGCTACAATGGACTAGTGCATCTGCTATGGAGAAGCCAACAATGACAATCTTCATCGGCTCAGTGGATTTTCCGATGTAAGTTGGGGAGGAGATGTCGATAATCGTAAATCCACATCTGGATTTACATTCTTCTTAAACGGTGGTCCCATATCTTGGAACAGTTGTAAGCAAACCTCTATTGCTCTCTCATCTATAGAAGCGGAGTATATTGCTGCTTCTCAATATATTAAAGAGGCATTTTGGTTGAGAAATTTATTGGCAGACATTAGTTTGAACCAGTTTACCCTGACAATCATATTCTGTGATAATCAGAGTGCAATTGTCTTATCGGCCAACCCTAGATTTCACTCTAGGAGTAAGCACATCGAGATCTGATATCACTATGTCAGGGGCAAGATTCTTAACGTACTATCGAATGGAGGACATGGCTGCAGATGTGTTCACCAAGGCATTGAGCATTGATGCACACAACAGATTTTGTGCATTGCTTAGTCTGAGGATCAAAGCATTCATGGATCCAGATTAAGGGGGGGTGTTGTATTTATCTCCTCAGCTCTCCTAAATCCCATGTTAATCTAGTTCCATTCATTGCTGCATATTTACTTGCATTGTCGCACAACTCAACTACTAAAGACGAGTAAGTGAAGATGACCGAAATATCGGATTTGGACGAACTATCAGGTAGACCCAACCTGGACGGCATATCGGGGGAGCCCGACTTATCGACCTCCTCACACTCATCCTCTATATTGTGTAACCAACTTGACAATGATAGCAGCCAAGTTCTTCTCCCTAACAACACAACGGCTCCACATCTCTTGTACACTCATCTACATAAATGTAAATAGCACATAGATCATTTAACAAGTACAATTGATCAATGATCAAGAACACAAATTATTGAATATGATGAGACAGACACAACAGATGCTTTCATGCATTGATCTCCTCTTCATATGGATCGTTAGTAATAAGCTCATAACTTTTACAGTTTGTAGATAGCTTTGTGAGCACGAGGCTTCTCCCACTATTGTCTTGTGCTCACCTGCATTACTGACTTGTATTTTGTTACAATCAATCTGAATAAACTGCTGTCTAGCTCTGCGTTTAGGTTCTTTAGTATTTGCAATGCTTTCTACTCTCTGCCTGACCTTCTGATTGCTTTGTCTAATTGTCTGCTCTTGCTTCCGCTATCACCGTGCACCTAGCTCTAATTTTGACTTATTATTGTGTTCGCCTATTGTTACCAATAGTGCACGCACCAAGGGAACTTCTCACACTTCCCCCTGGCAAAAGTGGGTTGTTTTTTACTAAGCTGTTTGGTTCTAACTACTCCAGTATATGGTGAATACTTTATAGTTAGTAATGATAACTTAATGTATTTGCAATATAGAAAGTGCTAATAGGAAGTCTACTGTACAAAAAAATACAATTAAAGAGCTAACCTGGCTAGTGACATACACGACTAAGTCCAATAGTCAAAAGATGATCTATTCTACTATATGGTTGATCATGTTTTTCACTCTTATCATTAGTTAACGGGGATTAATCCTAAAACATCAAACTGAATGGATCCAACTTTACTTATTTCTCTGAGTACAATCTCAGTGCTTTGCAAAGACCTCAGTTTTCTATAGAAATCTATGATTGCGTTAATAATGTTGTAAGTTTTCACTTCACCAATAGCGTACAGTTTATTACTGGTGAAATTGTATAAAAAATCAAGATACCCTCTTAAAAATACTTCTCAACGATATTTTAAAAAACAATGAATTTTTAGGCTGAATAGCAAAAGGTTATAAGTAGAAAAGGTCACTATTTGGTCATGACCTCAGTACTTTGGTCATGACCTCACTACTTTGCAATACTCCTCCTGAGCTTACTTTTAAAACTTCAAAATATTGTTTTAATGCTTTCTTTCTACTAACATAAAAGTATTGCATATAGTATAGTGTTTTTGAATTCTATATCTGTTTTATTGGCAAGAGTGGTTTTTTCGAGTAATTTTTCAGTTACTACTCCATTATTCATTTGTTAGTTCTTAGTTAGTAATGTTACCTTATTGTTTGTGCAATATAGATACCACTAACATGAATTCTATTGTACTGGCATTTACATCTACTGTATTAACTTAGCTAGTGTCATGCATGACTAAATACAAACTGTTTGCTGATGAAAAAAAAGAAATGAGGCATAGTTCTCACTGATACTTCATTTATAATGTCATTAATTGAACACTACGATGCTTTATTCACTAGTATGTTGATGTTGGTCTATAACAATTACTTATTTTTGAAAATGTATAATACAGATAGTGCCTTATTTGGTTGTTTATTTCTATTGGACTTTTAAGACAATACCCACTTGTCATTATTCATTTTATAGTGGAGGTTTCTAGTGGATGACCATGTTACAAATTAGTCATACATTTTGACAAGTATTGAGTAATGACGACGGTTGTCTTTGTTAGCAAGATGTAACACAAACTACCTACATTGTGTTACATGGTAATGTACTTTGTAAGTTGCGAGTTAATCATATATTTTGACTTAACAAAAAGCTGCAATAAAGGTGTTTACGAAGCAAAAAACATGGTTGTCTTTAGTAAAAGAACATTTTTTTTAAACTAAGAACAACGATGACTAGTTGTCTTGATATTAAGGTGATGTATTACATAAAGGCCATGGGCATTGGTACGATGGAACAGTACGACAATGTCAGATGAATGTTTTTCCATATTGGAATAACCATACAAAATTGAGAAATTTATGGTTATTGGTAGATTTTGTAAGTTTGTTCGGTCTATACTTAGACAGCTTCTTCTTTTGACTAAACTACATAACATACAATATAAGCGATACGTCCAAAACCTTTAGTATCTACTTTCTACTTTTACAATAACATACTTTGTTGTTGGACAACGAGAAATCGTGAGATGCTCTGATACGTGTAATGAATCTAGGGGAGAAAATTCACGAAACAGTCACGACTCTCTTTCAAGATGCGGATGGAGTTCAGTGCGTTCGCTGGGCACTGCCAGCTGAAACACTCCTACAATCCTCCAGAGAGTAGTCAGTTACTACTGATCTATGTTCATAAAATTAATACAACATTCGACCTAATTTCAACCAAGGTGTGAAATTCAAAGGGAACAAGAAAAACTCAGACATATGAAATAAACAGCATAAGCATTCAACATCCAAGATCAAACACAACTAGAAAATAATCTATATTGATTTTCTCTGATTTCTTCAGGGCACTGCATGCAAATCCACGCAGTGCGTTGGCGTGAGAGAAGCACGGTTCTCTCACGAGTGGTAGTCTCGCTTCACTAGCGGACAATTAGATCTTCTGATCCTAGACAGAATTATCTTCTCGCACGCAGGCGGAGCTTCTATTTGTGTTCGTCTTGATTGCTTACTAGCATCAGACTTCTTCAGTGTCTGTTCTCTTAGTTACACTCTGTGTATCCTATTCTGATATATGTCAAGTATTATCCAGTAAGTACAGTCTCTCTATATAAACCTAAGATTAGAGTGATTATACATCTACAATTAATCAGGGAATTACAAGAGTGGCAGATTAGCCACGACCTAGGAAGTATCTGCTGACGTCATGCCATCAGGTCAGATCTCTATACTTCTGGTTACTTGCGTGATCTCTGGTGGTACTCCTTGGAGCGTGAGGATAGAACGGGTTTTGTTTCCACCGTTGGTTTCATTTACCTCATCTACCTTTCTCTCTTGCTGGACCGCAAAGGAATCTCGTTCGTGGATCTTTTGTGTTTGCGAACCGTTCATGTTCGCAAACCATTCGTGTTCGTCTCCATTGACTTTCGTGTTCGCAAAACTCTTCGTGTTTCGTGTCTTCAGATGTTCGAGTTCGCGAACATCTTCGTCAGGTGAAGGGCTGAAAGCTAGCAAGGCTTTGTAATCAGAAACACTTTGTTTCTTCAGCTCCCTCTCAAAGCATGGT
Source organism: Diphasiastrum complanatum (assembly GCA_029204225.1). Taxonomy (NCBI): domain Eukaryota; kingdom Viridiplantae; phylum Streptophyta; class Lycopodiopsida; order Lycopodiales; family Lycopodiaceae; genus Diphasiastrum; species Diphasiastrum complanatum. Next base: position 26,796,475 of record CM055097.1, read on the forward strand.
AGCTTTATGATCCTGAGACTATTCCTTTGCCTCTCAAAGAGCCCTTTGTCCAAAGCTTTAGTGAAGACGTCAGCAACCATATCTTTCATTCCTATGAAGGTGGTCTGCATCATCTTCCTTTCAATCAGATCCCTGATCAAGTGATACTTGATCGCAATGTGCTTCGTTCTTGAGTGGAACACAGGATCTTTTGTTAGGTGTATCGCAGAGGTGTTGTCCATCTACAAGACCAATGGTTCGTTCCAAGAATGGAAAATGAGATCTTTCGTGAGGTGTATTGCAGAGGTGTTGTCCATTTGCAAGATCAGTGGCTCGTTCCTTATTTCGCCCAATTCGTCTAGGAACTGCCAAATTATTTCGTTGGCCATCTTTGCTGCTACTACGTACTCTGCTTCGCAGGTTGACTGGGCTACAATGGTCTGCTTCTTGCTGACCCAGAGAATTGCTACTCCTGATGCGATGGTGCATCCTCCTGAGATGCTTTTACAGTCGTCCCTGAGAGATGCCCAGCTAGCATCGCTGTAGGAAAGTATTCTGAGACCTGCACCACAACAATAACACAAGCCATAATCCCTCATTAATTGAAGATATTGCAAAATTTATTTTGCAATCTTTCAATGTGCCGAGCCTGGATTCGTGCAGAATTGGCTCATCCTGAATACTGCATAAGCAATATCAGGACGTGTGTTGTCTACAAGGTACATCAGTGAACCTATTAGCCTCCTGTAGGTGTGAGCTGCATCTGTTCTCTTTCTTCCTCAGTCTTTGGACAGTCGTCATTTGTTAGCATCATCCCTGCGAGCATTGGAGTGTTCGCTCCTTTGCAATTCAGCATCCCAAAGTCCTCTAGGATCTTCTGGGTGTATCTGGACTAGTGAAGGTATAACTTGCCTCCCTCATAGTCCCTTTTGATTTGTAAGCCTAGGTAACACCTGGCTTCTCCCAGATCCACTATCTTGAAATGCTTTGAGATGTCTGTCTTTACTTCAACAATTAGCTGTTCACTCCTGCACAGTATCAGAGTGTCGTCCACATATACAACCACTATGATGATTTGCCCATCTGTAACTCTGACATACACATTAGAGTCAGCCAACAGAGGCTTGAATCCCAATTATTTCAGAGCCTGATCCTTCTTCTTGTACCATTGTCGGGCTGATTGCTTCAGATCATAGATGCTTCTATGCATTTTGCATACATAGTCAGGAAGTAAATTTGAGACAAATCCTGGGGGTTGACCCATGTAGACCTCTTCGTCTAATTCGCCATGCAAGAAGGTTGTCTTCTCGTCCACAATGTGGATCCCGAGGTCATAAGCTACTGCATATGCAAACAACAGACATAGGATGAATGTTTGACGACATGAGAGAAGGTTTCAGAGTAGTCAATATCGTATCTCTAAGAGAAACACTTCGCTACAGTCTTGCCTTGTATTTCTTCACACTCCCATCTGGTCCATATTTGAGTTTGACAACCCATTTGCATTTGACAGTCTTGCGCTTATGAGGTAACAGATCTAACGTCCAAACCTGGTTCTTCCTCATGGACTCCATCTCTTTGTTCATGGCTTGGATCCATTTGTCCTTTTCTGGACCTTCAATCGCCTCCTCGAATGTCTGTGGTTCACCACTGAACCCACATAATTCTTCTGATGTGGAAGCTGAGCTGCCTGGCACAAATCTTGCTGGTGCTCTTCGTGGTCTTGTCAACCTTCTGGGAGATCCTCCCAGAATAGCTATGCCTTTGCCCTTGTCTGCTCTGCTCGGTCCGGAACCATCTTGGTTTATAGGAACTGCGGTGGCAGGTTTCCTCTCGAATCTTTCTTCGTCTGATTTGTCGCTCGAATGGGAGACGACTCAAAAATCTTCGTTTTCGTGTTCGTCCTCTGCTCTCTCTGACGTTGGCAGCAGGTCATAGTACAATCTTTTCAGAACTTCATAGCTAACAGGGTCTTCGTTGGCCATTGTCCTGCTCTCGTCGAATTTGACATCCCTCACTGTTTTCACAATGTTCGTGTCTAGCATGTAGATCTGTAGTATGATGAATTATTGTCATAACCTACCAGAAATCCTTGCTCGGCTTTCTCATCAAGCATCTTGCGAAGCTTATCAAGAATATGTGCATATGCTGCACAGCCAAATATTCTTGCGTGAGACAGGTTGGTTTTTCTACACCACCATAGCTCATGTGGTGTCGTGTGAGGAACACCAAATTTACCTGTCATGTTCTGGAGGTATGCGACTGTAGCTATTGCTTCAACCCACAGTGCCCTTGGAGCCTTTGAGTATGCCATCATGCATCTGGTTGCTTCCATCAGGGTCCTGTTCTTTCGTTCAACAACACCATTGTGCTGCGGTGTGTAGGGTTCTTTTGCGAATGATGCCACGATCATTGCAGAAGTCAATGAAGCGATTCGAGATATATTCGCCACCTCGATCTGTTCTGATCTGCTTCACCTTGCTGCTGTGTATCTCTCAGTCCAATTCACATATTCTGTGAATTTATCGAGTGTTTCAGATTTATTCTGAATAAAATACACTTTGGCAAACTTGCTATGATCATTAATGAAGGTTATATAATATTTTGAACCTCCTACTGAGATCACGTTGAATGGACCACAGATGTCAGAGTGCACCAGCTCCAAAATCTTTGTCATTATGTAGGAGTCTTTGACAAATGGTGTGCATGACATCTTGTCTTTCAAACATGCATCACATGTGGTCGAACTGGTTGCATTCGAGATGCTGACCCCTGTTATTGCTCCATGATGACTTGTCTGGTAGAGTGCCATTGAGTTCATGTGGCAGAGTCTTCTGTGCCATAGAGTGTCTGGCGAGTCGTCATGGGTCTGATGCATCTGATCTTCAGGTAGGCACACCTTTAGATGATATAGGCTGTCTTTTTTTCTGCCTTGAGCAATGAGAGTGTTGGTGCTGGCATCAATCACGTTGCATGCTTCGTTAGAAGACGTCACACGCATCCCTGCATCTGTTATTTTTGCTACAGAGAGCAAGTCTTGCTATAGAGTTGGCACGAACAGAACGTCTTCGAGTCGTCTGTCTCTGTCGTTGGTGTTGAGCCAGAGTGAACCGATACCATTCACTTGATGTCTGGATCCATCTCCAAGAACTATGAATCTTGAGGGATCTACACTTCTAAAATCAAACATGATTCGCCTTGATGACACCTCGTGTGTGTCAAACGTTGATGCTACACACACATCCTCACAGATGTAGGCGGTCGAACAATTTTTGTTCGTTCTTTCTTCGCCCATCTTCGAGCTCTCAGGGTCTTCGACATAGGAGGAACTATTATTGTTCTCATGTCTATTCTGTGCTGATCTGTTTCTTGGGTTCTGGCGGCAATCCATGGCTGCATGACCCTTCTTATGGCAATGGATACACTCAATCTTGGGATTGAGCCAGCAGGTATCTACTATATGCCTGTCTCTTTTGCATCTCGTGCAGGTCTTCTTATCTGCACCTTGTCGTTTCGACCTCCCTTTGGTCTTCCAGTTGCTTTTGCTGGTCCCCTCTGCCTGCTGGTCACGATCCTGCCTATGATTCGACTCCCTCTTAGCTTGAACTGTTTCTTTGATTTTTCTCTGTTGCCGTAGAGTGCCTGGTCAGAACCATCTTTGCTATCAAGATGCTCTCTGGCCTCGACTTCCTCTCGAATCTCGACAATCGCCTTTTCAAGGTTCATGGTAGGATATTTCGGGAGCAGGGTTCGTGTCGTCTGGAAAGATCTGGGTAAGGCTCTCAATAGATATGTGAGCTGCTTCTCAGCTGATACTGCATTCTCTGGTCCTGAGTTGTGTAGTTATAGAAACAGATCCTTCATCTTTCTCACGAAAGAGGTGAGGTCTTTTCCATCCCACTACAGATTCGTCAACTGATCTTCCAACATCATAATCTGACTTCTTGATTTCATCTGAAATCTTGTGAGCAGTGCATCCCACATCTCTTTAGCTTTGGAGAGTGTAGCCAGGTGAAGTGTAAGGCTATCTTTGATGGAAGATGATAGCAAGGCTACTGCCTTGTCGTTTTTCTCCCTCCATTCGCATAGCTCCTTGTCTGTTGTCATAGGCATTTCTTTGGTGCCATCCACCCAGGGGAAGAGTCCTTTGTCCTTGAGTATCAAAGATGTCTTAACTTTACAGGCTAGAAAGTTAGATCCCGAAGAATTAAGTATAGTGCAGATCTTGCTCTGCATGCTGCTGATTGAAGCCATTGCTTCTTGGAGTCTGTTTTCTTGTTGATGGTTGGTTGTCTGAATTCTTGGCCTCCTGGATCTGCTAGCTTCTTGGATATGTCAGAATATGGCAGGGTGGCTCTGATACCACTGATGAGAAATTATGAGATGCTCTGATACATGTAATGAATCTAGGGGAGAAAATTCACGAAACAGTCGTGACTCTCTTTTAAGATTCGGATGGAGTTCATATGCGTTCGCTGGGCACTGCCAATTGAAACACTCCTACAATCCTCCAGAGAGTAGTCAGTTACTACTGATCTATGTTCATAAAATTAATACATCATTTGACTTAATTTCAACCAAGGTGCGGAATTCAAAGGGAACAAGAAAAACTCAGACATATGAAATAAACATCATAAGCATTCAACATCCAAGATCAGACACAACTAGAAAATAATCTATATTGATTTTCTCTGATTTCTTCAAGACACTGCATGCGAATCCACGCAGTGCGCTGGCGTGAGAGAAGCATGGTTCTCTCACGAGTAGTAGTCTCGCTTCACTAGCGGACGATTGGATCTTCTGATCCTAGACAAAATTATCTTCTCGCACGCAGGCGGAGCTTCTGTCTGTGTCCGTCTTGATTGCTTACTAGCATCAGACTTCTTCAGTGTCTCTTCTCTTAGTTACACTCTGTGTATCCTTATCCAGTAAGTACGGTCTCTCTATGTAAACTTAAGATTAGAGTGATTATACATCTACAACTAATCAAGGAATTACAAGAGTGGTAGATTAGCCACGACCTAGGAAGTATCTGCTGACGTCATGCCATCAAGTCAGATCTCTGTACTTCTGGGTACTTGCGTGAAGAAATCTCGTTCGTGAATCCTTCGTGTTCGCAAACCGTTTGTCTTCGTCTTCGTTGTGTTCGCGAAACTCTTCGTGTTTCGTGTCCGAGTTCGCGAACATCTTCATCAGGTGAAGGGCTGAAAGCTAGCAAGGCTTTGTAATCAAAAACACTTTGTTTCTTCAATATGTTGAAACTACTAATAATGTTTCAATCTAAAAGAAGCGTCCAATGGCTTTTACACGCCCGATTTAAGCTACTGTTTTTACTTTACATATGTTTTACTTTCATTGTGACTCCTAATGAATTTCTTGTTCACTACTAAAAAAATTGCAACAAGCTCGACTTAGATAATAGTTTGCTCTTGCAATTGTGGGATTAGAATATGTCACATACCCGCATTCATATTGATATATTGTTGATATACCTTACTGTATATATTTACGAAAAATTGGTTGTTCTTGGATGCTGGATTTATTGCACTCATTATATATAAAAAATTTCGTGCCAAAACATGTTTTTAATGTTGTATATAATTATTTGGGAAAACGAAAAATACGGTTTCTTTTCCTAACTGGAAACACTATTTGGTACTTATGATAATATTTTTGAGTTGTGACATGGATAACAACTGGGAGAATGCGTTGACACCTGTGGTTCCCACAAGGATTCCCCTATTCTTACTGGGTTATTGTTGTGGATGGATGCATGTGAGTGTTTTCTCTTCAACCCAAATATGTTATAGCAAGTCCAAAAAACATTGGTTACGACACACACACATGCACGCACGCACGCATACACACACATGCACGCACGTGCACGCGCGTATTTGGAGGAGAAAAGGAGAGAATATGATGGGGAGAGAGGTGTAATTATCCCATCTATGAAGTGGAGAAAGGAGGTGTATGGGAGGAGAGAGGCATCATGCAACTCAACCAAAATTTACTAGTTTTTGCATGCATGCACATCCTCAATAAACTTAATTCTTTGTCAATATAAATTTGGGTGAGCTCCCTTTTACAACTACATGCCTATGTAAAGAAGCCATCGTGGGAATGAGTTAGGGGTGTGCCCCACCTGCAGTTAGCTCTGTCTGGTTAGGGGCGACTATCATGATTTGGTTAGCTGTAATGGGCATATGGGGCCCCACTTGCCATAAGCATTTGTTCTACACATTAACACTTTCTTAAACAAGTATGTTGCCCCATTGAGACTTGTGTTAGATTAAGATCGTGTTAGGAGAGCTCAAAAATTGTCTATTCTTTTAGCACTAACCCGATGCACTAATCGATTTCGTTAGATAACTGTGTGAGGGGCGATGACAACAATTGGGACACACCCCTTGTTCAATATATGAGACGTATAGGAGGGATGCTTGTGCCACTCTTCCTAAGCTCTAGATAAAGCTTACTACCTCTCATATCGATAGGCCCATGACATTTAATATACCTACTGGTCCTTTCCTTTGAGAATTTAACGCCCCTTGGCTTGTCTCTTACTATCATGACGTGGGCCCCACGTGGCTCGCCTCTTACTATCATGATGTGGTTTTAGCCCTAGCATTCTCTCAACCACACATTCAAGACTTCTCACTCCCCCATGTAGTTTTAAGTCGTTAAGTTTGGCTTGTTAACCTCATTGCGTGGGTGAGGTTGTGGGGGGTGGAAGGCCCCGATCTGAGGGCCTTTCGTGCAGGGAAGGTAAGAGCATGAGGGTGGGGCCCCGACCTGCAAGGAAGGCTCGAGGCCTTCCACTACGTAATGCCAATGCTCAAGTGTGAGGGTGGAGAGAGAAAGTGCATTCTGGAAAGAGACGCACATCTTGGAGAGAGTGTAGCAGATTCGGGAGGAGAGAAAGTTGGATAGATATTTTGGCTATGACGGTGCCTTTGGAATACAAAAGACACCAAAGCACCTAGCATTATGAGACCTATCCTTACTTTTGAGTACAAAGTCCCTCTTGGAGAAGTGAGTACAAAATACATGGAAATACTATCCATACCCAAAAAGCTCCCCTTGTGAGTAAAAAAAACATTCCATGGAAACAAAGGCAAAGTGTTATGAAGAAAAAACATGGAAACGTTACAACAAACATTCCCGATCGTGGATGCTTGATCATCTTGCGTAGAAGCTATGGCGTCGGTGGAGGAGGTGGCTCAGAAGTTAGTAGAGCTAAGAATAGTTGGCGGTTTTGATGATGATGGCGGTGGTGGGCAGGAGGCGAGGTGGGCTGCATTCACGCTGCCGCTGGCCATGCTTTTGGTCAGCAGGTATTTGCCACATAGTACCATCTGCCTTCTCCTGTGGGTTAATACCCACTGCCGCCATGTCCTTTCCACTTATGCTCCTCTGTGGAAGGTTGGTTTTTCTTCACAATTTGTCCAGTAGTTGATGCTTTGTCCATCTAGCTCAGCTTCCGATGGGGGTCTACTTTTCTTACATGTGCCTATGTGTGTGTGTGCGAATGTTTTTTTTTATCAGCTTATTTTAAAAGTTTTGTACTCTTGAAAGCCTTGGAGGTTGAACTATGAATGAAAGAAGCTCATAACTTAACCCTTCTAAATAGGCTATGTAGATATAGAGATTGCACCAGAGCAAGTAATTTAGTTGTTGAAGGTGTCATTACTTCAATGGCGAATCCAAAGCACAATCATGAACATAGAGAACATGGACTAAATCAATCTATTGGTAAGCAATGCGGCTTAAATAATTAGATTCTACAGCACAGCACAAAGAGATCAACTAAAAGCAACACGGCTTAGTACTTGTAATCACCCCTTCATTATGTCACTGACAAACAAGGTGAACCTTAAGAACCTTCACGGCCTGCATGCCAAGAAAAGGACTTGAGGTCTATGTTAAAACTTAGTTCAACTACTAAGGGTCCTCCACCAAAGAGGGAAAAAAATGCATAGGGAGAGCAAATGAAGGCGGATCATTGTGTGTGAGCATTCGGTGTCCATCTTAAGGACCAAGGTTGTGTATCGAGCGAAGTCGAAGAACGGGGATTTTTGGTGAGTGTAGGCTTCATTTTTTCAATGTGTTTAAATTGAGCTATAGGCAACGAAATCGCTTGGTTTTTGGTTGTAAACCACCTTTCTCCATGCCCACAATGATTCCTATCACGTCAATTTCAGTTACGGCACACCTAGCAAGATTTAAACGCCGACCCTAATCCCATGTGTTTTTTTTGGCCGGTTTCGTGAATTAGCCTAGAAGCATTTGATTGAGGTGATGTTTTGGCCTACACTGCGTTTCTACATGCCTACAGAGACCCCTATGTAGTGATGTAGTATCAAATACAATGATGGGTAAGATGCATACTCCATCCATGGTGGGCAACCAAGGCAAAAGCCAAGCATCCGTCGCACGCACATGCTCATGTGGAGGAATAAACTGAGCTCTGAAAGCTCGCTTAAACTCAAGCCAGGTGGATGGAGCCTGATTAGACTTCAACAACTTGCGCCACCACCTCATCAGTTGGGGACCGTTTCAAATCAAAATACTCTTCCCACTTATGCAACCACTGAGCGGGCTGTTTGACGTCGAATTTCTTCCAAACGACAAAAGCTTTTCACGAACGGTCAATTGGCAGTAGGTCGCCCTCCTACTAGGCCCAATCTGAAACCTTAACAGCAGAAATCGGAGAGAAATCGGAGAAGTTATGTCCAATTCAAAAATCTGACCTGTTTTTTGCCTGGAAACCGCAAAAACTCTACAGCACTAGGAGATAACTTGGCGCACAATACCTAGGAGATAACTTGGCGCACTTTCCTGTGCGTAGCACCTTCGACTTCGAAGGGACTAGTAAATACACCCAATCTCCATTCTCAAATTCCCGATAGGTACGGTTCTCACGAGCATAACTCTCTGCCCAAGCTACAGCTTTGGACAAGTTATCTCGTGCCAACTCTAGCTTCTGCTGCATCTGAGCCAAAAACTCTACAGCACTAGGTACCCTATGCGGAATTCCTATGATTGCAGGACTCAGTGGCCTGAAACCATAATTGAGCTCAAATGGACTCAATCCAGTGGACGCATGTCTCTTATCATTGTACGCGAACTCCAATAGCGGTAAATGCTTTACCCAGTCTGTTTGCGTACTACTCACATATGCCCTAAGCATATCTTCCAAGATCTTATTCACTCGCTCTGTCTGGCCATCCGTCTGAGGATGCTCAGAGCTACTCATCCGCAACTGTGTTCCCAACTTGGCGAACACCTCAATCCAGAAATTTCCCGTAAACTTGGGATCCCTGTCAGAAACTATGGAAGACCATGTAACCTGACAATATTCTGAATAAACAACTCAGCCACTTGCGGAGCTCTGACCTTCTTGGTCGTTGCGATGAAATGAGCCATCTTGGAAAACCTGTCTACCACTACCATAACGGAATTGAATCCATTCTGGGTCTTGGGTAGCCCAACAATAAAATCCATAGAGATGCTTTCCCACCTTCCTGTAGGTATCTCAAGTGGATGTAGCAAGCCCGGAGGACTTACTCTCTCAGCCTTGTTCACCTGACAAGCCGTGCGACGCTGGACATACTCTCTTACATCCCGCTGCATCGTGGCCAAAAATAATGCCTTCTCAAAAGCTCACTGGTCTTATCAATACCAGGGTGCCCTGCGCAGGGACTATCATGGCATTCATGAAGTATCTTACGACAAAGATCCTTCACGTCTGGCACGAAAACTTTTCCTCAATAACATACCATCCTTCACGGTGTATGTTAAATATGTACTGGTGTGTGCCTCTACGGAAGCGACAGCCTCGACTGACTCTTCCGTTTGGTCGACTACCTTGCGCACATTAGGCCACACACGCTGACAATGCGGGTCCTTTTCTTGAGCCTTCTTAATCTCCTCCATGAGACCACTGTCAACCACAGTAAAGCTCATCTGATGCAGTATACGAGATAGTGCATCAGCGACCACATTTTCCTTCCCTCTTCGGAAGCGAATTTCCAAATGAAATTCCTGCATCAGCTCGGCCCAGCCCTTCAAATCTGGCTGAGTGCAAAAATACCTTAAAGTATGATGATCAGTGTACACATAAAACTCGGCGCCATATAAATAATGTCTCCACACCTTGAGCGCATGTATAATCGCATACAGCTCTTGCTCGTGTGTAGGATATCTCTGTTGAGATGGTGTCAACTTCTTACTTTCAAAGGCTACTGGTCTACCCTCTTGGCTCAACACTGCACCTATGGCAATGCCACTTGCATCCGTTTCTAGGTCAAAAGGTTTCTGGGTATCCACAATCTTGAGAACTGGAGCCGTTGCCAGCGACTTCTTCAAGTTCTCAAAACGTTGCTGAGCTTCAGCATCCCATCGAACCACAGTGTTGTTTTTCCTTAACTGGTCCGTTAAAGGAGCAGCTATCCAGGAATAATTCCTAACGAACCGCCGGTAGAACTTACAAAAGCCTAAGAAAGACTGTAATTGGCTTATATCGGCAGGCCTCGGCCACTTCTTAACCACAGCCACCTTGGCTGGATCAACCGAAATACCCTCAGCTGTCACTACGTGACCCAAATACTCGACACGAGTCTTACACAACTCTGTCTTCTGAGCATTGGCATACAAGACAGAAGCTTGTAACTTGCCCAAAACGGTCTTGAGATGAATCTCATGCTCCTCAACCGCTTTACTGAAAACCAATATATCGTCAATAAAATTGACGACAAACTTGCCCATATAGTCTCGCAAGACATCGTTCATGAGCATCATGAACGTGGCTGGGGCATTGGTTAACCCAAATGGCATAACCAAAAATTCATAATGACCGAAATGGGTTCAGAAGGCCGTCTTCTGGACGTCTACATCTCGAATCCGTATTTGATGGTATCCACTTTTGAGATCTATCTTACTGAAAATGGTTGCACCTTGCAACGCATCCAGTAGATCATCAATCCTGGGCATCGGATACCTGTGCTTTACAGTGATTCAATCCCCTTGTAATCTACACACATCCGGAAACTACCATCCTTTTTCTTAACAAGTAAAATAGGAGAGGCGAAAGGTGAATAACTTGGACGGATGTACCCCAACTTGAGATACTTTTCCAACATCTTTCTGACTTCCTCTTCCTCTTTTAGGCTCATCCTATAAGGAGGCCTACATACCGGACTTGCCCCTGAAACAAGCTCAATACGATGATCAATGTTCCGACTAGGCGGCAATCCCTCTGGCATATTACTAATTAGCACGTGTTTGAACTGCGTGCGAATGGACTTCTCCAACTCACTTGTTGGGTCACATCTAGACTGTAATGCAAATACATGTGCACTAGGGGATGCAAAAGTAAATAAAGCTTCTTGTGGTTTATTAGTGAGTGTGCTTATCTGATTATTACCAACATAAGAATCAAAACTGGAATCAACATTCACATAACACAACCACACATACTGAATCTCCATTCTCTTTATTTGCATATAGGTAAGAAGAGGACCCTCAATAGATGGTCTCTCCCCCTTTAAGACATGAGACATACCCTCATGCCCGAACTTATACACATGTGAAACTATAGCGGGCTGTTTACTTGCATGCCACCGCTTACCAAGTACAATATCAAACTTAGCTAGTTTAGTGATTTCAAAATCTAACTTCTCGGTATACGTCTGAATAGACAAAGACGCGCGAGAGATTCTTTCATCCCAAACCTCTGTTCCCTTACCATTTGGCATCTCAACAGTATACCGGTAATCAGATGGAACAATAGCCAAGTGAAATTTCTTCACCACACGAGAATTGATGATATTATGTGAGGAACCGGTGTCAAATAAGACGAGCACGTCATGACCTTCCAGTTTTCCCCTCATGCGTATCAGTTCACTATCTAGGAACTGATAAGCTTCTCGTGCTTTGGTGGACAAGAAACAAACTGGTGCTTCTGGAACAAGCTTCCGCACCGAAATAGTCATGACACGACGAGTGTCCTCGTCATCACTTACCAACAAGTCATCCAAAATTTCCTCATCCTTGCCCTCATCTTGACGTTGCATAGTATGGAGCTTCTTGCCCGTACGTCGAAGACAATCTTTAAAAAGATGCTTGCCAAGACAAAAAAAAATATAATCCGTCTTTCTTGGCCTTTTCCTTTTGCTCAGGACTGAGAGGAGACTTGTCGTAAGCACGACGAGCCATAGGAGATCCCACCTTGCGCTTCAAAGTCTGCTGCATCTAGATAGGATCCTTCTGCGAAAAGCCTTTCTAACCAGCTTGGCCAGACTTTCGCGAACCCTTCTTCTGAGGCCAGCTTGGCGCTCCAGATTTAGCCTTGGTGCGCACATTACCTTCAAAGTTAAGAGCTGTAGCAACTGCCTCTTCTAAGGTCTTGCACCCTTCATTAAGCACCGAAGGCTTCAACTCTTCACGAAGGCCAAATATGAACTTGTGGACTACCAGCCACTCGGGAATCTCTTCCGGAATCTTGATAAGTATCTCACGATACCTTGCAGCATATTCCTGCACCATGTACTGCCTCTGACGATGCAAAAGCCAAGCATCCGTCGCACGCACATGCTCATGTGGAGGAATAAACTGAGCTCTAAAAGCTCGCTTAAACTCAAGCCAGGTGGATGGAGCCTGGTAAGACTTCAACAACTTGCGCCACCACTTGTCAGCAAAATCAGTGAAATGGTAAGCAGCTTTGCGGACCCGCCAACCCTCATCAGTTGGGGACCGTTTCAAATCAAAATACTCTTCCCACTTATGCAACCACTGATCTACGATATCAGTATTGCGTTGGGGAGTGTTTCCAGCGAAACGGGTAGGTTTAATATCTTTGTCTTTTGGATAGGGTGGAGGTAACATAGGACGAACAGCAGAAGACGGATAAGGTGGAGCATACTGCGAGGAAGACGCATAACCACCAGCTACCATCATTGCTCGCATCTCTGCGACGGTCTTTTCCACAGTATCCATGCAAGCTTGCACAAAAGGGGAAGTACCAGCAGGCGAACGGGCAGCCACTGTAGGCGGATTATGGGCAGGACTAAGCACAGGGCTGGGTGGTGGTGATGGAAGAGCAACGGGTGGACTGAGCGGAATATCAACTCTATCATCTTCCATTATGAAACACAACAGAGACAGCACAGAATCAAGCTAAAAATTGGACTTATTGAAACATAGTCAGGAAAAGAAATGTTCAGCCTATTGACAATTTAGAACTGAAAGAGACAAGGCAACTGGAAAGTAACAAAGCCAAGGACAGGTAGTACTTTCCTTGCGTCCTACACTGGTACACAAGTCGGTAAAGAACTTAATTTGGGCACCAAATCGGCTTGAAAGTCGGAAAAAACAGGAAAAAAGCGGGTTGTTTGACGTCGAATTTCTTCCAAACGGCAAAAGCTTTTCACGAACGGTCAATTAGCAGTAGGTCACCCTCCTACTAGGCCCAATCTGAAACTCTAACAGCAGAAATCGGAGATAAATCGGAGAAGTTATGTCCAATCCAAAAATCTGACCTGTTTTTTGCTTGGAAACCGACTTTTTAGTGAAACAGAGGCAAATCTGCTCCAAAACCAACATATAATGGCTCTAAAGGATCGCTATGGATACTAGAAACATGCTCCCAAAATCTGAACAGGATCTGAGAAGGCTCCAAAAAGTTATGAGCGAAAATCCTTCTGAAAAAATGCGCTGGAGCATAGGATTCGTGCTACACCTGTTCCTGCTTCCCAGCCTCTCAGTGTTGAGGTTGCTAGCTCCCATTCCTTTCTCAGTTTTCATATGTTTCAGGGCTTGGATTATCGCATTGGTGACTTTTTGGGTCAGGCATATTTTTACATCATTCCTCTGGAGTACTATGACATTATCTTTGGTGCAGACTGGTTCTCCTCACTTGGTACTGTTGTTGTGGATCTATCTCAGCAGACACTTTCCTTTACTCATTTTGGTCAGCATCATTCACTTGTTGGTATTGATTCCCAGGGTGACTATCAGTTCGTTACCAAGAAGCAGTTTATGCGTAACTGTTAGAATATGTTAATGGATATGCTATGTTAATAAAAACCCTCTAAATTACTGTGACCCAAAAGGTCAAGGTTTGTGTAACTGTTAGAGTCCAGTTACGACTCTATCATGGCCTTGGCACGGCCGGTCACCAAAGGAACCTGAGGCCAAGTATTGGCAAGGGCCGGTGACCGAGGAGGACATTTGTCCCAAGTTGGGACCGGTGCGTCACGAGCAGTGACCCGGTGTGGCCGCCTGACAAGGTGTCAGAGATGCGGTGTGTCTTGACCGTCGGGACCCTAGCCGTCAGTGACGAGATGCTAGCTGGCAAGTAGTTGGGGTGACCAAGAGGGTCACAAGTCTTTGGCGGGGCACGGGGGTGGTACCCTATGAGTCACTCAGTATTCACAGGTCACAGGGGTCATACATGCCAAGTGGACTGATCACCCACGGGTGGATGCCATGTGCCAGTTGACGGGAATAGTAGGTAGAAGGACTCAAGGAGGGGGTGCCTATGGTTGGGAGGTTCATTCTACACACCGGCTTCTAGGATTCACGAGCATGGAGAGACTGGCTTGTGACAATTGGTATCAGAGCCTCGTTCTAGAGAGATAAAACGTCGTTCTAGAGAGAGAAAGTGTAGAAATTGTCAGATTTTGCTTGTTTTTGAAGGATTTTTTAGGGAGAAGATGTGGGAGACAGATTGGAAAAGAAAGGTGGGCCTCCAGCGCTGATCTACACATCTTTTTAGAGTTGTTTCAACGATTTCTAGCAGGGAAAATTGGGCATACTTTGTTCCTACAGCTCCAACACATTTTTTCAGAAGGATTTTAAAGTAGGAATTCAAAAATAGAGGGAGGCAGAAGATTTGGAGGGACAATAGTGCGCCCCCCCAATAGGAGGACCCCCACTCCAAATCAATATGACCAAGTCCTAAAAATGTGACCAAATAGGGCCCAAGGCCAGTACATGAATAAAAAGAGCCCATAGGCCTGCTTATGCATAATAAAGATTAAAGGATGGACGCGGGGAATGTAATGAGCTGAGTCCATAACTGATAGGCTGTGGGATGTTTTCAACTTGATTCCAATTGTTGTCTGTGACAACTTGAACCATGTGATCTGCCCCAATCTCCTGCACTACATCTCTGACTGCCTCATACATGAACTCGGCCGTGATGGCTTTAGCAGCTCGAGTAGCATCCACGCCTCGTAGGAAGACTGCGCAAAGCGGGCAAGATACTAGGATATTGACGACAGATCGCCGACGAGTGTCAGTCCATCCATTACTCAATATCGAGCATCCATAGCTGCAAAAAAATAACATTTCTTAGACATATGCACATTGCAAACACTGTGGTACTTTGCAAAGTGAAACAAATGCAATGGTAAAGAGTAGCAAAGAGTTCTTACGTCTGCCACGTTGCGAATGGAGCTTAGCTCCCGTGTGATAGTCTGCTCCTCGTGCCGTAGCATAGTCATGCACAATGCCTCTCTCCTCGGAGGCCTCCGTGACGAATCAATTGCTGCGATCTGATTACTTAGACATGAGAAGCTTTTTGCCAAGGAGTCCAAATGTGTTTTCTTCCAAAAAAGGATACTTTACCTTGGACATGTTATTTTGGACCATGGGTTGGAAATTGACCCAAATAAAGTCCGACAAGTTTGTGAATGGCCAATCCAAGCAAAATGATGCTATTTGGGTTACAGTTGACAGGTTAACCAAAATGGCGCAATTCATTCCAACCAAGCAAATTGTCAAAGCTTCTGAACTTGCTCAACTTTTCGTTGAAAAGTTGTTCAAGTTGTTTGGTTTGCCGAATGACATTGTTAGTGATCGAGATCCTAAGTTCACTGGCAAATTTTGGCAGGCGGTCTTTAAGAAATTAGAGACCACATTAAGTCTAGGGTCTTTAGATCATCCTGAATCGGATGGTCAGACAGAGAGATGAACCAGGCTATGGAAGATGCTTCGGGCATATGTTTCCAGAAGACACTTGGATTTGGAAAGGTATCTTCCAATGATTGAGTTTGCGTATAACAGTGCAAAGCACTCAGCGACGGGTTTTAGTCTATTTTCTCTGATGTATGGTTTCCAGCCTAGGGCTCCCATATCAGTGGGCCTCAAAAGCCTAAAGGTAAAGGCAGCAGTAGATTTCCTGCATGATATGCAAGAAATGTTGCTTGTTGCTCGCGGTAACATAAAAATGGCTTAGGATAGAGCCCAGTTTTATGCTAATCAAAAGCAACAACCTAGGGTCTATGACTTGGGTATATCTTAGAATTTGAAAAGACTCTAAGGTGTTAAAGACTGAAAAATGTCCTAAGTTATCACCTCGATATGCTGGGCCATTCCGTATAGTAAGGAAACTCTATTGGAATGCCTATTAGCTAGAACTTCCTCAAGGTATTAAGGTTCATCATGTGTTTCACATTAGTCGTTTAAAGGAACGACTTGGTGGAAAGGATGACTTGATTCTTCAGGAAGACCTAGTTCAGCTTGAGGACCTGACATCCTTTGTACCTATGGAACCATAGGCCATTGTTGATGTACATCAACGTGGGCTCAAAAACCGGCAGGTAACTGAGTACTTGGTTCGTTGGGAAGGAAGCTCCGAAGACGATGACCCTAAACCCTAAACCCAAACTTGAGACTGGACGATGACTGGGCCTGCTAACTTGACCGGTGACTCGTGAACCTGCATGGTTGCCACGTGTCATGATCTAGGACGTGTGCATGGCTTGGAGTCTCTCACCTTGGAGGTATACAAGGGGAGGAGGACTCATTTACCATCCATTCTATCTACTTAGGAGAAGGTGGATGGAGAGCGTGTGCATGGCCTAGATGAGTGCTAGCTTGAGGCAAGAGATGGCTGAGAGCCTAGGCAGTGGTATGGGACACTGTCTAGGATGGAGGTCAGATCTTGCTTGATACGGTCACAGGCCAGGGCACGGAGGGTGGACCCGGATTAGGTCCTATGGCGGGGTGGAACGTGAATCGTTCGGTCTCCTGTGGTTAACCGGCACCCGGAGGTTTGCAGTAAGTAGAGATTCTAACAAAAAACATAACCTGTAGTAGATCTTCGGTCTTCCGCATCTCCAACAATACCTAAGTAGCTCTGCATTTTTTTGGGGGTGGGAAACTAAAAAAAATTAAATAATTAATTGTACGGTTCACCACGGGTCCAGCCAAATTTTTTTGGGAACTGTACAGTTCACTGTACGATTCTCAAAACCGTGGTGAACCGTCCACTGTTCATTAATTCTATGGTATGCATATATCTTAGTTGCAGTGAATCGCGATTCGCTGGGTCCGTGATTCACGAATCGCGATTCTGAACCCAGATCGCAAAAAAAAAAAACAATTTTTTTTTTGGAAAAATAGCTTATATATTTTTAGGGGATCGATGGTCAAACCAGCGTTTTGCCTCTCAGAAGTGCAGTAGATGGGGCACAAACAGATCTTATTTTCAGTAGCTATCTGGTTGTTATTTGCTCTGGTTTTCAGTAAATGTTAATCCTATAGTTTGGGCTATCAACTGTATGGATGATGATCACTTTTGCAATCATTTCACTGGAGATGTGAGTGCAATGTGCATAAAGTTGGGGGCATAAATATTGGGCCCTTCTCGGCGCGCATTTGGACCCCATTTTTATCTACAGGGGAGCGGTAGCATTTTTATCTACAGTGTCTATATAGCAGGAAGTCCTAGGGGGTTTGGGGGGCGGTAGCCCTCTGGGAGATAGGGGGTTCGAGGGGGGGAAACAGGGGGTACTCGGGGCGGTAACCTCCCGGTGGGGGGTTTGGGGGGCAATGCCCCCCAACGGCGGGGTCCCCCGGCCCCGACGGTAAGGCCTCTTCATGATTTGGCCTTCCAACTCCCTGAGTGAAAACACACTTTTTGGTGTTTCGCATCCCCTTGGTCCTTCGGCTGTTCGCTCTCTCAGCATTCTATTATTGTGTAAATCAGTCATCCAAAGTCTATTCTAGATCGCCATTGAAGCCCTTCTCCAGGGTGCATGATTGGATAGCACCATCATTTGTACTTGCTTTATTATAATCAGAATTTCAGATTCATGTTCATTGTTTCTTGTCTACACTAAATTCCGTTGTCAATTATAATAGGATTAATGCACCTAAACTGGACCATCCTGCACCCAAAACAGTCGGCAAACTACACAGTCATAATGCTCTCAATCACAACTTTCCATATTACCTAAAAAAATTTAAAAAAAAAAAACGATTCTGCACGATTCTGGGAAAATCTTGAAACGCAATTCTGACTCGCGATTCTGACCACGATTCAGAATCGTGGTGCAACTATGGCATATATATATATATATAATAACATATATATATATATAATAACATATATATATATCATAGATCCAGCGGTACCGGGATCCGCGGATCCCGGTACCAGGGATCCATTGTGGTACCGCGGATCCATACTGATCCGCGGTACCACAATATTTAATATTTTTTAATATATAATATTTTTAATATTTAATATATTAATATATATTTTTTTAACCTAATCCCCCCCCCTCGCTTCATCTGCCCATCGCCCTGCTGTCCGCGCCCTCTCTGTTGTATGCCCATCGCCCTGCTGTCCGCCCCCTCTCTGCTGTCTTCGCATTGCATTGATTGCGTCCGCCCCTGCTATTGCTATTTCAGCCTTTGTTGTGGTTTTTTCAAGCCTTCCGACTCCTATCGCACTCACAGAGATCTCTGCCTTCTTTTCCCACTTCCTTCTACAGAGATGGTGCATTCCAACCTTGCCGATCTGTGGGACGAGGTGGACATTGTCAGGCGGGTTCCCGACAAGTCCAACAAGTCCGGTGCAAAGATCGTGCGCTGTCGATATTGCCTGGACGAGTTCGTTGCCACCCTCACTCGCCTTAAAGGCCACGTGGCACACTACATGCTGTTCCCGTCAGGCAACGACTTCTGGATACCTACGGGCCACGTCTTGTGGCGGGGGAGAACACCATTTCAGAGGGTGTTCTTCGGTTTTGCACCGCTCCTTACGTGGTTGACCCCGAGTTGCTGCCTGCTTGGCTGGCACGCACGAGGAGAGGGAGTGCATCCTCGTCCAGTCCCTTTGCCCCTCATCCCCCTCAGACAGTTCCACCTCACGCACCCCCATCTGCACCCATTCCGATGGATCCCGTCCCACCGCGTCCGCCAGTTGCCACTGCGGTTCCAACACCACCTACTGTTGCTCGCACTCCCCCAGTTTACGACTTTCTCATGGACTCTCCGCCACCCGAGCAGGAGCAGGCCCCGGATGCCAGTGACGAGGCCTTCCAGGCTGTTGAGGAGATCCCTTCCTCCCTCCCTTCACATCCGGATGACCTCCCTAGCTAGCAGTTTTCGTATCCCATGCCAGATGTCCACCCTCCACCAGTGTACCCCACTTACACTGCTGCACCCATCCCGGCCAGTGCATCCCACTCTCCCCATTCCACGTCTACAGCTGATGCATCCACTAGTGCCCAGCCAGTCGCGTCACAATCCATTCTCGTCACGTTTGGTGCACCGTGCTGGAGGTCCGCAATCGGTCGCCTAGCTGGGAGAGGTCTTAGGCAGCAGAGCATTCGCGGCGCGCATCAGCCGCACATGGATAGAGAGGCCACACAGGCCGTGGCCAGTTTGATTTATGAGCTGAACCTTCCATTTGCCATCACCGACTCTGAGCCCTTCAGAAGGGTCTTCCGCCTTGCACAGTCTGTCAGCCCTAGCTGGAGAGTCCCTAGTTCAGAGGTTGTCCGTATACACATGCTGAGGGATAGGGTCGAGTCATTGTCTAGAGAGATGGAGCCTCTACGTCGCCACTGGGCCACTTACGGTTGCAGCATCATGTCCGATGGCTGGACTGATGTCAGGAGGAGGCCGATCCTCAACATATTGGTCTCCAGCTGCATGGGCACACAGTTTTTGAGGGCAGTGGATTGCAACAGGGGGGGGGGAGAGTCATATCTGCAGAGTTCATGTTTGATGTCATCAGGTCTTCCATCCTGTCCATAGGCCCACAGCATGTCGTCACGGTGGTGACGGACAATGCCACGAACTGCATTCAGATGGGTGTACTGCTAGAGGCCGAGTTCCCTCACATTGTTCATACCCCCTGTGCAGCGCACGACATAGACCTTCAGATGGGGGACATAGGTGCACTTCCCTGGGTTAGAGCCATCGTCCGTGAGGCCTCTTCCTGGTGACTTGTCACCAGGAAGAGGCGTGTTCTTGCCATGTTCCGGGTGTTCAGCCAATTGGACCTCAAGAAGCCAGCCCCCACACACTTTGCATTCGACTTGGTGGTCATCGACCGTTTGATCAGGTGCAGGGCACAGCTTCTACAGATGGTTGCCAGTGATCTTTGGTGTGCCAGTACGTTTCAGCACACTGAGGATGGGGAGCACTTTTCTTCCACGGTGAGGGGAGACCAGTTTTGGAGGGATGCGCAAACATTGTCAGGACTACTTCGACCACTCTACATTGTGCTCCGCATGGCTGACATCGAGGGGTCGACACTTGGACTGGTGTATGAGCTCATGGACCGGATCGGACAGTTCCTGCAGTTGCCCCTCCTGCAGCCAGAGAGGTAAGCGGTATAGTGTTGTAATTGGTCTTTATCTTTTCAGTGGTTGCTAGCTTGTTTTTCTGTCAATGTTACGTTTTTTCGTAATGCCCAGGTTTTAACATGCCTCTCACCTGCAGGATGACAGAGCTGAAGTTCATCTGGGAGACGCGGTGGAACTACTTCCACAGGAGTATCCATAGCATTGCACACATACTACATCCCCTCTTCCTCTCTCCGACACAAGTCGCAGACAGGGAGCTCGAGGCCGATTGGCTTCAGTACATTCACAGAGTGGGTCCACACATAGGTTTGGATCCTATCAGGCTCATGGAGGAGCTCGCTGCATTTCGTTTCGGCATGGGCACATTCGGCCACCCGGCTACTCAGGATCCAGAGAGGAGGCAGCTTCCCATTACATGGTGGACCATGTTCGGTAGCACATATCCATCTATACAACGTCTTGCACTGCGTGTCCTTTTGTCAGGTATGCATCTCATTTTATCCTCCATTGCTGTGTTTCGTTGAAGTTCCACCCGTGCAAATGTGCTGAAGCATTTCAATGCACGTACCACAGGACTGTGCTACCTCCGTGTGTGAGCGTAATTGGAGCACATGGGCACTCATTCACACGAGGAGAAGAAACAGGCTGTCAGTGAGTCAGTTGGAGCGGTTGGTGTTCTGTAGCACCAACGCACGCCTCGCCAGGAGACTTTCGACCATTACGAGCGCATTGCAGGTGATTAGTTATTCTCCCGGAGCATGTTGGTTGACGACTTATACGTTGGTTTCGTTTCTTGATCAAATCGTCTCTCTGACATGCAAATTTTTAACCTTGCAGACGAAGATTTTAGATTTGGAGCGCCAGGTTGACTTGCCTACGGACAACACCCATCCCATGCTTGCAGATGACCTGGGCACACAGCTTATGGCAGAGAGAGAGAGGGAGCTTGCCGAGATGAGAGAGAGAGAGCTTGGGCTTGAGCACAGAGAGCCTCCATTGTACGAGGCAGATGAGCCAGTGTCAGAGGATGATCAACATGAGGATGAGCCCATTCGGGTTGTGTTCGCCAGATCAGAGAGGGACGAGGCATATGATACAGGTGTTGGGCACACGCCTAGAGCAGGGTTCACAGGTGCACCACGTGGTAGAGGTGGGTCACATACCACAGATTATACCGGGACTCAGGCAGGGCACACAGGGGGGGCCAGTGGCATACCTTCTTATGTTGATATGATGGAGGAGGCTCTTGATAGGGGGCAGAGTGATTTGGGCTTACCTACCGCAGCTGCTTGGATGCGTGCATCACAGAGTCATAGGCATTTCTACTACAGCACACCAGAGGAGTCACCAGATGACTTTGATTGTATTGATTGGGAGGCCATGCAGGGTCCCCATGGTGCACAGGATGAGGCATGGGATGAGGCTACAGTAACATCTTTTTTCTAAACCCTAACCCTTTTTTTTCTTGGATTTTTACCCTGTATTAGCTTGTTAAAAGGGTTTTTTATTAAAATAAAAATAATAATAATAAAAAATATTATTTTTGTGGTGCCGCCCTGGTACCGCTGGTCTGAGGGCGGCACCATAACCGCGGTACCACCATTATGGTACCGCGGTACCATAATGGCGATACCATGTGCCACTATGATATATATATATATATATATATATATATATATATATATATATATATATATATATATATATATATATATATATATATATATTTATATCATAGTGGCCTCTGGTACCCTGGTATGGTACCGCCGGTACCATAACAGTGGTACCGCCGGTACGGTACCGCTCTGGGATTTGAGCCTGGTCATGTGAAATACATAAAATTGAAAATACAATATTACATGTACAGAGCGACATACGCACAATGTGCAACAAAAAATGTACGCCAAATATTGTATATAATGTGAAAAATGATCTGAGTACAATGGTAGACCGTCTGCTAGAGACAAACTATTGAAACTAAAATAACAGAGCCACAATCAATGCTCTGGCTCTGACTCAGACGAATGCTCCGGTGACAACTCAGGGCCCCGAGCTGACTCTCGTAGCCGATATCTCTGCCTGTCTGGAACTGGCATGGGCTGTGTGTCTGAGGAGGAGGACTCGTCACTAGCATCATCCCAATCTGCCTCCGCATCAGCCCCCAAGCAAGCTAAACCAACAACACCTCCTCCAGCTGGCTGTAATCCTGCACCTCTAGCTGTACCTGGAGCCCTGTGTGGTCGTCCTCTCTTCCCTGGCAGTTTATGTGCCTTGCCTTTCTTGTTCGGTGCACCCTTGGGCCTTCCTAGTCTCTTGCGGACTCTGTCCGTGTGCGGCTGATGCGCGCCGCGAATGGTCTGCTGCACAAGGGCTCTACCTGGTGGGTGACGGGTGGTGGACCTCCAGCACGGTGCACCAACCGTGACGGGAATGGACGATGACGCGACAGGCTGGGCACTAGTGGATGCGTCGGCTGTAGACGTGGAATGGGGAGAGTGGGATGCACTGGCAGGGATGGGTGCAACAGCATAGGTGGGGTGCACTGGTGGAGGGGCAACATCTGGCATGGGGTACGAAAACTGCTGGCTGAGAAGGTCATCAGGATGGGAAGGGAAGGAAGAAGGGATCTCATCCACATCCTCGAATGCCTCGTCAGTAGCATCCTGGGCCTGCTCAGGTGGCGGAGAATCCATGAGAAAATTGTAAACTGGGGGCGTGCGAGCAACAAGACGTGGTGGTGGAACCGCAGTGGCAATTGGCGGACGTGATGGGACGGGATCCACCGGAATGGGTGCAGATGGGGGTGCATGTGGCGGATCTGTCTGAGGGGGATGAGGGGCAATGGGACGGGACGAGGATGGACTCCCTCTCCTCGTGCGTGCCAACCAAGCAGGCAACAACTCTGGGTCAGCCACATAAGGAGCGGTGAAAACCGGAGAACGCCCTCCGAAATGGTGTTCTCCCCCGCCACGAGCCGCGGCCCGTAGGTGTCCAGTAGTCGCTGCCTGTCAGGGACGGACATGCTACCACAAGGGGC
This sequence comes from Diphasiastrum complanatum, assembly GCA_029204225.1. Lineage (NCBI taxonomy): Eukaryota > Viridiplantae > Streptophyta > Lycopodiopsida > Lycopodiales > Lycopodiaceae > Diphasiastrum > Diphasiastrum complanatum. The sequence goes on from CM055097.1 coordinate 26,820,100, forward strand.
AGCATTTATGGTGGCACCATTTTTGGCGCGTGCACCGAGCAGATGACCTTTAAGGCGAGTGAGGGACGCAACAAATTCGACGAGACAGTATCGGCAACGCATGATCTTCTGACCGGTCTTGTTGGTCTTGTCGGCAACCCGCCTGACAATGTCTACCTCGTCCCACAGACCGGAAAGGTCAGATTGCACCATTTCGATGGAGAAAACAGGGAAAAAATGCAGATGAAGCTAAAACTGGAAGGATGGATTGCTGGAAAAAAAACAGCAGGGTTCACTGTTGGCGCTGAAAATGGGCAAAGGCAGGGCGAAACAAGTCAGATGCAAGGCAGGGCGTTGCGTGGGCAAAGGGCGACGCAAGGAATCGAAGGCAAGCAGGCGGAAACAGCAGCGATGGCAGGGTGGAGGAGGGCGCAAAAAAATTTCAGCGGAAATGCGAGGGGGAGGTGTTTAGGTAAAAAAAAAAAAAAATATTAAATATTAAATAATATTTATATTGTGGTACCGCTTGGTACCGCGGTACCAGTATGGTCCCGCGGTACTGGGATCCGCGGTACCTGGTACCGCGGGACCTATGATATATATCTATATATATATAGATATGTGTGTGTGTGTATGTATGTATGTATGTATTTATATCTATAATATATTTGTGTATCCATGTGTGTACATATCTATGCATAATGGTATCGCCGATCAAAATCCTAGCTGCTTAGCATTTTGGTTTTGTTAGGCTTAGCGATGATTGGCACCTTACTTCATGCAAGGAGGCAATATTGTGAAGCATGACCAGTTAGGAGTGTGTAAGAAACTTGCTTATCATAAAATTAGCAATATGTCGTGTACAAACTAGTACAAATCTCCAAACAAAACTAATTGGTGCTAGTTTTTGTTCCCCTTTCTGACAAATAATAAAAACTAGTTTTTGAATAGGTCCTTTGTATGCCTTGGGTATTGATACAATATTTTATGCATGTGGATTTCATTATTATGTTCAAGGCTTTGGGTTAGTAGAGTTAGATATACAAGTGGGAAGAGTTAGATCCTTAGCTCCAAGCCTTTGTGTCAACAATGAGAGAGTCCCTTAAGCTTTAACATACTCCTAGTTGAAGGATTTGGAACCAATAATTGGATATTCTCACTACATGCTACAAACTTTTGGGGGCATTTTTTAGTTGGCAATCATAATGTAAGGGAGAAAGAGTACTTCTCAAATGGAAGTTTTTTTGGTTCATTTTCTTGCACAAGCTACTTATCACTTGAACCTTTGAATATTTCAGGAGCTTGATTTGCATGGCATGACAAAGGCTGGTGAGCGGCTCCTGGCAGCTTTGTCTTTGGTACATTACAACATCCTAGTGGATATTAAGTGATGAACTTTGCTATTTTGATTGCACTTTGTTTGGATAAATGGTTTAAAGGTTTGTTTGTATCTGTATCGCTATTGGAGACCTTTCCTAGATATGATATAATGACCTGTAATGTTTCTCGATTGCCACATCGATCTATTTTTGAAATGTTATCTTCATTGCTAGAGTTAGCCTTCTTGAAAGAGCTAAATAAGGTTTTTTGCCGATTTGAGAAGTGCATGCATGCAAAGTACTATCTATCATAGGTGCACCATGCTAAAAAAGCTGTGTTCCGATAGCATTCCATAATGGTTTCGAAATTCTAGAATGTTCTGGTTTGGAACGCTATGCCTTTTTTAAATTGTTTTCTGTTTTGGTATTTTTATTTTTTTTCATGTACGTGGAGGGTGGAAAAGAAACAATATATACGCTGTAAAAAAGTTTCAAAGCATTGTGAACTGTGAATCAAACGATCTAAGTATTAGTGCTGAGTGATCTTTGATGCATGGTGTTTACTTTTCTTACAGTCCAGACTCCAGGTTATTGTTTACAATGATACAATCATACATGATAATGAGTTATGAAGGGGCCTTGTAGGAGCCATTTAGCAACCTTTTTATAATATAACAATTATCATGGAATCAAATTTAAAGTCCAATTGAGAATGAACAAAGGGCTAAGGACAAGCAAACTACCATCCAAAAAATGACAAAGGCTATTATTTGAAGAATTCTAAATCTAAACTTTAACAAACCGATATCAGAGATGATGCAATGACATATACTAAACAAGCCATACAAGGCATACATGAAGCAGTTAGCATACCAAACTTGAAACTTGAAAGCAATTACAGCTTCTATGATACAAAAACATGGAAAATGATCCACATTCCAGACATGCCTCATGAGAATGATCAATATGTCATAAACCATCTGTTATATATCAAGGAGTGGGCCAATCGCCAAGTATGAGTTTGATAGATGGACAATAGACTCGTAGAGTCACGTGACATGAAATAAAACTCTAAATTCCTTTGACTTGAGGCATCATGATGGAGATTCCTCCTCATTATATTCACTGATGGATGAGTAGGAGGATAGAGAATCCTCCTCAAGGATGCGCTGTTGTCTCTGTGAACCTCTGCCTTTGCCTCTAGGTCTACTAGGGCCTCACCGTGGGCCACTGCTCCCTCTGCCTGCGATACATTATCTCCGTCCAAGCATGCAAATCCATCCGGTGTACCCTACGCCTACTTCCCTTTCTGCGTACAGGTGATGCAGGGTCGACAAGGGGACCGGAAGAAAGAGGCAGCAAAGGCTCCCATAGTACTGGCGGAGAACAGCCGGGCCCACTGCCTGCGCAGCAGGCCTGCTGTGTAGGCAGCATCTTATATGCCTGCGTAACAGGCAGTACGGCTGCCTGCTACACAGGCAGCAAATCCACTGCCTGCATAGCAGGTCTGATAACTGCCAGCGCAGCAGGTGGTACGACTGCCAGCTGCGTAGGCAGCTCAAAGGGGGGGTAGGGTGGGGGCAAGGGGAGGGTGTAGTCTCTCCTCTTATCTTTGGCGCCATTAAGAGAGGGAGGGGGTTATAGGACTAAGAAAAGGTACATGTCAAGTGTGCACATAGGAGCTTAAAGCTCAATCATCTATAAAACTAAATAACTGCAAATACAATGTATAAAGACAGCTGGCCCAGTCAAGATCCAATAGCCTGGAATCATATATCACGATGCCCATCAGCATGAAAGAAATGGTGGATGGTATGCTGTGAAGGTGTGATTAGATGTGCCCTGGACCTTTGTCGCCGGATAGGCCGTCGGTGTCGTCTCTGCTGCTGTGGCGCTCTGGGCTGTGATCTAATAATTGACTGTCTCTCTGGCCGTCGACATGGTCTCTGATGTCGGTGTACAAAGGAGTCGGGAATCTCGGCCTCTCCTTCTGAGTCGCTGCCTATGGGTACCTTGGATCTCTGTCTCCGACGGATAATGCACTCATCAATGCTCAGCTGTGTCAGGGAATGTGTACCATCTAGTCTCCTCCTCCTCAGGTCTGACATCTCTCGGATCATCAGTGCGACACATCTAGGGTCCTCATAAGATATCAAGGTAGAAAGTGTAACTGAGTGCTCTCTGAACAAGCAGTAGTACCGCCCCCGTATCTCATAGTAGGCTGGACATCTGAAGAGGAAATGTGACTCGTCCTCAGTCTCATGCATAACACACATGCTACAAAGCCGGTCCTCTCGTGGGGTGCCACTGTATCTGCCAGTCTCAATAGCCAGCTGATGTGAAGAAACCCGAAATTGACCCATCGCTATCCGCAGACTATGTGATATACTCCTCAGCAAGTAACCAGTACTATGGGGCAGCCAGCCAGATCAAGAGATAGAAAGTGTGTACGATAAAACTCACTCTTGGTCCCCAATGGACCCTGCCAAGTGATATGAAGATATGATCTGTAAAGGAGGCCTCTGATGTACTGGTGGGTGCCCACAGGTAGATCACTGATCTGGATACCCAATGTGGAGAGGAGACGGCAAGCCTGGGAGTACCATGAGAAAAGGTGTCCCTCTGAGTGTAGGCGCCGGGATGAAGATAAAGCTGCAACTACATAATGTGTACCCCCGTCCTGAAGATCCTCTAACCTCTGTATGAATGTCACAATATGGAATAAGGCCTCAATCTGAATGGGGGGGACCGCGAACTCCGCCAAGGTAATCTGGTGTGGTACTGAGGGCTTAGCCCGTATCATCCGGGAGAGCAAACGAATCTGGAGCCGGGAGATATATGTCCAATCAGTAGCTGTCAGACCAGTACTCCATGTCTCGGAAGCATACATAGCTGAGGGCACAACCATAGTGTCAAAGAGCCGACACTTACTAGTCGCATCTCTGATGTGTGAGCTGAAACATAGTCTCTCCAAATCTACCAGTGAGGCATAGCCCTTCCGTACCCGGGAAATAGCTGCGTGTCTCATGCTAAACGTAGGCTCCGAGAATAGTACTCCTAGATATGTATAGGAATCAACAACCTCTAGGGGATGACCATCCCATAGAAGCTCCTGCCGCATCATGAAAGACCTAGAGGTGTTGAATACCATAACCTTAGTCTTGGCCACATTCACCGACAAACCCCACTGTGTGCAGAAAGAAAGAAGAGCATCTAAGTGTCGCTACAAACCCTCTCTCGTCCGTGAAAGCAAAACCACATCATCAGCATAAAGGAGAATAGCAATAATGAGGTCGCCCAATGTACAACCCTCCCCTCCATCACTCCGTATAACATGCTCTAGCTCGTCAATGTAAAGACCAAAAAGTGTAGGAGAGAGTGGACATCCCTGTTTGACACCAATAGTACTGACCACCTCCGGTGAAATAACTCCTGATAGTCGGACCCTGCCAATAACTCGCCTGTACAATGCTACTACCGCCTGTATAGTATCCTCCTGAAAGCCCCGATCATGAAGTCTCTGTATCAATAGATGCCTAGGCACAGAATCAAATGCCTTGCGGAAATCCACAAAGCAGCAGTATGCACGCTCCCTCTTGGCCTTAGCCTCCTCAATGATGGACCTCAAAGTAAAGATATGATCCGATGTAGTATATCCCGGTCTGAAACCCGCCTGTCCAATGGCATGGAGTGATCTAGCATCCATCTCTGTACTGATCTCTAACTGTAGGATAGAACCATATACTTTGGCGAAGAGGTGACTGATCATAATGGTGCGGTAGTTGTCAGCTTTCATGGGGTCCCCGCCTTTGTGGATAGGGTGAATGAGGTTTGTGGACCATGGAGAGGGAAAATTAGAGGTGACAGCTCGGTTGAATAGGATGGAGAGAAAGGGTGAGAGGATGTCGGGAGCATACTTTAGAAGTTCAGCCTCTAGCTCATCAATGTCTTTGGCTTTAAGTTCGTTAGTGAATATGGCAGAAGTATTCGTGAGACAGGAGGTGGGAAGAGGAGGGGTATCTGGGATGGTGTACAATGATGTGGCATATGCGACCCAAGTGCTGAGGTTTGTGATCCGTGGTGGGGGTGACCGTGGAAGGAACCTCTTCCAGAATGAACCTGAGGAAGAACTAAAGAGGAGATCCATCAGTTTCTTACCCTGACCGTATGCGATTTTCATTTTTTTTGTGGTTCTGCGGTAGACACGAGATATGGTTTTGGTCATATGAGGAAGATGGGAGCGAGCGTATATGAGGTTCTGATGTAGCTGGATGCATTCCTGATCATACCAGGGGTTATAGGGTCTATGACGTTGCTGGTCTTTGGGCCGTGGGGATGGAAAGGCAATGGAAGCTGCAGTATGGATGGTCTGGACAAGAAAGAGGGACTGCTCCTCTAAAGTATGCTCATGTGGGAAATAGGTAAGGAGATCGGAGAGGGCTTCTCTGTATAATGGTGTGTGATGTGAAGTGTAGCGGTAGGTGGGTTTAGCTGTAGGGGTCGAAGAGAAAATAGGTGTGATGTGGAGATGACCGACAGAGAGTGAGAGATATGAATGATCAGAAAGAGTGGTGCGGTGTACAGAGAAGGATGAAATGAAGTGAAGGAGAAACGGTGAACCCATGAAATAGTCGATGACGCTATGTCCTCCACTATGTGGGAAGCAAGTGTAGTCACCAGAGCCTGGCAGCTGAAGAAGGCCATTATAAATGGCCAGTCCATGAGCCTCACCCAACTGAAGCATCTGCTCCCCATATGATGTGACTGGACCCGCTGCATCTGCCGATCGCCGTATAAGACCAAGATCATCCCAATCAAGTGCATGTATCCGCTGTGGGTCATCTGCTGCTCTGTGAAATTCCGTTTGCCTAGACCCAGTCCTGGCATTGAAGTCCCCCGCTAGAAGAATATATCCTCGATCCTCATATCTGATAATGTTCGATGAAATATCCATGAAAGGTGACTCCTCCTCTGAGGTGAAAGCTGATACCTTTGGAGGGAAAGAACAAATAGCCAAGAATATGTCACGATCTAACTCCATCAACCTGTGGTCCAACCTGATCCAGATATAGCGAGCCTACTCGTCAGTGTATAGTAGCTCAACCCATGGCTGGAGAGAGTCTCGAAATAAGCAAGCAACACCACCTGAACCGCGACTAGTCAGTTCCCTCGTCTTCCCTCTGCAAGTAGAAAGCCAACAAAATCCCTCAATGCAAGGAAGTCCTCTCTCAGGACTCTCATGTGTCTCAGTAAGTATAAGGATATCCCCTGTAGTACAAAAATCTCTAAAGTCTCATGCTGTAGCTGAAGAATGGATACCATTGCAGTTCCATAAACTTAACCGCAATGGTATCCATTGCAGAGAGAGAGAGAGAGAGAGAGAGAGAGAGAGAGAGAGAGAGAGAGAGAGAGAGAGAGAGAGAGAGAGAGAGAGAGAGAGAGAACAAAAAATGCAATACCTTTACAAACAAATGCTCTGACAAATGATAATGGAGCCTGTCAACTATTAAGACTGATGTTCAATAACAATGTATTATTAACTTACAAAGAGATGGAGAAGCAAGACAATATTAACATCTACATATCTACCACCCGAAGATTCAATGAGAATTTCCACTTTGTGTGAGCATTAATGATGATCTCTTTCATGAAGGAAAGATGAAGGGGCTTCATTGTTGTCGAAAATAGTTCTCTGGATTCCTCCCAAATCTATTGTAGCCAACAACAATCGATGAGATGGTGTCACTCTATTTTGTCTGGCCCACTCTTGCAAAGAAAACAAGCTCAGTGTACTCACTCCACTTCTACCTACACAGTCTTCTGTTTCATATCTCAGATCATGTGAATTGATCCAGATGCCATAGGTCTAAATAGTTATGAACGTAGCCACGGCTGATCCAGATTTAGTCTATGAAAGCATCACATAAGCAAGACTTAACCCTAGAAAGCAGGAGAGAGAAAGCTTAAAGAGACTAAAGAAGGAGATCATATCATAAGCCAAGTAACAAATGACACAGAATTCCTACTTATAGCCAAGAGGAAACCCTAAAAGGAAGCTTCCAGTGGCTAGGGCCAAACTGAGAGGGAAAATAGTGCACCCTCCAAGAAGGCCCCCACTCTCAGTAATATGACCAAATAACCAATATAGTGAATCATAGGGCCCAAGGCCAATAATATGGTCTAAATGCCAATAATAGGGCCCAAGGCCAACCATATAGTCTAAATGTCAAATAATGAATAAAAAAGGGCCCAAAGCCTGCCTATGCATAAAGTAAAGTAAATGTAAATGGACATGGCGAATGTAATGAGCCGAGTCCATAACTTAAATATGCCTATCTTTTCCTTAAAAAATTCTTCTATGGAATTTGCCTTCACGAGTCATTGGATTGACCCAACTTTTGCTACCACTAATTAATGGCACTTCCCTTATATCCTTTGTAAACTCATTTTAAGAAAGAAATTGATATGCTCAATTCTTTGAGCTATCGGTCTTCTGGGGTTTTTCAATAAGAGGAAAAATGTCAATATCTATTATCAATCCACTGGACTTAGGGTTAGAGGCTGCTTGCAAATCTTAGCTCCCACTTCGCGGAGCATGCCTTCTGGGATATTATTTACCTTTTTAAGATTTATTTGAACCAATGCACTGGGGTAAGGAAAAGTCTGCTTCAATTGTTAAAAGCCTCTTCAAAACCTTTCAATTTAAGCCATCTTGTGACAAAATTTCCATCCTATATATTGAACTGCTACAATCTTGGAAGAAAAACTACGTGATTTAAAAGCTCTTAATGTTTGGGTTCGGGGAGTTCCCGACACTCAAGATGCCTTGAAAGAAGCTGAATCCTTTCTAGAGACTGCATTAAGTTTCAATACTCACGACATGGATACTGCTTGGCGCACCAAAAAAGATAATACTACCTTTATCATTTGTTTCAAATCAAAAGAAGATAGAAGACAAGAATTGAGACTGAAAGCTAAATTGAAGGGCATCAAATTTTCCTAGATGATGACCTTACATATATATAGGTGGAAGAACGTAGAAAAGCCTTTTAGGAAGCTAAAATTCCAGTACGACGACCGCAGCTCTAGCGTCCTCTTCGCTCCTCCAGACCTAGGGCTCTTCACTGTGGAGGCCAACGCTTGCTTCTCACCATATCACGCAGTTTTTTATATCCACTTAGATATCAGTTTTCTCTTTCCCTCTGTGTAGCTGGTGGTTAAGCTACTAATATTGTACCCTCGACAGAGCTGGAGGTTAAGCTTTGTTTTTCTCTCTGTTTTCTTGTGCTGGTTTAGCTTTTAGGAATAAGTCCTATTGGACAATGCTCCTTTTTTTCTTTGATGTACTTTTTACTTGTCTTATGTGCCCTCGGGCACTTGATAGACATTAATATAATTCTAATTCTCTCTCTCTCTCTCTCTCTCAACTTTCAAATGCAATCGAATCTTATAACCAAAACTTCATTACCATGGGGTAATCATGAGGTGGCTTCTTGGAGCATCGCTGTGACTGAAAAGTATAATTTATTGAATTTAAGTAGAATAATTAGTTAAAAGTTCCAACATAAACTGTTCCCATGATTTTTCCAGTCTTTTGGAGAGGCTAAACTAGGGAGTAGAAAGAAGGAAACTTTTTTTTGTAAGGTGGGGGGGGGGTGTGTGTGTGTGCATGTAAGAAGTGGCTGATTTGGGCATGCAAGGTTAAATGCAAGTGGTTTTTGAAAGTTTTGGCCACGGACTCCTTAGGGTCCTTAAATGGCAAAAAAAAAAAGTGTTCTCGAAGGAGTATGAAAAATTATATAAACAGATTTGGATGCAATGAAAAGGTGGTTGATTTCAAGCCTGCTTATCTTAGCTATTGTCGGCTTTGTTGACTTCCAGATAACTGTTGTACAGTCAAGCTACTCTTCAGAGTTGAGAAGAAAGAAGAGTTCACATACTTGCATTCTGGTTTATTTGTCTTTCTCAAATGGGCAAAGATAAAGAGCATATCAACAAGTGACCGTTAAACATGCTGTGAAACACTAGTTCACCAAGGTGTATTATCTTTTGCCTGATCATGCAGTCCCGTTACAAGAATCTGGAGGTCATAAACCTGGAGTTTGCCCAAGATGTTGAAGACGAACATTTAGCATCTGTAACATGCAAGGTAACTGGAAATAGTATAGCTCTTTTTGTTGCTATGAACAAGATCAACTAAGGTCACAGCTTCAGATATCTCTTAGCATGTTGTTTTGTCTAAAGATTCGCCATCCGTTGCAATGACAATCTGCTTGGACATTATGCCTCATCCAACTAGAGTTTCGTTTGTCCTGTGGTTTTCTTTTTCTATGTGCAGGACCTCCAAGTTCTTAACCTTAATGCATGTCAGAGGATAACTGATGCTGGAGTGAAAGCTGTGACATCAACATGCAACTACCTGAAAAGTTTTTCCATATACTGGAATCTCAAGTACGGATCTGAACTAGCTGCAAGGAATTGTTGAGAGTATCGTTGACTCAATAACATATATAACAGACCCCTGTGTAAAAACTTGGAACATTTAGCTGATATTAAACATGCCACTCTTAGGGTTACAGATATTGGAGTAGAGAGCTTGGTCAAGAACTGCAGGCTGCTCACTCATTTAAATCTCAGTGGTTGCAAGGTTTGTGCACACTTGAATTTGTAAAAGTCATAGATGCTTTATATTTGTTTGGTGATAATAGACTTCTATGCTGCCAAGAAGTTAAACTCTAGCATGCTCTTTCCAGAATATCTCGGATCGGAGCTTGCACTCTATCGCAAAATATTGCCCAAACATTAAAAGCTTGAATTTGACACGGTTTGTGGTGATCTGTGGAGCACATTATCTTGTGTGGCCTCCTTGTCAATGCTGTTTTTGATACATACAATACCTTAATTACCTCACATGAATCGAATTTCTGTTCAAGATCGAATCTGGAATCGCTTAATCATCCAGTAGGATTTTGTGTTGATACTTTATTAAATTTCTTAGGGTCAAAATGTAATTTTGTTGCAGTTGTGTCAAGCTCACTGATGACGGATTGGCCAAACTTCTGAAAGCATGTCTGCACCTTGAGGAGCTGTACCTTTATGCGATTCCAGGGTGTGTATTGTTCTTGAAACAACTGAATTGGTCAACTAAAGTTAGGGCTGGAATGATCGTGTCTGTTGATATAAAGTTTAGGGAGAATTTGAGGCTCCAACCTTTCCTTATTTGCAAAGAAGTCAATAAGCCTGATCAGCTGCATGTTTTATTTCAAGGTAGTGACTATCATCATAGATATTATTGTGATTTTGTATGCTGCAGATTTGAACTTCTTACAGCACATCATTCATTCAATCTCTGTACAAGCACTTTTGTTTATACAAATGGTAACATTGAAGTTCCTCTCATGAGCATCTGTTCTGAGATATATTTTAATTGTCCTTTTGTCACTTTACATGGTTTTAGCTGGACATAGAACCCTACTCAAACATATCAGTTTTGATAGTGGTTCCAGCTGTGGAAAAGAGATGAATAGTGCTTAGCATTTCATAAAATGCAGGAAATTATGGATGTTGTCATGATTAGATGGGAATTCAAACTTTGCAGATAGTTTGTAGATTAAGATCCTCATCAAGTGAACAACAATTATCAAATTCTAACAAGATCTTCAAGGTGGATATCACAGACACTCTATGACACGATATCTCTCTAATCAAGGATTTTCTATTAAAATCGGCTGTACATGGTTGGCCATTGTCAATTGGCCCACTATTCATATCTTACAAGTTGCACCATATGCTCCATTCATCCTTCAACGCTATATGAGGTCTCTTATTTAAGACCTCCCTCACATGCATGTTCCGGACAGCTGCTTGAACTTTGGGCCTCACTCTCCGTATGGTAACTTGGCTGCTTGGATGCACCATCTATTATTCAGTGTAGTGTAATAGATTACATGTGATTGCAAGTGTAATGGTGATTATCATTGTTCTATAGTTCTTCATATATAAGTTTTCATTGTTCTCTCTCCATAGATGTTTTGTTGTGATTTTATGTATAACTCTATATGCTTTGTTTTTCTTCATCCAACACGATAATAGGATTCTTGTTTTCCTTTAAAGTAGGAAGAGTTGTAGCTAAGAGGAGAAGAAAACATCAATGATTGCATCAGAATTGGCTTATAAATTGAGAAAAAGTACATTAACATAAATATTGCTGAGGGGGAGCAGAATCATCTTGTGAATACAAAGTAATAGTTATAGCTATACTATCTCTAGAACTAGTAAAAATTGCATCACCAATTAGCTCGCCAACCATCTACACCAGATCAATATATGAGAGTTAATCTGTTTCACAAAAAATGTTCAACAATAAAATGTATTTGAGGTAGATTGCTGCATGTCTATTTGGGAGCAACCTCTTTCGAGGGTGGCATTACTGTTGTACTAGGAATGAGCTGCATGTCCATTGTGGTCTAGTTCTACGTGTTCCCAAGGTTACGACTTAGATTTTAGGATCTGGTGCCTGCTCCAGCTCTTGCTTAGTCTCTGAAGCATTCTTGGACTCCAACACAAATGTAAGGTCTCTTCCATGCGGGGAAAATTAGAGTGATAATTTTTCTTTCAATTGCTATTTCTGTAAGTGTTTCAATCTAAGAGTGACACATTTTTGGTACACGATGGATGAACTGTGTGAAAGTGGAGTGTTATGGACTCCTTGTTTGGTCGTAGCTCTTAATGATACTAAATACATATCAACAACATTTTCCATCAAAATATAGATCTAGAAAGTTCTCTCTGCAGAGTTTGGGAATGCAACTTCCTCCTCCAGGTGAACTCTGGATTACTCCTATGTCATTTCCGGTGTTCTGAACGGAGGAAGTATTGTTGGTATATTTTACAAAACCGATTTCTAGTGTCTTTGGTAGGTGCTGTTGGTACTGGTATTACCTTTGTAAAGAGAGCACTCACACTCTCGTCCTGTAGTGTTTTTATTTCTTTTTCTTGACAAATTATAGCCTGACTATAGCTATAGCTTTGAGATTGCAGTTGCTAAAGTGTCAATGGGAAGTGGTATTTTCATGAGATTTACAATGTATGTAACATATTGGAGTATTTAACTTGATTGCAGTTTTACTGAAGAAGCATTCAAGTTATTCTCTGGCCTACATGAACTTAAACTTCTTGATATTTGTGGAGCACAGGTTCGATGGTACCTCATCCACATAAGTTTTGAGCTTCAGTAGATGAACTATCTTGGTGCTTATGATGAATTAGTTTACGTTTATGTATTCATGATTAAATTCTATAATAGGATGTTCTATGGCAATCTGGATCATTTTATTGCTACAGTCATTCTAAGATTTCACAGACCATCTCAGTTTGCATTCCTAACCAGTTACTGAAATGTTTTTCAGAATCTCACAGACAATTGTTTGGTAGCACTTGCTGAATGTAAAAGCCTAGTTTCTTTGAATCTGACTTGGTGAGTGTTCTCTTTCACTGCATTGGTAATGAGTCAATTCATTAAGCATGGAGCTTAATGCCATAAATCTTCACTTTGTTACATTGTCACAGTATGCTTTAAGCGATCTATATCCAAGTGATTTTGTCATTCTGAATGAATTAAAGTTCAAACAACGGGGTAAAGTTTCACTTTAGGCAAAATCAAGATAATATCAGTTTACTATTTTCTATAGCTCTAGACGACCAACTTGTTACAACATATATGGCTGGAATTTGTGTACATAATTGGCAATCACCTTTGGCCTTGTAATTGAGTCGTGGAATCATCGGTATTCCTGCTGGTGCTGTATTACTTCTCTTTCTGAAATTCCTCTCCAAGGTATACAAAACAAAAATATGCGGTCACTTAGCTCTATTCCTGCCTATTATGGATGATTTGCAAATTGGTTGAATGCATTGGAGTTCTATTTTGAGATGTATCTAGGACGTGATGCTTTTATGATCGCAATGGCTACTTTCTACTTGTGAGGTAGAGCTAAGTCTCGGTGGCAGACATATAAACGAGATGGTTTTCCTTCTATATGGTCTAAGTTGCATCGGAACAGCGTTCCAGACCCCCACGTTCTGAAACGCAGCATTCTGGAACTCCAGAACGCTGTTTCAAAACAATGGAATTTTTTTTTGACAGCTCAATGTCTCCAAAAGTCTCACGGTTGCAAAGAGACACCTACCAAAGTAGCGCTACTGCTGCCTATGAGAAAGTTTGCTCCTAGTTTAGTCATTAGTATTTCTTAAGGAGTTGTCATTACTATAGCAAGTTGTTCTTCTGATTAACATGTTGTTGCTCAAGGATTTGTTTAATCTATGTCATCACCCTATCCAGTTGTATTAAGTACAACCAGTTTATTGAAATTCACATTCAATGGTGGTGTACAAAAATCTTATTGACTAGGACTGTATAATCACCTCCAAATCTTGCAACTAATTGTTAAAACTAATATTGTACCTCCCATTCACTTGTACATGTGCCAAATATTGAGATCTGATATGTCAATGTCATGGATTTCTTTGATAATTGTACCAGAGTTTGACTGATGTAATGTACCTTTTGTACCATCTGTAGTCACTGATAGTTTGACTTGGGTGGTCCCATACCTAATAACACCAACTTGATTTTATATTTGCAACAGCTATACATCCTTATATCCCCATCATTGAGTCATTTCTACCTACTTGAAAGTGCAATGTACCCCTTGGTACCAAAACTTAGTCCTTAGTTACCCAGACTCTGTTATCCATTCTAATTTGTCAGTTAGTAATGTCGACAAGTTAAGACTCAGGAGTTAGTAGTTACTATGCTTTGCAATGAGTTTGAAATTTTCTTTGAGTCCCTACATGTTGTCCCCCCCCCCAACACACAGTGAAACAAAAGTTCAAAAAAAAAAATAAATTGCAGCGTTCCGATCCGGAACGCTGCTGAATCCCAAAACAGTTCCAGAACCAGCGTTCCAGAATGCTCCCGGAACACAGCATTTCAGAATGCCGCGCATCTATGTATATGGTATCCTTTTTCCGAGGATCTTATTCATGTGGTGTATTTACTAGATGGATGATTCACAAGATGTTTTTGATGCAGTAGGATCCAGGACATATGTCATGTACCACGCGATATTCCCAGTGCTACATAAGTTTATGTCGATGAGGTCGCAGATATATGTCATGGATTACAAGGTATTGGAGATGAGCTTCTTGTACATGTTAGAATTTGTCATACAAATTCTAGATGGAGTTAATAGTCCTACTAGCACTCATTCAAACCAAACATAGAGATTAAAGAGAATTCAGATTATAGAAGAATTGAGCAAAGCTCTAGAACACTGGAATGAATTTGTGGTGGGGCGCCAGCCTACATATATAGTTTCTGTAATCTATGTGAAACGCTAAAAGCCTAAAGCAAATAGCAAAAGAGCAAAAGCTAAATGCTAAAATTACTACCTATATTGAGTAAAGACCTATAAATAGTACTGGCCCCTATAATAGGCATGGCCAAACTATCATTAAGGGGTATCAAATAAACATTAATTCCTAACACTCCCCCTTAATTTACTTTGTTGTCTATTACTCCTAGAAGTTCTCTAAACTTCTGAGATTTTTCTTTGTTAAGTCCTTTGGTAAAGATATCTGCAACTTGTTCTTTCGTAGGACAATAGATAAGCTCCACTTCACCACTCTGAATCTTCTCTCTGATGAAGTGTTGTACTTCAATGTGCTTTGTCCTGCTGTGAAAAACTTAATACAACTCTGATTGTCACACTAAAGTCCAATAGGTGAATCTTGTACCATATGTAGATCATGTAGAATCCTTCGTAACCATATTGCTTCACTTGCTGCACTTGTAGTAGCTCGGTATTTTGCCTCTGTAGATGATAATGCAATAGTAGCTGCTTCTTTGAACCCCAAGAGATAGCAGCAGAACCAAGACTAAAAACATAACCTGTAGTAGATCTTCGGTCTTCCTCATCTCCAGCCCAATCAACATCTACATAGCCCTGTAACTTCAAATCATCCTGTCTTTCATAAAGAATACCAAATCTTAAAGTACCCTAGATATATCTGAGTATCCGCTTAGCATCTCTCCAATGAATCTGCTTAGGCTTAGCCATAAACTGACTAACCATACCCACAGCATAAGCAATATCTGGTCTCGTAGTAGTTAGATAGATTAAGCTTCCAACAAGCTTTCTATACAACGTCTCATCTACAATGTACATGTTGATCCTCCTTAGCTTTAGTAAGCTTACATCCACTATCATATGGTGTAGAAATGGGCTTGCAATCTGACATATTGAGCTTTTCAAGAAGTTCATGAGCATACTTAGATTGAGAAGTAAATAGTTCCTGTGCTACTCTCCATACCTCAATCCCAAGAAAATATTGTACTGAACCATGATCTTTCATGTCAAACTCCGATGAGAGATCTTTCTTGATACCCTGAACATACTATGATCTGATCCTGTAATAACAAGATCATCCACGTACATCACTACAATTACAATATGACCATCCCTGATCAAAACATAAAGTGTATGCTCCGAACTATTCCTTTGAAAGCCAAGCTCCTCAAAGTATGTGTCAATCCTCATGTACCGTGCCTTGGCTGCCTGCTTAAGTCCATATAGTGCCTTGTCCAACTTGCAAACCTTTTCTTCAATTCTTGCTACTATGTATCCCTCTGGCTGCTCCGTGTAGACTTCCTCCTCTAGAAATCCATTCAAGAATGCGCTCTTCACATCCATTTGTTGAATATCCCATCCAAACTGAGCTGCCATTGATAAAATTGTCCTCATAGTAGTAGACTTAGCAACTAGAGAAAACGTTTCTTCATAGTCAATCCCTTCCTGTTGAGCATAACCTTTTGCCACCAATCTTGCCTTATGTTTATCTGTAGAACCATCTAATTTGTACTTAGTTCTATAGACCCACTTGCATCCAATGGCCTTTTTACATGTAGGTAACCGAACAAGTCTCCAAGTCTTGTTCTTCATGATTGAGTCGTACTCCTCATCCATAGCTTTCCTCCAAATATCTCTGTTTCAACCTCTCTTTTTCAGCCTCTCTGAAAGTAGATGGATCCTTGGTTTCCAATACTGTGGCCATATATGCAAAATATATATCCCCATCCTCCTGTCAATGTTGATCTTCATGATGATCCTCTTGTTGATCTTGATCTTCATGTTGCTTTTCAAGTCTAGCCGATCTCCTTGTCCCATGTGTACTGGACTCTCCCTATTCCATAATAACACTGTCCTTGATAGTTTCATAGTACCATCTAGGCAATCTTCTAGCTTCTGATGTAGGATGCTTCTTGCTCGGTGAAGGAGGAGGTGAATAAGTATCCCATATACTTGATTTTTCCTTCCTCTTTCCTTTCTCAACCAAGATCACTCTAGGTACTTGGATTGGCGTAGGCGATAGATGTGTTGATTCAGGCTCCTATAATAACTCGTCACACAATATAGGGATTCCTCCATCTTGATTCCTCATCAAAGATTACATCCCTACTTATGATGACTTTCTTACCCTCCAAGTCATAGAACTTGTATCCCTTCTCTTGACTATCATATCCAAGGAATAAGCACTTGGTCGCCTTAGAATCCAACTTGCTCTTGGAATCCTTAGGTATCATAAGCAATACTTCCAAACACTCTCAAATGACTTACATCTAGTTTCCGACCCATGTAAGCTTCCTCTGAAGTCCGATTCTCTACAAACTTTGTAGGACTTCGATTCAAAAGATAAACTGCTGTCTTAACTGCTTCACCCCAAAACATATTTGGAAGATTTTTACTCTTGAGAATACTCCTCGCAGTTTCCACTGTAGACCGGTTCTCTCTTTCCGCAACTCCATTTTGTTGAGGCGTGTCCGTGTTTACAAATTGTCTCTTTATACCATGGTCCTTGCAAAACACGTGAAATTCCGTAGAATTATACTCTCCCCGTTTGTCCGAGTGGAGGATCTTGATTTGTCTATCTGTTTCTTTCTCCACCCGTGTCTTAAATCAATCGAAAATTTTGAATGATTCACCCTTATTCTTGAAGATAGGTCCATGTCTTCCTAGAATAGTCATCCACAAACAACCAATGTTGTGTCGAATCGCGATTCGAATGTCCGGTTCGAATCGTTTTCACAAAAAAAAAAAAACTCGTTACCCGCTCGTCAGACATCCTCGCGACAGAGTTTCAGACAGTCCGAGACAGTTCCCGTTAGACATCCTCGCGACAGAGTTTCAGACAGTCCAAGATCGTTCCGCGAGAGAGAGAGAGAGAGAGAGAGAGAGAGAGAGAGAGAGAGAGAGAGAGAGAGAGAGAGAGAGAGAGAGAGAGAGAGAGAGAGAGAGAGAGAGAGAGAGAGAGAGAGAGAGAGAGAGAGAGAGAGAGAGAGAGAGAGAGAGAGAGAGAGAGAGAGAGAGAGAGAGAGAGAGAGAGAGAGAGAGAGAGAGAGAGAGAGAGAGAGAGAGAGAGAGAGAGAGAGAGAGAGAGAGAGAGAGAGAGAGAGAGAGAGAGAGAGAGAGAGAGAGAGAGAGAGAGAGAGAGAGAGAGAGAGAGAGAGAGAGAGAGAGAGAGAGAGAGAGCGCTTTATTAATGTCTTTTCCATGCCAAAAGGCATATAAGACTAAGGAAATACATGTCAAGTATGTGGTAACTGTGGAGCGTATAAATGCTTCCAAAAACTGTAATTAAAAAAAAAAGGAAACATCTAGTACAAGTTAAGATAACTACATAAATGATAATGTCTGTGCATGGTAGTCAAATGTGTCCACGTCAAGATGCCAGGTCTGTACTGGCGCTGTAGAAGGATGTAATGAGAGCTGTAGCATGAGGAAGTGCAGGAGCCCGCTGACGTCGCCTGTGAACAGGAGCATGTATAGTGTGTCTCTGTGTAAGAGGTCTAGTAGGGCCTGTAACTCTTGTGACCGCCTGAGGCTGGGTGATGCGTCGTCTCTGCATCCTGGGTCTGGGAATGTCGTCGCAATCGCTGTCAGTCATGTCTGCATCAGGATGTGATCTCCGGCGAGAGAAGAAGGATGTAATCTGAGACTGTGTCTGGATAGGTGTGCTGAGCTGTTTGACATAGGTCCTGACGCAGGAGGGACATCTCACGTATCATAAGTGCCACACATCTAGGGTCCTCATATGAGATGAGGGACCGTAATGTAACTGGTGTCTGATGAAAAAGGCAATGATATCGCCCTTTGATCTTGTAGTAAACTGGACATGTGAAAAGGAAATGCTCCTCTGTCTCAACCATAGATAATGAACATAACTGACAAAACGGCTCCTCATGTGGGGCACCCTGGAAGCGTCCAGTCTCAATCGCCAACTGGTGTGAGGACACTCGAAACTGGCCCAGAATAAATCGGAGCCCATGAGATAGTCCTGAGGTGAGATAGTGTGGCAAAACTGGAAATCCAACTGTGTCTAGCTCCAGAAAGTGTCCTGTAATAGTCGGGTTTGACCCCGAGCTGTCCCTGCCATGTCCGGCTCAGGTATGCTCTATAGAGAAAGCGTCTGATATACTCATGGGTGCTCGATGGAAGGTCTGTGATAGAAATCCCAAGTGTATCCAGTATCCGGGAGGCTTGAGAGAACCATGATAGTCGATGCCCCTGATCATAAAGGTTCGCGAGGAGTCAAGTGCCGTCTGTGTGTATCTCTGCTCATCTGTGGGTAACGTCATAATACGCTGAATATATAGAATAAGCTGGAAGATGGCAGATAGCTGAATGGGAGGGACCGTGAACTCTGTCAGGATAATCTGATGTGGGACAGATGGCTTAGCCCGTATCATCCGAGATAGCATGAGAACCTGCAGTCGTGAAATACTGGCCCACTCCGAAGATGTAAGACCCGCACACCATACCTCTGCTACATATAGGGCTGTGGGAGTAACGAGAGTATCAAAAAGCTGACATTTACTCGGGGCATCCCGAATAAACCATCTAAAACAAAAGCGCTCTAACTGGACAAGGGAGAGAGAGAGAGAGAGAGAGAGAGAGAGAGAGAGAGGTGTGACAATGACAAATGTGTGTGTGTGTGTGTGTGTGTGAATACATTCTTAAGTTAGAAGAGTGTCTTTGAGAGAGAGGGAGGTAGACTTAGGGGTGGGTGTGTGTGTGTGTGTGTGGAGGGAGGGAGAGTTAGCCTTTAGGTGTGTGTGAGTGAAAAATCAGAATTTAGGAGGGGGACTCGGGAGAGAGACTAGTGAGGGGGAGAGAGACTAGAATCAAGATACCATGCAGAGAGAGAAGGATCCCTTGTGGGATCATGTGATAGTTGCTTCTAATTATGGCACCTCAGGCACTAAGAGGTGGACTTGCAAGTATTGCGGCAAGGAGTACACAGGTGGCCCCACTAGAATAAAGGCACACCCATTGCGTCTTTGTGGTTTTGAGATCACAAGTTGTGTGCGAGCACCTAACTCATTGATGGTACCTGCAGTTATAAATCCATTATCCTGTGACCTATAATTCATTGCATGTCGTATGTACTTTGACATTACTACAGTCTATAGACTACTACAGTCTATCACGATTCATCTATTCCCATTGTCGTAGAATCTAGATAGTAACAATTAATTTGTGGCCATTTGCAATTTGCAACAGTTCCAACAGACCCTTCGACATCACAGGGTCAGACTCAGAGTCAGAGTGATGCGGTGGCACCATTGTCACGAGGCTCTTCTCATGCCCAGAGCCGTACTGTTACACATCTTAGGGGCAGAGATGTGTGTGTGGCATCCTTCCAGCAAAGTAACAAGGAGATAGCCAATGAGTTACGAATAGAGCCACAGCTGATCTAGAGCTAAGCTATGAAAGCATCACATAAGCAAGTCTTAAGCTATGAAAGCAGCACATAAGCAAGACTTAACCCTAGAGAGCAGGAAAGGGAGAGATTAAGGAGACTAAAGAGAGAGATGAATATCATCAACTGAATAACAAATGACACAGTTTCCCTACTCATAGCCAAGAGGAAGCCCTAAAAGGAAGCGTCCGGTGGCTAGGGCCCAACTGGGAGGGAAAATAGTGCGCCCTCCAAGAAGGCCCCCACTTTGCAGTAATATGTCCAAATGGCCTAATAATGAATAATAAGGCAACCATATAGTCTAAGTGTCACTAATGAATAAAAAAGGGCCCAAGGCCTGCTTATGCATAAAGTAAAGTAAATGTAAATGGACCCGGCGAATGTAATGAGCCGAGTCCATAACTCTCCCTGGCACAAAAAAAAAAAAGACCCAACTGCCAAAAAGAAACTGGATCAAACAACAACAAGCCCTAGTGCATCAACAACTAGAGCAACATCTGACGTAGAGGAATCAACAAGTGCAGGAGGAGCACGATCCAGATCCCAAAGGTTTTGATAAGCCAAAGGTAGACTATTAAGCACAATGGATACTAAGACTGAATCTTGAACAATTTCTCCAACCACAATAAGTTGCTTGATCAGATCTTTCACCCGAGTAAACTAGTCCGTTACTGCTTCACCCGTACCCATCTTCAATGTGTGTAGCTTATTAGTCAAGAACAAGATTCGTGACTGATTCACCATCTCATACATGTTCTTCAATATATCCCAAGCCTCCTTGGGTCCAGCAGCATCTCTGATATGAGGTATGATCATATTGTTAGAGTTAATGTTTACATTAGTACCCCTAATGTTGTTAGGATTAATTAGGATTATTGCGCCATGCCTGTGTGCTATTATAGGGGCCATTACTATTTATAGTAAATTCGTTTTTTAGTCATGCATGTAGGTGGGCGCACTATGACTAGAATAGGATTTGGTTTTGCTACTTAGAAATACATCTTGGGTGTTTACCCAATATAGGTAGTAATTATAGCAATCAGCTTTTTGTCTTTTACTATTTGCTTTATGCTTTTTAGCTTACACATAGATTAGAGAAAGTATATATGTAGGCTGGCGCCCGACCTCATTTGTAATGGGACATAGTTGGAGTTTCTCATCACTTGTGTTCTCTCTCATGTGTTTGGCTATTGTTTCACCACAATAGGAATCTTGTGTTGGGTTACTTGTATGATCAAGTTGGTTTTCTAACATGGTATCAGAGCATGGTTCCAGATTCGAGAGAACAAGGAGGTACTCCAATGAACAGAATCAATTCACAAGGGATTGATTTGGCCATCATTTTCAAGGAGAAAAGCAGGTGCAGGAGGTACTCCAATGAACAGAATCAATTCACAAGGGATTGATTTGGCCATCATTTTCAAGGAGAAAAGCAGGTGCAGGTGGTGTCCCTAGCCAGCTCTCAGTTTCGATCTTCATTCACAACGGTCGCAGCTTTGTGAGAAGATCTGGCACTACAAGGACGAGTTGAGCTGTAGGTGTCTAAAGTGGGTGTCGATGTATGAGACTTTATGTTGACATTTGTAGATCTATTTCCTACTTATGGTTATCATGATGGTGTTATTGTAATCAAAGATTACATTTTCGCTATGACTGTTGGTGAGATCTTTTGTGATAGCTTGGAAGATGTTCAAAGAGACCAAGGGAGTCGTTCTTCAAGCAAAATTCTCAAGGTTAAGGAAAAGGTTATTATGTCTACATTATTTGGTTTAGGGGGAGTCAAAGTTCTTTGACTCAAAGGAAATCAAGGAATCAGGTGATATGTTGCACTCATGGTAGTCACACATATACACTAAAGGGACATGAAGACTTAAGCAAGACATTGGGAAGTCATTTGAAGCAGGATCGACATTCAAAGGAATTCTACATCATCATACAAAGGAAGTTCTACATCAAGTAATGAAGACATTGAGATCAAAGTTGATCATGAATTCTACACAAAGTTTGAGGATCGTCATTACATGGGCTTCATGGGGGATACACATGCATAGTTCTAGACAATGTAAACATTAAGGGGGAGTGTTAGAGTTAATGTTTACATTAGTACCCCTAATGTTGTAATTTAGGATTAATTAGGATTATTGGGCCATGCCTGCGTGTGTGCTATTATAGGGGCCATTATTATTTATAGTAAATTCATTTTTTTAGTCATGCATGTAAGTGGGCGCACTACAACTAGAATAGGATTCGGTTTTGCTACTTAGAAATACATCTTGGGTGTTTACCCAATATAGGTAGTAATTATAGCAATCAACTTTTGTCTTTTACTATTTGCTTTATGCTTTTTAGCTTACACATAGATTAGAGAAAGTATATATGTAGGTTGGCGCCCTACCTCATTTGTAATGGGACATAGTTGGAGTTTCTCATCACTTGTGTTCTCTCTCATGTGTTTGGCTATTGTTTCATCACAATAGGAATCTTGTCTTGGGTTACTTTTTGTATGATCAAGTCGGTTTTCTAAGACATCTCTAACTCACAAGTTTATGATATGATGAGCTTTTCTTCTACGTCTTTGATACTCCCGCAACTCCTTGTCAATATTAGGAGGTATCTTGACACCTGTGACGATCTCCCAATATTCTCAATCCTGGAGAATATTTTGCATCTTGAACTTCCATATGCTGTAGTTCGTTCCATCTAGCTTGCTAGATTCCGGTAACACAACATCGTTCAACCTTGCCATTATATTGATTTTTCAGCAATTATTCTCTCAAATTCAATAAAGATTTCACTTCAAAATCAATAGTTAAAAAACCCTGCAGCGATCTGACAAAGATCAGATCCATAACAGCAGCAGCAGAGATCAGGTCTGAATCTGTAAAAATCTGGCAGAGATCAGGTCTGTAACAGCAGCAGATAATCAGGTCTGAACAGTAGCAATTTGCAGCGATCAGGTCTGAAACTGCAGCGATCTGGTCTGTTCTCAGTGACCAACCTGCTTTGCAGCGATGAAGCCTGATTTTTAGACAGTGGTCAGATCTGAAATACAGCGTTTTTGATCTATCCGACAGCGATCTGAGATAACAAACGGTATTGAGCGTTCCAACAAATCTGATTCCAGCGAAGTGATCAACATGCAATCAGCGATCCAACACTCAGCTACAGTCAGCGATCCACTCCTCCAATAATCTTCTTCTTGCAACCCTGCAAAAGCAAACTCTCTCTCTCTCTCTCTCTCTCTCTCTCTCTCTCTCTCTCTCTCTCTCTCTCTCTCACCAAAAAGCCTGCTCTGATACCATGTCAGAATTTGTCATACAAATTCTAGATGGAGTTACTAGTCCTACTAGCACTCACACAAACCAAACATAGAGATTAAAGAGAATTCAGATTTTAGAAGAATTGAGCAAAGCTCTAGAACACTGGAATGAATTTGTGGTGGGGCGCCAGCCTACATATATAGTTTCTGTAATCTATGTGACTCGCTAAAAGCCTAAAGCAAATAGCAAAAGAGCAAAAGCTAATTGCTAAAATTGCTACCTATATTGAGTAAAGACCCAAAGTGAATTTCTAAGTAGTAAAACAGATCCTAATCTAGTAGTAGTGCGCCCACCTATGGGTATCAAATAAACATTAATTCCTAACACATGCTCCTAATTCTAGAATCTACAGAGAGTCCAATTGCAGTAGAGGTTCTAGCTCCTAAATTTTATGTTTTAGTTGTGGCAGAAGTTACACATATAGATGGGATAGATCATCATCCAGATTCTCCCGTGGTTCTACAGCTTGGGACTACTGAGTGTCACATCAATTGTAAGATGGAAGTTGTGCTCACCTATCTCAACCTCACTCAGAGTAAACATTAGCAACATGGCAAGTCATTAAAAATATATTGCAACAAGCAAATCATTTTATCCAAAGTGACTGACGCTACACAAACAATCCTTACTTTCACAAGTACACCCCTCATTGATCAATCAGCCATCATGGGCTGAGCTGAAACTCAACAATCTAATCAGTAATTGGGCTAAACTAGGACTCCAAAGACTTTCAAAGCAAATTAGAGCATTCAAAAGCAATGTAGTAGAAGTTCCTGGTGCTCATAAATCATAAAATATGAACGGAGCTCTATATCATCCATCAGTAGCCAATTGTAATCACTTACCATGAATACAACGATAAGTATGTGAAAACTCAAAGAGACGTTTAAGCTGCTAGTTCTGCGTATGACTCCATAAGTGAAAGATACCACTTGACCTCAAATTGTTCAACATGTTGTCTAGCCATTAATTGAAACAAGCCAAAACAATGCCATACAAAAACTTAATGTACTGCCTTTTATAATCATATTCGGACAGAAATTATACCATGGACTGTTGGAAAAAAAAAATTTCAATCAAAATATCATGTTCATACCTCCTGCTTTAAGATGTTGTGACATATGAGTCATGACTACCCATGTTTACGTCACATTTTCTCACAGTCCTAAATTAAAATTCTCTAAAGCAATAACAAGTACCAACATTAAAGCTCTGGGAAAATGAGCTGAATAAAAATAATCCATATTTTACAGCTCGGTTTGACTGTAAATAGATGATCATCTAGCTGTCTCAGCATGTGCTTTTATTACTGATACTTTATTGATTTATCAATGACTTGGTCAATGCGAGTTTCCAAAACCACTGACCGGCCCTATAATCAGATCTATGCATTGTCCTAGTTCATGCCTTTGTGTTCTTGAATCTAAAGAAAATCTCCTTTGACCATGAAAATGCTCGGATACCAAGTTACGAACATATATACAGAGATGATTCTCCATCCAAGATATCAAGAGCATTCAAGACCATATTATCTTGCAAAATCTCCTACATAAGAGTTTTTCTGTGTGAGTTCTCCCTCAAGGAAACAATCTATCAAATGAGAAGCACTCATAAGATACTGGCATGTATGGCAACCACTACTGGAACATGAATATTCGGCTGAACTGTAGGAATATCACATGTCAAACTAGAGGAAGGATAGTATAAAATTCAGTAGACGTGTCACACAAACCATGAATCTCAACCAAAGCAACCTCATCCAGTTGCTCTCAATGTGCATGTCATACCATCTAAACTTCAGTCATAGTATCCATAACAATAGCAAAAATGGATGAAGACTTATGAAATAATGTATTGAAGCAAACTTCATCCCAAGCTCTAGAACCAATAAGAAAATACGGATGATCCTCTACCCCATCTGCATGTGAAAGTTTCGGCCTTTAGCTTTTATGAGCTGCCCACTGATTATAGGGACAAATGATTAACTCATATTTTGGGACCCAACTGGATTCATTCATGCCGTTGGATTACCACAAAGAACTGCACCTGTGTTCTCCCCTTAAAGCTTCTCTTCCTTGTTTATAGAAGTTTATGCTTCAGCTTGCCAATTCAGAGCTTTCTTTTGTTTTGCTAAGGAGAGCAAATATTTCTCCTTTCTTTTGTGTATGATAGGCACATCTAGATGGTCGAAATATATAGAGGTGGTTATGGCAGCTTGTGAAAGTTCGCTATCAATTTGAAATTGTGAATCAACTGGTGCTATCGGTTTTATTTCACTTTGATGACATACACTTTCATTGCAAGTATGTGATAGCTATAAGCTCTGAATTTCAAAACGGACTTGTCAAGTTTGCTTTTTCACTATTAGGCTTTAGCCAATTTTCAAGTCAAAATGGGCATTGCTGTGAAGAGCCCTGCATTTTAATTGTACCGACTGCCTTAATTTTCACTGCAGTTTACAGGCCTCTTTACATATTTGGATGCACTATAATATTATATTTGCAAATTTATGATATTTCCTACTTGCATGATATAAATTTGCTTAAGATTACTAATATTTTGTTCAGGCCATCTTGGTAATAGCAGTTTGTGGTTGAAATATCCATCTGTAACAGGTGTGTTAACGTCACAGATGAAGGAATTATACCATTATTTCAAAATTGCCAATCCCTTGAAGTTCTGAGGTTGGTCAAGTGTTTAATTAGATATTCTTTATGGAATGAGAAATTGAGTTGGGTCATTCTACACTAGGCTGTAAATTCACACAGGTTCTGCCTTCCGTTTGCACAATAGTGTTTAGTACTTATCATGCCAAGTTGCTGTGAGGACTCAGTGCTGCATGATTAGGTTCCCATAATAACAAAATAAATAATATCTCGGTGAGGGCTCTTCCACTTCATTGACTGACTGCATGTTTTTTGCAGCTTGTATGGCATACGGGGAGTTACAGACAAAGGGCTAGAATGTTTATCTCAATCCTGCAAGTTTTCTTTAAGAACTCTTGATGTGAGCGGCTGTGTTAATATCAAGGTATTGTTGAAAGCCAGAAAACCTCAACACTAAGTTAAGAAGTTGACAAGGGCCTTTTGGCTGAGTATGTTTTACTGGCTTTTCAATTGCAGAGAAAGTCGCAAGGTGAATTGTTGCAGCTGTTTCCTGCTCTTACCTGTTTTCAAGTGCACAGTTAAGACTTATCCATAATATTTTTCCCTCTTAGAAAGTGGAGTTCTGACTCACAGAATTTTCGCATGTCTATTCTAAATAATCAGGTGGGTATGGAACCTGAACCCTATACCCTAACCATAAGACATGAATTTGTGGTTTTACATACATGATCTGCCAATGCGTCAATTTTTTTTCAAAACCTTGAATCAATTGTGAACGATCAACTGTTTGCCATGTTTGCACATGAGTGGAAAAGCATGATTTCAAATCGGCAGTAACAGTGCCCTGCAATATTGTATATATTGTAACTACACGATCAATTATATTATCATTTCGTCTGTATGTTTGATGGAGAAATTTAACTATCCCACAAGCTTGAAAATATCAAGGTATTGGCTTTTAGTGAGGATTGGAGTGGCTTCCTTGGAATTTGTGATGTTGGTCTACCTAGTGAAGCAAAAGTTAATGCAGCTTTATTAGCTAGGGCTTGCTACTTGAGGAGCAAGCATGTTTTCCTTCCTAGCTATATGATTATTTAAATATCAAGGATCCATCTCAAGCAGATTCTATATTAGTATAGAGAAACTTGGCTCAAATTAGCACAAAGATTTTAGTACGATTTTTCTTACCTGGTAAAACCAGAGATCATTGGCCTATACCTCTCATGAATCTTATCTCAAATATCCATGGACCGACCCTAGCCAAAGGTCCTACAATAAAAAAAAAATGGAAAAAAGTACACCAGCTAACTCACAAGACCTTGGCATCAATGATTCCGGGCCCCCAATTTTGCCATGCTATAAGAGAAAACCCAAGACCTGCCCAATCGAAGAATCAAATGTTTTATGATGAGTATTTGTTAGCTTCTTCTACAATGATAAGGACAATACAATTGCCGAAGTATAGTTGAATCTTGCAGATTATGCCGTCAAGATGTTGGAATTTAATTTTTTGTAGCTCCCATGCCATGCACTTCATACTTTTTTTATGTCATATGTTGAGTAAGTACAAGATCTCAAAGCACCAATTAAAATGTGCCAGGGAGTTGATGAAACTTCTATGCTGGTTCTCTAGGTCCTAGGGACATGGAGACGAGTAGCTGTGAAAAATGATAAAAGCTAGCTAGTTATTTTGGTGCTATGTGTCATCATGAGGTTAGACCTATTCTCCACCATCATTTGTACATATCATGAGCACAATTAAGCTTTGATTAAGCATAGATTTTGTGGGCCTAACCTTGAGCTCCTTGGAGAGTCTACACGTCCTATTTTGTAGGGATGTAAAAATGGAAGTGGTGCATCTCATTCTATCACTCTCATCTTATTGGATCATGGGGTCCAATCACATCTTGAGGTTCATAATGAAGGGTCCACTCACATTGTAAGATTCACCATGTGCTAATTAGGGTAGAAACTCAAGCTCTCATTTTATGCATGGACTGACCTTTTAGAGTAGGTAGAGGTGTCTATTAGTCAAGATTGTTGGAAAACTAAGACAGATTGTGATCAAAACTACTCAAATTCAATCCTACGCTTAGAGTTACAGTCATTGGACATCAAGAGTCCAATAGGAGTGTTTGGATTTGAATTTTATGTGTTTGGATTCACTTTTAGTGAGCCTTCATCTTTGTGATCTAGGCAAGATCTAATTTTCAAAGTGACTAGGTTTGTGTGAAGCTTGATTCTCGATTTTGTGATCTAGATCTTTCTAGATTTCTTGTGCTCTTTCAAATCTAGCATTGAGTGTCACAAATTCATCTTTAAAATCAATTTACACTTGCATACATCTTCATTTGCATCATCATGGCATCAATAAGCTATGCTGGCAACAGATGATAATCTCGGTCACCCCTTTTTGGATTGGAAAAGTACTCACGCTTCATCGAGACGATATCACATTCAAGATTAAAGACATAATCGTGCATTGATTTAAAACAAATCACATTGATCCATTCAAAGGGAGGTACAGCCTCGAGATGGTCCGTACAGTGCATGGTAAAGGGAAAAAGTGAAAAACAAAGAATACTCCAAATGCTTCTTTATTGTCTTTAGAGGTGGATATTTTAGTGTACGACTTTATGCTCACCACAACAGGTCATTTGAGAAAGTCCACGATTGAAATCCTAAAGCAAAAAATTCCTACGACAAACAATGTGGGACCGTCCTCACGAACCAGAAGAAGTATGGAAACTATGAAAATTACGGCTTGCATCATGAAGAAGGCAATGTTTTAGTACATAGTGAAGAAGAGGATGCTTCTTCCACCACTTCAGGATCATTGATGGATTTGTTTTGAAGCATTAGATCAGATCATTAAGTCTAATTTGTTCAGATTTTGAGAGGGTGAAGTTAATTCAAGCAAGAGAGTGCTAAAATCAAACTTTGAGAGAGTGAATTGCTAGGAATTTGGAGTGAATCTATTATACAATCATCCAAGCTTGGGCTAGTTTGATTGGGCCGAGACTAGAAGCTTCTTAGTAAACTAGAAGTCTATCTTAGATCATTCATTTTCAAGATATCTTTGTGCATCTCATAAGCAAATCATTCATTATGTCATCCATGGGTGGATTCTTGTTAGAATCTTGTGAGAGACTAACATCCACAAATTATTCCATATGGAAAGTGAGGATGAAATCACTAATGGTGATCCATGACCTCTATGATATAATTCTTGGAGAGGAGGTAGAACCTCAAGGAGGTCAAGAACAAGTAAAATGCAAGAAGAAGGCTAGATTGGCCTTGCATTGTTAAAAAATGAATGTAAGCAATGACCTCTTGAAAGAGGTAGCTTCTTGTGTCTTGGCCAAAGAGGCTTGGGATTCATTAAAAGGCATTTATAAATCCAATAACACTTCTAGGATACTCATGCTAAGGAATCAAGTGCTCCAAAGCATGAAGGGAAGTGGAGAGAGTGCACAAGAATATGTGCTAAGAATTAAATCTTTGAACAAAGGATTGGCTTCAATTGGAGATAAAATCCAAGATAATGAATTGGTACAAGTCATTTTGAATGGACTTGGTGATGAGTTCACCAATCTTGTTCAAACATTTGCCAGTCAAGACCAACTTCTCACAATTGACAAGTTACATAATGTGCTTGTGATCGAGGAGAGTAGGATGCTACATCTCAAGGATGGGATCTATGTCACTACAAGGTGGTGATGAGAAGGCAAACTTCATATCCAAAGGCAAAAAAAAGTTCCAACCATTCAAGAAACACCAAGGCAAGGAGACCGAGGGCAAAGATGGTGAATCTACCTCCAAAGGAAAGTACAAGAATAAAGCAAAGTTAAAGTGTTTCTTTTGTGGAAAGAAAGGACACTTTGCTACCGAATGCTTAAAAAAGAAAAATGCTCAAGGGAATGAAGATCATGACAATCTTGCACATGAGGAGGAAGAGGATGGTTTCAACATATTCTTGATGGTAGCATTAAATCCAACTTCAAGCAAAGACATATGGTGGATTGATAGTGGAGCTAGTTTCCACAAGTACTTTTTCTCTACTTTACTTTCTTGTAATGATTCAAGAAATCTATATACCCTACTAGTGATCAAGAATGTAAAATAGATGGTATTGGATCTATTCCATTGTGCTTAGGATCATCTAAGATGATAGATCTAGATAATGTCTTGTATGTTCCATCTATTACTAAAAATTTGCTTAGTGTTGTGGATAATGGACTAGATCTACATTTCAAGAATGGAATCTATTCCATCTTGAAAAATGATAAGATAGCTAGTGCCATTAGAGGAGTTTTGAGTTCCAAAAAGACCCTTTAAAAATTCGTGCAAGATGTCTTTTTTATTATTAAAATATTATAACAATAAAACTTTTGACTTGCCATAACTTTTTAATCGTAGCTCAGAAGTATGTCATGTAACATATCATTGGAAAGCCCTTGTTGAGCGCTTTCCAATGCACCAAACTCCGCTAAATTTGGACTCACCACTAAAAAGTTATGCCATTTTTAGTATGGAATCAAAATGTGGACTCAAAAAGTTACGTTACGTAGATCTCAAATTTGAGTGTTTTAATTGGTCCATGTGTAACAAAAATTTGAGAAAAAATATAAAAAGAATCTTTACAAAGGGTCTTTTTTGGATTTAGAACTCCTCTAATGATCTGAAGACTTTTTAAATTGGATGCTAATGTGGCCATTGAAAGTGTGAACATGGTTAGGGAGGAGATGACACAAGTGGAGTTATGGCATTGAAGATTAGGCCATCCTAACCTTCAAGCAATGAAATCCATGGTCTCCAAGGAGCTTGCTCTTGGCCTCCCCAAATCATTCTCAAGATGTGGCAAGATATGTGAGGCTTGTGGACTTTCAAAGACTCACAAGACATCCTACAAGAGATCCTTGACAAGATCTACCTCTCCTTTAGATCTTATGCATTCTGATGTACATTCTTTTTCACATGCTAGTAATGGAGGTGCCTTGATGTATGTGACTTTCATAGATGATTGTACTAGATTTACTTGGATAGATCTGTTGCCAAAGAAGAGTCTTGTATATGAAGCTTTTGTAAGTTTAAATCTCTTGTTGAGAAGCAACTTAGTTCTAACATCAAAGTACTAAGATGTGATGATGGAGGAGGATATATCTCCAATAGAATGAGATATTTTTGTGAGAGTAATGGCATAAGAAGAGAGTTCACATGTTCCTACACCCCCCAACAAAATGGGGTGGCCGAGAGGAAAAATAGATCTCTATGTGAATGTGCTAAATCCTTGAGATTAGATGCATCTCTACCCATTTCTTTTTGGTGAGAGGCTATTACATGTGCTAACTTTTTGTGTAATAGGCTTCCAAGCAATGCCATTGGTGGGATCTCACCATATCAAGCTTTGTATGGCAATAAGCCAAGTGTACAAGATTTAAAAGTTTTTGGATGTATTTGTTATGTCCATATTCCCTCGGAAACAAGGAAGAAAGAGGATGCAACTTCTTTCAAAGGAATTTTTGTTGGCTATAGTAAGCATAGCAAAGGATATAGATTTTTTATCCTATTTCAAGGAAAGTAAAAGTGAGTAAGGATGTCTTGGTTGATGAATCTCAAAATTCCAAGATGTATGAAAGTCCATCTAATTCTCAATGTGTCCAAGATCTTGCAAGGCCCGAGGAGGAGCTTCAAGGTGATGAACTTTTGGAGGATCTACCTCAAGATCCAAGAAGTCCAAGGAGATCTACAAGGCACAAGCCCGAGCCATCAAGGCTTACCTACTTTGAGAAAGGAAATCAAAGGGAAGACTCAAATCCTACTACTTCTTACTCCTTAACCACAATGCTTGAAGAGCCATCTAGTTTTGAAGATGCTAGTAAGTCACAATTTTGGAGAGATGCAATGCAAGTAGAGTTTGATGTTTTGTTAAATAATCAAACTTGAGATCTTGTATATCTTCCACATGGGAAGAAGTCACTTTCTTGTAAGTGGATATATAGATTGAAGTACAATCAAGATGTATCTATTAACAAGTACAAAGCTAGGCTTGTTGCAAAAGGTTTTCTTCAAACTAAAGGCATAGATTATGATGAAACTTTTGCACCTGTAGCAAAGCTTGTAACTATAAGGTTGATCATTAAATTTGTATTGCTACTTTATTCCAATGGGATCTTTTCCAAATGGATGTGACAAATGTATTTCTTAATGGCTACTTGGAGGAGGAGATCTACATGTTGCAACCCGAGGGCTTCATCAAAGATGGAGATGAAGACAAAGTTTGCCACTTGAAGACAAGCTTATATGGTCTTAAGCAAGCACCTAGAGCTTTGTACTCTAGGTTGCACACCTTCCTCTACTCTATGCATTTTGTGATAACGACAAGTTTTCAGGTAAATCAAGAAATATTCCAAGCAAACCAAGCATTGGAGGATCCAAAGCTCATAGATTTTTATCAAATTATTTTGGAAAAGAAACCAAGATTCAATCTTCGGTTTGGAAAGAGATAATAGTTGCAACTCAAGATTTCGAAGAAGGAGGTTTTACTCAGCTACTCAAAGTAGAAGTTTGGAGAAAACTAGACAACATGGTGAAATACTTAAGAAAAAATTAATTTTCAAATATTGATGTACAAATGATACAGAAAACAACTAGTGAATTTGTGGATGCAGTTCAAAGTGCGTGGGGAGCAGATCATATAACACATTATATGGTAAGATTTCAGTGTAACACTATTATAGACAAATATGTGCAATTAATTTAGATACTTTTGGTACTGATTTATATATTGTTTGTATGACATGCAACACATAATATGGCATCATTCGACATTCTTTGCAAGAAATAGTGGAAGTCTTAGCATATGGTCATCACAAGGAATGGAAAAATCTCATTGGCAAACAACAATAAAATTGATATGCTCGGCAACTATTTTGACTTTTTTCTTCCAGATTCAAATAGAAGATTTCGATTAGGTCCTAAATTTTGTACAAAGCTTAAAGATAAAACTTTCGAGATTGCAAATACAATTGTTGAAGCCGGGGCCAAATTTTTTTGCAGCACAATATCAGTCTTGATTCCATAGGAGACACTTTTGTTGTTAATCCTTTTTTCATATCGGCAGTGAATGCAAAAGAGGCCAATTTTGAAAGGCTGTTTATTTCATCGACTGCAGTCCAATGGCCAAATTCTATTTAATTCCATATAAAAATAAGTAAGTTTTGCTAGTTTGGTGTTGATGCCTTTTATTTTGATTATACTCTTGTCAAAATTGATTCTAATTTCATTTTGATTGTTGCAGTCGGCATTGGAGCTTGAACATTCTTTTTGTAAAATAAATAATGAGCGCGTAGCAAATTTTCTATGTGTAAAAATAAATTCAACTAAGAATACGCATAGAGAATTTGATTCTCTATTTCATGATGCTGTTCGTAAAATATCGACAGCGGCAAAAGAATGTTGCTCCTACCTTAACGCCTTTTCAGGTTGCTCAGAATGTAGATGTTATAATATACGATTAAAGAGGCATAGAAGTCCTTCCTAATAAAGAGGAAGGCAAAATAATAGGACAAGAGATTGTTGACTATACAACTCCTGATACTGATATAGAAAAATAAAGAAAAATATATTGAATAGGATTTCAAATGTACATGAACGTGTATATATTACCATCCAGAAAAGGAGATACAATCTTACATGTACACAACCCATTTATGGGATTTTTATTAATATCAATATAGATTGTTACATTCAAGTTATGTCCATAATACAATACTGTATTGCAATTTTCTAGATTGATAAGAAACAAGAATCTTGTTTCAATTCAATAACGATGATGGACATGTATTTTATGATAATAAATCTTAGTGTTCTTCCATTAGTTGGATAGTTTTGCCAATATCTTTGTATTTGATCTTGATCTCATGTCTTTTATGTACCTGCATAAATTGTATGTTACATTTAGTATAAAGATTATATGAGCAATTTTTAAAAGAAACTATTCATAAAGAATAGAATGTTTTTAGTTACTTACGAGTTTACCATTGAAAATGAATCTGAAGTTTGAAGGTATATTGTAAGAGCAACAGTTCATGCCTAATGTAATTCAGACCCCAATCTTCTTCCACCTCAATACAAGTCAAAAGTGCATCATTGTATATTATTTCTATATTTTTTCGTTCAGTCCATTGGCTTCCAAGTCTTGATCGAGTGGAAACCATTGACTTTTGATATTTTTCCATCTTTGATAATGGAAGCATAAGCTGAACATTTGCTTTTCTATTTGATAATGGAAGCACATGGAAGACATTTTAATTTTGCATTATATATCTCCATCTAATTTTTTGTCCCACAGCCTTCATTCATAAGTTTCGATCATAAACTATTTGATAATTTTTTGCATACAAACATCTTGGGGTTTTGTGTACATTGACACTTGAAAAAAAATCCACAAATATATTCAAAGAAATAAACCAACTTAATCGGATTGTTTTTGATCCCGTACTTATCTTTAATGAATGTTTTACATCATTATATAGCTTGCGACGAAATGATTCTGAAAGTGCAGCATCTTTAGCAACCCATTCATCACTTCCAAAACTAGGTTATGGAATTGGGGCTATTTGCCCAAAATGTCCTTTTATACATAGATTCATAAAAGAATATTCCACAATTAGCAAGATCTTTTGCAGTTCTACCTCTATATTGCAATTGTCCAATATAAGTGTGTACTACATCTAACTCGCCTGCAAGAGATTTACTTGGCTCCCATTCATTTATATTGGATGGATATAAATCTGCAAGAGAAATCATTGGCAAGTTTAATAATAGATGATTATGAATGACAAAAATCAAAGTATGGTAATATATCAATACTCACAATTGTTTTTTTTTGTGATCATGACGGTTGAATCCTTGCACATTTATCTCTGAATGCATATATACATGTTGGATTACAATTTCGAAAATAGATTTTCCTCCTGATGATGTTCTGAAATCCAAAATTCTGGCCTTCCAATAAGATTGAAATAATAGTTTTGCCTTTTTGCTTTTTCGAAATGTTCCTTTTGATGATGGATGCATCAGAACCGAAGAGTTTCTTGAATATTTTCGTAGCACCCATAATCCATTGTCATCTTTCTCATTGAAGAGAAGAACAGAGTCGATTGAGGAGCACGGCTTCCTTAATGGCACCATTCGTTATGTGTAGGCAAAAAACCATGAATCTGAAAATGTGCGTAGGCAAAAATTTGAAACACTGAACTATTTGGCGCTACGAGTTAACTCTAGTTAACCTTGTACACCATGATTTGACAATGCATTTACATTAAAGCTACATTGATTTTCTCATTTCAACCATCTATCATATTCATTTTCAATATTTTTGGGCCTCTTCGGGCAGTGATGAGCTGGAAGGGCAGGCCTCAACACTGAAATCTTGCGGTATTTGCGCATAAGCAATACATCCAAAAACTTGCAAGTTTGATAATGATGGTTTGGAGCCTGTCCAAACTTCATATGGTCTTTTTTCTGAGAGACCTTTAGTCCGAACATCTGTTTTGAATATAAGCTGCAATGGAAACACTTTGTAACAGCTATGAGCTTTTATGGACAATCAGTCTGAAAGAAAAGAGTTAATGTTTTAAAGCATCTACTGTGTGTCTCTGATAAGTTTTCGTCTCGGCGTTTATGGGCGCTCGAGCGTATGAGGAATCAGCTTATTTCGTCTGGCATTAATTGGCGTTACATGCATTGGAATACATTAATTGATTACAATGATCAACTATATACAATTTACATTTGTGCATATGTATGTACAAGAGGATGGCATGGAGCCGTTGCGCCGTCTGGAATAGATCGTGGCTGCTGTTGTCATTGTCCAAGTAGTTGCATAGTACAAGAAGTGGGCATGAGAAGGCTTCGACTATTCGGAGCCGAGCGTATTGCTGCCGATAGTCAGAATAGTTGTTTGATGGTCCCCAACAGTAGTTGGTTGAGCCGATAAGTCGGAATCCCTGATAAGTCGGCCAAGTCAAGTTTTCTCGATAAGTCGGAATAGTTCGACAAGTCGGGTGACTAGTCGCGGACTGCCATTCTCTTGCATGTCTTCGATAACCGAGTATTTCTGCAGACTGTGACAATGGGTGTAAAATTACAGCAATTTGAATGGAACTAGATTAACATGGGATTTAGGAGAGTAGAGGAAATAAATCCAATAGTAGATGCACGATTTCTAGCTTGTAGATGACTCTAAATGTGCATCGAAATTTAGCCAAGAACCTATTGATCCATTAAGTATGTTTTTGGATCTGATTTCACTTGTGCAACACAAGTTCTTGGGTTTAAAGGCAAAAGAGTCTTAGTAACTATCTTTGAGGGTTTGGAAAACCAAATGTCTTTATCTCTTCAAATTTTCTCATTAGCTTTCTCAATGAAACATTGGAAGATAAAGGGGTGAGCAACATTTTTAAGTAGTGCTACACTTTAGTTTGAAAGGCCCAATATATCTAAGGATGTCTGCAAAAGAATTAAATGGACTCATCTATTTGATAATTGAAGTAGTCTATAAAGAACAAATGCCAATCGTGGTCCATTGCTTCCATCCTACACAACTTCTTGAAAACATAAGTTTATTTATTTTTGGTGGATTGCAAATGCCCATCTTACCTTTCTGTATTGAGCCGATGCAAACTCTTTAAAAAAAACTATGACATTTGAATTTTTTTAATGATGATATTTAAGGAGTTTGGGTAACATAGGTGTGTTGAAAAGAAATAGACTAGCTAGAGGCAAGAATACGCCTAAGAACCAAAATTCTAGCAATAAAGTTCATTGTTATAGAGTTCCACTTGGAGAATTTATTATTACATGAGTCAATAAGCCAATCAACTTTTTGTGAGTCAATAAGAGAGATACCAAAACAAGGCACTAAAACACAAAGAGATTGTACTATGAGCAATAACGTGATATCCAAACTTGGCTAACTAGGGCAAAGGGGAGTCATTCGAGAGAGAGAAGATATTTTGACATGTTCTTGTGAATTATCAAGAAGCAGCAAGTGTTCTTGCAAAAAATTGAAAGGTATCTCAAATTTTGGGTTGTCAAAATTAGTGATGAGCTCATAAACAAAGAGTTGCATCATGATGAAATTGAATTTCTTGCTAAATTCCAACAAATTAAAACCCAAATATTCCTCTCCTTGGTAAACATGCAAGTATTAGTAGTCACTTTTGACATTTGGTTATTGTCAATTTAGGCAAGTATTAGTAGTCACTTTTGACATTTGCAAATCTAGCAATCAACACAAACGAATTTTTCTTTCATGCAATGGATTTATCCACAACATTGAAAACCTTAACCTTAATGAGATGTAATTGTGAAACATTAGGACATAAAGGGAGTCAAATGTTTGATTTCTCCTTCCACCAACATGCCCTTCCATAGGGTTTAAGCTGTATGCTTAATTAAAATATTTTGCTTGTAGCAAATTCAACTTTAATATTCTAAGTCTTACACATTAACTCTTTTCATATGAAAGATTTCATACCATGCTCAAAATACTTTGTCCATGCTCTTCCAAATCAAGGATAGAATGCATCCTTCCCTTGCTATGAAGCATAGTTGCACTGCGTTTCTGAAACGCGTTTCGAAAATTTTTGAAAAATTTTCAAAAACGTTTTTTTTTTTAATTTTTTTTTTGGGGTTTTTTTTTTTGGGCAATATGGGTATCAGATGAAAGCTCTATTAAGAGCATAATTTTTGTGTAATTTGCCGACTATTTCGGGTGCAGGATGGTCCAGTTCAGGTGCATTAATCCATGTTGGATTCTGTCAAGGATAAAAATTCAAAACTAACCTCTAGCATGTCTGTTATGATCACAGATGATCCCAATAAGTGTGTTTTTGCTCAGGGAGTGGAAGGCCAAGTCATGAAGAGGCCTTACCGTCGGGGGGACCCTGCCGTTGGAGGGCGTTGCCCCCCAAACCCCCCACCGGGGGGCTACCGCCCGCCAAACCCCCCGTTTCTCGGGGGGCTACCGCCTCCCGAACCCCCCAAGCATTTATTGAAAACCAGAGCAAATAACAACCAAATAGCTATT
Source organism: Diphasiastrum complanatum (assembly GCA_029204225.1). Taxonomy (NCBI): domain Eukaryota; kingdom Viridiplantae; phylum Streptophyta; class Lycopodiopsida; order Lycopodiales; family Lycopodiaceae; genus Diphasiastrum; species Diphasiastrum complanatum. Next base: position 26,858,240 of record CM055097.1, read on the forward strand.
GAAAATAAGATCTGTTTGTGCCCCATCTACTGCACTTCTGAGAGGCAAAACACTCGTTTGACCATTGATCCCCTAAAAAATTTTTCAGCCATAAGCTATTTTTCCCAATTTTTTTTTTTTTCCAATTCTGGGAGGAGAAACGCGGTTTCCGAAATGTCTCCTCCCAGAAACGCAATTTTGTGCAACTATGCTGAGAAGCTAAAAAAAATTTCTTCTATTTCCACATTTCCGTTCATATTGATAATAATAATTGTTCAAGCTCAATTATCCAAAAAAATGCGCATGTTCTTTTGCCTACATATTTGTATGTCTATGTGGCCACACAAATTGTTCTTACTTTTACCACTAGGTGCTGATATCCATAGAGATAACTTTGTTGCTTTTAAAGCATACCTAGTTCCTATCTTACCCACACTATGCTTTTACTATAGCATTCCAACACAATAGACCTGACTTGATTTGCAAGATATTTAATACTCTGCACTTCTTTCTATCCTTGGAGGCAATTTGTTGTGACTTTACTTTCTTTGTGATAACAGAATAAGGTAACTTCCATCTAGTGTTCAGCTAGACAAAAGCATTTCAACTAACCACATAATTTTCAGATTATGATCACTATCTAGTTTCAGACCTGGATTTTAAATTCTAAATTTCAAACTCTTTTCAACCTGGGTGAGAAAACTCATCAATAGCTCCAAAGCGTCGAGACATTCTTATGGCCTCTCATCTCTTTTTGCGTATTGTGTAGCTCTACAAGAATGATTAATGGTCCAAGGAAGTGGAAACTTGTAGCAACATGGAAGGATAGTGTAGCAAACTTTCACTACAATCATATTGACATAGCTAAAGTAGGGCCTTGCAGAGAGAGAGAGAGAGAGAGCGAGCGAGCGAGCGAGCGCACTATCATGCTTGATATGATTGTGGGTGTATTATTTCAGAATGATGGATACAATGTAGTACTTTGGGCATGTGTATTGCAAATGTGATACACAAATTGACAATTACAAGTACATGCACATGACACATATGGAGCACCGATGAGTGAGAAGGTGCCCCTTTGATTGATTGATAACTCAATTGTTAGCAGTCACAATTATTCTCCAATTATAAGGAACATGTGAATGCTTTAAATTACAAATAGGGTCATTTGAGAGACCATACATCAATGCTCCAAAGAATATTTGAGAGGCATATTATGAACGTCAATATGTGTTTGTTTAACATCTAGTAGTCAAAGAGGCCATTTCCATAGCAATATGAAAGTTGGACTTTTAAACAAATGCTGTTAGCTCTCTAGGACACTCTCTAAGCTCCTCTAATTTACTACCCACCAACAGGAATAAAGCTCCTTCCAGCCATTGAGGTTTAGGTTGGAGCCCTGAGCACCTGGTCATGGGCCTGCTAGATCACACTCAAAGCCAGCTCCTCACCAAGCTTCCTGTTTCTTTTTCGAAGAATAAGAAGAATAGGAGGAATAAAAAAAAGAAACACGCTTGCAAACAGCCTCCTGCTTGACCAGGTCCATAACTACCATAACCATTGACATTTGTGCTCTAGCATAGCTAGTTAACCTTGTTGTGAAGATACTGAAATTTTTCCTGCAATCGGCGCTTGTCCAGCTCTTGTGGAGAGCTTCCATTCTATCAAAAGAAACCTAGTGAAACACAAAGGCATCAAACTCATGGATGGAAAGACACTGAACAGATCATACTACTAGTGGTCTGATGTGTCCAACTTCTGGCAGTCCTGTTCCTGCTGGCTGAGATAAAATTGACTGACAGGTTTAGTGTTTTATTATCTCCTGTCTTGAAGCGCAACCTGTGCCGCATTCCGGCCTGGAGCACCCATCACTCCCCCACCTGGATGTGAACCTGATCCACAGAGATAAAGACCTTTCACTGGTGTTTTGTACCCTGACCTGTTTTATAAAAGCTTAAAGTTAAATTCTGCCTTCTATGTTATGTGCTAGCTCAAAAATTATTGTGCACTCAGAATTGGGAAGCCGTTAAATTCACAAATTTTTCCATAGTCAGGAGTTTGAATGCAATCAAACATACAAAGAGGACATAAGAAAATAAACTGGTCCTTGAATGAATACATGCATTTGATCAACATATGAGAATGGATCACATTTGAGTTGCACAAGAGGCTAGGAATACACTTTCAGAGGCTCTTTAGTATGAGGAAGTTTTGATTTAGTTCTTCATCATCACATCCAGTTACATCCTACAGAGGTTTTCCAAAAATGAACTGTGTTGTACATCATCGTACCATCCTTTGATAGGTCGAAGAAGGAAAAGGCTATCCAGTCCCATTGCTCCATGGAAAATATTACCTCCTGTAACCCCCATTTGCAACACATCAGCACTGAGAAAGTGTCATTTCAAGAGTCAACAGGCAAGCTCCTATGTAGTTATAACAACAATCTATAGTAACAAAGCTAAAACTTATGGAGTACTTTGGTGGCAGGTATGTCCACAAAAATAGAAATTTACCCATAGGTGAAAGGAAGTGTGGTATCAAGGTTTTTCTTAAAACTCATATCCCCAGATCTCATGAATCACCCGACTTTAAGGTCCAATAATATCAACATTTCCATCAAACGTAGCCAGACTTGTAAAATTATCTATTGTAGCATGGAAATGGACTGCTGCAAATGATGATCCAAATAATTATGTAATATCCTTGACAATTGTGTCTTCATAGAGTTTCGCTTTACATGAAATCAGCTTCTTTGACCTTGACTGGAATAGCATTAGTCTAGCATAGAGCCCAAAAGAATATGACACTGAAATGATGAGCATTTTAGTTCCTCGGTGAAGGGATGCAGGAATATTGTCCAAGGCCAACTAAATACAATCTTAGACAACAAACATAATAAATCTAAAGTTGTAAAGAACTCCTGCATTCGATTGTGATATGCCAAGTTGACAGTAAGAGCAGGGACATCCTGATAGGTTGATTTGACCATGTCTAGAGAAAAAAATTGAGTTTTATCAAAGACTGAATTCAGAAGGAATTTTGAGAATGAGAGGTATGAAGCAATAGAATGATTCCCAACAAAAACTTGTAAAAGAGGTCTTGCTGCCATGTGCCATCCAGAAGAATGGCCAGCTTGTACTTCAAAGTAAAATTCTTATGAACATCCATCTTAGGTTTCTTTTCAACATTAGTTTTAATGATCCTTTCTCCAGACTGAAACCAGAAAACTCTTTACAACATGACAGTGTATACAAAGAACTTAAGCTTAATATATGCTTGACCTGTCAGTCCAAAGACACGTTCTAAGTCTGGAGGAGTTAGCATTTCGTAGTCGATGATGGAAGAGCTGAAACCAGGAGCATATTCATCGACTAGATTGAAGCAACGCTTTGCAAAAGCTTCCTGCTCAAAATGAAACAAGGATTTAACATTACTAAATCAAATGTCTGGTACAGCCTATTTTCTATTGGACACAAGCAAATTAGCTCATGAAATTATAATGATCATAATCAAGCTAACGTGAACAGGGTTGAGATTAGACAATGCTATAGGCCAGGACACCAACATAAAGTAGTGCTTTAGAGAAGATTCAGGTCATTCTTTAGCTAAAACTAAATTTGTTGACCTGCAAGTGGAGCCATTAGAGTAGCAACAGACCACTCTAGGTCCTTTTGTGGCGTATAATGTAAATTTTGTAGCAAATTAATTCATTTTCGCTTTGAAAACTAGTACTTTTGGTAATCGACTTTATTGCAATTTCATTCTACTATTCAAACTGCTATGGTAATTGTTTCGACAACTTATCCTTTCCAGATGTGTGTTCCACATACCATCAGCTTTTTCGATCTTTTGTCGCTTCACAGAAACTCAGAAAAGAATAACATGAACCGGCTATCATCATTACAGGAGCTAATATGCTTGCACTTCAATTCCAAGGCTTTTATATCTATTTATCAGACCAGCACCAATTAGAGAAGAAGTCCCAGCTTGAGAGCTAAATTGCAGAGTCAGATTTTAGAGAGTTGGGAATTTTGGCCAAGAACTTACAAATTTTACTGCAATGCTGACAGGTCAAAGCTGCACACTTTATAATTTGGCTACGATATGGAAGAAGTTAACTGTAAAGATGGCAAGTGCTTGATTATATGAAAGGAAAATCAGCAATTGTCAATTAACCTTTCCAAAGAACATTGTACCCATTAGTCTCAACTCTCAAGATATTCTGTGGCAGAATTTATAACAGCAGAGCATACCCTAATGGCTGGGTCTTCCCAGCTTCCTTCTTTCAAATGATAAGGAGTATACTGCACAAACATATTGATGACGTGTTTGCCTGGTAGAAAAACAACATGGTCAAGCCTAGCACTAAAGTGGGCTCAAGGGCATTTTCTACAATGGACATCAGGAAAATAAAGATTGTAAAAAAGAAGTTATCTGGTATTCGGCAAAACATTTATGTTTAATAACATTATGAACAAGCCTGAAACGCAGACGTTGGTTATGCATAGTGCTCAGATTCTCTGACTATAATTGAGATATGATCAAAACTGGAAGCTACAGGTGAAATTGTCATTTAGTACGAAACACCTTGGTTTTCCTCAAAGAAGGCACAATGTTTACAGCTGTATCTTTTTTTGTTCATGAATTACAGAGTGGACATGGCACAGACAAAGACCACGGTTTTCCTCAAAGACAATACAATGCCTAGGATTTATCTTTTTTCTTCTATAAAGTGTTCACTTGTTAACATTTGAACGGATAGTTATATATCTGATTGTAAGAATGTCACATGACTTCTGTAAATAGATTCTTCAAGAGTAGGATCAGTTAAGTACTAGCACAAATACACTATGGACACAGATGTGGTCTTGAACTGGAACATGTAACCTAGAGTTGTTACACAGAAAAATTTCGGAGAGAAATTGAATAGGTAGGAGGAAGTAAACTTTAAAACAGTTGACTTTATTGAAGTTATGTCAGTAGATCGCAAATGTATCGTGTCTTAACTAGTTGTCTGCCGGCCTTCTTGATCTGTTTTACTAGTGGCTTTTTGCTCTTTTCATGCAGTGATTTTCTCACAAGAAAGGTACTAATTTAGGTTGATTGTTTCCTGGTGTCATAGCAGTTTGGTATATGATGCATCATGAAAAAATAAATGGTTTGAACAGTACCATGAAACAGTAGATGTTCACAATGATGCATCTATGACCAAGGAGGTGCATGTTCATGTGATCCCACTTCAATCTCTGTGTGCGCCAGCACAACCAAGATTGCAAATTTTTCCTATTGAAACATGATAAAGAGGATTTTGCTGATTCTTTCAACTAGTGATCATTTTCAAATTAGGGGTGGGTTGTCTTTTCTATTTTCTATTCTCCTTTCACAGAATTTTAGCAACATCCATAATATAGAATTGGAATTTTTGTACTAGAGTCTGCTCACCACAATGCCAGTCACAAACCTGGCGGAGAGATTGTATTGTCTAGAGCAGAGGGGATAGTCATCTCAATAAAAGGTCTCAAAGATGGATATCCATTTAGAGCATCACGATTTGCTGTATCAATGTCATCCATGCTGCATCCATTTGAAAAAAATGGCATCATATCATATTGAAAGGATGATGTCTGAGCTCATAGATGTTATGCAGATTATTTTGACAAAAAAAGCTTTGCATCAAAGTTAAAGCAAAATCCTTAGCTTTTAGCTGTTGAAAAAGAAATGTAAAACAGTATTGTACAAAATGACGTATAGAAGGAAACTTGGTAAAATAAACAACTACAAGAACTAAAAAGTCAGAGCCTCAAAAAAATAAAATAGAGACTGTTCATTTATCCATAGAGGCAGATATGTCGGATGATGTCCGATATGTCGGAGCCACCTGTTAGCCATTCCCAAGTATTTTTGATGTAAGAAACATTGCAATAGAGTCATCGCCAAACACAAGCTAACAATGAACATAAACATGATCACAGAAATTCTTTTTCCATTTGATCTTGAGGAAAAGGATCAGCTATTTCCAATAATATAGGAGATGCGACTGGAAAAACAGTATTAGACTTAAAAATCTTCTCAACCTCTTCATTTTCTACTGTAAGATTGTCCCTTCCACTTCATTGCATGAAACTTCAGTAGGCACCACTTATGCATCCAAGTTTTACTATAATACTATTCAACAGCCAGACTACAAGATCCAGAGTTAAGACAGATAGCATTGAACTGTAATGGTCATCTTGCTTTGCAGAATCAATTGTCCACATCATCATTGTTGATTTGTAGACCTTGCCCTTTAGGCTTCCGTTCCATACAATAACTTGTTTGAGAATTTTCCAATTCTACAAGCTGGTACTGTCGTGTTACTAGATTTTTCTAAAAGTAATTACACACACTCCTTGCAGTTGTATCTGCAATGAGAATGGGCATTGCTGCAGACACCTGCAAAACTTTACCATTTGAGATCATTTCAATGCTAACGACATTTTCTTACCTTTTCGCTGCTCAATTTTATTACTATTTTTATGTAAAATTCTAAATGCTGTCCTTATTATGGCAAAATCTGAATTCAGAACTTTCTACTAGACATGCATTTGAGTGCTTTTCTACCTCTAGCTCAAAAGTTTTCTGACATTTTATTTCCAAATCATTTGTAATATTTTGTAAGTTCTGATTTGTTTAGTCTATTCTCATTTGCCGCATTATAGTATTATACTGTTTCTATTTGGCTGGTATATTATCAGTATATCCTGATGTCTGGAATGATTTACTTACCACAGACACATGCATGTACATGGTACATGGTAGAGCCCCTGCTGTATCTGCCTTTGTGCTTGAGTTTTTCCAAATGTGAGGATGCGACAAAACGACTTAGTCTTTTCCCCGGAATAGATCTTGACTTAAAGCCACAAGGGATTACTGAGACTCCATCCAAATCTTGTTAACTTGCCATTTATTTTTTAGAAAAATTTACCAAATAGCCACTAGTCATACAATCATAAGAATTGATCTATAAAGTTTTTATTCTTTGCAATTTCTTGAGGATCAAGCTTGTAAATAGGTATGAGACTTGCAGACAGGATGTCAGCTATACAAAAAAAGCTCTAAGCAAGGCAGTACAATATCATGTGAGAACATAAATCATATTTCCAATATTCAAAATTTTGGAAACTCCATCTTGCATGATAAACAAAAGAAAGGCAAGGCAAGGACATAAATAAAAACTGTAACAGTGTGACCAAGTTCAAAGCACTTGGGAGAAAATTTTGATTTGAAAGAAACCTTTAAGGCTCTGGTTGTCCATAGATGAGAGCAAAGTTAAAGGATTCACCTATCGGTACCAAGGTGAATTGTTCCTCTGTGCTCCAAACCGGGATTGGTACCACTGTGCTCGCGTGCTCGAAAATGTGGAAGGTCATCGACAGCTAAATTCAGCTTTGTTGTTCCCTGCAGAATTCAGACTGATTAATTTCGCTTTTCAGTAAAAGTTAACAGAAGTAAACAAAACATATTGACAAGCACAACAGGAAGAGAAGCAAGCAAATCAGAATTACTGATTTGTAATCAATAGATTTGATCCTTCTCAGAACATCTTCAGACAGAACATTCTGTGACAGCAGCTTCTGCAAAAGGCCAAAATTTTGAATCATTATTACTTGGTGAGATAAGCTAATATGTTGGAGGTGCATTTCTTTGAAAGTAACAGAGCCTTATATAATTAACAGAACAATTCAGTGTAGACATGAACAATTCCAATTATATGGTGGCTGTCCTTCTGGATTACGTTCATCTTAGACAAGCAGGGCCATTGAGAACTTTCTGGAATTTGGGACCCACACACCAGAAATGTTACGGCAGGAGTAGCATTGGAGAGGACCTGATCTGCCTCAATAAGTGTTCCATCAGCTAGCTTAACCTGGCAACCAGCAATCAGTAAGTATAAAGAACCCAAGGAAAAGAAGGAAAGTGCAACTTATGCAGCAGCAGTGCTTTTTGAAAGTATAGCAAAGTGCCAAAATTTTACATTGTGTCTCTGAACATTCTAACAAACATAAGTATTGGACAGTACATAGAGAATCTAATGCTTTCCTGCATACTTACCCCATTCAAAGATGTGGAAATTCCTCCGTCTTTTTCCAGTTGTTGAACAGAGAATTCAACCACCTGTGATAGCAATGATATGATAATAAGAGAAATACAGCTTTGTTGAAAGTTATGACCAAGACATCACACAAAGAACACAGAATAGAGAGGAGAAAGCAAATAGATTGATAAAGCACTGAGAACGACCATAATAAGTGGAATAACAACCACAAGAATCAACTAATAAATGATTCATATCAACCAGCTCATCGCCACCCAACAGACCATGATGACTACCCTTCAGACTCTCCACACGTCCATTTCTACCCTTTTTGATCATCTTCTTCCTCCTATCGCTTCTGCTCCACTGTCCATTGCTCCTTCTGTGCCTTTATCTAATCCGTCTCCTCCTTCCTCCACTATTCTTCCGTCATCTACAGCTGCTCATGCTGCCCCCCTGGTTCGTGATTTTCGTGATAAAGTTACGCTTTCCATTTATCATGGTTCTTCTGATGGTAAGGAATTGCAGAATTGGTTCTTTCGCTTGGAGTCGTCTTTCCAGCTTGCTCCTCGCATGCTTCAACAACAACTTCAGCTCACTGCGCTACACCTGCGCTTTGACTTGGTGGCGTGCACATCAGTCCTTGCTTGATGCTTCTACTACTTGGGGGCTGAGTCTAAAGTGGCTATCCATTCTACGATGATCGATCTGACTTGGTTTTAGTCTCAATTGCATCTCTATCGACAACTCACACAGACGGGTACGCTTTTGGACTATATTGAAAAGTTTGTTACATACTCTTATCTGTTATCTGATCTTCCACTTATTGATATTATTGGTCGTTATATTTCTAGCAAACACCATTCTTTACGCTATGATGTTCAATCTTTTCAACATGCTACATCGCTTGCTTCTACTTTACAGCATAAATATCTTGACCAACAACCCTCCTTTCACTCTCGCTCCTTGTCATATCCTCTATTTTCTTGTTCTTCCCCTTATGATGACCCTCCTCCTGCTCCTCCTGATACTTCAGCTGAGTGTTTGCCCCAGTTAGCTTATGCCACTTGGTCTGGCACTGTGGGCCCTCCTCATATCCGTTTACGTGTTCGTATATCTGGACACAAGTTCATTGCCCTTGTTCATTCTGATAGCACTCATTCTTTTCTTAGCCAGTCTGTTGCTGCTCACATCCACAACCCCACTATTCATGTTTCTCCGACATGTTGAGGTCACTAGTTCTCATTTTCTTCAGAGTACCTCTATGTTTCATCTTCTTCCTTATCAAATTAGTACCTTTTCTGGCCAAGTTGACTTTTATGTGCTTCCTCTTGAGTTTTATGACTTGATCCTTGAAGCTGACTGGTTTGCTTCCTTGGTGGATGTTACTATTACTGCACAACGGATTTTTGTCTTGGTTGACAAGACTCCCTGTACTTTCCTTGGTATTGATTCCACTTTTGATTATTCTCTTATTTTTGCTAAGCAGTTCGCTCATAGCCTTCCCAAGGCACATTGTGCCACACTTTTATGTGTTCAATTCGCTACTTCTCTGCCCCCTATTACGCCTTGGCCATCTATTATTTCGGATATACTCACGACATACACTTCTGTGTTTGCCAAGCCCTTTACACTGCCTCCATTAGTTTTTGTTAATCATCGTATTTATCTTATTCCCAGTGCCATCTGACTTCTCGGGGCACCCTATCGTATGTCTCACTCTGAACAAGTTGAGGTCCAAGGTCAATTCTTCGACTTTTTACGGCAAGGCCCCATCTTTCCTAGTCAAAGTCCTTTTAGAGCTCTTGTCTTATTAGTTAATAAGAAAGATGGCACTACGCATCTACATATTGATTATCGAGCAATTAATCATCTTATTATTCATAATCAATACCTAATTCCTCACATATATGATTTATTTGATCGCTTGGGTCAAGCTCAGACTTTTCTATGGTTGATTTACATTCTGGCTACCATTAGATTCGTATTCATCCTAGTAATGATTTTAACGGCACAATATCACTTGATCCTTCTAAAGTCCATGCTACCCTCTAGTGGCCCATACCTACAGATGTTCATGATATTCATATGTGTTTAGGACTTGCTACACATCTACGTAAGCCTGTCCCTTATTTTTGCTACTATTGCTCATTTGCTTCACTCTTTACTTCATCAAGGTGGTAAGTTTGAATGGACTTCTTTATCTCATGATGCTTTATCTCGGTAACCTGCTCTTCTTACTACTCTTACTACCATTTTACCTGATTGGTTTGATTTGCTTCCAGCTATGTATGGAACTTGTCCCGATTTTAGCTCTATTTATCATACAACTATTCTCCTTCGTCTATTTGCCATCAGATTTACTCTCTTGTTGATCATCGTTTATATCACTACGGCGCATTGTGTTTCCCTAGTCTTCCTGATGTTCAATCTCGTTTATTGCATGATGCTCATTATCAGACGTCTTTTGCTCGTTTGAAACCTTACTTTTATTGGACACGCATGACATCTGTCTTAGTCGTTTTTATTCAGTAGTGTACATTCTGTGCTTGTAATAAGTCCTCACGGTCTAAGCCTCCTGGTCCTCTTCAGCATTGGCCTATTCCCCACCGCCAATGCACTGCTATCTCCATGGAATTTATTTTAGGCTTACCTCACTAACACCATTGCCTTGATACTTGTTTTGTTGTGATTGAGCGATTTTCCGAACAGTCACATTTCATTCCTGTTCGTTATGGCTTCACAGTGCGCCCACATATTCTTATCTGACAATTTTTGTATTCATGGTCTTCCCAGTTTTATTCTACCAGACCTTAATGCTCGTTTTACTTTTGGGTTTTGGACCGACCTTAAGCGTATTTTGGATATTACCCTTTTTATGAGGACTTCTTAATCTACTTGCCCCAGAATTTCTAATGAGGAGGTGCAGAGGCTGATGGACATGTACGGGCCTGCTGGTACATCCACCCAACCAATGAGACCAGCACAGACTTTTGGTCAGGGATCAGTAGCAGAGGAAGACGCAGGGCCTAGTACAGGAGCAGGCGTAGCACAAGCAAGGCATGGCTTAGGTGCAATACATGGTCCAACAAAGGCTACTCTAGTTCTATCCATAGAAGTAGGGCCTAGTTCAAGTCCATGAGTATCAGATGATCATGTTCGATCAGTGGCAGCAGGCCCTTCCCGTCCCTCGTTGTCATCAGCAGCAGATGCACCACATGCTTCGACAGATCCTACCAGAGAGGGGGACACAGATCCAACACTTGACGTTGCACGGTCAGACACACCCACAACTCACCCATCCGCCGCATCCTCAGGGCATGCTACACCACGAGCTCCCTATGTACAGCAGAGAGGGGTTAGGCCCAAGCAGCAGACTCTAGATCGTTGTGGGTGGCAGAGTGTTAGAATCCCCATAGTTGATTCGGTCATTGCTAAAGCACAAACAGGTGACGAACACTGCATTGCCACCCAACCATAGAGGTACTGCCACCTCACCCCCATGCACTAGTTGGCTAGTTCTTTTACGAGTGGCATCCCTTTTGTCGTTGCTGACACTTTGTGAGCAGATTACAATAGTAGATGCTACATGGAGGACTTCCAGGCGAGAGGCACTGCGAGGTAGGATGCTCCGCCATGAGGAGGAGACCATCACGCGGGAGCTGAGTTCCATTCACACAGCATGGCAGAGGAAAGAATCTTGTCTCCTAAAACTCTTTGGATGTGTTTTATTTTGCAAGTATTGCACTTTTTGCATGTGGCTGATGGATGTTCTGTGGTAGGTATGGATGCACGATAATGAGTGATGGATGGAGCGACATTTGTTGGTGATCCCTCATCAATGTCTTGGTTTCTTGCCCACTTGGCACAGTCTTCCTACGTGGAGTGGATGCCACTCTAGGTGGTGCAGCCATCACAGCCGACTTCATATATGAGGCTATGAGAGATGTCATTGATGACATTGGGGCAAAGCACACGTGGTTCAAGTTTTCACAGACAACGCCACGAACTGCAGGCAAATGGGAGGGATTTTGATGAGGAAGCACCCCAGCATTGTGTGGACACCATGTGTTGTATTTTGCATAGATCTGCTCATCCATGACCTCTGTGCACTTCCATGGATCAGACATGTATAATTTTTTCATTTGCTTTACTATCTTCCTTGAAGTTATGGACTCGGCTCATTACATTCGCCGCGTCCATTTATATTTACTTTACTTTATGCATAAGCAGGCCTTGGGCCCTTGGTTATTCATTAGTGACACTTAGACTATATGGTTGGCCTTTGGCCTTATCACTCATTATTAGGCCATTTGGACATATTACTGGAGAGTGGGGGCCTTCTTGGAGGGCGCACTATTTTCCCTCCCAGTTGGGCCCTAGCCACCGGAAGCTTCCTTTTAGGGCTTCCTCTTGGCCATAAGTAGGGAAACTGTGTCATTCGTTATTCAGCTGATGATATTGATCTCTCTCTTTAGTCTCCTTAATCTCTCTCTTTCCTGCTTTCTAGGGTTAAGTCTTGCTTATGTGCTGCTTTCATAGCTTAAGTCTTGCTTATGTGATGCTTTCATAGCTTAGCTCTAGATCGGCTGTGGCTCTATTCGTAACTTGGTATTAGAGCACTTTCCTGTGCACTGCTTTTTCAGATTTAGTAGAGGCTGTCCAGCGCCCTACTAACCCATCACTTTTGCCGATTTTTTCATCAGATTTCCATCGTTTTTTCAGATTTAGTAGGGGCTGTCCAGCGCCCTACTAACCCATCACTTTCGTCGATTTTTTCATCAGATTTCCATCGTTTTTCCAGATTTGGTAGAGGCTGGCCAGCGCCCTACTACCTTGTCACTTTCGTCGATTTTCTCCACCGATTTGCTGCCCATTTCGTGGCTTGATTGGAGGCTGTCCAGCGCCCTACTTCGTCACCATTTTCAGCGGTTTTCTCCTTTTTTTTCAGGTTACGTGCAGATTTTGGTAGCTATTGCCCAGCGCCCTACTACCTTGCCATCTTCGACGGATTTCTCCACCGATTTGCTGTCCATTTTGCTGATTGTTTGGAGGCTGTCCAGCGCCCTACTTCATCACCATTTTCAGCGGTTTTTCCATCATGTTGCAGGACATTTGTGGATCTTACTAGCTGCTGTCCAGCACCCATTTTCAGCTTGGATCTTCAGCTCTCTCTCTCTCTCTCTCTCTCTCTCTCTCTCTCTCTCTCTCTCTCTCTCTCTCTCTCTCTCTTTAGCCTCTTATCCAAAAATCACCCAATTCCATAATCGTTTGCTAATCCAAATTGCCAAAATCCTATAGCCTGTTCATCGCTGCCCCAGCCCTTCCGACTTGTCACTTTCGCCTATTATTTTATCCGTTTCAGCCATCTTTCACAGTTTATCAAAAGGCTCTCCAACGCTCATCCTCAACCACATTTCACGGAATTCCGACTTTGTTTGATATTCCAATTTGACATTTCCCTCCTGGCTGTCCAGCGCATTTTTACAGCCTTCATTTTCACTTTTTTCCATTTGTTGATTGCTGCCCTTTCTTAGTTGTCAAAATATTGGTTTTAATAGACTAATTTGGGGTGACGACAAGAGTCCGCTCCCTCAAGTTTTCGTCTATACCTTCCACTATCATTATGGCACATTCACCTACCTCGAGTGAAACTATTAAGGAAAACTTTTTCGATCAGTTTCGATGCATGGATGATACCCTTCTGGCCTCATTCTTCGCTTCGATACAATTATGACCGGCTTTGCTACTATGCAGTCACATATTGATTCTTTACAGCCTCATGGTCCTGGACAAGCTCCTGTCTTTCCTTCATTTAGGACTTCCCCTCCAATTGGATTTCCATCTTCTTCTATTAGTCAGCCTGGTGGTGGACCATTCATTCCGCCTAACCCACCTCCTGGTTTCTTTCCACGTCCCCCAGTTCCTGAGCCACACTTTGCTCGAGACTTTCGTGATAGGGTACAGCTTGCTACCTATTCCGGTTCCTCTGACGGGAACTTATTAGAGAATTGCTTTGTTGAGCTTGACACATTTTCAGATCTACCCTAAGACTGATTCTCAGAAGATCCAGCTGGCTACTTTACACTTAGATGGACGCGCTGCCACGTGGTGGCGAGTTTATCGAGCTGATCCTGATCGGGAAGGGCCCTCCTTATATGGCATACCTTTCGCCGTGACCTCCGTCATGCTATGATTGATCCTCAGTGGCTCGACCGCCGATGTGATACATTCCGTAGTCTCACTCAAACCAGTGACCTTGCTTTTTATACAGATCAATTTATGGAGCTTTCTCATCTTTTCACTACCGGCCACTGAGCTTATTTCTCGCTATATTGCTGGGCTTCGTGGTGCCTTACGTTACGATGTTTCTTCCTTTCGTCCTCCCACACTTGTTGAGGTGATGTCTCTTGCCAGTACTTTACAGCACAAGTACTCTGACACCCTTCCTTCCCGCTTCTCCCAACCCCGTCCTTTTGCTTCATCTTTTCTGCTATGTCCACCCCTACACCTGCCCCTTCAGTTCCAGCTCCTTGCATTGTCCCTTCGTCTCCTCGTCCTCTGACCCCTTGACCTGCTTTTGTCCGACGTTACACGTCTGCAGAGTTTGCTGACCTTCAAGACCCTATATCACACAGTTTGAGCGAGTTGCCTGATTTACTTGAGATAGTTATTGATCTGCTTGAGCTCGTCATTGTATCCCATAGTGAGTCAGAGTCACATATACAGGTTCCTACTGATGCTGATTCACATATACAGGTTGCGGCTGATATGGTCCTTGATACTGATATAGCATGCTGTGATACTATTGATGATGTTGTTCCATGCTTTGATATTGTTGTTGAGTACTTTGATGCTACTCGTGTTCCTGAGCGCCATGCTATAGATGTTGTCGCCTATGCTCCTTATTTAGATATTATTCATGGGTCTAAAGTTTCAGATGCTTTGGCTACTCCAGTAGATCTCCATATGGCATATGACTGGTTCTCTTCACTTGGTACTGTTGCTGTGGATCTCTCTCAGCAGACACTTTCCTTTACTCATGCTGGTCAGCATCATTTACTTGCTGGTATTGATTCCCAGGGTGACTATCAGTTGGTTACCGGGAAGCAATTTATGCGTAGCCTGCCAAAGGCTCAGGATGCAACTCTTCTTTCCATTCAGAGTACATCAGTTGCTGCTTCACTTTCACCATCCGTGGGTACTCTTCCTCAGGCCGTATACCTTGGTGGTATTTCTACTATTGCTTTTGCGCATACCTCAGATAGCCCTCCTGGTTCGGTGGTTGGTGCAGTATCCTCTCCACTGATCTCTATATCTCCATCTCTTGAGTCCGTTATGGCCGTCCACGTTTGATGGTTATTGCTCATATGTGCTTTGATACTCATCCCTAGCTACACATGGATATTGATCCGCTGCTTGCTACTGATGTTGGAGATCCTGTTCCGCATTTCAGTGCATTTCTTCTATTCCTCACTTGTGCGCCTGGTGTGTACTTTGGGATTACACTTGCGGCCAGTTCCGATGGGTCATCCAATTCTCCATCCGTTTTTGGTGTATCCTATGATGGATTGGTATGTCCATATGAGGTCTTTCTGGATGAGTTTTTCGGCTACAGTTTTCCAGTTGAGGCCTCTACTATTTCTAGATTTGTTGCTATTGTTTTTATGCATCATGTCTTTTTAGATGATGCATTGATTTCTTGGACCTTCTGGAGCTTTTGGCATGCTGCTCTTTTCGTGATAGGGGCCTTGAAGGTACCGTGTGCCATTGGTACTTCTCATTCATGGGCCTTATGGATACCTTGGGCTTTTGACCATGCTGTTGCACGTTTCTCCATTTTAGCTATCCTTTGTCAGGGTGATCTCTTTATGAACCATGTTTCCTGGCATATCGCTTGATTTTCCATGCTATTACAACGTGCCTGTCATCTTGCTTATGTTCCTATTCCTTGGTGCTGGTCTTCCGATGCTGCTATCTTTTCTTGGGGCACCTATATCACTGAGTTTGCACATAACGTGTATGATGCGGCTATTCGAGATGAGTGTCCATCCCTTTTCCAGTTTCCTTATTGGCTTCCTGTTGTTGATGCAGTTCTACCTTCTCGGGCTTTTTGGATACCTTGATATGATGTCCCTATCTTTTGGGCTGATCCTCTACTATCTTGGGCATTACGGATACCTTGGCATTCCTGGTTGCTGCTTGATCATTCTACTTCTGATGGGCGGTCTGAGGTCCTTAATAGGATCCTTGAGGATTATTTACGCCATTTTGTTACTCCTTCTGGGAAGGATTGGGATCAGCATTTATGTTTAGCAGAGTATAGCTATAATAGCTCTGTTAGTACCAGCACAGGTGTCTCACCATTTTTCTTATCTCATGGCTATGCACCTCTTTTACCTGGCATTCCTCTCCCTCCTGAGGATACACCTCTCACACTTGTATCTTTTCTATTAGGTGCTCGAGAGCTTATTACCCGGGCCAGTTCTCATTTACAGCATGTTCAGCAGTGTTGACAGACCTCAGTTGATCGTCACCGCCGCCATGTTGAGTTTCAGCTTGGAGATATGGTTTATCCACGCCTACCGTTTGCACGTCATCATTTTGTCCAGGGCCATGCATCTACTGAGAAGCTTGCACCACGTTATTATGGGCCTTATCGCATTTTGGAGGTTCTTAGTCCAGTTACATATCGCTTACAGCTTCCTACTTTCGCATGCGCCTGTGATGTATTCCATGTCAGTCTATTACGTGCTGCTATTGCTGATGACGCTCCTTGTGATGCTGACTTTCCTACTGCTCCAAAGTTATTTCCATTTTTACCTGCTGCTATATTACAGGTTCATCTATACCATAGTCGACGCCGCCGGCAAATTCAGTTTTTGGTCCAGTGGGATGGTCGTCCCATTGAGGAGGCCACATGGGAGCCTATTGATGTCTTTTATCATACACCATCACTTGCGGATCAGGCTCGTGATCTCTCTCTTTCTTGCTTTCTAGGGTTAAGTCTTGCTTATGTGTTGCTTTCATAGCTTAAGTCTTGCTTATGTGATGCTTTCATAGCTTAGCTCTAGATCAGCTGTGGCTCTATTTGTAACTCTTGACACTTGTTCTCTGCTCCTGAACCTGTCTCGGCGGTTTTCTAAACTTTCTACTAGATGCTTATGTTGCATATCATTTCTCAGGCCATGTGTGTGGTCAGTTTCATCACCAAGAAGAGGCGCGTGCTAGCCCTTTCCCGCACCTAACCTGAAGAAGCCAGAACCCAATTCCTTTGCCTACTACTTCTTGGTCCTAGAGCGACTACTAGTAGTACAAGACCCCTTGCAGAGGATGGCTGCTAGTGATGGCTTCTAGGACTTTAGAGGTTTCAATGCATATGCGATACATTTCCAAAACACTATGTTTGGAGAGGAGTTCTGGACATGTTCACCGGATCTTGTGAGCACTGAGGATCCTGCGACCCATTTTTTATGCACCTAGTAGACCGTGAGGGGTGCACTCTAGGTCTCATAGCATTCAAGGACTGCACCGGTGAGGGGATTCAGAGTTGGCCTTGGATGAGGACAGGTATGACTCTTCAGTGTCTTGTACTTCATCTAGCTCAAGTTTGTTGCGTTTCTTTTATGATACGACGCACTGATGATTGTAACATGTTTGTCGCAGGAGGGAGGACATCTTGCAGATCTAGGAGGCCAAATGGGACTACTTCCACTGACCCATCCATGTCATAGCCCACATGTTGCACCCCTTGTGGCACTCTACAAGAAATTTGGACGATCCGAAGCTGCATGTAAGATGGGTGGAGTACACTGAGAGTGTGTGGTCGAGACTAGGTACATGTGAAAAATTGCTTATTAGTCATATATGTAGTCAATGGATGTGTGTGAATTCAGTGGACTAATGCATGCCATAGTTCTTTTGCGAGCAGGCGTGCTGCTCAGGAACATAGCGCGATAGTTTGGTGAGTTTTGAGCGCTTCCAGTGGCCATTTGATCGAGAGCAGTGTTAGCTGAGGGAGGATATGATGAGGCCCGTGACATAGTGGAGCATGCGGCAATTGGCCGAGAGAGTCCTTTCACAGGACTGTTCAGCATCCTAAACAACCTTGGTATGACTCTGACTGTCCTCTCCTTCATCAACAAGTTATCCAGTGTCAACCCCCCTATCTCGTCCATGATATCCTGCACACATACCGCGGGGTCCTCCGCAATAAAAAATGCACCTATAACACGAACAAGGGAAAAAGGCTTATTAATCTTCTTTCCAGTTCCTCTACTGGTGCGTTTTAGCATGCCTTAATCCCTCGCTCTCCACCCCCCTCATTGACCGATCTCCATATCTGGATTGAGTATGCCAGCACTTTATAGACCTTACCCGTTGATACCCCAATTGTTATCTCTCCTTGTCCCTCTGAGTTTTCGTTATTCACTGCTGATATGGTTCTCATAGCCATTAAGAAGTTAAGAACTCGGAAGCGCCCATGACATTGATGACCTAGAATCTGAGCTCCTCCATGCTCCTGACACACTGCAACCAGTGCTATCCACTCTCCTTAACCAAGCAGTTATTCACAGTTTTCCCTCTTCCTGGTGTACTAATATCATCCACCCCATCCAAAAGAGCGGGGATCCCATGAAACCTGATAATTACCGCACTATCATGATCGGACATATCATTGCTAAGCTCTATGGCACCATTCTACAGTTAGTAGTGAGTACAGAGGCAGAGACTTGTAGACTTCATGCTTTGGGACAACTATCAGACAAGATGGTGGGATCAGCTGTAATCTAGGTGACATACTTATTGCTATACTGTTATATGCTGACGATGTGGCTTTAGTCTCACCGACTAGAGAGGGACTCCAAAGACGTTTGGACAGCTTACATACTTTTTGCGCCCACTTGGGATTGAATGTGAATATATTGAAGACCAAAGTGATGGTCTTCAATACTTCTAGAGCCGTCATGCAGCATCAGGATTTTCCTTGATGGTTAGGAGTCAAAATCAAGAGTCGAAATATTCGAACTACCTGCGAACCTTGTCTTAAAGGCAAGATGACTCGTACACCTTTCAGCAAAGATGTTTTTAAAGCAACCAAGGTACTGGAGATTGTACATTCGGATATCTATGGACCATTCGGGGTAATGTCTTTAAGTGATGCAAAAAATTTCATCACGTTTATTGATGACTTCAGCAAGTTCATTGTAGTATACTTTATTCGTACAAAATCAGAAGATTTCGAGAAATTCGTTGAGTATACCAATTGGGCTGAGAAGTAGACAGGCAACAAGTTGAAGCAAATTCGTACAGATTGTGAAGGTGAGTCCATTTCCAACGAGTTCAAAACTTTATTTACTAATGAGGTATTATGCATATGAAGACTGCATCATACACATCTCAGCACAATGGAATTGCAAAACGAAGAAATCGTACACTAATGGAAGCTGCCAGGTGTATGATGGCTTATGCAAAAGCACCGAAGCAGTTGTGGGCGGAAGCAGTTGCTATGTCGAACTATCTACATAATCGAATTCTGAAATCCAGAATACCAGACAAAACTCCTCATGATCATGAATTATGGTGGAAGTCGAAGCCAAATCTGGCTCATGTTCGGACATTCGGATGTGCAATTTATATGCACATACAAGACAAATTGAGAGAGAAACTCGATGAAAGACAGATTTAGGTTTTCTGGTAGGATTCGAGTTACATTCTTCGTACTATTGAGTGCACATACCCGAAATTGGAAGAATAAAAGTAGTTCGAGATGTCAAATTTGATGAGTCGAAGTACATAGCAGAAGGGTCATGCTTCCCTCGTCCAGCTTGAAAGATTTTGTTTTAGGAGTTATATTCATGATGCTCCCAGTAAGTGTCGTCTCTTCCACACTATGGTTACTCCTACAACTTTATATGCGGCAGAGGCTTGGTGTACATGTATTACCTCCTCGAATTAGTCCCGTATATCTCGACTCCAGACCTCCATGTTATCTCGGATGATTAGGGTTAAGCCCTCAGTCCCACACCAGATTATTACTGCTATTTTGTTGTTCCTCCTATTTTAGTGGATGCCCTTTTTAGGCTTATTATATATATCCAAAGAGTAATGACTCTCCCTTTTGACAGATATTCCTACCTTTTAGTCACATCCTTGAGATTACTCTATGACAGTGGAGTTCATTTCTCATGGTACTCTTAGACTGCACGCCTCTTGAACACATTTGGTATTTCAGCTTCTGATCTCCCAACAGGCACTCATGAGTACATTAGACGTTTCATTTATCGGGCTTATATCCAGCATACTTAGCAGGGGCAGTTGAGTGTCAAGCCAGATTTCTATCGGACATTTTCTGGAGTTTGATGGAGTAGGTTTTCCTATACGTGCACACTACCTTGACTATGGACTCTCACACTGTTTGCGGTTTACTCTTGTACAGTTTCGGGTTTCTTCCCACCAGCTTGCTATTGAGACTGGTCGTTACCATGGTACTCCACATGAGGACAGATTATGTCGGATGTATTGCTTAGGAGAGATTGAGTCGAAGGAGCATTTCCTTTACAGATGTTCGGCCTATTATGAGATTCGGGGACGTTATCATTGCCTTTTCAAAGATACACCCACTTTACGCCCTCTTATCACTTATGTGGGCCCTTATGATATACGAGATGTCCTTGTTACGGAGAGCCCAAGCTTTAGTGGATAGAGATACACAGCCTCAGATTACGGACTTTTCACCAGTCGCCGTCCCTGAGCAGAGTCAGTTTCAGAAGATGACACCGAAATTGACCTAGCTCATCGAGATCAAAGACAACGCTTGGCCTCAGGTATTACCATAGTCCGAGCACCTACGGTTACCAGGAGAGTTTGCCCTCAGAGGTCCCATACTAGACAAAGTCAGCGCCCACAGAGACGACAAAGACGACATCAACGCCCACCCTCTACTGCAGTATCATCTTTGGGGCCTCGTATCACAGACTTCTTCAGTGGTCTCAGCTGATATCACATACAGTGCTATCTCTACTTCTGTTTGTGTTGTAGTTATTTCCCCCCCCCTGCCCTGTCATAACCTCCCCCTCTGCATTGCAGATGACACCCCCCCCCCCCCCCACTGCCCTCGCTACCACTAGTGATACTGCCCTCGCTACCACTAATGATATCCCACCCCTCGCTGCCCTCGCTACAGCTGTGGACATCCCCCTTGCTGCCCTCGCTACTGATGTTGACTCCCTCCTCGCTGATGAGGCCTCCATCCTCTCTGATGTTGCCACCTCCATTCTTGATGGTGCTGTCATCTCAACGTTGCCTACCGTTGCTGTGGCACCCCGTTCCACCTCATCTTTCGGTTCTTCCTCTTGTTCTTGTTCTTCCTTCACTATTGCCCCCCCCCCCCTTCTCTCATCCTCTTCTTCCTCCACATCATCACACACACAGCCCCTCCATTTCCAACCCCCATTCTCTACACTCCCTCCAAATCAACTCTTTTCCTCTTGGGAAGCTTACCAAATGCGAGCAGATCTCCGATTCTTGAAGCAAGAACTTTCATAGATGAAAGAAGTCATGGTTTCCTTACTAAAGGAAAAGAACCTGTTGCAGTCCAAAGTCGCTTCATTGGAGCAAGTGATCAACACTAAGCAGGCCGCAACCTCGGAACCGACCACCACCATGATACAGGCGCTTGAGAGTAAAATTGAGCAACATAAAGATTCATGGGCAGCAGTCTTGAAGAAAGGCACCACACCTAGCGCCCCCATTTCCTCAATCATCTCAGCCACCATTTCTATGGATGACGACCTCACTTTTATCCAGGTGGAGGAGAGGCGTAAGGCCTTTCAGGCAGCCCATGACTCTGGCAAACGAGTCATTTATCGGATGGACGAGTCGCTTTCTTGATAGCGCTCCTAGTAGATCACAGTGCTAGGAATTTGGGGTGCCCGGGGGTGAGAGCACCCTGGGGCCCCATCCACATCACCTTCGGATTGGAGTGTGGAATTGTGCTGACATACACTCAACTTCTACGGCAGGGGATCTTGTTGATTTTATTACAAGCAGAGACATATTATTCTTCATGGAGACACACGAGAGCCCGAAGCGAGGACTTCTCTCTTTTCCTGGATATAGATGGGACTCAGTAGTCCGACGACCGACTAGATCTGCCAGTGGCCGTGGTTCAGGTGGGGTCGCCTGTTTATATAGAGAGACTCTTCATCCGAGTATTGACTTCATCCGACATGACGAGCAGGCCCGCTACATATGGACTCGCATCGTGGGTCAGGATATTGGTTTGGAGAGCGATCTTTTTATTGCAGCATGTTACTTTCCACCGGAGTCCTCGTCTTTTGCAAAGGGTATTGGTGGATCTCCATATCAAGACCTTTCCTCAGATATTATTAGATTCTCAGAGCGGGGGCATATTCTCCTCACAGGGGATTTTAATGCCCAAACATCTTCGAGACAGGCAGAGTTCTTCGACATCACTGACCAGCTGCGTGTTCGTGCCCTTGACGGTGATATGCTTGGAGTTACCAGGACCTCTGGGGATAGCTTGGGACCTACTAATCCATATGGTGAGCACTTACTACAGTTTGGAGAGGCACACGAGCTAGCCATTTATAATGGCTTACCTTGCTGGCCACGGTCAGACAATGCCACCCTCATAGTGGAGGACATAGTGTCGTTGACTATCTCATGGGGTCACCATCCTTTATACCCACAGTCTCTGACTTCCACGTCTCTCCCACCACCCTTTCTGATCACTCATTTCTCTCCTTCGATATTGGCCACCTTCCACCCACTCACTCATCTACACCATCCACGCTTACCCGCGCACCCACATACATATTTGATCTCACTTACATGCCTTTGTATTGTCAGTCCTTGGCTTCACTTTTACATTCCTTTCCTCATGACAGTCCAATCGACACCAAGGCTGCTTTCCTCACCACCTCTCTCCACACGGCTGCATCACTAACCCTCCCCACAAAACCCCATCCCAAAAAGACTCGCCACACACCTCGACCATTGCACCGTCCATGGTATGTGAACATTGGGAAGACCAAGGTTCTGGTCTTCAACACTTCACGAGCATTCATGCAGCGACAGGAGCTGACTTTGGGTGGACAGGTTTTAGAGGTGGTCCCTTCCTACACATACCTGGGGATCCTTTTCTTAGGTCCTATTTTTAGCATGAGACATATTACGAATGTTTAACGACAGGAGAGAAGGTTTCAAAGTAGTCAATATCATATCTCTGAGAGAAACCCTTCGCTACCAGACTATCACATTGCCTCAGATTCACACTGGGACAACTTAGGGTGTCTTCTCATCAGCTAGCTATTGAGACTGAGAGATTTCATGGTATTCCCATAGAGGAGCGGATTTGCCAGTTATGCCCTCTAGGTGAGGTGGAGTCTGAGGAGCACTTTATCTTCTGATGCCCTGTATACTATGAGATCAGAGGGCAATATCACTGCCTGTTTCGAGACATGCCTACCACTCTACGCTCTCTCGTGGCCTATGAGGACCCACAATGTGTCGCTCTGATGATACGTGAGATGTTCGTACTACGGAGAGGTTTATACGGGACACCACAACATTCTACCTCACAGCCATTGATCATTTCATTCTTTACTAGGTGGAGATCACGTGATCTAGTGCCGGAGGAGGATTACGATGACGACGAGGATGATAGCTGCTCACATGCTCATAGAGACTGGAGACAGTGTACTTCCCACCATCACGTTACTACCAGGATCACCAGACATCATACACAGAGGCGTGCCACTGCTACACACACTCATGCCCACAGACAACGCCAGCAGGCTCCAACGCTTTCTCATGTTGTGGCTCGCATTACATCTTTTTATAGTATTAGTACAACAACAGCAACAGCATAGGCTTTGCAGTCTTGACATCTTGACATAGATACATATGATCAGTATGCACACACACCGCGTACGTGTCTATTTTAGTTTGTACTAGATGTTTTTTCTTTATTACATATTGGAGACGTTTTATACGCTCCCATGGTTACCACACACTTGACATGTACTTTTTGGTCTTATATGCCTTTTGGCATGGAAAAGACATTAATAAAGCTTTCTTTCTTTCTTTCTTTCTCTCTTTTCATAGGTTTTTAGATAGTACTTTGAGTTAGTAGTTTTAGTTTTAGACTGACAGCACTGATCCGTCTTGGTGAAACACTGATCTTATATGCCTTTTGGCATGGAAAAGACGTTAATACATCTTTCTTCTTTTCTTCTTCTCTCTCCCCCCTTTCTGCATAGACAGGCACACATTCCATGATATTCCCTGGAATCCTGCTGCATCAAGACAAGACATTCTGATTTTTATCCTTGACAGAATCCAACAGGGATTGATGCACCTAAACTGGACCACGTTGTACCTGAAACATTCGGAAACCTACATAAATTTACTGTCCTTCATTAATGCTTTAATTTGATACCCATATTGCCCACAAAAATCAAATAACAAAAAAACAAAAAAACAAAAATAAAAAACAACGTTTCTGAGAAACGCTGCCCTAAATAAGAAACGTATTTCTAGAAACACTCAGCAACTAGTATTCCATGAGTAGGCTTTTAGTAATAGTTTCACAATTACTAGATGTTCTTTTCCTTCAAATATGTGTTATTGCAATAAATAACACTGAAAAAGGTTGGGGGTAAGACGGTTCATGCTGAACCTAGTCACTTGAAACTAGATGTCAGAATATGCTGTTAAATAACCTCGGCATTCACGGCTAAGGTTGCGCCTGCTTCCTTTGCTGCTCGGGCTATTGCCATTGAGACAGCACCCATACCTCCTTGCACATACCTGCATTCAGAAAACATAGTGATTTTGCCAGGATGATATCACAGATGCTTACAAGAACTTATACATCCACAGAAAGCTATGTAACAGCGTAAATAACAAACTACAAATTTCTGATAAACAGAGTTAATAATAGAGTACAAAGACAATACAATATAATACACTAAAACTGAACTAAGATGATTTATACATAGCTCTACTCAAAGTTCTTCAGTCCTGCTCGTATTATTGCTGGAAAACTTATAGCACATAGTTTTAATGAGCCACCCATATTTTAGGAGATAAAACTGTTAAGTAATTCGACTCTGAAACTCACAAGGATGGATTACTTACGACCATATGCCCCGCACTCCATTTGTTTCACCCATGACATGATGCAATAGGACATATCCACTTCCAGGGCTATGGACAGTTGCCTGAGTAAAAAGTACAGATTAGTTATCACAAATACCCTTTACAATGCATATTGACACATCTACATTTCTCCCAAAAAGTGCAAAAGGACATATCCATTTCCAGGGCTAAAATTACAGATTACTTATCACAAACACCCCCAAACCCTGCATATTGACCCATCTACATTTCTCCCAAATCATCCCGTCCTGAAGCTCATTAGATTTCCTTCTTGGGATTTCTGGCTTTTCCCTGTCCAGAATCAAGAGGACAGAGCAGAACGCTGATTCTAAGATGCCTAATTGGAAAGCTAACAGAGCTTAGAATCAAAGTGCCTGTGATGTCACTGATTTCTGGAGCTACTAAAGAGTTCTTCAAACCATTGCCAAATTGCCTTCACTTTTTGTTCATCAGTACATCAGGGCATGGTGCCAATCAATACACATTATTACCATCTTAAACATACAAAGAGAGAAAAATTTAAATAGTGCAGATATGAAATGAAGCCCAGTAAGCATACATCTACAGTCAGAAAATTAACCCATGAACATATCAACTTGAAACAGATGAAAACAAATAGTCACAGAACTTGACACGTGAAATAAAAATTAAGACTTGACAGAACTGAAGGCATTTTACAACAATGATACAATCACAATGGTCCCTCAAATTCCATTCTATCAAACGTACACAATGAATGAAGAGAAAGAGGAAATTATGTTCAGTGACTTGATGTCTAGAGTTCATACGTTTCAACAGATGGTTCAATAAATTCAAAACTGAATCAGATTTGCAGCAACATCAGAAACAGTCATTAATAGCTAATTATGGACCAGGGACTTGACAGGAACCCTCTTATTGTAACCTGTATATAAGTGTTATTTCTCTTTTTTGGCCTAGTTCGTGTCATGCCTATAAGGAGGGAAGGCAGAACAAAGGTCTCCCAGTCTACAGCTTCTACGGGAAACCAAATGCGTTTCAAACTACTCTAACTCTGGTTTTTTGAAAAAAAATTCCCATTTTCACCTGTTTGTAGCCTATTGCTATAGATATAACAAAGACCAAAGAGGGATCAAGATTGAAACCCTCTAATGAAGAAATCTTATCTGAATACGGAATACTGAGATACAAGTGAGCAGAACAAGGTCATTTTGCTTTATGTACAATATTAATAAGCTTAAGACACTTGGAAAAACTTCAAGCAATTCAGTCCTACTCAAGACTGCCTTTAATTTGAACACATAATAACAGAAGAACTGTTAGCATATTTGCTACTAGCTAATAATCATTCAAAATCTAAGTTTGGCAGCTTCCCAGTGCATCGGTTTTCCTAGATCCTTCTCTTTCAGCAACAGCAAGTAGACATTTTACTCATTAAATGGTTAGAACTTAGAATGCAATTCTTTCTAAGTGATCAGCCACCATCTATATGAGAAAGAGTGATGCTGTCATCATTCCACAGTATAGCATATTTCTACAGTGTTCTCATCATCCAGCCACAGTCGACACTCATGGCCTTGGAATGTACAATGTTAGATAGCAGACTGTTGACACAAAAAGCCTATATATAAAAGCAATTAGATTCATAATATTCATCATGAAATATGATGATAGATATCCTTCATTCTAGTAGTATTAAGACTAACGCAATCACCTCCATAAGGGAATAGCTTATTATCTGTCCGTAAGTCGCTTATTTAGTTTTCTAAGCTCTTCCATTGTGGGCCTTGATCACAACAACAAAGCCTTTCGCTTGTTTAATATCTTCTTTTTGAATGCTACATACATGTGCAGATTAAGGTTTTTAATGCTGATTTGGCAGAGTGAATGGAAGCTTCACACATGTTTCATTTCCACAAGCATCACCTCTTACTAGATTAATTTTACATGGCTTTATCCTTCTCTGCATTTATTCTATTTAAGGTATGGTACAAGGTTGCTAAATGTTTGGTTTTATTATTTATTGAAGCCTCAATACCCAGTCTTCACAGACCAACAAAACATTCTAGACTTGGTTTGCCATCTTCAGGTCATGGCGATGCCTTCTTTTCCTTGTGGTTTGGGTGCCATGTGTCAAATGTTCTATTGGCGCGAGTAACCCAAAGTTATCGACCTGCGGCAGTGCGTGACACTTGTAGGTAATAGAAGCCTAAGGATCCAGGATCTTAACTATCCAATCACACAAAGCATTCTCAAAAGAAAGAGAGAGATGGCTAGAAAACCTCTTGTAAAAACTTGTGGACAGCCAAGGAGAATAGTCAGTATTGCTTACAAAAGTGTCTCTTACAAATAAGATGCACAAATATATATAGTCCAAGATGACTATTGGATATCCAACTACTTGACTATTGATTATCCAACTACTTGACTATTGATTATCCAACTTTCTATAAGTTACATAAAAGAATAAGGTACCTCCAATATGTCAAGTTGGGGTACTTAATTTCACAATTAGGCCTAGTGGACCCATGAGTCCCTACCAAGTTAATTTCATACTTACTTAGCTAACTCTAAGTTTAGTAGGCCTAATATAATAAATGACCATGGTTACACAACTCTCGACCTTTTGGGTCAAGTAACCTATGGTAATGTAAGCAATTCCATTTACATTCCAACACCCTCCTTAAATGGAAATGCATAACATAACATGAAGTAACTTCTCGAAAGAGAAAAATGCAACTTGCTGTCCGAACTTCATGTCACCAAATAAACTTCGCACCGAAGTAGTCGAAATCTCATCCCCACCAATCATGTCCAACATATAAAAGGAAAAGAATGCGTGATAATGAAGCAGCAAGTCGAAGGGTGAGGATTTGCATGCTCCATCTGAAGTAGGGAACCAAAATAAACTCGGCAATAAGTCGAAACATGGACTTGTAATCCATTATAGGCTCCCACATCATTTGAAAAAACTTCTTACCATAAGGACAATAAAAAAGAGTACCAAACTCTTTTGGCATCACATCCTCCCAAACCTTACCATCAATGACTTGCTCACATAGAATAGGCAATGTACCAAAATCCATGATGAAGAGTAAGTGTAGAACCAAAAAATTAGCAAGAGGTACTGATACTAAAGAGGCATGTGCCTTCCCTCCGTAGTAAGACATTTCTTTGTTGTCCTGCAAAGTCTCCAATTGCCGACAAGGAACTGTTATGGGCTGTTCAACACTTTGCTACCCAAACTGTTCCTAACATGGACCATGTTGTCCATAATCTTCTGCAGGCCGTTCCCAAAGCATAATGGACTGCTCATGATGTAAAATAGGTTGTAAGTGACCAAGACAAGATGAGTGAACCTGCTTTTCAATGTCTTCATCATAAAAATTTGGCAAATTATCAAGAGATGCATCAATGATGGTGTCATCAAAGTTGTCCCTCAAAGAGGTATGGGATGACATAGAAGATTCTTCAAATAACGAAAAATTCTCTCCAAACAAATGCTCACTCTTAACACTTTGGATAAAAGTACTAATTGACACATGTTAACTCCCTCCTCGATTAGTACAAAAAGGTTCCAAAGAGTGCTTGAATATTTCAGCCTTTGCTAAAACATCAAATTGAAAAGGTTTCACATGAAACTTTTCACTAATGCATCAACTTGCGGTGACTTGAAAAAAAAAGATTGTTTCAACATCTGCTCAATGTATCGTTGTTGAGAGATGAAGATTCCAGCCCCATGTGGAAGATCAACAAGAACCCAAGTGTGGTTCTTCATGAGTGAGTTGTACTCCTCTTGCATCGCATCCTCCCAGCATTTTAGCAAATTCTACTGATTTAGTAGAGGCACGAGTCTTCTCTTCATAGAAATGATCCACTTTGTTGTCCTGCAAAGTCTACAACAACCATTTAGGGACTGGTTTGGGCTGTCCAACAGCCTTATCTTTGTCAACAATTTGCTGTCCAAAGTGTTCCAAACTTAGACCTTGCTGTCCAATGTTTTCCGAACTTGGACCTTGCTGTCCAATGTCTTCAACAGGCTGTTGTTCACCATAAATAGGTTCTTCTTGATGAACTATGGGCTGCAAATTTGAAGAAGTAGTGGGCTGTCCACTAGAAGTAGATGGCAGTCCCTTCTCTTCATGATTAGATGGCAAAACCAAATTTGAAAATATTTCAACATATGCATCATGGGAGAAGTCCCCTTTCATGACATGAGTGGGCGCAACATCATAGGAGGTCTTTTCATAAAAAAGAACATCACGACTCACTATGATTTTATTAGTATCCATATTGAACAACCTATAGCCTTTGCTTTCACTACTATAGCCAACAAATTAACTCCTGAGTCCTTTGTCATCAAGCTTGGTTCTCAGCTTATCGGGAATGAAAGCATAAGCCGTGCAACCAAAGATGCATAAGTGAGAAACAGTAGGCTTATTACCATACCAAACTTCATGAGTTAATACCTTCAAGGCTTTAGTAGGACACCGATCACTAATGTAAGCTGCCGTTATAACCGCTTCAGCCCAAAACTTGTGAGGTAGGCCCTTTGCCTTGAGCATGCATCGAGCCATCTCCATGATAGTGCGATTCTTTCTTTCGGCAACACCATTTTGTTGAGGTGTGTAAGGGGTTGTCATTTGATGATGGATACCTTTGCTTTGAAGATAAGTATCGAACGTATTCTTTATATATTCCCCTCCTCGGTCGGTACGTAAGATCTTCAAAGAAGGCCCAAACTCGTTTTCTATCATTGCTAGAAAATCCTTAAAGCGTTGAAAAACTTCAGATTTTGCCTTCATAGGATAAATCCATGTAAATCTTGAAAGATCATCAATAAAAGTAACAAAGTATTTACACCTTCCAATGGATTCGGTCCTCAGTGGACCACATACATCACTATGAACCAAATCAAATTTGCCATCAACACGAATAGTTCCATCAATTGGAAAAGCTTGCCTTTGAAATTTTCCAAGTATGCATCCTTTGCAAACATGTCCTTCGGGATGCTCGATATTAGGAATGTCTTCAACCATATTGAATCTCTTCAACATCTTCAAGCTAGCAAAGTTGAGATGTCCAAACCTAGCATGCCATAATTCAGCCAAATCCAAAGAATGTGAACTTGATGCAACAAGACAAAAAGATGATGAAGCTCTTCGCTCATAGGTATCCATAAGGAAGAATCCACCACGTAATGTTCCCGAAGCAATGATCATAAGAGATCTCTTTGGGTCTTTGATAAGACATTTGTCTTCTTTGAATTCCACAACCAATCCTTGGTTCATAATTGTAGAGACCGAAATGAGATTCTTTTTTATTTTTGGAACATAAAGTACATTACGAATGTACTTCTCCTCACCATTGGGTAAGATAATGAGGATCACTCCAATACCTTTGATAGGATAAGAGGTGTTATCAACACCTTGAACTTTGCTTCCATCATGCACTTTTACAAGCTTTGTGAAGACTTCTTTGTGATAAGTCATATGGTGTGTGGCACCGCTATCAATCTCCAATCAATAGATGAAAAAACAGCAACTTGTAAAGCTGAAGATGAGCTGTTTTCTGCTAAAAAACCAGCAAGATTTGAAGTGGCAGAAATCTCGTCTTTAGGAGAGATCAGATTATTAGTGACAAAAGCATAATCATTATTGAAAAGATTATCCTCCTTTCCAAATTGTTGTTCCAAAGTAATGATTGTGGTACTTGTATCGTTACCTTTCTCTTTTTCCTTTGCAAGCCTCTTCCTACATTCTTTGATGTGATGCCCAAACTTCTTGCAATAGTGGCACTTACCCTTCTTCTTGGAGCCCTGATCTTGAGCTTCCTTAGATTTTTTATCATCTTTGGAAGTGTTGAAAGAAGGCTTCCCTTTCCACTTGCCTTTGCCTTTGCCTTTTGCAAAGAAAGCTTGATCTTCTTGTTCACCAAAGTGGGTGGCTGATTTCTGCACAAAAAGCAAAATACTCACAAATAGGTAGACTTCAAATGAAGCCAAAACCAAAACCAGAAATTTGTGGCTAAAAAGACTGCACACTATGTGCATATAGAGCTGATGGTAGCGCCCTACTCCAAGCTCACCAACAGGGAAATTTCAGCAAGAAATGTGTGGAAAATACATGTATCTTTATTTAAGATGTAAATCTGAAATTTTCAGCATGTAATTGAGTAAAAATTACATGCAATTGGTTTGAGCATGGGCGCCCTACTGCTAGCTCGCAAATAGGTAAAGGTGCCCTTCAATTTCCTGCAATTTCCTGCAAAAATATTATAAGAAGATGAACAGATTCTTCTCCTGCAAAAATCAGCATCTTGATGATTTTTTGCAACCAAAAAGGGAAGAAGATAGCTTCCTATTGGGCGCATGGTGGGATTGCTGTGAAAAAGTTTGCTTTTCGTTTCATTCGATTCTGACGTCATTTGGATAGAGAACAAGCCTTATTAAGCTAGTTAAAGGGCTGAATTTGTAATGGTTTTTTGGTTTTGGGTAGCCGATTCTTGCTACAAAATTTGCAAAAGCCGTGAGTGTTTTCTGTCTGTCGGTTTTGAGCCTAAAACCAACAAGAAACCTATATATTTTTAATGTTTTTATAGACAGTCCAATAAAACTATTTTTTGATATTCTGCACACCATAAAAAAAAATTCATAGGGCCCGCACTCATTGTTGACCTACAGGCTGCAGCAGAAACTTTGCAAGAAAAGAATCCTTGTTTTGATTTGTAGTGATGATCTCTAAAGTACATGCTATGTACAAAGTTTTTTGTACTTTAGTAATCATGCAAAACAAAAGAGAAGGTTAACCTTATAACAAAGTTTCTTATAAAATTTTGTTTCTAAATGGGCCCTAATGGTCATATGGTTTTATGACCTTTTGGGGGGGTAGGCATGACTCATGGGTCACGTGGGTGAGGTGGCCTTTGGTGGATGGTGACTTGGTGACTTAGAGGTGAGGTGGTGCCCATAAGGGTTGCCACATAAGGCAGGGTCAACGCACATGCTAGGTGGCGCCCTTGTGGCCTGCCTTGGTAAGGATTTGGAGGAAGAAAAAAATGGTGTGGAACAGGGGGCATAGGCCTTACTCCCCTCATTCAAATGCTTCGCCTTGGCTTAGCGTTTTTGAAAGAGCTCTCAAGACTTCTAAGATTTCGTGCTACAAAACTCTTGTCGTTTTTTTTGCAATCCTCCTTTAGTGTATTATGGAACAGTTATGAACGTAGCCACGGCTGATCTAGATTTAGTCTATGAAAGCATCACATAAGCAAGACTTAACCCTAGAAAGCAGGAGAGAGAAAGCTTAAAGAGACTAAAGAAGGAGATCATATCATAAGCCAAGTAACAAATGACACAGAATCCCTACTTATAGCCAAGAGGAAGCCCTAAAAGGAAGCTTCCAGTGGCTAGGGCCAAACTAAGAGGGAAAATAGTGCGCCCTCCAAGAAGGCCCCCACTCTCAGTAATATGACCAAATAACCAATATAGTGAATCATAGGGCCCAAGGCCAATAATATGGTCTAAATGTCAATAATAGGGCCCAAGGCCAACCATATAGTCTAAATGTCAAATAATGAATAAAAAAGGGCCCAAAGCCTGCCTATGCATAAAGTAAAGTAAATGTAAATGGACATGGCGAATGTAATGAGCCGAGTCCATAACTCTCCCCGACACAAAAATAAGACCCAACTGCCATAAAGGACTGGATCAAGTAACAGCAAGCCCTGGAGGATCAACTAGAACAGCATCTGGTGTAGTAACAACTGGAGCAACAGCTGATGTAGAGGAATCAACAAGTGCGGCAGGAGCACGAGCCTGATCCGCAAGTGACGGTGTATGATAAAAGACATCAATAGGCTCTCATGTGGCCTCCTCAACAGGACGACCATCCCACTGGACTAGGAACTGAATCTGCCGGCGGCGTCGACTATGATGCAAACGCACCTGAAGGATAGCAGCAGGTAATAAAGGAAAGAGATCCGGTGCAGTAGGAAACTCAGCATCACGAGGAACATCATCCTCAATAGCAGCACGTAATAAACTGACATGGAATATATCACAGGCACGTGTGGAAGCAGGAAGCTGAAGACGATATGTAACTGGACTAAGAACCTCCAATATACAATAAGGCCCATAATAACGTGGTGCAAGCTTCTCAGTAGAAGCATGGCCCTGAATAAAATGATGACGTGCAAACCGTAGGCGTAGATATACCATATCACCAACATGAAACTCAACATGACGTCGATGACGATCAACTGAAGCCTGATAACACTGCCGGACCTGCTGCAAATGGGAACTGGCCTAGAGAATAAGCTCGCGAGCACCTGATAGAAATGAAGACAGTGTCACAGGTGTATCTTCGGGAGGAAGAGGAATACCAGGTAAAAGAGGTGCATGACCATGAGATAATAAAAATGGTGCAACGCCGGTGCTGGTACTAACAGAGCTGTTATAGCTATACTTTGCCAAACATAAGTGCTGATCCCAATCCTTCCCTGAAGGAGTAACAAAATGGCGCAAATAATCCTCAAGGATCCTGTTAAGGACCTCAGACTGCCCATCAGAAGTAGAATGATAAGCAGACCCCATAAAAAGCTGTACATCCAATATACGCATAAGCTCTATCCAGAACAATGATGTAAACTTACTATCCCGATCAGAAAGGATAGTACAAGAAAACCCATGTAGGTGAAATATCTCTGAAAGGAACAAGCGTGCACACTGCTCTGTTGTGATAGTACTGCGGACGGGTATGAAATGTGCCTGTTTCAAGAACCTGTCAACTACCACCATACATGAATCGTGACCATGACGGGTGCAGGGAAGGCCAATGATGAAGTCCATAGAAATATCAACTAAAGCAATATACTCACGACCAGTAATGCGCACACGTAGCCGAATGGAGCGAGGACTGGGGTACCTTGTCCAGGTAGCATAAGCAAGCTGAGCATGGCAAGTAGCAGGAAGTAAATCAGTAGAAGGCTCAGGAGATAGATCAGGCTCATCAGATATATGAATGTAGATATCGGACTCATCTCGGATAGTGCCCTCATGGTAGAAAACAACAGTAGAAGTAGGCAGGGGCTGGCGTCAATCACGAGCAATGTGGTCAGGACTCTTACAACGAAAGCAAAGACGCTTTTGCTGAATGTCAGCGAACTCTGCAGACGTGTAACGTCAGACAAAAGCAGGACGAGGAGGCGGAGGGCGAGGAGCGGGAGAAGTAAGAGAAGAGGTCGGGACGACAGTGGATGGGGCAGATGGGGCCGGAGATGGTAGAGGTGAAAGAGATGGATGGGGTCGGGAAAAGCGAAAGGGAGCAGGATCAGGGTACTTATGCTGTAAAGTACTAGCAAGGGACATGGCCTCAACAAGTGTGGGTGGACGGAAAGAAGAGACATCGTATCGTAGAGCACCACGAAGTCCAGCAATGTAGCGAGAAATAAGCTCGGTGGGCTGAAGATCTGTAAAGAGGTAGGAAAGGTCCATAAACTGATCTGTATAGGAAGAAAGATCACCAGTCTGAGTAAGACTACGGAATATATCACGATGGCGGCTCAGCCACTGAGGGTCAATCATAGCATGACGAAGATCACGACGAAAGGTAGGCCATAACTGGAGACCGTCCCGATCAGGGTCAAGTCGGTAGACCCGCCACCAAGTGGCAGCACGTCCATCTAAATGTAAGGTGGCTAACTGGATCTTCTGAGGATCAGTCTTAGGGTAAATCTGAAAATAAGTATCAAGCTTTGCAAACCAATTCTCTAACAAGTTCCCGTCAGAGGAACCAGAATAGGTGGCAAGCTGTACCCGATCACGAAAATCTCGAGCAAAATGTGGCTCAGGAGCTAGATGTCGTGGAAAATGTGACTCAGGAGCTGTAGGACGTGGAAAACCGGGTGGTGGGTTAGGTGGAAAATGAGGCCCACCGCCAAAGGAAGAAGACGAGGATGGAAGTCCAGATGGAGACCCAAATGATGAATGAACAGGGGCTTTGCCAGGTCCATGTGGCTGTAAGGAATCAATCTGTGACTGCATAGTGGCAAAGCCGGTCTGTAGAGTGGTAAAACCGGTTATCATTTGGTCGAAACGACTACTGAGGAGAGTAAGAGAGTCACGCATATCAGCAAACTGTTCATCTAAAGGTCCGGAATGACTCGCAGGTGTAGTGGGTGAGCTAGCCATGAGGAAGAAAAAGTAAGTGAGAAAAGAAATGTGCTAAACAATTGGACGAACTGGAGGAGAGGACATAAGTCGTCACAACAGGCACGCCAATGAAAAGACACAATAGAACTCGCGATGTAAGATGAACGGAAAGGACAACTAAGTAAGAAATACCTCGTAACCGCAACCGGAAGTGAGCTGAAAAATAGCGGCGATATGTCGAGGTACCGGGCAGCCTCCAAAAAAGATGCTAAGGGCCCGACAACGTGGAGTAAACGGTGGGTAAAAGTATGGGAAACAATAATGGACTATGGGGCTGGAAAGGGAGCAGCCAAGGAAAGGAAGTGATAACAAAAAGGAGGTATGGGCAGCGAGGAAACAAGGCTGAAAAATCAGAGATCGCCCTTCAAGGGTAAAAAAAAGTTTGCGATAAAGACGGGGAGCAATCCCGATGCGCGATGAAGTTGGGTGGGAGTGGCTTTCTAAGCATCTAGGCGTCTTTGTATTGTCCGGGGTAGGGTTGCGAACACAGACAGCAGTGTAGGAGGGTGAGCTGAAATTGAGGCGGATGTAGCCAACCATATAGTCTAAATGTCAAATAATGAATAAAAAAGGGCCCAAAGCCTGCCTATGCATAAAGTAAAGTAAATGTAAATGGACATGGCGAATGTAATGAGCCGAGTCCATAACTGGAACCCACTGTGCCCACTGGTGAGGGAACTTCCTCACCTCAACTTGTGCCTGACCTAGATTTCTTGCAATTAGTTCAAGCCATCAACTCTTTGAAAAATTAGATGTTAGAGATGTGATCCAAGCATGTGGCGGCCGAACTTAGGTGGCGAAGTCAAAGCCAGTCGCGGCCCACCATCATCTACACCATGTTCAACTTAAAGCTTTTCTCAGGCGATAAGAAGGACCGACATCCTGATGTGGTGTTCATTGCTATTGTTGACATGTTCTTATGCATGAAGGCGTTTACATGGTGGTAGGATCTTAAGGATAGGTCCAATGCCCCTACTATTTGGGATGCGTTTCAAGATGCCTTCAAGATTGCATTTTTACCGGTCCTGGACGATTTTGAGCATTATCGTCATTTTGCTCCTTGCAGATGAGGACTAAACCCGTAGATGCCTTCTTGCAGGAATTCCAAGAAGTGCTTAAATGGTTGATACCACAAAGAAATCCGTGATGTGAAATCATTTCTTGGCTTCACACAATTTTTCATAGGTTTATTATGGACTATGCTATTATAGTAGTACCATTCTTAAGGGGATAAAGAAAAAGTATAGCCACAAAAAAATGCCTCATGTAATTTGGATTCATGAAATGAATGAGAGTGTGAAACTCTCAAGCACTGTATTTCTACGGCTCCAATTTTACACATAGTTGATCCTAATAGGTCATTTCTAGCAGAAACGGATGCTAGAAACTGTGTCGTAGGAGCGCTTTGAAAGCAAAAAGCTAGAGGGAGGATGATGTGGAGCTGCAGGGCTTTGATGTGCTAGTGGGGCTGCACTCCTCGTGAAGCGCAATCGTTGGCCAGGAGGAGCGGAGGCACCCAAAAGTCGACGTTTCGATGTGCCATTCGGATGGATCAAACTATGGTTTTGGGATGGAGGGTAAAAAATAGGGTTGGCAGACTGTAGGCGACTTAGTGTAGGTATTCTACTTATGAGAAGGAACTTTTTAGTCATTCACGCATTAAAAATATGGAGGCATTATTAATATGGTGCCAAATTTATGGTGATGACTGATCACCAATCCCTTACGTATATTTTTGATGTCATTGACCGCAACTCATTCAGGACTATTAGTTCCACATTAAGTATCGTAAAGGTACGTTGCCTTGAGTTGGATTGGAGAGGTTAGTTAGTTATGCTTTTCTGAGATCCAATCTTTCACTTTGAGATCTTTGTTGAGTTGATGGTTATTTTGGTCGCATCTGGTTAGATGTCCTAATAGGAAATTCTAGATCTAGTGAAGACCTTGGGATGCAAGACCCCGTGAGTTCTAGAAATGATAAGATGCTAAACGAATATTCCATAAGGAGTGGCATTTCCGAAAGGGAAAGGTATGCGTGCCAGACAAGGAGGACCTTAGGGCCCAAATCCTGCAGCAGTGTCATGACAACCCTTGTGTTGGTCACCCTGGCATACAGAGGACATTGGACCCTATCAAACAAAGCTTTTATTGGCCAAAAATGAAAGGTCATGTCAAGGCATACGTTTGAGGTTGTGAACGATGCCAATTCAATAAAACAGAACTTTTACATCCCTTGGAAATTCCAAACAAGAAATGGGAAAATATTTCACTGGATTTTGTGACTAGTCTCCCTAAAACTGGGAAGTGTCATGATGCCATTTGGGTAGTGGTTGACAGGCTAACCCAATTGGTGCAATTTATACCAACCAAAACTATTGTCAAGGCATCTGAACTAGCCCAACTTTTCTTAGAAAAGTTGTTTAGATTGTATAGCTTATTGTTAGGAGCAACGTTCTAGGCTTCCACCGCCCATTTTCAAGGCAAATTCCAGAAATGTTTTATCTTGCAAGATGATAGAACTTTGCCTTCTGGTGGATCATTGGCCTATCATCTGTTTTTGGGTGTTGTCTTGCTTGCTATGTGAAAATCCAGCCTTTGTATAGGTAGCATAATTGTTCGTAACTTGTTGGTTGTCCCAAAGAGTGTTAGTCTGTCTTACAAGTTAGTCATAGGTACACTAGGTTCCTAGACCTTGCTCTATTGTCAATTTTGCTTAGATCTCGTCTTCAAGTCAGATTTGTGCCAGGGTTTGCTGATTTTGAGTGTGAGAAGTCTATTTTGAGCTTGGATCTCATTGTTATAGGTCAATTCCATCCTATTCTTCCTATAATTTAGAATATACTTATTGTTGTGTTGCTTCTGTGAATATTTCTTGCGTAGTAGTGTCTTAGAGATTTGATTTTGTTTGGTTAAATTTCCTTCTTTCTTAGTTTGTCAACAATGTTCAAATCTGGAGAAGCAAGCTTTGACGTTGATAGACTAGATGTGTTGTATGTTCAGGGGTGGATGCTATGGATGTTATGCTACAACATATTTTGGAGCAACTAAAATCTGCAAAGGGCCTAATGTTGCAAAGAGATTCAGAGAGACAATTTGGAAACTGAGAGAACATTGTTTGGTGGCCATGAAGCTAGAGCAAGTATGTGTAAGAAGTTGCAAACTATCAAAGAGTTGGAACCCTCGAAGTTCACTAGAGCAGTATCTATGCGAACCATAGTTGCACTGCGTTTCTGAAACGCATTTCAGAATCGCGTTCAGAAACGCGTTTCGGAAAGTTTTGAAAAAATTCCAGAAACATTTTTTTTTAATTTTTTTTTTGGGTTTTGTTTTTGGGCAATATGGGTATCAGATGAAATTCAAAATCAAGCTATTTTTAGGCATTCGAACCATAAGTGGACTCCTGCATTGGTTGAAATTAGGTGAATAGCTACCAATAAATGTGGTTATTAGGAGGTGGACACCCAACTCTCAAGTTAGGATGTCATCAACTCTATAGTACTGCCCTAACATAGATCCTCTACCCCAACATTTAGGATAGCATGGATGAGAGATACATTTTCCAGATGGTTTGATCTTCCTCTTAAAGATAAGGCAATGAGAACAAAGCACTAGAACAGAGAAAGACTCAAGTGGTTTTTTCAACACCTTTATTCAGCCCATTTATGATAGCCTTTGTGTTTGCAAATGCTTTTGGGAAGAAATTGTTGATGATCATGGCAACTGTCTCCAAGGTCCTTTTTTGAGAAAGTATAAAACGTTTTCCCTTCCTCTTCCTTGTATGTTTCAGATTTCTCTTGAATATGCCAATGGTCTTGCCAAAAACTTTTATCTCTTCCTTTTGTTGTCTCTTTGTTTGACAAAGGGCATGTGGATCGTGAATTATAGACAATGTTTATGATGCCAAAAGGAATGCGGAGGTGATTATGCTTGTGCACACCCTTCCTTCCCAAGATTGTTAGATCAGGCTTTCCATGCCAAGATCCTATGACAAAGACAAGTTGTTCCTTTGCTCTTTAAGTAGAAAAATGAATTGGAGATGAGCCACCTAGTGAAGTTAAAATTGCTACTTGCTAAAAATCAAAGGAAGAGGAGCCTTCCCAATTTACATATATCAAAAGGTTAGTGTCCTACTACCATGTTATGGTCCTAACAAATTACTTAACGTGGCCAAATGCTTCAAAGCCAATGTAGTGAACTAGTACTTTGGGAGTTTTAATGACTAAGTGTAACCCCAACCAAAAATAAAACACCAGTAACTTTTTAAGCTCTAGTCACATGACAATAACTCTACCCTACTTAACAAATGTATTGAATGTCTAATAAAAAATCGACATAAAGATGTGGCCAAAATGCATTTGCTACAAAATTGTTGAATCTCAAAAAGATGCATCAAAGAATACCTACATGTATATACAAATACGATTCCCTTCCTCTCCGAGTTCCCAATTTCAAGAATATCATGAATTACGCAGCTAGCTTGTTCATTCAACTTGCCTAGATTCCTTGTTGGTATACGACAACAATTCTTATCACACTTATAGGTAGAGTCCTTTGGCATGCGGTATTAGAGTGCTCTTTGGCATTCATATAGAACAAAGTTTTAGTGAGTTCATCTTGTTCACTATGCAACTACTATCCACTCTCGCGCACCATGAGAAACTCAACCCTAAACTACCATACCCTCTCAACACCACAAGACACAAGTGCCCCTTCTTATGTGGTTCATTTCAAATTAGGGACACAACCCTAAACTCGGTAGAGCATAAGGAAGAAGTAGATACATGGGTTTGAGCTAAAGATTGTAATTTGCTTATCGTTTATAGTTTAATGTTCTCATGTAATGCCATATGAGTTTTGTTCATAACTAGTATGCATGCAAGTTATATTGTTGTGGGAGTTGATCTAATGCAAGAGGGAAGGGTTCTAGCCTTTGGATTTGAAATTTATACCAATCATGATACATGAAGTATTTTTGCAACCAGCTAGAAGTGAGAGGATAACAAGCAAGATGGGCTGAGTTTATAGAAGAATTGCATATGGAAACATTGTTCAATACAAGAATAGAGAACTGTGCGCAATGGATGCATTGTCTAGAATAAAGTCTCATATGTCATTTGTGATCAATGATGTTGGCTTGCTGATTGCTATAAGAACGGCTAAACAAGAGGACCCTTAGAATAAGAAAGCGGAGAAAGAGTTAAATTAAAAGATACTTTGTTGGCGAATGAACTAGTTTGTTATCCATAGGGTACTGGATAGGAGTGCTTGGTTAGCACCCTGTGATGAGAAGATTGTGAATCAACTAACAAGGTCACTAGTTTGAAGTGACGCTTGTAATTTAGATATAAATATTGAGCACAAAGGGTTCAGTCAACAAGAACGAGAGTTGATTGATCAAAGGGACATGCGTCATATGTTGTATGGGACAATTGGTCTAATGAATGAGGGACATGGTGTCTAACAAGTTTTAATAACTTCTATGCTTCAGGCCTGTGTCATGTCAAGGTACTGCCAAGTGGCATGAGCTAGTGGCTAATCTACATGTCATGTGCCAAATTAGGATGTGTCAGTGTTTACACATGCTACAGAGAATTTTTGTGTGAGCCTTTCTAGGTGTACCACAATCATTCTGATTCAATATAGCTGGCTGGGAGGAGTCTGGAGTTACGAATAAAGCCACAGCTGATCTAGAATTAAGCTATGAAAGCATC
Organism: Diphasiastrum complanatum; assembly: GCA_029204225.1. Lineage (NCBI taxonomy): Eukaryota > Viridiplantae > Streptophyta > Lycopodiopsida > Lycopodiales > Lycopodiaceae > Diphasiastrum > Diphasiastrum complanatum. The sequence goes on from CM055097.1 coordinate 26,899,380, forward strand.
ACATAAGCAAGACTTAACCCTAGAAAGCAGGAAAGAGAGAGATTAAGGAAGCTAAAGAGAGAGATCAATATCATTAGCTGAATGACAAATGACACAGTTTCCCTACTTATAGCCAAGAGGAAGCCCTAAAAGGAAGCTTCCAGTGGCTAGAACCCCAACTGGGAGGGATAATAGTGCGCCCTCCAAGAAGGCCCCCACTCTCCAGTAATATGTCCAAATGGCCTAATAATGAATAATAAGGCCAAAGGCCAACCATATAGTCTGAATGTCACTAATGAATAAAAAAGGGCCCAAGGCCTGCTTATGCATAAAGTAAAGCAACTGTAAATGTAAATGGACGCGGCGAATGTAATGAGCCGAGTCCATAACTCTGCCCGACACAAAAAAAAGACCCAACTGCCGAAAAGATAACCGGATCAAGTAGCAGCAAGCCCTGGTGCATCAACAGCTAGAGGAACATCTGATGTAGAGGAATCAACAAGTGCAGCAAGAGCATGAGCCTGATCCGCAAGTAATGGTGTATGATAAAACACATCAATAGGCTCCCATGTAGCCTCCTCAATAGGATGACCATCCCACTGGACCAAAAGCTGAATCTGCCGGCGACGGCGTCGACTATGGTATAGACGAACCTATAATATAGCAGCAGGTAAAAATGGAAATAACTCTGGAGCAGTAGGAAACTCAGCATTACAAGGAGCGTCATCCTCAATAGCAGCACATAATAAACTGACATGGAATACATCACAGGCGCGTGCGGAAGCAGGAAGCTGTAAGCGATATGTAACTGGACTAAGAACCTCCAAAATCCGATAAGGCCCATAGTAACGTGGTGCAAGCTTCTCAGTAGAAGCATGGCCCTGGACAAAATGATGACGTGCAAACCGTAGGCGTAGATAAACTATATCTCCAAGCTGAAACTCAACATGGCGGCGATGACGATCAACTGAGGTCTAATAACGCTGCTGAACATGCTGTAAATGAGAATTGGCCCGAGTAATAAGCTCTCGAGCACCTGATAGAAAAGATGCAAGTGTGACAGGTGTATCCTCAGGAGGGAGAGGAATGCCAGGTAAAAGAGGTGCATAGCCATGACATAAGAAAAATGGTGAGACACCTATGCTGGTACTTACAGAGCTATTATAGCTATACTCTCCTAAACATAAAACAATCCTTCCCAGAAGGAGTAACAAAATGGCGTAAATAATCCTCAAGGATCCTGTTAAGGACCTCAGACTGCCCATCAGAAGTAGAATGATAAGCAGAACCCATAAAAAACTGAACATCCAAAATACGCATAAGCTCTGTCTAGAATATAGATGTAAACTTACTATCCCGATCAGAAAGGATAGTACGAGGAAATCCATGCAGGCGGAAAATCTCTGATAGGAACAAACGTGCACACTGCTTTGCTATGATAGTACTGCGAACTGGGATAAAATGTGCCTGTTTCGAGAACCTGTCAACTACCAGCATACGTGAATCGTGACCAGGCTAGGTATGGGGAAGGCCAAGGATAAAGTCCATAGATATATCAGTCCACTGGCGATGAGGAATAGGCCAACTCTGGAGCAAACCAGCAGATTTAGAACGGGAGTACTTATTACGAAGACAGAAAGGGCAGGTACGAATAAGTACAGCAAGCTCAGATCGAAGAGAGGGCCAATAGAAATGGTCTTTGAGACGAGCATAAGACTTCTGAAAACCAAAGTGACCCCCAACAGGAGAGGTATGAGCATCCGACAACAACTGGGAACGGATACCCAAAGAACTAGGGATACAAAGAGAATCATAATGATAAAGACGATTGTCAATAATGGAGTAAACCTGATGAGGACTGGACGAAACAGGTGGGGCAGAACTATAAACATCACGGAAATCAGAACATGTAAGGTATGCTGTAGGTAGAGCATCAAACCATGGAGGAATAGTAGAAACGAGTGTATTTAACAAAGCTGGAAGACGAGATAATGCATCAGCAGCAGTGTTAGCACGACCAGGACGATACAATATGGAGAAATTAAAAGACTGTAAAAACTGCAACCAACAAAATTGACGATCACTAAGGTCACGTTGAGAAAACAGATAACGTAAAGACTGGTGATCAGTAATAATGTCAAATGGGACTCGATACAGATAATGACGCCACTTCTTAAGAGCATAGATAATAGCAAGAAGCTCTTTCTCATGCACAGAATAACGTTGCTCATAAGAGCGAAGACGACGCGACTCATAAGCAATAATACATTGTGACTGGCGAAGTAAAGCACCCAAACCAACATTACTAGCATCAGTCTCAACAAGAAACTTCTGATCAAACTGTGGTAAACACATAACGGCAGCATCAACAACAGCACGACGAAGAGTATCAAATGCTGTCTGACAATCAGGAGTCCACAGAAAAGTACTAGACTTCTTCAAAAGTGCATGAAGAGGAGCTGCGATAGAGACAAAATGAGGAACTGGACGACGAAGGTGAGTGGCTAACCCAAGAAACATATGAACATGATGAATATCAGTAGGTATAGGCCAATCCTGGATGGCCTGAACCTTATGAGGGTCCAGACGAATGTGACCATTACAAATAAGAAAACCAAGAAACTCGATCTCAGAAACAGCAAAAGAACATTTAGACAACTTAGCAAATAACTGGTGGTGTACAAGTAACTGAAAGACTAAGGAAAGATGGGCAACATGCTCAGCAAGAGACTGACTAAAAATAAGAATATCATCAAAATAAACCAAGACACAATGACCAAGAAGCAGACGTAAGACGTTATTCATCACATTCTGGAACGTAGGAGGGCCATTAGTAACACCAAAAGGAAGCACACAAAATTCATATAAACCAAGATGAATACGGAAAGCAGTCTTATGTTCGTCAGAAGGGTGCATCCTGATTTGGTAATATCCAGAACGAAGGTCTATCTTGGAAAAGATTTTAGAGGTACCGAGCTGGTCAAAGAGGTCATCCATGTGTGGAATAGGGTACTGATTACAAATAGTCAACTTATTTAAAGCACGGTAATCAATACAAAGGCGTTTGGTACCATCTTTCTTATTAATAAGGAGAACAGGAGCACCAAAAGGGCTGTGACTAGGAACAATGAGACCCTGATCTAACAAGGCAGTAATATGGAGCTCAAGCTCATCACGCTCAGATTGAGACATACGATAAGGGGGACGAGAGGGAGGAGCAGAACCAGGACGCAACTCAATATGATGGTTCACGTCACGTAATGGTGGTAGCATTGTAGGTTCTGAAAAGACAAAAGCATACTGATGTAATAAGTCAGAAATCACCTGAGGAACAGCTGCTGGTGTAGAAACTGGAGGAACTGGTACTGCCCGCTGAACACATAATAAGGCAGCACAATGAGCCTTTGGCAGGCTGCGAATAAACTGCTTCCCAGTAATCAACTGGAAGTCTCCCTGAGAATCAATGCCCACAAGTGTGTAACTGCATCATGTACAAATGTCAATGTCTGCTGTGTCAAGTCCAGTGTAACGGCTCCAAGAGATGCAAACCAATCAGCACCAAGGATAAGATCATAACGCTCCATAGGGATAATGTAAAGATCTGCCTGTCCAGAGAAATCTCTAATGCGGTATGGTAAACGCTGAAACATCTGAGAACTAGGAAAAGAATGAGAACTGGCAACCTCAACTGTGAGAGGCTGGGAAGCAGGAACAGGTGAAGCACGGATCCAACTAGTGATATAACTGCTAATAAAAGAATGAGTGCTACCAGTATCAACTAAAGCAATGTACTCTTGACCTGTAATATGCACACATAACCGAATGGAGCGAGGACCAGGACGCCCTGTCCAAGTAGCATAGGCAAGCTGAGCATGGCAAGTAGCAGGAAGTAAATCAGGGGAAGGCTCAGAGGATAGGTCAGGCTCATCATAAATATGAATGTAGATATCGGAATCATCTGGAGTAGTGCCCTCATGGTAAAAAACAGCAGTAGTAGTAGGGAGAGGCTGGCGGCAATCACGGGCAAGATGGTCAGGACTCTTACAACGAAAGCAAAGACGCTTCTGCTGAAGATCAGCGAACTCTGCAGACGTGTAACGTCGGACAAATGCAGGTCGAGGAGTCGGAGGATGAGGAGGCGAAGGGGCAATGGAGAGAGCTGGAACAGAAGGGGCCGGTGTAGGGGTGAACGTAGCGGAAAAAGATGAAGCAGAAGGACGGGGTCGGGAGAAGCGGGAAGGAAGGGTGTCAGAGTACTTATGCTGTAAAGTACTGGCAAGAGACATCACCTCAACAAGTGTGGTAGGACGGAAGGAAGAAACATCATAACGTAAAGCACCACGAAGCCCAGCAATGTAACGAGAAATAAGCTCAGTGGGCTGTAGATCTGTGAAAATAAGAAGCAAGATCACTGGTCTGAGTGAGACTACGGAATGTATCACGTTGGCGGTCAAGCCACTAAGGATCAATCATAGCATGGCGGAGGTCACGGCGAAAAGTATGCCATACATGGAGCCCTTCCCGATCAGGATCAACTCTATAAACTCGCCACCACGTGGCGGCACGTCCATCTAAATGTAAAGCAGCCAACTGGATCTTCTGAGGATCAGTCTTGGGGTAAATCTGAAAATATGTGTCAAGCTTAGCAAACCAATTCTCTAATAAGTTCCCGTCGGAGGAACCGGAATAGGTAGCAAGCTGTACCCTATCACGAAAGTCTCGAGCAAAGTGTGGCTCAGGAAGGGGGGGACGAGGAAAGAAACCAGGAGGTGGGTTAGATGGAATGAACGGTCCACCACCAGGCTGACTAGCAGAAGAAGATGGAAATCCAAATGGAGGGGGAGTCCCAAATGTAGGAAAAACAGGAGCTTTACCAGGACCATGAGGCTGTAAAGAATCAATCTGTGACTGCATAGTAGCAAAGCCGGTCATAACTGAATCGAAGCGAAGAACGAGGCCAGAAAGGGTCTCATCCATGCGACGAAACTGATCAGATAAGGTTTCCTGAGTAGTCTCACTCGGGGTAGGTGAATGTGCCATAATGATAGTGGAAGGAATAGACGAAAACTTGAGGGAGCGGACTCTTGTCGTCACCCCAAATTAGCCTATTACAACCAATATTATCACAACTGAAAAAAAACAGACAGCAATGAACAATGGAGAAGCTATAAAAATGCGCTGGACAGCCGGGGATACAATGTGAATTTGAAAGAGTAAACGAAGTCAGAATTCCTGAAAATGTGGTGGAGAATGAGCGCGCGATAGCCTTTTGATAAGATGTAAAAGATGGCTGGAATTGGAGAAAAAAAAAAGGCAAAAGTGACAAGTTGGGAGTGCTGAGGCAGCGATTTACAGGTTGAAGAATTTTAGCTGTTTGGAATAGCAAATGATGTCGGAATTGGGTAGTTTTTGGATGAGGATGGGCGCTGGACAGTCAAGGAACTAATTGTGGAAGATGGAAGCAAACTGGAAAAATATCAGACGAAAGTGATAGGTCGGAAGGCAGGGACAGCGATGGAAAGGAAGAGGAGGAGCGCTAGGCAGCAAAGAAAAGAGGGGACAAAACAGGGGGAACGCTGGGCAGGAAGGAGTGGAAGGAGCAGCGATGGAACAGGGCTGTCAAAACGGTAATGGAGCTGTAGGAACAGCGATGGAGGAGCAAGGCAAGGCAGCAAAGAAAAAAAATTCCAGATTGTGCTCAGAAAAGTGCTCTGATACCAAGTTACGAATAAAGCCACAGCTGATCTAGAATTAAGCTATGAAAGCATCACATAAGCAAGACTTAACCCTAGAAAGCAGAAAAGAGAGAGATTAAGGAGGCTAAAGAGAGAGATCAATATCATCAGCTGAATGACAAATGACACAGTTTCCCTACTTATAGCCAAGAGGAAGCCCTAAAAGGAAGCTTCTAGTGACTAGGGCCCCAACTGGGAGGGATAATAGTGCGCCCTCCAAGAAGGCCCCCACTCTCCAGTAATATGTCCAAATGGCCTAATAATGAATAATAAGGCCAAAGGCCAACCATATAGTCTGAATGTCACTAATGAATAAAAAAGGGCCCAAGGCCTGCTTATGCATAAAGTAAAGTAACTGTAAATGTAAATGGACGCGGCGAATGTAATGAGCCGAGTGCCATAACTTCTGGCAACAAACTCTTCAATATTACAATGATGCAATTTTGAAAGAGATCAATAAGGTGAAAATTGTCACCTTAATTGTGTTCTATGGTAGTTAGTGAGCGGTACTTGGGCACTACTTACAAATTTCATTGAGTGTACAATCCTTCCAATAAATCCTTTGTTTACTCTAAGCCAACAAGCCATTTCTTTGTTCACTCTTCAATCATGTCGTGTTGGCCAGCTATGTAAATTGTGTTCATCGAAATGCATATTGCTTCACAGACATTATGTTAGAATAATAAATGTAAATGATGTAGAAGCCATAGGTTACTATGACCCAAAAGGTCAAGGTTAGATAAGGAAGGGCAATCCTTCACATGGTGTTCAATGCCACAATTTTCACAAGCTGGTAGAAAACAAAGTTTGTTTGGGCAACAAATACTATGATGTTTACCTGCACAGATAAAGCATCCGCGTATTGCGAAAAATTGTCATGAAAGAGGACATCCCCCAAGATGACTATGTCGAAGTGTTTCCAGATTTGGTATCACCATCTAATGTTGAAGAGGAGGGACTGCCATCATCCTCTAATGGACAGCCCACTGGTTCTTCAAGTGAACAGCCCATAATTCATCAAGAGGAGCAGATTTATGAAGAGGAACGGCCTGTTGAAAACTTTGGACAGCATAGTCCAACTTCAGAGCACTTTGGACAGCAAAGTGTTGACAGTTCAGATCACTTTGGACAGCAAAGCGTTGATCAAAGTAAGGCTGTTGGACAGCCTAAACCAGTCCCTAAATGGCTGTTGCAGACTTTGCAGGACAACAAAGTGAACCGTTTCTATGAAGGGAAGACTCGTGCCTCATCTAAATCAGTAGAATTTGCTAATTTTTCTGGTTTTGCTCTTACATCTATTGAGGATAGTGCAATAGAACTTGTTTTTTATGAGCAGGCCAGAGGAGTAAAATGTTGGGAGGACGCGATGAAAGAGGATCAAGTACAAGTCCGATGGTATTGTTGAAAGGTACAAGGCAAGACTTGTTGCCAAAGGTTATGCGCAAAAGGAGGGCATTGATTATGAGGAAACTTTTGCACCTACCGCAGGAATAACTACCGTAAGGATAGTCACTGCTTTGGCTGCCCATCATGGTTGGCGTATGCACCAACTTGACATAAAAACAGCCTTCCTCAATGGTGATCTTAATGAGAAAGTTTACCTTCAGCAACTTGCTGGTTTTTTGGTTGCAGGTCAAGAAGACAAAGTGTGTCTTCTCAAGAAGGCTCTCTATGGACTAAAACAAGCCCCAAGGATGTGGTATCAAAAGATACACACATACTATTGTGATCGTGAGTTTTCTAACAGTCCTAGTGAATTAACACTTTATGTCATGCATGCATCTGAGTTTATCATCATCATTTTGCTATATGTTGATGATATTATCATTACGGGTAGTAATGAACAATATATTGCAGCCTTAAAATCTGATCTTGCTTCAATTTATGATACATCAGATTTAGGCCAATTGCATTTCTACCTTGGTCTTGAGTTTTTGCAAGGAAAGGCTGGAATCTTCATTACCCAACAGCGGTACATTAAGCAGATTTTGAAGCGTTTCAAAATGGAAGATTGCAAGCCGGTTGCTACACCAATTGAGACGGGCCTGAAGTTAAGTAATCAAAGTGGTGGTGAACCATTTGATACTACACTATATTGTCAAGCGGTTGGAAGTCTCATTTACTTATGCAACTCAAGACCAGACATATCTTATAGTGTTTCCCTCAGGAGTCAATTCATGCATGCTCCGTTGACATCACATTGAAAAGCATTGAAGAGGATCCTTCGATATCTTCAAGGAAGTAAAACACTTGGTCTGTTTTATCCTTCTAGTGATGATGCATGTTTGGTTGGTTTATGTGACTCGGATTGGGGTGGAGATCAAGACACTAGACGCTCTAATAGTGGTCATTGCTTTTTATAGGAAATTCTGCAGTTTCTTGGCTAAGCAAGAAGCAGCCCACCGTTGCTACATCCTCAAGTGAAGCAGAATATAGAGCAACGTTTTCAGCCACTACGGAGTGTATATGGATGAGACAATTTACTTGTCGATATGAAGCATGGCCAGCCCTCAGCTACTCTCCTATTTACGGATAGTCAAAGTGCTATTGCCATTGCACAAAATCCAGTATTTCATGCAAGAACAAAGCATATCGAGATCCACTATCACTTTGTTCGGGAGAAGCTTCATAATGGCGACATCATGCTTGAATATTGTCCCACGGAGGATAATATTGCAGATGTGTTCACTAAGGCATTGCCTAGAGTTCGATTTAAAGCTCTTTGTGAAGCTTTAGATTTAAAGCAACATGCTGATTTTCTTACTTAGTGAATACATGTCATTTTCACTTAAGGAGGGTGTTAGAATAATAAATGTAAATGATGTAGAAGCCATATTTGGGGTACTTAATTATTTTATGTAACTTATGGTAGCTAGATAGCCATTAGTCAAGTTATTGGACAGCCAACAATCATGAAGGTAGATATTCATCTTGGACTACTTATATGTAGCCATTCATTTGTATGAGACACACTTTTGTTAAGCAATCTATTGTTCATATTGGCTGTCCCCAAGTTTCTACAAGAGGGTCATCTAACCATCTCGCTCTTCTACAGTATGTTAATGAATAGTCTTGATTTTGGATTCCTACACATTACACATGCATGCAATTGAATTATTGATGACAACATTAGAAGGGCAAAAAATGGCCATCATCAGTGATTTATTAATTTCAAAATGCCCATAAATAGATGATATAACTTGAGGTGTTTCAAATATGACCACATATGGGAGGTTCTTGCATTTGATATGTACATTGTACTTGACCACAAGCTTCTTGACAATATTCTACATTTATGAGTATCTCATGTATAGGCTTTGATAACATGTCGGCCAGGCATCATCACAGTGGGTAGGGCCATCCCAGGGCGTAGGGTTACGGCCACCTGACACACAGGCACGACGGAGTAGACACAGGGCTGGGGGCAGCCAGATGGGGGCCAGAGGAGGGGAGAGAGGTGGAGGCAGAGGCAGAGGTAGAGGCAGGGAGAGGGGGGTGGTCCAGAGCCAGGGCACGCAGCAGAGCCAGGGCCACACCACGACATATGGCTCCCTCCAGTTCCGATTCATCTGCGGACCCATGGGATCTGCAATCCACAGATTCGGATGATTTATCCTACCATGACTCTGACGAGCCTTAGTTATATAGTTTTCATTACGTTCATGGAACATCATTGTACCCCTTTTTGGTGCCATGTGGCCCGATATTATATATTATGATGATCCTATTCACAAGCATTGTCGTGATTCAGTATTGTTCTTTGTGGTTTTAGTTCAGTAACTTCGGTTTTATGGTTTATGATTTATGGTTGTAGAGAGAGAGAGAGAGTATGGTTGTTTTGTCAAAAATTGTTTCATTTAAGGCTAAAGTTCAGAATGATTCAGCTAGGTTTTTGTTCAGCATGGTTTTAGTTCCGTTTGTTGTGAATCGTGATCAGAGAGAGATAGAGAGAGGGAGAATCAGAGAAAGGGAGATTCCTGCTATGTTCACTAGGAATGCCCCAATGTGTTCTCTTTTTTTTATATGGGATGCAGCTTTAGCGTAAAGGGACCATCCTGCACCTGAAACAGTCGACAAACTACACAATCATACTCCCCTCGATCAGAGCTTTCGTATGATACCCATATTGCACAAAAAAATTTCAAAAAAAAAAAAAAAATTCGATTCTACACGATTCTGGGAAAATCCCGAATCGCGAATCGGGATCGCGATTCTGATCGCGATTCTGAATTGCGATTCGCGAATCGCGCTGCAACTATGGTTCTAATTAAGGGCAATACATTTGTATAGGTTGCCAAATGTTTTGGGTACAAGATGGTCCAGTTCAGGTGCATTAACTCCTAGATTTACGGTTTAGCTCCTTTAATGTAAAAAATTAGAATGGCTCTTTCTCTCTCTTCCCCTCTCTCTCTCTCTCTCTCTCTCTCTCTCTCTCTCTCTCTCTCTCTCTCACCATCACCTCCTCCATCTCCACGCTTCCATCTCCACGCAGCCATCATCTACTCACTGCTTCCATCTCCATGCAAGTCTCACTTTTTTCTAGCTTTCTCTGTGGCTAGATCTACCTTTCTTGTGCATGACACTTTCTTGCATCACTTTTAGCTACTCTAAGCTTGTTTCTCAAGATTTCATTGCTGCTATCCTTTTGCAATAGATTCTCAACACTTTGAGTTTTGAAAATTTGATTTTTCTTGATCTCAAAATTTTCGTAGTCTGTAAAATCCGTACAATCCGTACAGATCCGTCCGTACTGCAAGTACAGTTTGACGACTGCGTAGTGCTTTGTCTTACCTTCGATCTGAATCACTTTTCGGGTCAATCGGACTTTGTATGACAAAGTTACGCTCATTTTCGTAAAACTGCTTGATTAGGGTTTTGCTTCCTCTGTCATCTATCTCTTCATCCTACAGCTTTGCTTCGCCTTCCTCCAGGCTTTGTCTTGCACACAAAGCGTGCTAAGAAGTTTATGTCTACAGGCTCTCGCAAACGTCTTCGTACTTTGAAAATTGCATCCTCCATGCCTACCGATTCTGTCAGCGCTCCACCGCCACAGGTTGCTGCTTCGTCCTCAACTGCTATGGGAGACACATGCCACACCTACACGCGGCACACCTCTCCTGAGAACATCTCCTCATTGAATGAGTACATTTCTAAGCAATTTGCCGCTTTTTTTTCACAACACAATGAACTTCGTGTGGATTTGCGTACTAGGACTGCCACGATTGATGCTCAACAGGCTGAAATTGCTTCTCTCCGTGCTGCGCTTAGTGCTTTGCAGAGGGACATCATCCCTAATATCTCCCGTGCTGTTGAGGATACTAAGGCATCCATGAGTAAGCTTCCTCTACTTGAGCGCCAGATACATGACACGATTGAGTGCACTGCCCGGATTCCCGTTCTTGAACAGTGGCTTCATGAGACGGTGGAACATGTACAGAAGGTACCTACTCTCGAGCAATAAGTACGTGAGACCAAATCATGGGATTCTATCCTGAGATCATCTACCACCTCTTCGTCTTTTGTAGCACCCTCCTTAGACACCATGGTGCAAGGCGTCTTGGCAGAACAACAACGTCGGGATGACAAAAAGCACAACTTAAGATTTCGGGGTCTTCCTACTGAGGGCACAACAATGGACCAGGTTACCTCTTTGTTTACTTCACGCATGGGGCTCTCAGTTCCAGGTATCCAGTATGCTTGGCGCCTCCAGAATGATCCGAAGGTATTATTTGTCAAATTCAACACTATGGACGATCAGCAGACAGTTCTTCGTGCACGTCGTAATTTCTGAGGCTCTAAAATTTACATAGATGATGACCTTACTCACTGCCAATGGCTACAATGTAAAACTATTATTCGGGAGGCAAGGACAAAACAACAGCGGGTGGTATTTACAAATGGCAACCCACGCTTTTTCTCCAAGCGTCAATAGGAGGTTGGGGTAGTCGGGCATGGGAGCAGCCCGATAGCCCCGGCTAGCGTCACATTCGGTTTTTGGGATTGCGGCGGCCTCTCCACCTCTTCTACAGCGGCTGATCTTGACACCTATCTATGTTTCGATGATTTTCTACTTCCGTCGATACATGCAGCAGACTTGAAGCTCCCTCCCATCTTCCTGTATTCGACTGAGCTATTACCAGACACACTTCCTCTCTTTGGATCCTTCTGGTTTGCCATTATTGCCGCTCTCTCTCTCACAGCCCCTATCACACGACTTGCGCTATCGTCTTGGACAGTTGCGCATTTCCTCTCATCAGCTTGCTATTGAGGCCGGTCGTGCATGGGATATCCCCCGGGAGCGTCGTCTATGTCGCTTGTGCTCGTTTCAGGAGGTGGAAGATGAAGCCCATTTCCTCCTCAAATGTCCGTTGTATTATGAGATACGCGGGAGGTATTATTGTCTCTTTCGCGATGGCCCGCATACACTTCGCAGTTTTGTCTCCTATCCCGATGCTCGTTGCTTGGGACTTCTTGTTCGTGAGATGCTTACTCTCCGTCAGTCTCATCTGCCTGTACCGGATCACTAGGGGTTAGACTCCCGGAAACTGCTTCTCACTAGCTTCTTTCGACTCAAGCACATGTTGATGACTCCGATGATGAGATTCCTATCGCTGTGCCACCGCAGGATATGCCCAAATGTAGTCGGCACTCGCCTCCATCGAGGCCCACTGTACGGTCCACTCAGCGAACACTTCACACTTACTTTTCGCTGATATGTACTTATTCTCCACTTGGCCCGGGTTGTGGGCATTGGTACTTTTTAGTTCTTCTGTTATACCTGGCCCGGGTTGTGGGCTTATTTCACTTCTGCTTTGTTCTACTTTCATTCGTAGCTAGTTTATAGCATTTTACGGCCACGTCCTCCTATGGATGATGCTCCCACTGTTGCTTGTACATATTTTCTTTTTGGTCTTATGCACGGGTGCCCAAAAGACGTTAATAAAGCTTTCTCTCTCTCTCTCTCTCTCTCTCTCTCTCTCTCTCTCTCTCTCTCTCTCTCTCTCTCTCTCTCTCTCTCAATGGACTGAGAGAAAGAAAATTATCGCAAATGCTAAGACCAATGGTTTCTGGACTCTCTTTCGAGACGGACGCCCGGTCTTGGTTAAATTCACAGAACTTAAAATTTCACATTCTTCTCCCTCTCCTACGTGAGAGATGTTTTGAGCTACGACCATTTATTTCCTCTCTTCTGTGAGAGATGAGCTTTCTTTACATAGCAATTTACGTTTTACGTTTTTGTTTTAGTCTAGTTTTCTGTTGACGGCATTGTCCCGTCCGAGTTCCATTTACTCTGTTGTACTACCTCTTCAGTCTTATATGCCTTTTGGCATGGAAAAGACATTAATAAAGCTTTCTCTCTCTCTCTCTCTCTCTCTCTCTCTCTCTCTCTCTCTCTCTCTCCATCACCATCTCCATCTCCACGCAGCCATCATCTACTCACTGCTTCCATCTCCATGCAAGTCTCACTTTTTTCTAGCTTTCTTTGTGGCTAGATCTACCTTTTTTGTGCATGACACTTTCTTGCATCACTTTTAGCTACTCTAAGCTTGTTTCTCAAGATTTCATTGCTGCTATCCTTTTGCAATAGATTCTCAACACTTTGAGTTTTGAAAATTTGATTTTTTTGATCTCAAAATTTTCGTAGTCTGTAAAATCCGTACAATCCGTACAGATCCGTCCGTACTGCAAGTACAGTCTGACGACTGCGTAGTGCTTTGTCTTACCTTCGATCTGAATCACTTTTCGGGTCAATCGGACTTTGTATGACAAAGTTACGCTCATTTTCGTAAAACTGCTTGATTAGGGTTTTGCTTCCTCTGTCATCTATCTCTTCATCCTACAGCTTCGCTTCGCCTTCCTCCAGGCATTGCCTTGCGCACAAAGCGTGCTAAGAAGTTTATGTCTACAGGCTCTCGCAAACGTCTTCGTACTTTGGAAATTGCATCCACCATGCCTACCGATTCTGTCAGCGCTCCACCGCCACAGGTTGCTGCTTCGTCCTCAGCTGCTATGGGAGACACATACCACACCTACACGCGGCACACCACTCCCGAGAACATCTCCTCGTTGAATGAGTCTGCCACGATTGACGCTCAACAGACTGAAATTGCTTCTCTTCGTGCTGCGCTTAGTGCTTTGCAGAGGGACATCATCTCCCGTGCTGCTGAGGATACTAAGGCATCCATGAGTAAGCTTCCCCTACTTGAGCGCCATATACATGACACGATTGAGTGCACTGCCCGGATTCCCGTTCTTGAACAGCGGCTTCATGAGACGGTGGAACATGTACAGAAGGTACCTACTCTCGAGCAAGAAGTACGTGAGACCAAATCATGGGATTCTATCCTGAGATCATCTACCACCTCTTCGTCTTTTGTAGCACCCTCCTTAGACACCACGGTGCACGGCGTCTTGGCTAAACAACAACGTCGGGATGACGAAAAGCACAACTTAAGATTTCGGGGTCTTCCTACTGAGGGCACAGCAATGGACCAGGTTACCTCTTTGTTTACTTCACGCATGGGGCTCTCAGTTCCAGGTATCCAGTATGCTTGGCGCCTCCAGAATGATCCGAAGGTATTATTTGTCAAATTCAACACTATGGACCAACAGCAGACAGTTCTTCATGCACGTCGTAATCTCCGAGGCTCTAAAATTTACATAGATGATGACCTTACTCACTGCCAATGGCTACAATGTAAAACTATTATTCAAAAAGCAAGGACGAAACAACAGCGGGTGGTATTTACAAATGGCAGCCCTCGCTTTTTCTCCAAGCGTCAATAGGAAGTTGGGGTAATCGGGCATGGGAGCAGCCCGATAGCCTCGGCTAGCATCACATTCGGTTCTTGGAATTGCGGCGGCCTCTCCACCTCTTCTACAGCGACTGATCTTGACATCTATCTGTGTTCGGCTGATTTTCTACTTTTTGCAGAGACATATGAGTCTTCCACACACCCACTTGCGCACATTTCTGGTTTTCAGTGAATTTTTGCTCCACGACCTATGCTACAGGGCAGGATACTTCTTGCCTTTGGTGGAGTTGCATGTTTGTACAGGTCGGTGTATACTCCTCCTATTCGGTTGGTGTCTCAGGATACCTATGGCCGTTACTTGTGGCTTCAGATTACTGCATCCTTTTTGGGGCTGGACCAGGACTTGTTTGTTGTAGTGTACTACTTTGTTCCCCACACTTCAATGTTTATGGATTTGGGAAAGTGATCCTTTTCAGCCCTTTCTGACGGCGTTGCTAGACTCTCTCTACAGGGTTACATATTGCTTGCAGGGGACTTTAACGCACGCACAGCCGCTCGCCAGACTAAGTTCTATGTTGACACACTCTCTCGTCATCCGTTGGATACCTCTTATGCCCGTTTTTCTCAGGACTCATCAACGACAGTCACGCTTTTTGGGGAACAGCTTCTGAGGTTGGCTCAAGCACACGGTCTCATTATCCTTAACGGTCTTCTGCAATGGCCATCCTCCTCTGCATATACTTGCCACCCTTTTGGTGGCGGTCACAATGTAATGGATTATTTCATTGCATCTCCTGCTTTCTTGCCCCGCCTAGCATCCTTCACCATCTTTACCCCGGTCCTCCCTGATCACTCTCTACTCTACCTCTCCTTCTCCCCAGCACCAACTCCGCCTTCTCCTCCACCTTCCCTCTTTGTTCGACCCACACGCTATCGTATACCTCCTCATCAATCCCAGGCCTATGTTGCCCACGTCTCTCGTCTTCTGGACCACTTTCCTTCCTCCTCTGATGTCACTACCCAATTGTTACATACCTATGTAACTAGCAGTACTTCAGACCCCTAATAGTCCATTTAGTGTTGGGGGCTAAATGGCAAGGTACCCTTAGGATTAAGGGTATGTGCCCATGGATAAGGGCAGGCAAGTGACTATACCTTAGTTGGAGGCATGGGATCACGTGACCCTTGGATAAGAGATACCCTTAGTATTAAGGGTAGGTGCCTTAGATTAAGGTACTAGTGTCCTTGGTTAAGGGCAGGTAGGTGTCTATGCCTTGGATGGAGGTATGGAACCTAGTGAGGTGTTAGAAAGTCATTGGATGATTATTTTTCTAAACCTTGGGCCTCAACCTTGAACCATATCACTTTATTGGTCTAGGACCAAAGTATACTTGCACAACTTGGGCAATCGGACCTAGTAGGAGGGCGCCCTTCTAAAGTGTCCATTGAGTTCCCAACTCCCACAAGAAAGGCATTCAAAGAGTCATAGGTTATGGAAGGAGTCTCTTGACATTCCATAAGCCTATGGAGGCTCTTGGAGATTCTTTAACTCCCCTAGGCTTCTCTCTCTCTCATTGGATGAGCATGGAACTCCATAGTGCATTGGAGGGGTCCATGGGCCATCTATACATTGTGGGGGGGAGATCCCTCTTGTTTGCTTGGCTTACGCTCTAGTGTTGCTACTAGTGTGTAGAGTGCTTTCTTGTGGTAGTATGCTTGAGGTTTGGATCTTGCTTATGGTATGGGACATAAGTAGGGTTTGGATCTTGAGTATGCTATGGAGTGTTGTGGTATGCTTGTGATTTGTTTATGGTTAGCAAGGGGGTGCTAGATAGGTCTTGCTTGGAGCTTGGATCTAGCTATGGTTGGGTGGTGAATACTTGAGGCCAGCTTGTTATCTATCTTTGTGTTTAAAGAGTAGGGACACAAGTGGAGGAGAGATCCTTGGAGGCTTGCAGATCCTTACTTGCAGGTGGAGGCATCCTAGCTTGGAGTTGGGGAGCATCTTGAAGCTTGCAGGTTGCTTGGAGGACCCAATGCCCACAACTCGGGCTAGGTGGAGAATAAGAACATATCAGCGAAAGTAACTGTGAAGTGTTCGCTGAGTGGACCGTACAGTGGGCCCCGATGGAGGCAAGTGCCAACTACATCTGGGCTTTTTCCGCAGTGGCACAGCGATAGGAATCTCATCATCGGAGTCGTCAGCATGTGCTCGAGTCCGAAAGAAGCCAGTGAGAAGCAGCTGCCGGGAGTCTAACCCCAGGTGATCTGGTACAGGCAGATGAGACTGACGGAGAGTAAGCATCTCACGAACAAGAAGTCCCAAGCAACGAGCATCAGGATAGGAGACAAAACTGCGAAGTGTATGCGGGCCATCGCGAAAGAGACAATAATACCTCCCCCGTATCTCATAATACAACGGACATCTGAGGAGGAAATGGGCTTCATCTTCCACCTCCTGCAACGAGCACAAGCGCCATAGACGACGCTCCCGGGGGATATCCCATGCACGACCGGCCTCAATAGCAAGCTGATGAGAGGAAATGCGCAACTGTCCCAGACGATAGCACAGGCCGTGTGATAGGGGCTGTGAGAGATAGAGCGGCAACAATGGCAAACCAGAAGGATCCAGAGAGAGGAAGTGTGTTTGGTAATAGCTCAGTCGAATACGGGAAGGTGGGAGGGAGCTCCAAGTCTGTTGCATATAACGACCAAGATAGCTTGGCATGGGAATCAGCTAGGACATGTGAAGAAGTAACCGCAACAACTATGTATCTATCCGGGTGAGATGCACGAATCTCTTGAATCCGCTAAAGAAAAAGAATAAGGCGGAGAAAGCCCATAAGGATGATCGGAGGAGTAGCAAACTCAGCACATAGGATATCATGAGGGGTGGTAGTCTTGGCACGTATCATGCGACCCAACATAGTGGCCTGAATGCGGGAAATGCCTGCCCAGTCCCGGAGAGAAAGTCCTAGCAACCAAATCTCGGAGGCATACATCACTGCTGGAACCACCTGTGTGTGAAACAACTGGCATCTAGTAGCGGGATCAAAAATATGATTCATTGTACAACCACGCTCGAACTGGACCAATGCTGAAAGACCGGAGGAAATGTGCACAAATGCAGTCTGGCGGAAACCAAGAAGGGGCACAATAAACAGGATTCCCAAGTAAGTAGAAGAGGCAACAATGTCAACTTCCTGGCCGTCATAGAAGAATTGATAATTGTGAAGGCTTTGCCAATTGGTGTTGAAAATCCTGATCTTTGTCTTCGAAGTATCTTGCCCTGTAGCATAGGTCGCGGAGCAGAAATCCACTGAAAACCAGAAATGTGCGGAAGTGGGTGTGTGGAAGACTCATATGTCTCTGCAAAAAGTAGAACATCAGCCGAACATAGATAGGTGTCAAGATCAGCCACTGTAGAAGAGGGGGAGAGGCCGCCGCAATACCAAAAACCGAATGTGATGCTAGCCCAGGCTATCGGGCTGCTCCCATGCCCGAGTACCCCAACTTCCTATTGACGCTTGGAGAAAAAGCGAGGGCTGCCATTTGTAAATACCACCCGTTGTTGTTTTGTCCTTGCTTCCTGAATAATAGTTTTACAATGTAGCCATTGGCAGTGAGTAAGTAAATCATCTATGTAAATTTTAGAGCCTCGGAGATTACGACGTGCACGAAGAACTGTCTGCTGTTGGTCCATAGTGTTGAATTTGACAAATAATACCTTCGGATCATTCTGGAGGCGCCAAGCATACTGGATACCTGGAACTGAGAGCCCCATGCGTGAAGTAATCAAAGAGGTAACCTGGTCCATTGTTGTGCCCTCAGTAGGAAGACCCCGAAATCTTAAGTTATGCTTTTTGTCATCCCGACGTTGTTGTTCTGCCAAGACGCCTTGCACCGTGGTGTCTAAGGAGGGTGCTACAAAAGACGAAGAGGTGGTAGATGATCTCAGGATAGAATCCCATGATTTGGTCTCACGTACTTCTTGCTCGAGAGTAGGTACCTTCTGTACATGTTCCACCGTCTCATGAAGCCGCTGTTCAAGGACGGGAATCCGGGCAGTGCACTCAATCGTGTCATGTATCTGGCGCTCAAGTAGGGGAAGCT
Source organism: Diphasiastrum complanatum (assembly GCA_029204225.1). NCBI lineage: Eukaryota > Viridiplantae > Streptophyta > Lycopodiopsida > Lycopodiales > Lycopodiaceae > Diphasiastrum > Diphasiastrum complanatum. The sequence continues at coordinate 26,917,963 of CM055097.1, forward strand.
TACTCATGGATGCCTTAGTATCCTCAACAGCACGGGAGATATTATGGATGATGTCCCTCTGCAAAGCACTAAGCGCAGCACATAGAGAAGCATTTCAGCCTGTTGAGCATCAATTGTGGCAGTCTTAGTAATAGTTTTACATTGTAGCCATTGGCAGTGAGTAAGGTCATCATCTATGTAAATTTTAGAGCCTCGGAGATTACGACGTGCACGAAGAACTGTCTGCTGTTGGTCCATAGTGTTGAATTTGACAAATAATACCTTCGGATCATTCTGGAGGCGCAAGCTTACTGAATACCTGGAACTGAGAGCCCCATGCATGAAGTAAACAAAGAGGTAACCTGGTCCATTGTTGTGCCCTCAGTAGGAAGACCCCGAAATCTTAAGTTGTGCTTTTTGTCATCCCGACGTTGTTGTTCTGCCAAGACGCCTTGCACCGTGGTGTCTAAGGAGGGTGCTACAAAAGACGAAGAGGTGGTAGATGAGAATCCCATGATTTGGTCTCACGTACTTCTTGCTCGAGAGTAGGTACCTTCTGTACATGTTCCACCGTCTCATGAAGCCGCTGTTCAAGAACGGGAATCCGGGCAGTGCACTCAATCGTGTCATGTATCTGGCGCTCATGTAGAGGAAGCTTACTCATGGATGCCTTAGTATCCTCAACAGCACGGGAGATATTAGGGATGATGTCCCTCTGCAAAGCACTAAGCGCAGCACATAGAGAAGCAATTTCAGCCTGTTGAGCATCAATCATGGCAGTCTTAGTAATAGTTTTACATTGTAGCCATTGGCAGTGAGTAAGGTCATCATCTATGTAAATTTTAGAGCCTCGGAGATTACGACGTGCACGAAGAACTGTCTGCTGATCGTCCATAGTGTTGAATTTGACAAATAATACCTTCGGATCATTCTGGAGGCGCCAAGCATACTGGATACCTGGAATGAGAGCCCCATGCGTGAAGTAAACAAAGAGGTAACCTGGTCCATTGTTGTGCCCTCAGTAGGAAGACCCCGAAATCTTAAGTTGTGCTTTTTGTCATCCCGACGTTGTTGTTCTGCCAAGACGCCTTGCACCGTGGTGTCTAAGGAGGGTGCTACAAAAGACGAAGAGGTGGTAGATGATCTCAGGATAGAATCCCATGATTTGGTCTCACGTACTTCTTGCTCGAGAGTAGGTACCTTCTGTACATGTTCCACCGTCTCATGAAGCCGCTGTTCAAGGACGGGAATCCGGGCAGTGCACTCAATCGTGTCATGTATCTGGCGCTCAAGTAGGGGAAGCTTACTCATGGATGCCTTAGTATCCTCAACAGCAAGGGAGATGATGTCCCTCTGCAAAGCACTAAGCGCAGCACGAAGAGAAGCAATTTCAGTCTGTTGAGCGTCAACGGTGGCAGACTCATTCAACGAGGAGATGTTCTCGGGAGTGGTGTGCCGCGTGTAGGTGTGGCATGTGTCTCCCATAGCAGCTGAGGACGAAGCAGCAACCTGTGGCGGTGGAGCGCTGACAGAATTGGTAGGCATGGTGGATGCAATTTCCAAAGTACGAAGACGTTTGCGAGAGCCTGTAGACATAAACTTCTTAGCACGCTTTGTGCGCAAGACAAAGCCTGGAGGAAGGCGAAGCGAAGCCGTAGGATGATTTGCAGGAGAGAGAGAGAGAGAGAGAGAGAGAGAGAGAGAGAGAGAGAGAGAGAGAGAGAGAGAGAGAGAGAGAGATAGAGAGAGAGAGAAGAAAAAAAGAAAGAAGGAAAGAAAGAAAGAAAGAAGCTTTATTAATGTCTTGAAGGCGCCCATTGGTGCATAAGAAAGAAAGAAAAGAAAGAAAGCTTTATTAACATCTTTTGGGCACCTGTGGGTGCATAAGACCAAAATGAAAATATGTACAAGCAACAGTGGGAGCATCATCCATAGGAGGACGTGGCCGTAAAATGCTATAAACTAGCTACGAATGAAAGTAGAACAAAGCAAAAGTGAAATAAGCCCACAACCCGGGCCAGGTGGAGAATAAGTACATATCAGCGAAAGTAAGTGTGAAGTGTTCGCTGAGGGAGAGAAAACTGCGAAGTGTATGCTGGCCATCGCGAAAGAGACAATAATACCTCCCCCGTATCTCATAATACAACGGACATCTGAGGAGGAAATGGGCTTCATCTTCCACCTCCTGCAACGAGCACAAGCGACATAGACGACGCTCCCGGGGGATATCCCATGCACGACCGGCCTCAATAGCAAGCTGATGAGAGGAAATGCGCAACTGTCCAAGCTCGCGCATAGAACAGAGGCAACATAATCTATGCTCACGCAGGATATTCCAGCGGCGACCAGTCTCAACAGCAAGTTGATGGGAAGAGGTGCGTAGCTGTCCAATGCGGTAACGCAAGCCGTATGAGGGTGATTGTGAGGGATACAGCAGGAGCAGAGGTAATCAGCTGGATCAAGGGAAAGAAAGTGTGTTTGGTAATAAATGTGGCGCAGTCAGGAAGCTGAGTTGGGTCCCCATATAACGATTAGTGCCCGATGGAAGGTCCGTGACAAAGATGTCCAAAGAACGTAGTAAATCCACCACCTGTTGGTACCATGAAATCTTGGTATTGGAAGCAGCAAGAGCAGAAGAAGAGCAAAGCACGGCTGCACTATATCTATCCGGGTGGGAAGAGTGAATATGTTGAATGTGCTAAAGAAGGCGTATAATATGAAAAAACCCCTCGAGAATGATGGGAGGGGTGGTAGACTCCGCACAAAGAATATCATGTGGCGTAGTTGACTTGGCCCGAACCATGCATGACAACATATTTGTCCGAATACGGGAAATAGTTGCCCAATCCCAGAGAGAAAGACCCAGTAGCCAAATCTCGGAACCATACATGATTGTTGGAGACACCCGTAGCAAAGAGTTGGCATCTGGTAGAAGGATCAAAAACATGATTTAAAGTACAACCTCTCTCAAACTGGACCAATGTAGAATGACCCAATGAAATCCTTTTAAAAGCAGCCTGATGGAAGCGAAGCAATGGCGCCGTGAATAAGACTCCCAAGTAGGTATAAGAAGTGACAATCTCAACCTCCTGTTCAGCGCATAGAAAGTGATAGTTGCGAAGACTATGATGACTAGTGTTGAAAATCAAGACCTTAGTTTTCCCTAGGTTGACAGACGGGCCCCATAAGGTACAAAAATGATGTAAGACATGTAAGTGACGCTGCAGACCAGACGGGGAAGAAGAAAGAAGAACAATGTCATTAGCATAAAGAAGGATAGGAATAATCAAGTAAGCAAGCGGACAACCTTCCCCACCTTCTTCACGGATAAGGGGCTCCCAATCATCTATATACAGGGCGAATAGAGTAGTGGACAAGGGGGAGAGAGAGAGAGAATAGAATAGAATAGAATGTATTAATGTCTACAGAGTGCCCTTGGGCACATGAGACAAAGAAAAAGTACATCAGAAAGGAGCATTGTCCATGTCGAACTTATTTCTATCAGCTAAAAACACAGTATTGGCTGAGTGAAGAAGCGACTGAGATCAAAAGGCTGCTTGTTGGTCCACTGAGGATGAGAAGGGGAAGTCCTAGAGCAGTGTGGTTAAAGAGGAAGTGTATGAAGGAAGACCAAGAGGGAGAGAAAGGATGGTGGCGGCGGGTGGGAGATGTCGTAACAGAATCAGGAGTAGTATGGCCAAGGTACAGGAGCAATAAAGAGTGATCAGAGATGGTAGGGTGCATGATATGAAAAGTATGAAGAAATGGAATCAAGGCCGGTGGACCAATGAAGTAGTCAACAACGTTGTATCCACCTCCGTGTGGATGGCAAGTAAAACCTGATGATGATGGCCAAAGATATAGGCCATTCAGAATGGCTAAAGAATGAGCTTCTGCTAGTCCAATCAACTGTTTTCCAAATTGTGTAGCTAGAGTATATGCATCTTGAGAGGTCCTGTCCAAAGCCTGAATCTGTAGGAAATCACTATCTGCATTAAACTGTCTACTGGGGGCTGGTGCGAGCATTAAAATCACCTGCTAGTAGAATAAGACCATGTTGTGCATAGCTGACAATCTCATATGAAAGAGACTGAAACGGGTCACCACCATAGTCTGCAAAAGCTGATGTCTGAGGTGCTAAATAACAAACTGCTATAAAGAGATCTTGAGGGAACCCCAAGTAGCGACCAAAAAACTGTAGCCAAATAAATCTCGCAAATGGATCACTTTTGAGCAGTTTAAAATGAGTACTACATACCTCCCTGGTAAGACATGCGACACCACCTGAGCCACGTGTGGTTTTGCCTCTCAAGAAAGGTCTGTATGCTGAATGCCATGAATAATCCTGAATAGTTGGAAGGGGTCGATATAGTGATTCATGAGTCTATGCTAAGAGCAAAATATCACATTTTTGTAAAAAAGAGTGAAAATCCCCTGCTGAAGAAGATGAAAGCACACTGTTACAATTCCAAAAACCAATTTGTAATGGCTGAGGGGATCTCGGGCGGTTCCGCCCAGGATCCCCGACTTCCTATTGTGAAATCTTATCATAGAATTTAGGCTTGCCTTCAATAAAGTGTACTCGTTGATTCCTAGCATTAACCTCCCGAATGATCAATTTCCTCGCTTGCCAGTATGTGTGTGTTAGATCTTCATCCATACAAATAAAAGTGCCTTTGAGTGAATTGCAAGTTTAGTTTTTTTTAATTCGTCGCGGACATTGGAAAAACACGTCGCTATAAGGTCGTCGAAGTTCAATGGAAAAAACTTCATGAACAAGACTTTATCATCATTGCTCCTCCAAGTAGTGTCAAATCCCTCAATATTATGTGAAAGTTTAGAGACAAGAAGCTTCGTCTTTCGCCTCATCAAGAGCCTTGTTTCCATTAGGAATACCCCTAACTCGGATATTAAGAGCCTTCTTGGCTCTTTCCTCTTGTTCTGTAAAAACATTCTCCAAAGTAGAATTACCTAAAGAGGGCTGAACTTGGTTAGAGGGAACATTACCCTTAAGAACCGAAGCCCAAGTGCGAGTTTCTTCCACTTCCTTTTCCAAAGACGAGATTTTACTTTCCACATCTTGCTACGAAAGATCCTGCACCTCATTCACTTTCATCATGTCAATAGTCCTTATTCTGAAGATTGACCTTGATAAGTTCTCCATGAAGCATCTGATTTTGTAGCTGCAACTTCTCGATAAATTGTAGCACTTCGTTGAACTGATGTTGTAAGTAGCCATTAAGAGATTCAAAGTCAGACATATTGCGAGGTTGTAATTGTTCTGCAGGGATCTAATAGAAGTAGGAGTCTAATGGAACAGGTGAATTCAATTCAGGTGTAATGGCCTTGGGCCCCTCAAGTTGCTCCACATGATGCTTCCCCAGGCCTGTCTCCCTGGTAAGTGGTTGTTTTGTCAAAGATGGTGTTGCAAGGAGAGGCGGGTTACCATCAGTGATGGAGCTAGGGACAGCTGCAGAAATGTCAGCGATGCAGGCAGCGTTGGAGATGTTCACAATAGCGAAGGCAATGGAGGCAGCGCTGGAGGTTGGAGGCAGCGCTGGTCTGCCAGCGATGGAAGAAGAATCATCATTGGGGATGTTGGGACAGGCATCATTGGAGCTACTTCCGTGATAAGGTGGAGAGCAGGGGGAGTAACCTCCCCCACGTTTTCATGAAGCCATGGGAGGAGCAGGACCCTGCTGTCAGCGCTCTTGTCGCGCCCTGCCTGCCCCCTGTCAGCGCCCTGTCCGCCCCCAGAGAGAGAGAGAGAGAGAGAGAGAGAGCTTTATTAATGTCTTTTCCATGCCAAAAGGCATATAAGACTAGTAAATGTGCATGTCAAGTATGTGGTAACCACAGGAGCGTATGAAACGTCTCCAAAACAGTAACAAAAGTAGCAAATCTAGAGCTAAAGCTATAAGCTGAAATAGATGTGATGCTATAAGAAACATGTGGGAGCATGTATACTGCTAAAAGTCATGAGTGAGGTATGATGCTATCATCTAGTCCTGTCTTGCTGATGCTGATGCTATAGAAAGATGTAATGTGGCCTGCGGCATGAAGGGCCACTGGTGGTCTCTGACGTCGTCTGGGAGGATGAAGAGGTCTCCTCGTGATAGGTCGAGTAGCTCGTGCTGCAACATGGGTATGTGTGGGACGCTAAGAGAGAGAGAGAGAGAGAGAGAGAGAGAGAGAGAGAGAGAGAGAGAGAGAGAGAGAGAGAGAGAAAGATCTTTATTAATGTCCATGAAATACCTTAAGGTACATAGGACTTACCCAACCTAGCAAGAGCAACGTGCCTCATACTAAAAACTGGACCAGAAAAGAGGACCCCCAAATATGTGTATGAAGAAACTACCTCCAAGGGATGGCCATCCCATAGAAGCTCCTGACACTACATGAATGCCCGAGATGTGTTGAAGACCATAACTTTGGTCTTCATAATGTTCACCGGCAAACCCCATCGTGAACAAAAAGAGCATAAAACATCTAAATGTCTCTGTAACCCCTCTCTGGAACGTGATATGAGGACAACATCATCAGCATACAGTAGAATCGAGATCAGTAGGTCACATAAAGCACAACCCTCTCCTCCATCCTACATAATCATCCTCTCCAACTAATTAACATAGAGTCCAAACAGAGTAGGAGATAACGAGCATCCTTGCTTCACCCCAATGGTGCTATGACCCTGCTGTGATATGCCATGCTCAGAACGGAAACAACCTATCACTCTCTCATAAAGGCCCATAATCACCAAGACTGTGTATGAGTGGAAGCCAAGGTTGTGTAATCTCTGAATGAGAAGGTGTCGCGGAACAGAGTTAAAGGCCTTACGAAAATCCACAAAACAACAATATACTCTCTCTCTTCTGGATCTAGCCTCCTCAATAATAGCCCTCAAGGTGAATATATGATCTGAGGTGGAGAAATGAGGTCGGAATCCTGCCTACCCCAAAGCATGTAGACATCTAAGCTCCGCTTCGCTACTAACTATCGTCTGGAGAACTGAGCCATAGACCTTAAACATAATGTGTCCAACCATAATAGTGCGGTAGTTTTCTAGCCTCATGGGATCACCTCCTTTATGAATGGGATGTATGACATTGGTACACCAAGAGTTCGGGAATCCTTGAATCACAGCTTGATTAAAAAGATCAGAAAGGATGGGAGAAAGTATATCTTTCGCATGGATAAGAAGTTCTGCTTCTAGGTCTTCGATATCACGGGCACGACGACTATTGAGATATTTAATGGAATCAGGTATCATTTTGGGTAGGTTGAAGGACGAAGGACAAGGTGAGATGATGATGGGAGAAGTGGTGTCAATAGTATAAAGAGATTTGGCATGATCTGTCCAGGTATATAGGTCGGTTAAGGTGGGAGAAGGAGCACGAGGGATGAATTCACGCCAAAAGGCTCCCGAAGAGGAACTAAAGAGAAGGTTAATAAGCCTTCTCCCTTCTTTGATATCATAGGCCTTTTTTTACGATGGAGTGTGTTTCGATAAGTACGGTTTATGTCACGAATAGAAGGAAGTGAGTTAGCATAAGCGTGTTTAAGATGGTTATGGAGTTGGCAGCATTCATCATCATACCAAGGCTGATTTGGGTTTTTGAAGGTGTTGGTTTTTGTTCTAGGTTTTTGTGAAAGGAAAAGAAAGGGAAGCTGCAGTATGTACGACATTGGTGGTTCAATGGTGGAGCTATGTGGGAAATGTTGTAGCAGGGAGGTTAATGAAGTCTCGTAAGCGGGATGTACGAGTACTCAAAGCGATATTTTGGGGCACAAGGAAAAGATGGGTGGGAAGTATGAGTGAATGAAAGGAGAGAAATGAGTGATCAGACAAAGTAGTACATGTGATGGTGAAGGCAGTAATATGAGGGAGAAGAGAGGGTGATCCCATGAGGTAGTTTACCACACTATGGCTGCCGCTGTGAGGATGACAAGTGAAATTGATAGAGGAAGGCCACCTAGCGAGGCCATTGAAAATGGCAAGCTCACGGGCTTCTCCTAGTTGTAGAAAGTACTCTCCATAACCTGTGAGAGGCCCGTCCTCATCCGCAGAATGTCTCAAAAGCCCAAGCTCATCGCTATCTAATGCTTTGATGCTCCTCTATCAGAAAACCTGATGATATCACTAGACAAGTCCATGTATGGAGAACCGTCCCTGTCTGAGAAGGAAGATGTATCTGGTGGAAAATAACAGACTGCAATATAAATGTCCCTGTCCAATCCTATGGGCTCCCCTCTGAGTCTGATCCATATGTATCTGGAGTGATCATCTCTGTGAACCACCTCAAGCACTGTCTGAGTAGTATCTCTATATAAACATGCTACACCACCAGAACCACGTCCGCCTGCTGATCTGGTCTCTGCTCTGAAAACTGATTCCCACTGGAAACTGGAAAATAAAGGTAGACCCCACTCTGCACTCTCATGCGTCTCTGTAAAACAATAGTATATCACCACTATCTATGAAATCAATCAAATTCCCTGCCGAGGACGAGGTATGTATCCTATTACAATTCCACACACCAAAATGCAATGAAGATGGGTGGGGGCTGCTCCCACGCCTGAACGACCCAAATCCCTATGGATTGCTAATATATTTCACTTGGCCATCTCTATAAATTACTCGCCTTCCTGATGCTTTAGCTTCCTCGAACGCCTTCTTTCTCTCTATCACTTGCATGAATGCAAGCTCACGGGCTTCTCCTAGTTGTAGAAAGTACTCTCCATAACCTGTGAGAGGCCCGTCCTCATCCGCAGAATGTCTCAAAAGCCCAAGCTCATCGCTATCTAATGCTTTGATGCTCCTCTATCAGAAAACCTGATGATATCACTAGACAAGTCCATGTATGGAGAACCGTCCCTGTCTGAGAAGGAAGATGTATCTGGTGGAAAATAACAGACTGCAATATAAATGTCCCTGTCCAATCCTATGGGCTCCCCTCTGAGTCTGATCCATATGTATCTGGAGTGATCATCTCTGTGAACCACCTCAAGCACTGTCTGAGTAGTATCTCTATATAAACATGCTACACCACCAGAACCACGTCCGCCTGCTGATCTGGTCTCTGCTCTGAAAACTGATTCCCACTGGAAACCGGAAAATAAAGGTAGACCCCATCTGCACTCTCATGCGTCTCTGTAAAACAATAGTATATCACCACTATCTATGAAATCAATCAAATTCCCTGCCGAGGACGAGGTATGTATCCTATTACAATTCCACACACCAAAATGCAATGAAGATGGGTGGGGGCTGCTCCCACGCCTGAACGACCCAAATCCCTATGGATTACTAATATATTTCACTTGGCCATCTCTATAAATTACTCGCCTTCCTGATGCTTTAGCTTCCTCGAACGCCTTCTTTCTCTCTATCACTTGCATGAATGTGAGGTCATCATCCAAAAATATTTTTGTGCCCTTTAGTTTGTTTTTAAGTCTCAAAACTGACCGCCTCTCTTCAAGAGTCTTAAAGCGAATAATTAGTGTAGCATTATCTTTCTTAGTCCTCCAGGCTCTATCCATTCCTTGTGTGGTGTGTCCTAAGGTGGTTTCCAAAAATCTGGTCGCCTCTTGAATGGCATCTTGCGTATCAACAATACCTCTTACTCTCACGTTGAGGGCTTTTTGATCTCTCAGCTTCTCTTCAGAGATGGTGGCTGAAATAAAAGTGGACATATGTGGCTTACCATCCTTATTTTTGAAAAGCGACGCCCAAGTTCTCGTTGTTTCCTTGTGCTGGACCAGATCTTGTTCCAGTGCCCGGATCTTCATCACTGTTTCCAATGACTCATCATAAGCATGAGTATCTTTTCTAGATGTTTCAAAATCCCGTTTCAATTGTCCGTTTTCTTCTCAAAGTAGCTTCAGCTCGTCCAATGTCTTCATCTCTGACTGCTCAAGTGTTGTGACTTTAAACTTTAATAAACTTTTCTCACTAATCAGAAAAGTGACCATTCCCTTCAACTGGGAAACTTCTTGCTTCAGATTCTGGAAGTCTTCCTTAAACTGGTCCCATTGCCAAGATGAAAATAGTTCTGTAGATTTTGAAGGAGTATAAGGGATGTGTGCCGTATGTGGAGGTCCGGCAGGGGGTTTGTCAGCCACAGTAGGCAACGCAGTAGCAGGATCACAGGTGTTGTTGTTTTCAACAGCAACATTGTCCGTAGTGTTGCTGTAGCCATCCCGATAGAATCCACATTTCCAGCGATAGCTATGGTAGTGATGGGAGCCGCAACATCTGTGATATCAGCTGCAATTAGGCCCAAAGAAACATTCAGCTCCATAGCAATGGGAGCTAAAGCATCAGCGAGGGTGGGGGCTACTGTATCAGCGCTGATGGGGGCTACAACCTCAGCAATAGAGGCTACCATATCAACAGTGATGGGAGGAGAACGGGAGGAGTTACCTCCCCCCCTTTTACGTGGAGCCATGGAGGGCGATGAGGGCCTTAGCAGCGATACAGGATCTTCAGGAGAAACAAATCAGGTCCCCCTAGAACACGAACAATTTCAGCTGTGCTCCCTCCATCATCTGAAACGGGAAGGACATGTGCCCCACGAGTTGTAAGTTTCTAAGCTCAATGTCTTGAGCTTCCTGTGTTATTCCCTCCCCAATACGCTCTGCTTCGGACTCCGCTTGCCTCAATGCGGCCTCTTCTCGAGCTTGAAGACTATTAAGGTCAAGCTGGACGGTCTTCAACTGCAGTAGATCTTCTCCTTGTCCTAGAGACGTGAAATCTTTGATGTAGCTTGTTTTCAAAAATCGAAGATTGCCACGAAGCCCAGTAATACCAGTTTAAAAACGGCAGCCCGTTGCAAACTCCTACATATTTCTGGTGGAGCAGCACTCCAAAAGAGAGAGCATATCTCTGGTGGATCAGCGCTTCAAAAGAGAGGGCGGAGAGCTTTGAGCAGCATGTGATCGAGGAGCTCTGGTAGCTCTAGAGGCGCGCGTAGATCTGGCAAGAGGTGGTGGCTGAGCACGCTGGGCCTTCGCCCTCACCGGTATGACTGCCTCATCATCTGATAGGTCATCACGATCCCGCTTCTGAAATGAAGCTAGTAATGAGATGCTGGCTAGAATCAGTAATACTCTCCAATGGTAGCAAAGAGGCTCTCAACATAAGCATCTCTCGTAGTAAAAGGCCGACACATCTGGGATCCTGATACTCCAGAAATGTACTGAGGGTAATAGGGGTGTCACGATATAAACAGTGATATCGGCCACATATCTCATAGTATGTAGGGCATATAAAGATAAAATGAAACTCATCCTCCACTACACCCAATGTGCATATCTGGCATATCTGATGCTCTCCCCAAATGCCTGAATATCTGCCTGTCTGAATAGCAAGCTGATGCGAAGAGACTCGTAACTGTCCCAATCTATATCGGAGCCCAAAAGAAAGAGGAAGAGAGAGATATAAAGGTCTAACAGGGAGTCCCAAATTGTCTCTGCGTAAGATATGTGTGCCATAGAAGGTACGCTTGACTCTCTCATGGTCAGGACAATCCCATACAATGTGACAATATCTCCGATACAGCTGCTGTCTGATAAATGTATGAGTTCCCTGTGGGAGATCCAGCATCGAGAAGCCCCATGACTGAAAGAAAGCCACCACATCACCATACCAAGAAGACCTAGCCTGCTGTCCAGCTATAGTCTGAGAAGAAGTAAGCGCTACCATCACGTATCTGTGAGTATCCATGGTCTCAAGTCGATGTAGAAAGATAACAATCTGAAACATAGCCTCTACCAGCATGGGGAGTGAGGCGAAGTCCGCTAAAAGAATCTCATGGTGAACTGACAGCTTCGCACGAATCATCCTCCCTGACATGGTGATCTGCAGAGGAGTGATGTCTCTCCAAGTACTTTGAGATATCCCTGAGCACCAGACCTCCGCCGAGTGCATAGCCACAGGTGAGACTACTGTAGAGAAAAGGTGGTCTCTGGTAGCAGGATCATGAATATGGTAAGTAGTACACACTCTCTCCATATGTACCAAGGCAGCATGCCCCTTACGCAGGCGATATAGAGCAGTAGAGCGAAAAGTGAGTAAGGGGCCGGTGAATAATACACCTAGATAGGTGTATGATGTAACAATCTCCAGCTGTTGTGCATCATAATAAAAAGCGTCATCTCTCATATGCTGCCGATTGTGTTAAACACCATAACTTTGGTCTTAGCAATATTCACCATCAAGCCCCACACTAAGCAAAAACCATATAGAGCATCAAGATGTCGCTGTAATCCAGAGGCTGTAGAGGATATGAGTGGGATATGTCTTAGGGGGAAAGGCCTGGGTGGCGGCTTGTATAAGGGAGAGCGACAAGAAGCTGGCCTGTTGCTAAATAGGAGAGGAGAAGGGAAAATCTTGCAAAAGAGAGTTGAGCGCGACTATGTAGCGTGGGATGAGATGTGTACGAAAAGAAAAGTGAGGTGTAGCAGTCTTGGGTCGAATGATTGGAAGGGGAGAAGTCTGGCCAACAGAGAGTAAGAGTAGTGAGTGATCAGCAAGGGTAGGAGAGAGTATATTAAAGCTCTGAATGAGAGGAATCAAGGCTGGTGAGCCAATGAAGTAATCCACCACACTATGTCCGCCACTATGTGGATGACAAGTGAATGCTGCTGAATATGGCCACTGTGATAAACCGTTCAGAATGACCAAGGAATGTGCCTCGGAAATCTTGAGTAGCTGCTCACCAAATGTAGTAGAAGGGGTAGCCTCATCATGTGATGTCCGCACAAGACCTGTATCCAAAGCATGAAGCTGGAGATAATTCGTCATCGCATGAAATTCCGTCATCTGGTGGCCGTGAGTGCGTTAAAGTCACCTGCCAAAAGTACATATCCCCGGGGAGAAAAGATAGAAATATCCTCTGACAAAACCTGAAAAGGGTCCCCACCAAAGTCTGCAAATGTCGAACTCTGAGGAGCAATATAACATACTGCCAGGAAGATATCTCTAGCCAAGCCTAGGGAATGCTCAGCTAATTGTAACCATATAAAATGAGCGTACGAATCTTTCTTAACCAGCTTAAGAGTATGACTATACTGGTCTCTGTATAAGCATGCCACCCCACCTGAGCCTCTGGAGGTCGTCCCTCGAAGGAATGGTCTAAAAACTGAGTGCCAAGAGAAATCTGTCATCATAGGAAGAGGACAAAATTGAGATTCATGAGTCTCTGCTAGCAGTAAAATATCTGTACGAGCAAGGTAGGACTGCAAGTCACCTGCAGTAGAGGAAGAGTGGAAGCCATTACAATTCCAAAAGCCAATACGAAGGGACATAGGGGATCTCGGGCTGCTCCCATGCCTGAGAGCCCCAAGTCCCTATAGTGAGCGCTCATAGTATCGTGGTTTGTCGTCAATAAACACCACCCGTTGCCCTTTTTCCTTAGCTTCTTGTATGATTTTTTTCCTCGCTAGCCATTGCGTATGAGTTAAATCATCGTCCATAAAAATAAAAGTCCCTTTCAGCTTGGTTCAAAGTTTCAAGGCAGCATTACGATGTACAAGAGACCGGAATTTAATAAATAGAACATTCTCATCATACTTGCCTCTCCAAGCAGTTTCAAATCCCTCAGTTGAGTGCGAGAGTTTATTAAAAAGTAAATCCTTGGCTTCCTCAAGAGGTTTTCCAGCATTTGGGATGCCTCTCACTCTAATATTAAGGGCTTCTTTGGCTCTTTTCTCTTGCTCCGAAAACATACTTTCTAATCTTGAGTCAATTGAAATATTCGTAGGCAAATCTATTATACCACTATCTTTTTTAAACAGTGCTGCCCAAGATTTCGTCTCTTCTACTTGTTTCGCAAGGCTGGAAATTTTGTTAGAAGTTTCTACAAGATCCGTAGTAGATGATGGTAATAGAGTTCGCAGCTGGCTGACCTCATCCAGCAATTTTTGAACCTCCAATTTGAGTGCTGTATTTTCTCCTTGTACCTCTGAAAATAGTGCATACAACGGCCCAACATGATAATGAACGTCTTCCGGTAGAATAGAGCGAGGGATAGTTGGAGGTGAGACCTTAGATAGCACAAATGGAGGAGTAGAAGGATTAGGAAGGAGAGCAGAGGGAGGCGTAGTTGGTTCCATATCCAAGCAGGGACAAGGCAAGCAGGTATGACAAGGAAGGGCCAACCCGATCCTCAGCAGTTTGAGTTTTGAAAATTTGATTTTTCTTGATCTCAAAATTTTCGCAGTCTGTAAATTTTGTACAGTCCGTACGAATCCGTACCGCACTGAAAGTACAGGCTGACGACTGCGTAGTGCTCTGTCTTACCTTCGATCTGAATTTTTGGGTCAATCGGACTTCGTATGAAAAAGTTACGCTTATTTCCGTAAAACTGCTTGATTAGGGTTTGCTTGTGTATGCTCAGTCATGCCATAGATTTTCCAACACACCCTCTCCCACTCCACTACTCCCTCTCAGCCATCGCTGATCCATCTGATGTGCTGAGTGCCTCGCTACTGTTCTTGCTGCCTCTCTAATCTATCTCTTGCAAATCATCCTACGGCCTCGTTTCGCCTGCCCTTCCAGGCTTTGTCTTGCACACAAAGCGTGCTAAGAAGTTTATGTCTACAGGCTCTCGCAAACGTCTTCATACTTTGGAAATTGCATCCACCATGCCTACCGATTCTGTCAGCGCTTGACCGCCACAGGTCGCTGCTTCGTCCTCAGCTACTATGGGAGACACATGCCAAACCTACACGCGGCACACCACTCCTGAGAACATCTCCTCGCTGAATGAGTACATTTCTAAGCAATTTGCCGCTTTTCTTTCACAACTCAATGAACTTCGTGTGGATTTGCTTACTAAGACTGCCACGATTGACGCTCAACAGACTGAAATTGCTTCTCTTTGTGCTGCACTTAGTGCTTTGCAGAGGGACATCATCCCTAATATCATCTCCCGTGGCAAAACAACAACGTCGGGATGACAAAAAGCTCAACTTAAGATTCCGGGGTCTTCCTACTGAGGGCACACGCATGGGGCTCTTAGTTCCAGATATCCAATATATTTGGCACCTCCAACATGATCCGAAGGTATTATTTGTCAAATTCAAAACTATGGACGATTGGCAGACAGTTCTTCGTGCGCGTCGTACTCTCCGAGGCTCTTAGATGATGACCTTACTCACTACCAATGGTTACAGCGTAGAATTATTATTCAAGAGGCAAGGACAAAACAACAGCGGGTGGTATTCACAAATGGCAGCCCGCGCTTTTTCTCCAAGCGTCAATAGGAAGTTGGGGTACTCGGGCATGGGAGCAGCCCGATAGCCTCGGCTAGCGTCACATTCGGTTTTTGGAATTGCGGCGGCCTCTCCACCTCTTCTACGGCGGTTGATCTTGACACCTATTTGTGTTCGGCTGATTTTCTACTTTTTGCAGAGACATATGAGTCTTTCACACACCCACTTCCGCACATTTTTGGTTTTCAGTGGATTTCTGCTCCACGACCTATGCTACAGGGCAGGATACTTCAGGCTTCTGGTGGAGTTGGATTTTTGCACAGGTTGGTGCATACTCCTATTCGGTTGGTGTCTTAGAATACTTATGGCCATTACTTGTGGCTTCAGATTACTGCATCCTTCTTGGGACTGGACTAGGACTTGTTTGTTGCAGTGTGCTACTCTGCTCCCCACACTTCAATGTTTATGGATTTGGGAGGTGATCCTTTTCAGGCCCTTTCTGAGGGCGTTGCTAGACTCTCTCTATAGGGTTACATATTGCTTGCAGGGGACTTTAACGCATGGACAGCCACTCACCAGACTGAGTTCTATGCTAACACACTCTCTCTTCATCCGTTGGATACCTCTTATGCTCGTTATTCTCAAGACTCATCAGTGACAATTACGCTTTTTAGGGAACAGCTTCTGAGGTTGGCTCAAGCACATGGTCTCATTATCCTTACCGGTCTTCTTCAGTGGCCATCCTCCTCTGCATATACTTGCCACCCATTTGGTGGCGGTCACAGCGTAGTGGACTATTTCATTGCATCTCCTGCTTTATTATATAAATTATCCATCTTCAAAAGTCTATATAGCATGGAAAATGGTTGCAAATTCACTTGAGGAAAAGTTACACAATCTTCCCAAAAACGAAAAAACAGAACACTTGAATAAGAAAATAATTTTGTAAAAATATTCCCAATTTAATCATTAGTAAGGAGCAACATTCCTACTCCATGTTATGAGGATCATGTGCATGTTGATGCCTACTTTGGCATTAATGATCTATCGGTACAGCATGTTCTACAAGCAGCAACCATGCGTCTATCAGTTAAACATCAACATTGCAGTTTTGATCATATATGATGGTCGTTCAATCAGTTTTGCAACAAATTCTATTTGGCAGCTCCATTTTGAAGCCTTCATTACTAAGAGCGATTTTGCTATAGCATTATTTAGCCATTGTTGCCTTTGATAGGCATTCTTGTGCATACAGCTGGCATGGTAGACATTTGTTTGCAATAACATGGTTATTAGATTCTTTTCCTCTGCACTCATTGCAATGCCTTGATTTGGCATTCTTCGTCAATCTGTATAGCTTGACAAAGATCATGTTATCATTTGGCAGCAATTTCTGATTATAGGAATTTCATTTCATGTTGCTTATAGTTTGGCATATATGCTTGTGCAGCTGTTCATTTAGCAAATGCAATGTTGTGGTTTGCGATATGACCTTGACAGTTTGTAGCAACATCTTCATCATTTTCATTTTTAATTTCTTGAATTTTGCAGCAATCGTCTTACATTTTTCAGACGGAGTATTGAGGGCGGTTTTTTTTTGTCAATAGGGGAGATTATGGAAATGTGATTAGCACTAGTACGCAAACAAACATAATAAACTCTGATCTTTGAAGGGTATCTATTTTTGTTCCATGACATATTTGCTTGATCTTATTCATAACTATATACACATGTTACTCTTACGATTCCGAAATGGAGAAGATGCTAACTTCGAGTGCCAAAGGGAAGGTTGAAAGAATGATAGACACAAAGATGCTTAGAAGCTCAACCATCTATGTTCTATCAGAGTTTGATCAGTGCCTTGGTACATTAAAGGGTTTCTTGCACAATGAGGACAACGTCGTGAACTCTGTAGTATAGTTTTGAGACTGACTTTCATCTTAGGAGATAGCTAAAGTAATCTTTGCTGCATATTGATCCCAAACAGTTTGAGTTTTCGAGTACACAGATTTGGGTAGATAGAAATTCCTATAGAGAGGATTGTAACAATTTAAACATCCAGGATTCCCAAAAAACAACGTCTTTTGATGTACTCCACATGCAGGTGCTCTTAGTGATGGTTAAACTACCATAGACACCTTTTGATGAAATGAGCAAAGAAAAAATTAAGAATGGAGTAGACAGCTGTAAAATTCTGACTTTTAAAGAATGGGTGAACGTGGACAAAAGGAACTCATCAGTGTACCATAGAGCCAATCACTGCATCAGTTGCCAGGGTTGCCTTTAGAAGATCTGACTGCAACAAGTCAAGGATGAACCTCTCAAATTTTGATCTCTCTACTTTGGACTGTTGACAATGACAACACCCTATTGACTACCATTCACAACCATTTACGAAGTCCAAAAACGTAAAGATGTGCACCAAATTCATTTGTAACACAAAATTTTATCTACTGAGCTCACAAATTTCTCTTTTGCTTCTTTTCTTTTCTTACAACCTTGTATCTAGAACTTGAAGAATATCAAGATACAAAATAGATAAGCAAAAATGTGAGCTCTTTTACGCAAAGAAGAGTACATATTAACATTTAAGATATGATGTAGATAAGTCGTACCTTAGCTCTTCTATGCAAAGAGAGCCAAGGAACATAAACTACAAACAGAAAATGTGAAACATGCTCCTATTCTGGGAACACTACTCATTATGAAGCAGAAAATACAAATTAAATTGTTAGCAAGTGGCACATTCATGATGCTCAAATTCCAAGATCTTTCCTAAAGTACCATATACAATGACTTCCAGAACTTGTCAGAAATGAAAGAACCCTATAAACTTTAGCCAAAGAGTTTCACATTAACATGTGAAGTGACAATTAATCGAGAAAGACATGCCATTGATTCATTATCAAGAATTTGAGGAAACAGCGATTTGCACCCCTCTAACATATCAGCCATTACAAGGAACTGTATGATGTAACTTGATCAACTTCCAGCTTCTTTCATGTGGGCAGTACTTCTAGCTATAACTCAGCTTACCTGAACATCATGTGTGCACAAAAATGATTCATGGCTAGGCTTTCTTGATGGTGAAAAGATGTTCATTAAGCTCGCATTTATTTTGGAACTATTCAATAGGCTGCACTAG
Source organism: Diphasiastrum complanatum (assembly GCA_029204225.1). Lineage (NCBI taxonomy): Eukaryota > Viridiplantae > Streptophyta > Lycopodiopsida > Lycopodiales > Lycopodiaceae > Diphasiastrum > Diphasiastrum complanatum. The sequence continues at coordinate 26,936,303 of CM055097.1, forward strand.
GATCAACCACTACATTCTTAGCCGAAGGTCCTATCTCCACTGATATGAAAGGTATCCTTTCCGTGACTTGGTTATTCCAGAAATTACTGGTCATGATCATCGATGCACTAATACTGGATTAGATGGGCTTTATCTCATAGAGGAGATTAAGAGAGCTCAGCAAAAGGACCCATATTGTAAGCATGTGTGGTCTAATGAGCGCAAAATAGTCGACTAGACGGAAGAGCTTGGCTTCGTCGATCACTTTCATAGAGGCACACAGAGAGTTATCTTACATACATTGTTAAGGAAGAAATGTTTTTGTGATATTAAGAAGTGTTTGTGCCAGACATGGAGGACCTTTGTCGTAAAATACTCCATGAAAGCCATGATAGTCCCTGTGCTAGACACCAGTTGTGTTCTAGCACAGTCCCGGCACGACCAGTTGCTAGGGGCCGAGGGCCATGGCATTGGCCAGGGCCAGTAATCGGGATGACGACACTAGGGGACCATGATGTGTCACGGGCGGCAACCCGGTGTGACCGCTAGACAGGATGTTAGTAGGCGGAGTTATGACCGCATGGACCCTAGACGTCAGCAGCGGAGATGCCTCTGCCGGACGAGCAGCTAGCTAGCGGTTAGCTGGGGTGACTGTTAGTGTCACAAGTCCATGACGGGGCTTGGGGGTGGTGCCTCAAAGTCACACATTGATTGCGGGTAGGAGATTTCTTGGAACTATGGGGATTGATCACCCTGCATGGCAGCCAGATGTTCCAAGCCAGATGCTAAGGGCACAGAGGTGTGGGATCAACAAGTCCCTCAAGCGCTGCTTATTATTCACACTGACTTTGAGAAGCTAGACTTTGAGATTACCAAGTTAACCTAGTTTGAAGTTGTGTTAGGAAACAGATGGCATGCGAGTAAGCAGCCCGCTATAGATTTCCTGACCAACTGTACAGGGCCCTCTGACGACCTGTTTGCAAATAAAGAAGATGGACTTGCAGTATGTGTGGCTGTGTTATTTGGTAAATGTGAATGATGAGGGATTTATCCATTATTGTTCTTTCCCAGGCTTCCAAAGCTCTATCCAGTTCATTTTCTGGTAGAAATTCTCTTAGGAAAGCTTCTTCAGAAGCTTTCCATGACCGGGGAGTCTGCCCAGTCTCCTGGAGATTTAACCACCACTTATAGGCCATAGGCCCCAAGGAAAGACTGGCCTCAATTGCTTGCAAATGGTCAGGGGTTTGTTTAAGAGCATGAATGTTCTTCCATTTGCTGAGGAAGGTTTGTAGAATGTCTGCGTTTCTATCCTTCTCTTCCCCATTAAAAGTAGGAGGTTTTAAATCTTTAAAAACATTGGGGTGAGACCGTAAAGTCTCACCCGAAACTGATGGAAATGGAGAAGGGGATAACTGAGAAGTGGAGGGAAGGCTTCCTTTTGCGGAACTCAAAATCAAGCTTTTGAGTTCAACGAACGAGTCGTCCACACTGGACTTGAAATTGGCTAATGCCAACTTCAGTTCATCCACTTCTATTACCAATTGGAGAAACTGCTCCTTGGTAACCAGTTCGTCGAGTTCTTCGGCAAACTGTTCATGTTCTTCCACTTCCATGGGTTCCTTCCCTTTTCTGTAAGCCAAGGCTTCTGTTTCAAGTTCGTCGAAGCCTCTCTCCTGGGTTTGATCAGGTCCCAGAGGAGTGGTCATCTTCGGAACTGAAAGAGAGCTACCTTAACCTCTGAAGGAAAAAAAAGTCTAAAAGACTAATTTACAACTGTACAAGGGAAAGGAAAGATGACTTAGCTGTTTCTGAGGACTGTACTTCCAAAGAAAGAATGAAGAGGAACCCTCTCAGCTCTTTTACCCAAGATTTCAGACCTGCTGTCCCGGAAAATGCCAGTTTGAAGCTTCAAAACGGTGCCAAATTTCCCGGTTCTTGAGTTGAGTAGCTGACTGATCTGATTTCAGGTGTGGGGCTCCAACAAACCGAGTTAAAACCGGAAATTTACAAAAAGAAATCCAGAATTTTTTGTGTCTCTACCCTCGCTGGCTGGACAGCCACCTGTTTGGCCTAATATTCTGAAATTCAAGGCCCAAAACTTGCTTGAATCTCTTATCTGACTTCAAGTAGTAGGTCACTGGTCTGTACCAATCTAGTTTGAAGCTTCAAACTACTGAAAAATCTCAGAAATCAGGGATGAAAATCCAATTTTTCAACTCCCTATCCAGCGCTAACCCTGCCACTCTATTTTTTATTAGACTTGCTCTAATCTACTCAGAACTTGCTACAATTTTCAGATCTGAGGGCTAGCTCTACAGCGATGGATCTGCCCATCTTTTTCCCTTGAATCTCCGCTCAGATGATTCAGAATTCCACTGAAATTGCCTTGTCAGATGGCTGTCTCTACTGCGATGGATCTGTCTCAGAAATCTAATTCATATTCCAACTGAAAGGAAGATGATTTAACGGAGATTTTCACAGTGAAAAGCTACTCCTCTAGCGCTGGATCTGTCTCTCCTATTTACCAAAGTTTTAAGAGATTCTGAGCACTCTCTCTACTTTCTCCCTGCTGCTCCTTAACTCCCAAAGATGGAGATGGCTCTGATACCAGTGTAATAGTTCCTAACACCACAGTAGGGCAAACACTAACTGATCCACCCAACCTTGCCTACTCTCCAATATAGAGTAAGCCCCTCCTAGCCCAGTGTGAGGACTGGTAGCATGCTACTACCAAGTGTCGGCCACGTGGCACTGACGTGGCCGACTGCACGTCGGGACCCAACTGGGGGCCCTATCCTGCTGACAGGGTCCCTAGGCTGTGTTAGGCCCGCCATGGCTATGGACCGTGCTGGGGCACACTACTCACACTGTCTTGCCCTGTTGGTCATGTACGCCGGACACGACCCTGACTGTGGTATCTGACTTATCTGTGTTTCCTAGGGTTCGGCACTGGTTATGAGCTCGTAACAGTACATCACTCATGGCTTCCCTAAGATGATCTCGGAATTCATGCCGTACTTCGTCAAGGTAAGTGGAAGACGGTATGCGAGGCTCAGAAGATGTAGGGGAAGTATCCATGGTCAAGGAATGCAGGAAGTGAAGAGAGTGTAAGAAAAGCTTAATATCGGAGGGAGCGGACTTTTGTCGTCACCCCAAATACGCTTTAGGTACACACACGACACTAAGAGCAAGAAAGGAAATGACAAATGTCAAGAAGAGGTGTGGAAAGCAAGGAAAAACCAGCAAAGATACCTCTCGATAGAGCTCCAAGCATGTGCGACGAGCTGGCTAGAAAATGTGACCACAAGGAGAATGAAAGTCGGCGTTGGACAGCGTCCAATCAATGCTGAAAATATGGCTGGAAATATGTGGAAAACGTGATGAAATAGGGCGATGGACAGCCTCCAATCAAAACTGAAATATGGCTGAAACTCTGCTGGAACAATGGCTGAAAAATGTGATGAAGTAGGGCGCTAGACAGCCTCCAATCAATGCTGAAAAGATGGCTGGGAATCCTCTCCCTGAATCAAATGGAGGATTCAAAAAAAAGAGGGAAAAGGATTTGGAACTTGGGCGCCGGAAATAATCTGCCCAAAAACTAAAAAAAAAAATTTTTTTTTTACGGCCGCCAAATTTAGCGGAAGTACTTCCGCTAACTATCTGCTAAAGCTCCGCCAAGGAAAATGCTCTGATGGGAGTTGGTCCTCCTCCAAACTGTGCTGAATGTTGCTGAAGCAAAGAGACGAAAGCCCTCAGCAAAGAGAGAAAAATCAGCAAGGAAAATGGGCACCCAATCAAAAAATCAGATCTGAAATTCAGCAATCAGGAAAGTGCTCTGATACCAAGTTATGATCAAAATCTCAAGTGTTGAATCAATGAAGCATAAAAGACAGCAATAGACTAAAGCCCTACAAGCAATAGACAAGACAATAGGTTCTCCCACGAAGAGCCCAAGCAATACCAATCAATAATCTGAAAAATGAGTGTACAAATGCCCCTATAAATACCCTACCAATGAACCCTAAAATAGGAATTCAAAAGTAAAGGGAGGCAAAATGTGGAGGGAAAATAGTGCGCCCTCCTACGGGCCCCCACTCCTACGGGCCCCCACTCCATAATAAGGGCCCAAGGCCAATCAATGTCATAAAAAAGGACCCAGTGCGGGTCCTAAGCATATAAAAAGGCCTGTACATGACTAATATAAAATGTGTAACCAGAAATATACATAACCAACAGTAAATGTAAAGAGGCCTGCGGAATATATGCAGAGTAGCCCAGTAGGCCTGTATCCTGTAGTCCGTAACTTCAAGGATCTATGACCAAATATCTGATGGTACCCACTTTTGAGATCTATCTTACTAAAAATGGTTGTCCCTGCAATGCATCCAGTAGATCATCAATCCTGGGCTTCGGATATTTGTGCTTTACGGTGATTTTACAATCCCTTGTAATCCACACACGTCCAGAAACTACCATCCTTTTTCTTAACCAACAAAATGGGGGAGGCGAAAGGTGAATAACTACGAAAGACATACCCCAACCTGAGGTATTCTTCCAACATCTTCTATACCTCCTCCTACAAGGAGGCCAACATACCGGGCTTGCCCCTGGAACGAGCTCAATACGATGCTGACAACCCCACTAGCATGCTATCAATCAACAAATGTTTAAACTCAGCTCGAATGGATCTTTCCAACTGGCTTGCTGGGATCACCTCTGAGCTGCTGAGCTAAAGCATAATTTACATAAGACGTTAAATAAGATGAAGTTGTTTCTAGATTATTAACTTGTGGGTTTATTGGTAAACTACGAAAATATCTTGCAGTATCGAGAAGCAATTTTAAAGATTAAAAATATGGATGACTATCAGAAAATCAGGGGATTTGTCCGTGGCCTCAAAGATGAATATAAAGTAGAGATCCAGAGAAACTCCCCTACTACCCCTGAGCAAGCTCTCAGACATGCTCAAATCTATGATGATTCAGTGGGTAGGAAGAGGGCGAGACAGTAGCCACTTTCTGAGCAGCCTCCTCAAAAAGACTTTCAATTTAAAAAGAAATTTTTAAAAAGAAAGAACCAAGATAAATTTAAAAGTGAAGCTCCTCAGAAACGCCCTTCACTCATACAGCCCTTAAAACCAAATGATTTTGAGAAAGCCAAACAAGAACGTTTGTGCTTTGTGTGCATGGGCAAGGGACACACAGTCAGACAGTGTCCCAAAGGGCCTTTCCCTAAAAAAGATAAGAAAGATAAAAAACAAGTTCATCTTGTTCAAACTCTATGTTTCCCCAGTGACTCGACAGCTTCCGAGATCAAAGTGTATCATGAAAATCATGAACACTGTTGCCAGCTGACCTCTGCAATGCTAGCGAGACCCTTCAGCTTTGGGCCGCATGACCTAGTACGTATGCATGGGAAAGTTGGTAACCAGTCAGTAAGAGTTATGGTTGATGATGGGGCAACCCATAATTTCATCAACCACACCCTGGTTAAAAAGCTTAAACTACCAGAAGTACCTAGTCAGCATAGGTACATAGTTTCATTAGCTAAGGGTGAAGATAAAAAAATATGGGAAACTATGGTAAGTAAGTTAAATCTTGGTATTCAGGGGTACCAAGATGAAATAAACTTTCAGATAATGCACCAGGATCGAACAGACATTGTTCTCGGGAGAGATTGGCTCTACAGTTTAGGACCTTCCCTCCACAGAAACCATCAGGAGAACACCCTCAGCTTTCAGTATAAAGGCCGAGAGATCCAGTTGCATGGGGAGCATGATGTTCCCAACAGCCCTATGGTCTGCAGTTCAGAGCTCTGTCAGCTAATCGGAGACGAAGACCATCAGGTATTCTTATGTGACTTTCAGTTTATTCCTGAAGTTTCTATTTCCAGTTCTATTCAGCAGAAAATCAGTAAATTAGAAACTTTATTGTCTAAATTTAAAGATGTTTTTCCTGAAGATTTGCCACATGGTTTACCAACTAGCAGAGAGGTAGATCATGTAATAAACCTAGTACTAGGTACAGCACCTGTTTCTAAACCTCCGTATCGGGTCAGCCGAACAGAGGATGAAAAAATAACTAGGCAGTTAACAGATTATCTTGGGAAAGGCCAAATTCAGACCAGTAGTTCACCATGGGCCTCACCAGTCCTCTTGGTGAAAAAGAAAGAGGGGTCTATGCGTCTTTGCGTAGATTACAGAGCCCTCAATAAAGTCACAATTAAGAATAAATACCCTATGCCTCGAGCAGACGAGTTGTTTGACCAACTCGATGGGGCTAAGTTTTTTAGTAAAATAGACCTCAGATCGAGATATCATCAAGTCCGTATAAAATCAGAAGATGTCTCAAAAACAGCTTTTAGGGCTCGTCACGGTCATTATGAGTTTAAGGTGATGCCATTTGGGCTCACAAATGCTCCAGCTACCTTTATGACCTTGATGAACAGTGTTCTCAGACCATACTTGGGTAAGTTTGTAGTCATATTTTTAGATGACATCCTCATCTACAGCAAAACGAGGAAGGAGCATCTAAACACCTCAGAAAGGTGTTTTGACTGCTCAGAAAGCATAAGCTCTATGCTAAACAATCCAAGTGTGAATTCTTCGTTGAAGAAGTAGCATATTTGGGTCACATTATCTCTTCAGATGGGATTAAGATGGACCCAAATAAGGTTAAAGCCATACTCAGTTGGCTGAGACCTCAGAATATTTTGGAACTTCAGATCTTTCTTGGTCTGGCGGGATATTACAGACGATTTATCAAGGAATATGCTCAGATAGCAGTTCCTATGACAAATCTCCTTAAGGGGAAGGGAAAGGAGTTCATTTGGGAGTCCGCACAGCAGGAGAGCTTTAATGCTCTCAAAACAGCCTTAGCTACAGCACCAGTTTTAAAAGTCGTCGACCCCAATCAGCCATTTGTGGTCGAAACAGATGCTAGCGACTTTGCAGTAGGTGTTGTGCTAACTCAGGGTGGACGACCTATTGCGTTCGAGAGTAAAAAACTCGAGCCAGCTCAGACTAGGTACAGTGCCTATGAAAAGGAACTCTTTTCTATAGTCCACTTGGACGCATTATTTGTATGGTGCCAACTTTGAGATCCTGACAGACCATGAGAGTCTCAGATACCTTTGCAATCAACCTGAGCTTAGAGGTCGGAAAGCTCGTTGGGCAGAGTTGATGCAAGAGTTTGACATGTCTATCAGATATAGACATGGAAAATTCAATACAGTGGCAGATGCCCTTAGCAGAATGCCTATGACAAACGAGCTGAGTTTTACCCAGATTCGTAATGAGTTACTCGAGTCCTTGAGGGGGAAATGCCAGCATGATGCATTCTTCTCTACTATCTGGAACTCAGTCCAGAGCAGACAGTTACAGACTCTAGAACCAGTTCCCGGGGCTGGTGCCATTTCATCCAAGAATACGGCAGCTTCCGTTGAGGATGATGATGAGTCCGAGTATATGTCGTCAGATGACGTTGAGGATTCTGAGCCTGTATTACCCAAGCAAACCCCAGTGGTTGAGGGTCAGTTGACTCAAGGATTCAAATGGAAACAGTATTCCATTCAGGATGAGTACTTGCACTATAGAGATAGAGTATGTGTCCCCAATTCAGAGGATTATAGGCAACAGGTCCTATATGAATGTCATGACAATCCTAGCGCGGGACACCCAGGCATACAGAAGACCTATGAGCTTCTTCGTAGGCAATTTTTCTGGCCCAGTATGAAAAAGGACGTCCAGCAGTATGTAACCAGTTGCCAGAAATGTCAAGTAAATAAAGCAGAGCGTTTAAAGGCAGGAGGGTTGTTGCATCCCTTAGAAATACCAGCTGGTAAATGGGAGAGTATCTCCATGGATTTTATAGTAGGCCAACCTAAAACCCAAAAGGGTAATGACGCTATATGGGTCACAGTTGACCGTCTGACCAAAATGGCTCATTTCATTCCGACCAAAACAACCGTTAGAGCTCCAGAGTTAGCGAGGTTGTTTGTAGACGGGCTATTTAAATTGTACGGTCTACCTTCCGGCATAGTCAACGACCGGGACAGTAAGTTCACTGGAAATTTTTGGAGGGCAGTATTCCATCATCTCCATACTAAACTTAATATGAGTACCACCGACCATCCTCAGACGGATGGTCAAACAGAAAGGGTAAATCAAGTGCTGGAGGATATGCTTCGTGCATACGTTAGCAAGAAGCAGACTAATTGGGAGGAGTATCTCTCGATATTAGAGTTTGCTTATAACAGTACCAAACATTCAGCTACGGGATACAGCCCATTTATGCTGATGTACGGTTTTCAGCCACGCTCACCCACAGCTGTAGGGTTTAAACAAGAAAAAGAAAAAGTTGAAGCAGCCAGAAACTTTTTAGAGGACCTAAACCAAATGATAGAACATGCTAAGCGTAGCATTAGGCAGTCCCAGGATCGAGCCAGGCATTATGCAAATTAACACAGACGGGATGTGCAGTTCTCCACTGGTGAGAAAGTCTACTTGAGAGTCCCAGTTGACTCTAAAACCCTCAAATCAGGAGTGTGTGCTAAGTTGTCTCCAAGGTATTGTGGTCCCTTTACCATCAGTAGGAGACTAGGCGAGGTCCCCTATGAACTAGAACTCCCACACAGCAGTAAGGTTTTTCCAGTCTTTCATGTAAGTCAGTTACGAAAAGCCTTAACCAGATCAGACAATCTGGTAGGGGACAGTGTTCTAGTTCTCCCATTGGATCCTCAGCAACCTCCACATGAACCAGAGGAAATTTTTGATAGTAGAGAGACGCAGACTCGTCATACTCTATACCGAGAATATCTGGTTAAGTGGAATGATCAGCCTGTTGAGAATGCCACTTGGGAAAGAGGCAGCGTCCTTCGCAAGATTTTTCCGGACTTTGTCTTAGAGGACCAAGACGGTTCTTAAGGGGGAGGGAGTGTTACGAGCTCGTAACCAGTGCAGAACTCTAGAGAACACAGATAGGTCAGATACCACAGTCAGGGTCGTGTCCAGTGTACATGACCAACAGGGCAAGACAGTGTGAGTAGTGTGCCCCAGCACGGTCCATAGCCATGGCGGGCCTAACACAGCCTAGGGACCCTATCCTGCTGACAGGGCCCCCAGTTGGGTCCCGACGTGCAGTCGGCCACGCCAGTGCCACGTGGCCGACACTTGGCAGTAGCATGCTACCAGTCCTCACACTGGGCTAGGAGGGGCTTACTCTATATCAGGGAGTAGGCAAGGTTGGGTGGATCAGTTAGTGTTTGCCCTACTGTGGTGTTAGGAACTATTACATGTACACACTGATTTACGCCGAAAGTTACGAGAGACATTCACTGCTCTTTCTGCCCAGATTGCTACACTATCAATACAGTCCAGTGTTTCTCCACTATCTCCACCTGTTCCCCCACAGCTTACATTTCCACCACCCGAGACTCCTTCATCTTCTGGTCCTTTGCCATGAGACTTTAAGGATAAGGTTCAGCTTACTGTGTATTCTGGTTCATCCGACGGGAATGAACTCGAGAATTGGTATTCTAAGCTTGAGACCTACTTCCTTATGTTTCCTAAGACTGACATTCAGCGGATACATTTGGCTGCTTTACATTTGGAGGGCCGTGCTGCTACTTGGTGGCGCAATGTTTCGCCAGACGGCTTCACACCCTGGCCTTGCTAGTTGGACAGAGTTTATGACAGCACTCCGCCTAGCGATGACTGATCCTCAGTGGCTTATTCGATAGCGCGACATCTTTCGCAGTTTATCTCACACTGGTGACTTGGTTGCTTATACGACACGGTTTACAGAGCTTTCTTATCTATTCCCAGATATTTCTACATTGGAGCTCATCTCTCGCTACGTTGCTGGTCTACAAGGCGCACTCAGGTATGATGTTTCTTCTTTTTTTCCACTCACTCTTTCTCACGCCATCTCCCTTGCTACCGCACTGCAGCACAAGTACTCTCCCATGTCGTCCTCTGTTTCTCGTCCTTCGCATCCTTTCACACGTCCTATTTTTTCCTCTCCATCCTCTGCTAGTCCCACATCTGTCAGTTCACCTTCGTCCACTCTTCCGTCTGCACCACGTCCTCCTTTTTCTCCTCGTCCTGTTTTTGTTCGTCGCTACTCACAGCCTCAGATGTCTGAGATCCGTGAGAAGCGCTTATGTTTCAACTGTAAGAGTCCTGATCATATCGCCCGTGATTGCCGACAGCCTGCCACTACTATTGTCGTCTATTTCCATGATGCTGACACACCTGATGATAGTCCTGATTCTGCCATATGCCTTCATATTCTTGATGATGACCCACTTGTTGATCAGTTTGCCACACCCACTGAGCCTGTTCCTGATCCCCCTGATCTAGCTGTATGCCATGCTCAGCTTGCTTATGCTACTTGGGCCGGTAAGCCGGGTCCACGCCATATCCATCTTCGCGTACGTATCACTGGTGAGTTTATTGCCCTTGTTGACACGGGTAGCACTCACTCGTTTCTCAGCAGTCATACTACTACACGCATTCGTGCTATGCCAGTCACTACACCTCATCCCCTGCATGTTGAGGTTGCCAGCGCACACTCTTTTCCTAGCACGCAGATGTATCAGCAGCTTTCATATCGGATTGGAGACTTCCTTGGTCAGGCAGATTTTCATATTATTCCACTTACACGGTACGATCTTATCCTTGGTGCTGATTGGTTTGCATCCCTTGGTGCGGTTACAGTAGACCTCCAGCAGCAGACATTGACATTCTCTCATGATGGTACTCAGCATATATTTTCCGGTATTGATTCTCGGCAGGACTATCAGCTTATTTCCGGGAAGCAGTTCATAAGGAGCCTCCCGAAGGCCCACTGTGCGGCTATTCTTTCAGTTCAGCCTATTGCGGATGCACCACCTTTGCCACAGGTATTTTCTGAATTGTTGCGTGAATTTGAGCATGTTTTTAGAGAGCCGACTCAATTACCACCTTTACGAGATGTCAACCACCATTCCTCTGCATCACCTCCTTCTCGTCCTCCTTTTCGTATGTCTATTGTTGAGCGCGAGGAAGTCCAGCGTCAGGTGTCTGATTTATTACGTCAAGGCCTTATTGCTCCTAGCCAAAGTCCTTTTCGTGCTCATGTTTTACTTGTTGATAAGAAGGATGGTACTAAACGTCTATGTACTGATTATCGTGCTTTAAATAAACTTACTATCCGTAATCAATACCCTATCCCTCATATGGATGACCTATTTGACCAGTTAGGCCAAGCCAAGATCTTTTCTAAACTTGACCTCCGTTCCGGTTATCACCAGATTCGTATGCATCCTCCTGATGAGCACAAGACAGCTTTCCGTACCCACTTTGGTCTGTATGAGTTTCGTGTCCTTCCTTTTGGTGTTACCAATGGCCCGCCCACTTTTCAGAATGTCATGAATAACATCTTTCGTCCTCTGCTTGGAAAGTGTGTCATTGTTTATTTTGACGATATCCTCATTTATAGCACCACTCTCTCTCTTCATGTTCAGCATGTTCGTTCTGTTTTTGTTTTGTTATTTACTCATCATCTGTATGCTAAACGTTCTAAATGTTCTTTTGTTGTTGTACAAATCGAGTTTTTGGGCTTCTTTGTTACTAATGGTATTGTTCGTCTCGACCCTCGTAAGGTCCGTTCTATTCTTTCATGGCCTGTGCCTGCTGATGTTCATGATGCTCGTATGTTTCTTGGTCTTGCTATCCATCTTCGTAAACCAGTTGCTCATTTTGCCACTCTTGCATCTCCTTTGCATGCTCTGTTGAAAAAAGAAACTTCGTTTGCTTGGACTCCCGCATGTCAATCAGCTTTCGATACTTGGAAGGTTAAGCTTACCATTGCCCCTGTTTTATGTCTTCCAGATTTTTCCCAGCGTTTTGTTGTTGAGACTGATGCTAGTTCCACAGCAATAGGTGCTTTGTTAAGTCAGCGTCAGTGTGTTATTGCATATGAATCCCGTCGTCTTCGTTCGTATGAGCAGCGCTATTCCACTCATGAAAAAGAGTTGCTTGCTATCATTTTTGCTTTAAAGAAGTGGCGTCATTATCTGTATCGTGTTCCGTTTGATGTTTTTACTGATCACCAGTCACTTCGTTATTTGTATACACAAAAGGATCTTAGTGATCATCAGTACTGTCGGCTTCAGTTTTTACAGTCCTTTCATTTTGATATTGATTATAAGCCTGGTAAAAGTAACGCTGCTGCTGATGCTTTGTCTCGTTTACCTGCTCTTACTTACAGTCTTGTTACGTCTCCCCACTCTTGGTATGATGATCTTCCTCAGGCTTATGCCACATGTCCATACTTTCGTGATGTTATGTCGTCTGCCTCTCGTCCTTCCTCTCACCCTCACCAGATTTATTCCATTGTTAATCATCGTTTGTTTCACTATGGTTCGTTATGTATTCCCAGCACTCTCGACATACGTCCACAGCTCCTTGATGCCCATTCCTCTCCTGTTGGTGGCCATTTTGGTTTTCAGAAGTCCTTGTTCCGTTTGAAAGAACATTTTTATTGGCCTTCCATGAAGCGTGAGCTTTCCCACCTTATTCATACTTGTGATTTTTGCCTTCGTAACAAGTATTCCCGTGAAAAACCTGGCGGTCTCCTTCAATGTTAGCCTATTCCTTCTCGGCAGTGGACTGATATATCTATGGACTTCATTTTAGGTCTTCCCCGTACTCAGCGTGGTCATGACTCTTGTTTGGTGGTAGTTGATAGGTTTTCTAAACAAGCTCATTTCATACCAGTCAGACGTACTATTACAGCAGAGCATTGTGGTCGTATATTTATTTCTGAGATTTTCCGCTTACATGGTCTCCCACGATCTATACTTACTGATTGGGATACCAAGTTTACATCAGGTTTTTGGACAAAGCTTATGCGTATCTTGGATGTTAGGATACTTATGCGCACTGCTTATCATTCTTCTGCGGATAGTCAGTCTGAGGTTATTAACCGGATGATGCACCTGTTACTATTTCATCTTATCTTTCGAGTGCTCGGGAGATTATTACTAGAGCTGCTACTCATTTACAGCATATTCAGCAGCGGTACAGGACCATTGTTGATCGTCATCGGCGCCATGTTGAGTTTGTAGAGGGAGATACTGTTTTTCTCCGGTTACGCTTTGCTCGCCATCGTTTTGTACAGGGTCTTGCTTCTACTGAGAAGCTTGCGCCGCACTATTATGGGCCTTTTCAGATTCTTGAGCGCCTCAGTCCAGTTACATATCGTGTTGAGTTACCTGCTGCTACTCGGGCTTGTGATATCTTTCATGTCAGTTTATTACGTGCTGCTATTGAGGATGATGCTCCTCGAGATTCCTCATTTCCTACAGATCCAGAGCTTTTTCCATTCCTGCCAGCTGCTATTTTACAGGTGCGCTTATTGCATAGTCGTCGCCATCGGCAGGTTCAGTTTTTGGTCCAGTGGGATGGTCGTCCTATTGAGGAGGCTACTTGGGAGCCCATTGATGTTTTTTATCATACCCCTATCCTGGCTGATCAGGCTCGATCACTTGCAGCTACCATTGCTTCTCAGGATGCTCCGACTTCTCTTGATGTTCCTTTCTCAGATGGGATATCTTGATGCAGTATTTTTCTCTGGCACTGGTTCTTATCTTATTTTGCCTACGTTGGGGGCAATGTTCTTTATAGCCAGGGAGAGTTACGGACTACAGGATACAGGCCTATTGGGCTACTCTACATATATTCCGCAGGCCTCTTTACATTTACTGTTGGTTATGTATATTTCTAGTTACGCATTTTATATTAGTCATGTACAGGCCTTTTTATATGCTTATGACCCGCACTGGGTCCTTTTTTATGACATTGACTGGCCTTGGGCCCTTATTATATGGTTATATGTGGAGTGGGGGCCCGTAGGAGGGCGCACTATTTTCCCTCCACATTTTGCCTCCCTTTACTTTTGAATTCCTATTTTAGGGTTCATTGGTAGGGTATTTATAGGGGCATTTGTACACTCATTTTTCAGATTATTGATTGGTATTGCTTGGGCTCTTCGTGGGAGAACCTATTGTCTTGTCTATTGCTTGTAGGGCTTTAGTCTATTGCTGTCTTTTATGCTTCATTGATTCAACACTTGAGATTTTGATCATAACTCTTGATATGTTATTGATCTTAATCACATATTTGCTATCATACCTTCAAGATCTGTTTTGATCTCTTGTTTTATTATTCAGAAGTGCCCATTAGTACTACAAGAGTGTTTGTTAATACTTTATCAGGTTATATATCTATTATCACTCTATTGAGTTTTGATTAGGTTTGATCAAGACCAGCCAAATTTCTAGCATGCCAGTGAACTAGTTTCAATATTGTTGCCACCTATTAGTTTCATTGGTTTTGAATCTATTAGATCTCACTTATTTTAGTCTCTTAAGCTTAAAGTGAGTGCTAGGGTAGAACATGTCTCATTCAAATATATCAAGTGCATTCAAATGTGATCTATTTTCATCAATGTGTCAAGTCATTGCAGTGCTTTTTTTGTGGAAAGAAAGGGCATTATTTTTATGAGTGTTGTTATGTCCATGTCCAGTACAAGGGAATCGGAATTATTCCTGACGTGGATAGCCGGTCACTCCAGTTGTATGTGGTTATTAGTTATGCTACGTCATTCCGGACGTGGTCGTATTAAATAATTAATAACCATATGAGGGCCTAGACCTATAATTCGACACAGGAGCACATCCGGAATGACGTAGCATAACTAATAACCACATAAAACTGGAATGACCGGCTATCCACGTCAGGATTAATTCCGATTCCCTTGTACAGGACATGGACATAACATTATTAAAAATCCGAGTCGTCCACAACCACAAACAACTTTCTGAATACCTCCTTAAACTCGTCCCATGTGGTAGGTTTAGGTTGTAAGTCACGCCACCACGACGAAGCTTTACCACGGAAGAACAAAATAACACTCTCTATCTTTTTACCACTGTAAACTTCATGACAGCTTAGGGACAGCTTCATTACATCTCTGAAAACGTCCATACCAATTCTAGGCTGAGAATTTTGAGATCTACCCCAAGTTTAGTTCGAAAACCATCAAAAAACCTTGGTTTTTGACCAATTCTGACCAAAATTTGTGGGGGAAATCCACAAATTCAAGCCTTCAAATCCAAATCCTTGTAATTCCATTGCATGCAAGCACCAAAAGTTCTAATTCAAGTCAAACATGGTTTCCATAGCCCATTTATGGTCCAAAAACCCCAATTTTTGGTCCAAAATCACTATCTAATCAACATTTTGACTTTTCAAACAACATGCAATCATTAAATTCTGATGACTGTAAAATAGTAAGTACAATCTGGAAAACGTACTACACCAGATCCTATGATCATTTCCTTGCAAAAACCATCAATTTTAGGTGAAAAATTCACTAAATTCATCAAAAATCCTATGATTTCCATCAAAATTCATGGAGCAAATTTACAATTATGATCATTAATTATTTAATACGACCACGTCCGAAATGACGTAGCATAAGTAATAACCACATACAACTGGAGTGACCGGCTATCCACGTCAAGAATAATTCCGATTCCCTTGTACAGGACATGGACATAACAAGTGTAATAAGAAAAAAGGAGAGCAAATGAGAGGTAACAAGCAATCAAATTTTACTCATGATGATGATGAGAATCCAGGTGTTGTTGATTCTCTTATGATGTCATGAAGCCTTATCTCAAGTGAATGTGACATGGAGTCATGGTGAATAGATAGTGGAGCTAGTTCACACATGACTAGTCACAAGGAATATTTCTCTTCCTCAATCACTTATAGAGGAGCCAACAAGGTGATTTAAATGGCCAATGATGGTAAGTGTGTCGTAGAAAGCATCGATTCTATCCCTCTTTATCTCTCTACAAAGAAAAAATCAAAACTTGATAATGTTTTGTTCATTCCTACACTTTCAAAGAATCTTAAGTGTTCAAAGAATGATAGATATGGCCACCAAGTAGAATGAAATGGCGATGCTTGTCTCATTAAGAAGGAAGAAATCTTGATTGCTAAAGGCATTACAACCTTAATGCTAGTGTGTTGTTTAATCAAAGGGGTCTGATGGCAAAGGAGGAGATGTCATTGATGGCATCTAATGAAAAGTCTCTTTGACTTCCTTATACTAGATATACTACCAAATCTAAAGTGCCTCTTGAGATTGTTCACTATGATGTTCATTATGCTAGTTGTGATGATACCAGACTAAGGACTTGAAGGATGTTGTTCTTCTACAATTTTTCATAGCAAGTCCAAGAAAGCCATTTCTTTGGTAGAATACAAAGTAGAGAGTCTTACGTTTGATGACATTGTAAATGATAATGAGGTTATCCTATAAGACATGTCCTACATCTTTGATTAGAAGTTCATCTATGGATACAAATGTTTCTTCAAGTTTTATTTATGATCAAGTAGTTGAGGACAACAATGTTGTTTCAATGACTTCTAATATTCAAAAAGAGGTTTCTTCTTCCTTTTATTATGCAATCATTAGGAGGGAGTGATATGAAGAAAAGGAGTGGTTTTTGGTATCTCTTCACCAACTCAAAGGGGTCTATGGTTGTGAAGGGATCTTCAAGCATGACCAAGATGGCCAGAAGTTGGTGGAAGAAGACTACATGGAGCAACTCGAGGTGCACATTCTTCTAAGCAAGGAGGACCTGGTTTGTGGACTTATTGAGGGTCTATGGATTCAAGATGGCATCAAGGAGTAGGTTGGATACTCATCTTCAGACCCTTCTATTTTGATAGAAATCATAGCATCTCTCTTTCGTTTTATGATGGCCACATTGTATTCAATATAATAATGAAACGAGATTTGACAAGGTCTTGAGTGATCTTAGTCAAATGATTAAGAGAGAGTATTGTCAAAGGTTTAGATCTCAAAATATTGTTATGAACAAAAGCCTTGATGTCTTTATGAAAGATCATGAGGTTGACCTTCAAGTGCTTCATCAACACCAAGAGGAGATTGGCAATATGGAGCAAGGGGCGATCAACAAGCAACCCAAAGCTCAAATCAAGAGTAACTTGTTTTTGCAGACCTTTGAAGACCTAAGTAAGGGTAAAGAAATAGCAAGAAAGTGCATTCTTATCTTACCTTAGTTATCTCATCTCATGTTTGAGCGAAGTCATGTCAATGAGTTGATATTGCCAAGCTTTGATTAAACTAGTTTCATTATTTTACATCCTTTGGAACTTGGAGATGAACATTTTGTTGATTGTTTGGAGGCCGTCCAGCGCCTTACTTCATCACCATTTTCAGCGGTTTTTCCATCATTTTGCCAGACATTTGTGGATCTTACTAGCTGCTGCCCAGCACCCATTTTCAGCTTGGATCTTCAGCATTTTCAGCTGGATCTTCAGCTCTCTCTCTCTCTCTCTCTCTCACTTATTTTGCAGATTATCACTATCGTTTGGAGGAGGACTAGCGCCCTACTGCTGCCGACCTACTGCCCATTTTCCAGCCCACCATCACCTACTTCTAGCACCCTACTTTACTTTCCATTTGTTGTCCACAACTCAACCTATTTGTACTCTTTCCCAGCCCCCCTCTTTGCATTGTGTCCACCTTTTCTCTACTGATTTTCCAGCTTTGCTTGTTGACTGCCTAACCCTCTCTTTTTGGCACTCACCTTCCTTATTTGGCTGTCCATTTTCCAGCCATCTACTCCACTACTTGCTACTTCTTTCTCTTATTATTTGGTTGCTTTACAGGCCCCTCTTACCTCTATTTGGTGGCTGCCCGGTATCTCTCCATTTTACTACCGTTTTCAGCACACTTTCGTTTGCAGTTGCGAGGTACTACTTACACTATTTATCATTTCCCTCTTTTTCTTTAGCGGGCTTTGTCACGTCTTCTCATTGGCGTACCTGTTGTGACGACTTACGTCCTCTCCTTCAGTTCGTCCACTTAATTAGCGTCTTGTCTCGCATTTCGTATTTTCCTCATTATGACACATTCACCTACCCCGAGTGAGACTTTGCAGGAGAACCTATCCGATCAGTTTCGTCCCATGGATGATATCCTTTCTAGCCTCGCTCTACGCATAGATACGGTTATGACCGGCTTTGCCACTATGCAGTCACAGATTGATTCTTTACAGCCCCATGGTCCTGGTAAAGCTCCTGTTTATCCTCCATTTGGGACTCCCCCTCAATTTGGATTTCCATCTTCTTCTGCTAGTCAGCCTGATGGTGGACAGTTCCTTCCACCTAACCCACCTCCTGGTTTCTTTCCACGTCCCACAGTTCTCGAGCCACACTATGCTCGAGATTTTCATGATAGGGTACAACGCTCGCTACCTATTTTGGTTCCTCTGACGGGGACTTATTAGAGAATTGGTTTGCCAAGCTTGACACAAATTTTCAGATTTACCCTAAGACTGATCCTCAGAAGATCCAGTTGGCTGCTTTACACTTAGAAGGTCGTGCTACCACGTGGTGGCGGGTCTATCGAGCTGATCCTGATCGAGAAGGACTCCTACCTTTTGTCGTGACCTCCGTCATGCTATGATTGATCCTCAATAGCTCAACCGCCAACGTGATACATTCCGTAGTCTCACTCAGACCAGTAATCTTGCTTCCTATACAGATCAGTTTATGGAGCTTTCTTATCTTTTCACAGATCTACAGCCCACTGAGCTTATTTCTCGTTTATTGTTGGGCTTCGTGGTGCCTTACGTTATGATGTTTCTTCTTTCCGTCCTCTCACACTTGTTGAGGCGATGTCTCTTGCCAGTACTTTACAGCATAAGTACTCTGACATCTTCCCTTGCTGCTTCTCCCGACCCCGTCCTTCTGCTTCATCTTTTCCACATTTCTCCATTCTAGTTATCCTTTGTCAGGATGATCTCTCTATGCTCCATGTTTCCTGGCATATCGCTTGCTTTTCCATGCTATTACAGCGTGCTTGTCATCATGCTTATGTTCCTACTCCTTGGTGCTGGTATTCCGATGCTGCTATCTTTTCTTGGGGCACCTATATCCCGAAGTTGTCAAATGTCCATGCATGTTCATCCATTGATGATTAAGCCTTTGCATGTCATTGGAAACCATGTTTGATGGTTACATGTATGATGCGGCTATTCGCGATGAGTATCTATCTCTTTTCTAGCTTCCTTATTGGCTTCCTGTTGTTGATGCAGTTCTACCTTCTCGAGCTTTTTGGATACCTTGGTATGATGTCCCTATCTTTTGGGCTGATCCTCTACTATCTTGGGCATTACGGATACCTTGGCATTCATGGTTGCTGCTTGATCATCTTCTTGGTTCCTTGGCATTCTTGGTTGTTCCATATTGCTTGGTTTCAGATGACGTGGCCGAGATGTTCCCTTCGTCGCCACGATGTTGATCATGAGTTGTTCCCTTTCTTACCAGCTACCATTCACCAGATTCGCCTTCACCATAGTCAACGCCACCGGCAGATTCAGTTTTTGGTCCAATGGGATAGTCGTCTTGTTGAGGAGGCCACATGGGAGCCTATTGATGTCTTTTATCATACACCATCACTTGCGGATCAGGCTCGTGCTCTTGCTGCACTTGTTGATACGTCTGCATCAGATCCTGCTCTAGTTGTTGATGCACCAGGGCTTGCTGTTGTTTGATCCAGTTTCTTTTTGGCAGTTGAGTCTTTTTTTCATGTCAGAGAGAGTTATGGACTCAGCTCATTACATTCGCCACGTCCATTTACATTTACTTTACTTTATGCATAAGCAGGCCTTGAGCCCTTTTTTATTCATTATTGACACTTAGACTATATGGTTGGCCTTGGGCCTTATTATTCATTATTTGGACATTTGGACATATTACTAGAGAGTGGGGGCCTTCTTGGAGGGTGCACTATTATCGCTCCCAGTTGGGCCCTAACCACTCGAAGCTTCCTTTTAGGGCTTCCTCTAGGCTATAAGTAGGGAATCTGTGTCATTCATTACTCAACTGATGATATTCATCTCTCTCTTTAGTCTCCTTAATCTTTATTTCCTGCTTCTAGGGTTAAGTCTTGCTAATGTGATGCTTTCATAGCTTAGCTCTAGATCAATAGTGGTTGCATTTGTAACTCTATCTTATAGAGATATCAAAGAAGGAAGCATAGAGAAACTCGCCTATCATCAATATATATTCCTTTTTGTGTTGCATTTTCATCTCATTATGTAAAATTGATATAAACGATAGTGAAACATCCAATATGGACGGTATTCTCTATATCAATTATGATATGTTTTGTCTTTGTCATAAGATCAAAGAGAAAAGGTATATTCTTAAGAAGGAGCTAATTCTTAAGAATGAGCAAAGTTATATTGTTCAAATAGCAAATTACATTTATGAGGGAGTGTGGAAAATAGTAAATCCTAACTTGATAATTTGAGGCCTAATGTGGTAGGCCAAGTTCTAGTTGCTCAAAATGGTATTTCCCACCTTAATAATTGAATTTGGAAGTTTAGGGAGACAAAGATGTCAAAGTGTCTTATTTTATTGGTTAGAAATGAGGTGGAAGTTAGACCTTTGAAATTAGTCAAGATTGTCTTTCATCTTTATCAAGGGTGCACATTGATTAGGCAAGATGAATAGATGGACCGCTCTATTAGTCTACTAGGGCAATATGTGAGCTCTCTACATTATATAAGAGGCTCATTTGTACAAATTTTAGAGAGAGAGAGTTGGAAGCTAGTTGAAGCTTCTTTGTGACAAGTGAATCCATTGGCAAGGTGCTTGGTTGTAGTAAAAGCTTTTCATATTGATGTATTGAGTTGATTTGAGACTCCCACAACCTAATACAAGTTTATGAGGTTCAATCCATTGCTTTACAAGTTTCCTATGTATTTGATTCACAATCTTTATGTCATTTGATTTGCTTTGCTAAATGAAAGTGCTCGTCTAACATTGTGTAGGTTTTGTAATGTACAATCACTTTGGTCATCAGTCCTTGATATGTTTTGATCTTAATCACCCTAGACCTGGAGAAAGTACTTCAAAAAGCACCTGTATAACTGACTTTCCAACCCTACTAGCCCAGGTATCTCTTGTTCACTTATGTACTTCCAGCCCCAAGGAGTCCTTACTTTCTACTACCATCAACGAGACTTTAAGTTGATATGTCTTTGAAGGAACTATTATTGTAGGCTTCATTGACTCCCGTATCAAGCTCGTCAATCAAACGTTGCAACCAGGTGATGTCATTTTGGTTCCCATAACTATGGCTTCCTAGTTTGATTATTTGTCAAGTTGAAAATTGGGAACCGGGATCATTATAGTTTGGGCAGAACTGCATGGTCCATTTTATTCCTGGATAGAGAGTTTATGTAAGAGTTCCTAACACCACAGTAGGGCAAACACTAACTGATCCACCCAACCTTGCCTACTCCCTGATATAGAGTAAGCCCCTCCTAGCCCAGTGTGAGGACTGGTAGCATGCTACTGCCAAGTGTCGGCCACGTGGCACTGGCGTGGCCGACTGCACGTCGGGACCCAACTGGGGGCCCTGTCAGCAGGATAGGGTCCCTAGGCTGTGTTAGGCCCGCCATGGCTATGGACCGTGCTGGGGCACACTACTCACACTGTCTTGCCCTGTTGGTCATGTACACTGGACACGACCCTGACTGTGGTATCTGACCTATCTGTGTTCTCTAGAGTTCGGCACTGGTTACGAGCTCGTAACACTCCCTCCCCCTTAAGAACCGTCTTGGTCCTCTAAGACAAAGTCCGGAAAAATCTTGCGAAGGACGCTGCCTCTTTCCCAAGTGGCATTCTCAACAGGCTGATCATTCCACTTAACCAGATATTCTCGGTATAGAGTATGACGAGTCTGCGTCTCTCTACTATCAAAAATTTCCTCTGGTTCATGTGGAGGTTGCTGAGGATCCAATGGGAGAACTAGAACACTGTCCCCTACCAGATTGTCTGATCTGGTTAAGGCTTTTCGTAACTGACTTACATGAAAGACTGGAAAAACCTTACTGCTGTGTGGGAGTTCTAGTTCATAGGGGACCTCGCCTAGTCTCCTACTGATGGTAAAGGGACCACAATACCTTGGAGACAACTTAGCACACACTCCTGATTTGAGGGTTTTAGAGTCAACTGGGACTCTCAAGTAGACTTTCTCACCAGTGGAGAACTGCACATCCCGTCTGTGTGGATTTGCATAATGCCTGGCTCGATCCTGGGACTGCCTAATGCTACGCTTAGCATGTTCTATCATTTGGTTTAGGTCCTCTAAAAAGTTTCTGGCTGCTTCAACTTTTTCTTTTTCTTGTTTAAACCCTACAGCTGTGGGTGAGCGTGGCTGAAAACCGTACATCAGCATAAATGGGCTGTATCCCGTAGCTGAATGTTTGGTACTGTTATAAGCAAACTCTAATATCGAGAGATACTCCTCCCAATTAGTCTGCTTCTTGCTAACGTATGCACGAAGCATATCCTCCAGCACTTGATTTACCCTTTCTGTTTGACCATCCGTCTGAGGATGGTCGGTGGTACTCATATTAAGTTCAGTATGGAGATGATGGAATACTGCCCTCCAAAAATTTCCAGTGAACTTACTGTCCCGGTCGTTGACTATGCCGGAAGGTAGACCGTACAATTTAAATAGCCCGTCTACAAACAACCTCGCTAACTCTGGAGCTCTAACGGTTGTTTTGGTCGGAATGAAATGAGCCATTTTGGTCAGACGGTCAACTGTGACCCATATAGCGTCATTACCCTTTTGGGTTTTAGGTTGGCCTACTATAAAATCCATGGAGATACTCTCCCATTTACCAGCTGGTATTTCTAAGGGATGCAACAACCCTCCTGCCTTTAAACGCTCTGCTTTATTTACTTGACATTTCTGGCAATTGGTTACATACTGCTGGACGTCCTTTTTTATACTGGGCCAGAAAAATTGCCTACGAAGAAGCTCATAGGTCTTCTGTATGCCTGGGTGTCCCGCGCTAGGATTGTCATGACATTCATATAGGACCTGTTGCCTATAATCCTCTGAATTGGGGACACATACTCTATCTCTATAGTGCAAGTACTCATCCTGAATGGAATACTGTTTCCATTTGAATCCTTGAGTCAACTGACCCTCAACCACTGGGGTTTGCTTGGGTAATACAGGCTCAGAATCCTCAACGTCATCTGACGACATATACTCGGACTCATCATCATCCTCAACGGAAGCTGCCGTATTCTTGGATGAAATGGCACCAGCCCCGGGAACTGGTTCTGGAGTCTGTAACTGTCTGCTCTGGACTGAGTTCCAGATAGTAGAGAAGAATGCATCATGCTGGCATTTCCCCCTCAAGGACTCGAGTAACTCATTACGAATCTGGGCAAAACTCAGCTCGTTTGTCATAGGCATTCTGCTAAGGGCATCTGCCACTGTATTGAATTTTCCACGTCTATATCTGATAGACATGTCAAACTCTTGGATCAACTCTGCCCAACGAGCTTTCCGACCTCTAAGCTCAGGTTGATTGCAAAGGTATCTGAGACTCTCATGGTCTGTCAGGACCTCAAAGTTGGCACCATACAAATAATGCCTCCAAGTCTTAAGGGCATGGACTATAGAAAAGAGTTCCTTTTCATAGGCACTGTACCTAGTCTGAGCTGGCTCGAGTTTTTTACTCTCGAACGCAACAGGTCGTCCACCCTAAGTTAGCACAACACCTACTGCAAAGTCGCTAGCATCTGTTTCGACCACAAATGGCTGATTGGGGTCGACGACTTTTAAAACTGGTGCTGTAGCTAAGGCTGTTTTGAGAGCATCAAAGCTCTCCTGCTGTGCGGACTCCCAAATGAACTCCTTTCCCTTCCCCTTAAGGAGATTTGTCATAGGAACTGCTATCTGAGCATATTCCTTGATAAATCGTCTGTAATATCCCGCCAGACCAAGAAAGATCTGAAGTTCCAAAATATTCTGAGGTCTCAGCCAACTGAGTACGACTTTAACCTTATTTGGGTCCATCTTAATCCCATCTTAAGAGATAATGTGACCCAAATATGCTACTTCTTCAACGAAGAATTCACACTTGGATTGTTTAGCATAGAGCTTATGCTTTCTGAGCAGTCGAAACACCTTTCTGAGGTGTTTTAGATGCTCCTTCCTCGTTTTGCTGTAAACGAGGATGTCATCTAGAAATACAACTAGAAACTTACCCAAGTATGGTCTGAGGACACTGTTCATCAAGGTCATAAAGGTAGCTGGAGCATTTGTGAGCCCAAATGGCATCACCTTAAACTCATAACGACCGTGACGAGTCCTAAAAGCTGTTTTCGAGACATCTTCCGATTTTATACGGACTTGATGATATCCCGATCTAAGGTCTATTTTACTGAAAAACTTAGCCCCGTCGAGTTGATCAAACAACTCGTCTGCCCGAGGCATAGGGTATTTATTCTTAATTGTGACTTTATTGAGGGCTCTATAATCTACGCAAAGACGCATAGACCCCTCTGTCTTTTTCACCAATAGGACTGGTGAGACCCATGGTGAACTACTGGTCTGAATTTGGCCTTTCCCAAGATAGTCTGTTAACTGCCTAGTTATTTCTTCATCCTCTGTTCGGCTGACCCGATACGGAGGTTTAGAAACAGGTGTTGTACCTGGTACTAGGTTTATTACATGATCTACCTCTCTGCTAGGTGGTAAACCATGTGGCAAATCTTCAGGAAAAACATTTTTAAATTTAGACAATAAAGTTTCTAATTTACTGATTTTCTGCTGAATAGGACTGGAAATAGAAACTTCAGGAATAAACTGAAAGTCACATAAGAATACCTGATGGTCTTCATCTCCGATTAGCTGACAGAGCTCTGAACTGCAGACCATAGGGCTGTTGGGAACATCATGCTCCCCATGCAACTGGATCTCTCGGCCTTTTTGCTGAAAGCTGAGGGTGTTCTCCTGATAGTTTCTGTGGAGGGAAGGTCCTAAACTATAGAGCCAATCTCTCCCGAGAACAATGTCTGTTTGATCCAGGTGCATTATCTGAAAGTTTATTTCATCTTGGTACCCCTGAATACCAAGATTTAACTTACTTACCATAGTTTCCCATATTTTTTTATCTTCACCCTTAGCTAATGAAACTATGTACCTATGCTGACTAGGTACTTCTGGTAGTTTAAGCTTTTTAACCAGGGTGTAGTTCATGAAATTATGGGTTGCCCCATCATCAACCATAACTCTTACTGACTGGTTACCAACTTTCCCATGCATACGTACTAGGTCATGCGGCCCAAAGCTGAAGGGTCTCGCTAGCATTGCAGAGGTCAGCTGGCAACAATGTTCATGATCTTCATGATACACTTTGATCTCGGAAGCTGCCGAGTCACTGGGGAAACATACAGTCTGAACAAGATGAACTTGTTTTTTATCTTTCTTATCTTTTTTAGTGAAAGGCCCCTTGGGACACTGTCTGACTGTGTGTCCCTTGCCCATACACACAAAGCACAAACGTTCTTGTTTGGCTTTCTCAAAATCATCTGGTTTTAAGGGCTGTATGAGTGAAGGGCGTTTCTGAGGAGCTTCACCTTTAAATTTATCTCCTTTCTTTCTTTTTAAAAATTTCTTTTTAAATTGAAAGTCTTTCTGAGAAGGCTGCTCAGAAAGTGGTTGTTGTCTCGCCTTCTTCCTACCCACTGAATCATCATAGATTTGAGCATATCTGAGGGCTTGCTCAAGGGTAGTAGGCGAGTTTCTCTGGACCTCTACTTTATATTCATCTTTGAGGCCACGGACAAATCCCCTGATTTTCTGATAGTCATCCATATTTTTAATCTTTAAAATTGCTTCTCGATACTGCGAGATGTATTGGATGAGGGATTTATCCATTACTGTTCTTTCCCAGGCTTCCCAGGCTCTATCCAGTTCATTTTCTGGTAGAAATTCTCTTAGGAAAGCTTCTTCAAAAGCTTTCCATGACCGGGGAGTCTGCCTAGTCTCCTGGAGATTTAACCACCACTTATAGGCCATAGGCCCTAAGGAAAGACTGGCCTCAATTGCTTGCAAATGGTCAGGGGTCTGTTTAAGAGCATGAATGTTCTTCCATTTGCTGAGGAAGGTTTGTAGAATATCTGCATTTCTATCCTTCTCTTCCCCATTAAAAGTAGGAGGCTTTAAATCTTTAAAAACACTGGGGTGAGACCGTAAAGTCTCACCCGAAACTGATGGAAGTGGAGAAGGGGATAACTGAGAAGTGGAGGGAAGGCTTCCTTTCGCGGAACTCAAAATTAAGTTTTTGAGTTCAGCGAACGAGTCGTCCACACTGGACTTGAAATTGGCTAATGCCAACTTCAGTTCATCCACTTCTGTTACCAATTGGAGAAACTGCTCCTTGGTAACCAGTTCATCGAGTTCTTCGGCGAACTGTTCCTGTTCTTCCACTTCCATGGGTTCCTTCCCTTTCCTGTAAGCCAAGGCTTCTGTTTCAAGTTCGTCGAAGCCTCTCACCTGGGGTTGATCAGGTCCCTGAGGAGTGGTCATTTTCGGAACTGAAAGAGAGGTACCTTAACTTCTATCTGAAAACAAGAAAAGAGATTGACTAACTGGAAAACGAAAGTAGAGTACTTAGCTCTTTCTTAGGACTGTACTTCCAGAGCAAGAAACCCCCTCAGTTCTTCCGCAGCTGTCCAATCCGTCCTCTTAAAGTGCATGCCATCAGATGAAGGCAATCTGGAAATTGTGTAGATGATTGTTGGAGAACCCCTGCTGATAGAGTTTGCCTCTGCTGCCTCCAAAAATCAAAGTTACAACATAGAAGACTGGTCGCTGATCTGTCCTCTGTCTGATCACCAAAGTTGGAGCAAAAACTTCTAAAGATCAGGGAGCAAACTACAGTTTAACTCCTGCCTGTCCAGCGCTGAATCTGCCTTAAGATTTCTGCCCTGAAACTACTTCAAAATCCGGAAACTTCACTCCGAAATCAAAGCTCAACCCTGATTTGGCAGCGCTGGACCTGTCCTCAGATCTGTCCCCATAATCCGCTCAGAAATCTGGATAAAAACATTCGAAAATCAGGGATGCAAGCTGATCTGTCAACGCTAGAACTGTACAAGGAAATTGCCTCTAGAACACTGAAAATCCCAGCAAATTTAATTGAGTAGAGAGCTGTTCCTACAGCGATGTCCCTCTTCTACTCTTTTCTGAAAATCTGAGAATTCTTTCCTAGCTTCTTATAGATTTCTCTACTGCTGCTACTAAGCTCCCAAAGAAGAAGATGGCTCAGATACCAGTGTAAGAGATCCTAACACCACAGTAGGGCAAACACTAACTGATCCACCCAACCTTGCCTACTCCCTGATATAGAGTAAGCCCCTCCTAGCCCAGTGTGAGGACTGATAGCATGCTACTGCCAAGTGTCGGCCACGTGGCACTGACGTGGCCGACTGCACGTCGGGACCCAACTGGGGGCCCTATCCTGCTGACAGGGTCCCTAGGCTGTGTTAGGCCCGCCATGGCTATGGACCGTGCTGGGGCACACTACTCACACTGTCTTGCCCTGTTGGTCATGTACACTAGACACGACCCTGACTGTGGTATCTGACCTATCTGTGTTCTCTAGGGTTCGGCACTGGTTACGAGCTCGTAACAGTTTAGCGACTAGATCAACATTTCCTAATTCCTGCATTTATGGATTACGTTGGATTTGAACCATGAAGAAACGAATTCGAGCATCTAACCTCTAAAACTTTTGGGTCCAACATGTGAATGAAATTTGAGCCTCGGTGAATGTGGCTACTGGTTAAGCATGATCGCAAAAATTCATTTTCTTGAGCATATTTCCTACTATTTTTTCCACCAATAAAGAGCCAGGAGACATACATGATACATTTACACGATTTTAACGCCTTCTAGGTTTAAAATTTGAGGTTGACTGAAAAAGATAAGTTGTTTTTAATAAGAGCCTTGCATCACATGCTCTAGGCACAGACAATAATAACCTGCTACAATGTGCACAAAAAGGACCAAAATTATAGTATCAACTATAAATCAATTGATTAGCATCTATAATCATGCTTGCTTGATGATCACGCCATTAGCCAGAAAACCCTATATTGCGCTAGATACTTAGTGCCAACAAAAAATTGATAATAAGGAAATTGTCACGTTCGCTTATCTAAGGTCCTAAGATAAGCCAAGTTGAATGATGCAGGAGCATTTAGAGCAATTATCAGCACTGCAACAAAGAAAAATAGAGAAAAATATTACCTCAAACCAGTTGTCAAGAACTTTTGAAGCAGGAGCAAGCAAAAGCTCCATGAGTGCACTGGTCAGACAACATGTTAGCCTTTAGTGAACAATAAATGAATATGGTAAAACTCTTGTGACATTCTTCTATGCTAGCTATAAACTCATATAGATAAGAATATATCTCCAAACGCATGTTAAATTGTAGCTTGTAGGATTGAATCGATCACAAAGAGATTTGTAAACATGTACATAAAAAAATTAGATAGGTAGGACAACAGTTTGTACTTCAAGCCAATAAAACAATGATAAGAATTTCATATGGCACCCATGATTATTGCTTTCTCCGAAAGTCTTAGCTACACAAAAAAAATATTACTTTCTACTGTAAAGACTCAAGTTGGTTGTCCATGTGCTTGAAATGCTACATATCAAACCTTCTTTCAAGGACCTAAATGCTTAGAAGCAAGGTCCCTTGTGTTCAAGCTTCAAAAAACGGACCCTCATATCACAAATTTGCTTCAAGAAAAGGTAAAGAAAATCATGGAAACTGTGTGCTTTGGAAAACATCAAACACTTCTGAAATGTTTCATTGCCACATTAAACCACAATCAAATACATACGATCCATCAACCAACAAGAAAAAAATCTTTTATCTAAATGTCAGCTTTTTTGTTCACAAGCCAAAATCCATTAGACAGTCTCATCGAACAAATATGTCTAGCAGAACAATAAATCTAAAGGTTCCTAAAGGACGAAAATAATCTTTGATCGTAACTACTCTACGTTGGGTTTTTGAACCCACTAGAGATTCCAACTAGAAAGTGGGAGAATATTTCCATGAATTTTATTACTCATCTCTTGTTGAAAAAGAGGAAACATGATGCCTTCTGGGTGATCGTGGATTGTCTCACAAAGATGGCACATTTCATTCCTACAAAGACTATGGTCAAGACTCCAAAATTGATAGATGTCTTTGTGGAAATTCTCTTTTGGTTTTATGGATTGCCACATGTGATCATGAGTGATTGAGATCCAAAGTAGGATTGGACTGTAATCTTCAAGTTGTTATAGACAAGATTGGCCATGAGTAGCAGGAGTAACCGGGAGTCAAATGGGAAAACTAAGCGAGTGAACCAGGTGGTTAAGGATATGCTTCGTGCTTTTTTCCTAAGAAACGGGCTGCTTGGAAAAAGTACATTCCAATCACAAAAACAAGCATTTGGCTAGCGATACAAGTCCTTTTATAGCAATGTATAGATTGAGCCACAAGCTCCAATCCAAGTGGGTCTCACTGCTTGTAGGGTGGAAAGTGCAAGAGCATATCTGGCAAGATATGCAAGAAAACTTGTTGCTAGCCCAAGAAAACAGGAAGCAAGCTCAAAATCGAGCTAAGGGGTATGCGGAGACCCTTGAAGTTTAAGAAAGGAGATTAAGTGTTCCTTCGTGGGAATCCAAAGACTATAAGACTCTACGTACTAGTAAGCGCTCAAAGTTGTCACTCGTTATTGTGGACCATGGATGGTTACATAGAAAATTAACAAAGTTGCTTACGAGGTTGGAGTCCTTAGTTCTGTTAAAATTAGTCCGATTTTTCATGTAAATAAACTTAAACTCTGTTTACATGGTGAGGACAACCTTGTGCAAGGTCTGGTCGAGTTGGAAGAGGTGTATCCTCAAGACCATGGACTGGAAAAAGTATTGGAAAAATGGGAACATCATTTGCGAATTCAATTAATTCCTAAATACTTGGTTGCATGGAAGATTACCTCATGAAGACATGACTTGGGAGTCAGTGGATTCTTTGAGAAAAGTTTTGCTTGATTTTGTCATTGAGGACAATGAGTCTTAGAGGGAGAAGAAGGCAATATTACACCCTTTTCTATTAACAGGACAAATGACCAAATCTAAGGTCATGGACCTTTATGGTCAAAGATTGTTGACTATGAAACCCTAATACGTAGTTGGAATTAGCTAGGTGGGTCAACAAGAGAGGTTCAATTGGGTATGTCCTAATTGGACCCAGGAGATTGAAGGATGAAGTTAGGTTTGAATTTGGAAAAAGAGGAAATAAATTCTCGCCAAAGATTCAAGAGAAGGGAGGTGGCTTTCTAGACCTTCTAGGCTAGCGTTCTTAGCCACTTTGGCACCTATAAATAGGGATCATTTGTAAAAGTGGAGACAAAAAGTTTCAAGAGAAACGAATGATCATTCATTACTCTACTAACTTCGGGAAATTGTTGGTGCAAAGTCTTTCTTTGAAGTCTGTTGATGGTGAGCTTGTGCGATGGACCACTATGGCAATAGCATTATTTGTCAAGAGGAAAAAAAGCCACCTATAGAGAAGTCATGAATTAGAGACTTATAGAACTCTTGGATAATGTGCTCATTTTACAATGTAGGGCATGTTGGCCAAGGGAAGAAGATGACAATGTTGTAATAGAATTGAGGTAAAAAGGAAGAACTGAATGATCTACTAATGTGACAGGGCTCATGGGCATGTGTGAGATGAGTGGAACAAAAGTCAATGATCCCGTGAGGTCGTCAAACACACTATGACGTTGGCATGTGAAGTCACCTTATGTAGGCCATATTGCCAAGCTATTACAAATAATCAACACATGTGACTCTCCCAAGTGTAATAGAGACTCACCATAGACCGTCGCAGGTCCTCTTTGTAGGAAAATAGCATGCAGCAATGTACACATCCTGTTCTAGTCCAATGTCATGCCCAAGGCTCATCAAGATCTACCAAGATGGCTCATCACATCCCACGATTATAATTAATGGCTGAAGAGAATCTTTGCAAAACAAGCCACTCCCTCGTGCCCACCTATTGACCTCACTTCCTCTCTATATACTGATGCCCATGTGAAACTAGAAAGATACGTAGACTCGCTCATGACTCATGTATCATTGTAAAAAATAATATCATTGTTCATTTGTCCAAGAGTGGACATAAGACTGATCTCATGCAACAGGGACACCAATAATGGTCTTGGTTTTGATAGAAATGAAAAGTAAATGGTTGTGCTATGGGTGTAGAACTCTAACTATATCAAGATGGGACACACTTTGCCCAGCTTTGGGGGATCATAGTGGAAAAGAAACTCGGTAGTTGGTTGGAGATTATTGGGTTGCATGCAAAAGAGCAAGCGGCTTCCACAAAATGCATTTTTCTACTGGTCACTCAGTTACTTTGAGATCAATAATTGAAGAAAATTGAAGACAAACTAAAAATTTACTGTTGCTTTTGTAGACTTTCAAAAAAGCCTTTTACATCATTTCCAAACGGAAATTATGGGAAACAATGGATGAAATTGGAGTCCCAATGGACCTCCGACAATGGTGTGAAGCAAGGTTGTCCTATCTCCCCTAACCTCCTTTGGCCTTATTACTCATTATTAGGCCATTTCGACATATTACTGGAGAGTGGGGGCCTTCTTGGAGGGCGCACTATTTTCCCTCCTAGTTGGGCCCTAGCCACCAGAAGCTTCCTTTTGAAGGGTTTAGGCTTGGCTATAAGTAGGGAAACTGTGTCATTTGTTATTCAGCTGATGATATTGATCTCTCTCTTTAGTCTCCTTAATCTCCCTCTTTCCTGCTTTCTAGGGTTAAGTCTTGCTTATGTGCTGCTTTCATAGCTTAAGTCTTGCTTATCTGATGCTTTCATAGCTTAGCTTTAGATCAGCTGTGGCTTTATTCGTAACTTGGTATCAGAGCATTTTCCTGTGCACTGCTTTTTCAGATTTAGTAGAGGCTGTCCAGCGCCCTACTAACCCATCACTTTTGTCGATTTTTTCATCAGATTCCCATCGTTTTTTCAGATTTAGTAGAGGCTGCCTAGCGCCCTACTAACCCATCACTTTCGTCGATTTTTCCATCAGATTTCCATCGTTTTTCTAGATTTGGTAGAGGCTGGCCAGCGCCCTACTACCTTGTCACTTTCGTCGATTTTCTCCACCGATTTGCTGCCCATTTCGTGGCTTGATTGGAGGCTGTCCAGCGCCCTACTTCATCACCATTTTCAGCGGTTTTCTCCATTTTTTTTCTGGTTATGTGCGGATTTTGGTATCTACTGCCCAGCGCCCTACTACCTTGCCATCTTCAACGGATTTCTCCACCGATTTGCTGTCCATTTTGCTGATTGTTTGCGCCCTACTTCATCACCATTTTCAGCGATTTTTCCATCATGTTGCAGGACATTTGTAGATCTTACTAGCTACTGCCCAGCACCCATTTTCAGCTTGGATCAGCAATCTCTCTCTCTCTCTTTAGCCTCTTATCCAAAAATCACCCAATTCCGTAATCGTTTGCTATTCCAAGTTGCCAAAATCCTGCAGCCTGTTCATCGCCGCCCCAGCCCTTCCGACTTGTCACTTTCGCCTATTATTTTATCCGTTTCCAGCCATCTTTCACAGTTTATCAAAAGGCTCTTCAGCGCTCATCCTCAGCCACATTTCACGGAATTCCGACTCCGTTTGATATTCCAATTTGACATTTCCCTCCTGGCTATCCAGCGCATTTTTATAGCCTTCATTTTCACTTTTTTTCCATTTGTTGGTTGCTGCCCTTTCTTAGTTGTGATAATATTGGTTTTAATAGACTAATTTGGGGTGACGACAAGAGTCCGCTCCCTCAAGTTTTCGTCTATTCCTTCCACTATCATTATGGCACATGCACCTACCTCGAGTGAAACTGTTAAGGAAAACTTATCCGATCATTTTCGACGCATGGATGATACCCTTTCTGACCTCATTCTTCGCTTCGATACAGTTATGACCGGCTTTGCTACTATGCAGTCACATATTGATTCTTTACAGCCTCATGGTCCTGGAAAAGCTCGTCTTTCCTTCATTTGGGACTCCCCCTCCATTTGGATTTCCATCTTCTTCTATTAGTCAGCCTGGTGGTGGACCGTTCATTCCACCTAACCCACCTCCTGGTTTCTTTCCACATCCCCCAGTTCCTGAGCCACACTTTGCTCGAGACTTTCGTGATAGGGTACAGCTTGCTACCTATTCCGGTTCCTCTGACGGGAATTTCTTAGAGAATTGGTTTGCTAAGCTTGACACATATTTTCAGATCTACCCTAAGACTGATCCTCAGAAGATCCAATTGGCTACTTTACATTTAGATGGACGCGCCGCCATGTGATGGCGAGTTTATTGAGCTGATCCTGATCGGGAAGGGCTCCATATATGGCATACCTTTCGCCTTGACCTCCGTCATGCTATGATTGATCCTCAGTGGCTCGACCGCCAATGTGATACATTCCGTAGTCTCACTCAGACCAGTGACCTTGCTTTTTATACAGATCAGTTTATGGAGCTTTCTTATCTTTTCACAGATCTACCGGCCACTGAGCTTATTTCTCGTTATATTGCTGGGCTTCGTGGTGCCTTACATTACGATGTTTCTTCCTTCCGTCCTCCCACACTTGTTGAGGTGATGTCTATTGCCAGTACTTTACAGCACAAGTACTCTGACACCCTTCCCGCTTCTCCCGACCCCGTCCTTTTGCTTCATCTTTTCCCGCTATGTCCACCCCTACACCTGCCCCTTCAGTTCCAGCTCCTTGCATTGTCCCTTCATCTCCTCGTCCTCCGACCCCTCGACCTACTTTTGTCCGACATTACACGTATGCAAAGTTTGCTGACCTTCAGGATCCTATATCACACAGTTTGAGCGAGTTGCCTAATTTACTTGAGATAGTTATTGATCTACCTGAGCTCGTCATTGTATCCCATAGTGACTCAGAGTCACATATACAGGTTCCTACTGATGCTGATTCACATATACAGGTTGCGGCTGATATGGTTCTTGATATTGATATAGCATGTTGTGATACTATTGATGATGTTGTTCCATGCTTTGATATTGTTGTTGAGTACTTTGATGCTACTCGTGTTCCTGAGCGCCATGCTATAGATGTTGTCGCCTATGCTCCTTATTTCGATATTATTCATGGGTCTACGGTTTCAGATGCTTTGGCTACTCCAGTAGATCTCCATATGGCATACAACTGGTTCTCTTCACTTGGTACTGTTGTTTTGGATCTCTCTCAGCATACACTTTCCTTTACTCATGCTGGTCAGCATCATTTACTTGTTGGTATTGATTCCCAAGGTGACTATCAGTTGGTTACCGGGAAGCAGTTTATGCATAGCCTGCCAAAGGCTCAAGATGCAGCTCTTCTTTCCATTCAGAGTACATCAGTTGCTGCTTCACTTTCACCATCCGTGGGTCCTCTTCCTCAGGCCGTATACCTTGGTGGTATTTCTACTATTGCTTTTGCGCATACCTCAGATAGCCCTCCTGGTTCGGTGGTTGGTGCAGTATCTTCTCCATTGGTCTCTATATCTCCATCTCTTGAGTCCGTTATGGCCAATGTTCCTGCGGATTTCTATGGGGTTCTTCACGGGTCCATGTTTCATGGTTCCCTTGCTTTTGGTGATCAGGTTGTATCTTCTTTCGCTCTACTCCATGGATCTCTGCTTGAGGTTTGTGAACCGCCTCATGATATTTCTATGGTTCCTTACATGATTCATGCGCCTTTGGCCCTTACCGTTACACATTTTCCATCAGAGGATATTTGCCAGATGGTCACTATTACTAATCTAGGGTATTTATATGCTGGGATCTTTCTAGATGAGTATACGGGCATCCTTCAGTCTCCTTGTGTTTCTACATATAGGTTTGCTGCAATTCATGCCGATGTTGTGGATCTATGGCATTCCTAGTTATTACGTATAGCTTGGTTTTCATTTGGACCTGTTGATTGGTGCTAGTTTTTCCATATTACTGATCGCCTATGGTGCGGATATCTCTATGATTATGCATGTGGCTCTCTATATGTTCCTTGGATCGTTGCTCATTGTTAGGCTTGGCATATCCTGATGGCTTGGGTTATTGCCTCCTTTCCAGCTACTGTTTGTCCAGGTGATCTTCAGATTCCCCGTCATTTCAGGTTGCTCCATATCGCTTGGTCTCTGATGCTGAGTTGCCACTTTGTTCTGGTTTCCCGAGACCATCAGAGTACCTTGAGAGAGTTCCTTCTCCTCTCTTGGATAGTTTGTGGGGATGTTGCCGCCATATACTTCAGTATTGCTCATATGTGCTTTGATACTCATCCCCAGCTACACGTGGATATTGATCCGCTACTTGCTATTGATGTTGGAGATCCTGTTCCGCATTTCAGTGCATTTCTTCTATTCCTCACTTGTGCGCCTGGTGTGTACTTTGGGATTACACTTGCGGCCAATTCCGATGGCTCATCCGATTCTCCATCCGTTTTTGGTGCATCCTATGATGGATTGGTATGTCCACATGAGGTCTTTCTGGATGAATTTTTCGGCTACAGTTTTTCAGTTGAGGCCTCTACTATTTCTAGATTTTTTGCTATTGTTTTTATGCAGCATGTCTTTTTAGATGATGCATTGATTTCTTGGACCTTCTGGAGCTTTTAACATGCTGCTCTTCTCGTGATAGGGGCCTTGAAGGTACCGTGTGCCATTGCTACTTCTCATTCATGGGCCTTATGGATACCTTGGGCTTTTGACCATGCTGGTGCACGTTTCTCCATTTTAGCTATCCTTTGTCAGGATGATCTCTTTATGATCCCCTGGCATATCGCTTGCTTCTCCCAGCGTGCCTGTCATCCTGCTTATGTTCCTACTCCTTGGTGTTGGTCTTCCGATGCTGCTATCTTTTCTTGGGGCACCTATATCATTGAGTTCGCACATATGGTTGATGGTTATGTGTATGATGCGGCTATTCGCGATGAGTGTCCATCTCTTTTCCAGTTTCCTTATTGGCTTCCTGTTTCCGATGCAGTTCTACCTTCTCGGGCTTTTTGGATACCTTGGTATGATGTCCCTATCTTTTGGGTTGATCCTCTACTATCTTGGGCATTACGGATACCTTGGCATTCCTAGTTGCTGCTTGATCATTCTACTTCTGATGGGCAGTCTGAGGTCCTTAACAGGATCCTTAAGGATTATTTACGCCATTTTGTTACTCCTTCTGAGAAGGATTGGGATCAGCATTTATGTTTAGGAGAGTATAGCTATAATAGCTCTGTAAGTAACAGCACAGGTGTCTCACCATTTTTCTTATCTCATGGCTATGCACCTCTTTTACCTGGCATTCCTCTCCCTCCTGAGGATACACCTGTCACACTTGCATCTTTTCTATCAGGTGCTCGAGAGCTTATTACTCGGGCCAGTTCTCATTTACAGCATGTTCAACAGCGTTATCAGACCTCAGTTGATCGTCATCGCCGCCATGTTGAGTTTCAGCTTGGAGATATAGTTTATCTACGCCTACGGTTTGCACGTCATCATTTTGTCCAGGGCCATGCTTCTACTGAGAAGCTTGCACCATGTTACTATGGGCCTTATCGGATTTTGGAGGTTCTTAGTCCAGTTACATATCGCTTACAGCTTCCTGCTTCCGCACGCGCCTGTGATGTATTCCATGTCAGTTTATTATGTGCTGCTATTGAGGATGACGCTCCTTGTGATGCTGAGTTTCCTACTGCTCCAGAGTTATTTCCATTTTTACCTGCTGCTATATTATAGGTTCGTCTATACCATAGTCGACGCCGTCGCCGGCAGATTCAGTTTCTGGTCCAGTGGGATAGGCGTCTTGTTGAGGAGGCCACATGGGCCACATGGGAGCCTATTGATGTCTCTTATCATACACCATCACTTGCGGATCAGGCTCGTGCTCTTGCTGCACTTGTTGATATGTCTGCATCAGATGCTACTCTAGTTGTTGATGCACCAGGGCTGGCTGTTGTTTGATCCAGTTTCTTTTTGGCAGTTGAGTCTTTTTTTCATGTTAGAGAGAGTTATGGACTCAGCTCATTACATTCGCCACGTCCATTTACATTTACTTTACTTTATGCATAAGCAGGCCTTGAGCCCTTTTTTATTCATTATTGACACTCAGACTATATGGTTGGCCTTGGGCCTTATTATTCATTATTTGGACATTTGGACATATTACTAGAGAGTGGGGGCCTTCTTGGAGGGTGCACTATTATCCCTCCCAGTTGGGCCCTAACCACTCGAAGCTTCCTTTTAGGGCTTCCTCTAGGCTATAAGTAGGGAATCTGTGTCATTCATTACTCAACTGATGATATTCATCTCTCTCTTTAGTCTCCTTAATCTCTCTCTTTCATGCTTTCTAGGGTTAAGTCTTGCTTATGTGCTGCTTTCATAGCTTAAGTCTTGCTTATGTGATGCTTTCATAGCTTAGCTTTAGATCAGTTGTGGCTTTATTCGTAACTATGTTCCACTTCAACTATGGTTTATACACTTGTTCATGCTTGTTTACCTCTTACTGATAGACCAATCATTTTATATCTTTCAATAATCTCTTCTTATTCTTCTACGTTCGAAGATAAAGACTCCCATTCGGCCATTGATCGGTATTTGTGTACTTGTTTATTTTGATGATATTTTGATTTACGGTTTTGACTTGATTTCTCACATAGATCGTTTATAGTTTGATTTTCAGCTTCTTGTCACTCATCAACATTTTGCCAAGCAATCTAAGTGCACTTTTGTTGTTAATGCCATTGACTTTCTAGGTTTTATTGTTAGTGATGGTACCGTTTCACTTGATCCACCAGGCTATCCTTCAATGGCCTATTCCTAGTGATGTTCATGTTGTTTGTATTTTTTTAGGACTTTTCACTCATATACATAAGCCTGTGCCACACTTTGTTTCCATTGCACATCCATTACATGCTCTCTTGTATAAGAGTACTAAGTTTGATTGGTCTCCTTCACATGTCAAGATGCTTTTACTAGTCTTTAGCATATTCTTGCTATTGCTCTTGTTCTAGCTCTACCTGATTTTAGCAGGCGCTTTGTTTTTGAGACTAATGCTAGTGTTGTAGGTGTTGGGGCTCCTCTTCACTAGGATTCTCATGTTATAGCTTATGAGTCCCGTCGCCTACGTTCTTTTGAGACTAGGTAATCTACTCATGAGAAAGAGATATTATCGGTCATTCATGCTCTTATACCATAATCCATAGACATTGCGTTTTGATTTACACATTGATCATCAGTCTTTGCATTACCTTGAGACTCAGAAACATCCTAGTGATTGCCAATTTCGTTGGATGCAGTTCTTACAGAGTTTTCATTACCATTTGCACTATCGTCTGGGTAAAGTAACGCAAGTGCCGATGCTTTGTCCCGATTACCTGCTTTTATATGCACTCTCACTACTATTTTACCTAATTGGTTTGTTCTCCTTCCGGCTGCATATTCTACTTGCCCTGATTTTCGCGATTTTTATCCTACTGCTCAGCCTCCCTCTTCTCTTCACCATCAGGTCTACTCTCTTGTCGATCATCAGTTATATCACTACGGCTCTCTATGTGTTCCTAGTCTTTCCCATATTCGTTCTAGACTGTTATTTTATTTTCATTATACTCGAGTTGGTGATCATTACAATTTTTAAAAGTCTTTTGCTCGATTAAATCCCTGGTTTTATTGGCCTTATATGAAGTTTGATTTAGTTACTCTTATTCAACATTCTACTTTTTGTGCTCGAAATAGTACTCCCATGCTAAAACTCCTGGCCTTCTTCAACATTGGCCTATTCTGCATTGTCAATGGACTGATATCTCTATGGATTTTATACTAGGCTTGCGCTGCACACAGCATGGTCATGCTTTTTCAAACAAGCACATTTTCTTCCTGTCAAATCTACTCTTCTGTTTGAACAGTGTGCTCGCATTTTCCTATCTACGATATTTTGCCATCATCGCCGTCCACGTTCCATTCTTATTAACCACGATTCTGGTTTTTGGAAAGAACTTATGCACATTTTGGATATTCAAATTATCATTCATCTGCCATTGGTCAATCCGAGGTTCTGAATCGTATTTCAAAAAATTAATTGCATAACTTTGTCACCTTCTGGCGAGATTGGGATTCAGCATCTGTGTTTTGCAAAATACAGTTATAACAGTTCTATTAGTAGAAGCAGGAGCGTGTCTTCTTTTCTCTTGGCTACCAGATGTTCACCAGTTTTACTACGTATACCACTACCCCCTAATGATGTTCCTCTGACTTTATCTTCTTTTCTTGCCAATGCTCGTGATTGTATTGTGCAGGCACAACATCATTTAGCATGCATGATGCATTCATCATCAGTATAAGTCTGTGGTTGATCGTCATAGGTCTTTTCTATAATTTGCTAAGGACCAATTTTTTTACCTCCATCTTTCTTTTACCAACCATAAACTTGTTCAAGGTCACTCTCTTGCTGAAAATTGTCTACATGTTACTATGGTCCTTTTCTTATCCTTGAAAAACTTAGTCCTGCCACATATCATTCACAACTACCTGACACTGCATGTGCTCGTGATATCTTTCACATCAGTTTACTTCGCTCTTCTCTTTTTCCTAGTGAACCTCAAGATCCCTTTTTCCCTCTCAACCCTTAGATCTTTCCTTTTTTGCCTGCTGCTATATTCGAAGTTCATTTCCTTCTCCATCGTCGTTGTCGCCTAGTACAGTTCCTTGTCCAATGGGATGGTCGCCCTACTGATGAGGCTACTTGGGATTCTTTGATGTTTTGCTCACACGCCCTTACTGCAGGAACAGGCTCGTACTCCTCATGCCTTGTACACGATTCTCCTGTTGCTGATATTTCGGTTCCTGGTGTACCTCATGATATCGTTGCTACTTCTGTTGATGGTGATGTACCTAATATTGATGGTGCCGATGCTCCTGCTATTGATACTCCACTTATTGTTGCTAATGATCTCAGTCATCAACATCCAATACCGAATACTTACTGATATGATTTTATTTCTACTAGAACGTTCCATAAGGTTTATAGTACTAAAAGTGGGTTTCTACGGCTGTAGGGGATTCGGCTCTTGGACTAGCACCATTAGCACAAAATCAGAACCCATAAAAGAAAACGACAAACAGTGGTACAAAAGTAGCTCTAGCAATAAAAAATATAGCCCACATTGAGGGCAATGTTTCAAAAGGGGGGAGTGTTATGGAGACACAGTCCATGCGTCTCAATTGTACACTTATTTGACCTGCAACTATTTGGGGTCCCACAATTCTTTTATTAAGTTTAAGCCCCCTTTGAAATACACTTGATACTTAAATGGACCAATGGGCCAAATGCCCTGATTGGATACCCTACGTGACATATACTAATTTGGCACTCAGTTTACAACTCCTATGAAGTCTTCATGTCATGAATATGATATATTCGTATATCCGAAAAACAGCCCGTAAGGCTTCATTGTTATTGGAAAATATTTTCTCCCTATATCAAAAAGTAGACATGAATTTAGCTTCGCTTTTAAATTTTTCAAATTACGTATATATATTACAGCTTAATCTTATCTTTACATTACTAATTTTTCTTATAGCACTCATTACATTTACAATATCTTCTCTCTATTTGAGTTCTAATGTACATAAGTTAATAAGGATTTCACTTTATTGCCTTTTCCATAATGAAAGTTGAAATTCCAATCATCTTTCAATATGTGAAAATTAGAATATTTTCAAAAAACTATAGAGAACAGTACCCATAACTTCAATACATGATCTCTATATAAGTTGTAACTAAAATGCTTACAAGATGGAAATGACTTTTTGTGCTTAGAATACTACACATCTTTTCCAATAAACATCGCATCAAGTTTTCAAATTTGAATATTATGACTACTTTCTTGATTTCCATAATGATGTATAAGGGGAACATAAAAGACAAATGCATTGTCAACTCGTCAGAAGCATATCGATGGTTTAAATTTAACACTTACATCATATCTTCTTGGCCCAAATGTCCAGAACGCATGAATAAGCTAGCAAGAACCTTCGTCCTAGACCATTTGTCCATCAAGGCTTCTTGATCTACTGGTCTCTCCGGAGGAACTGTATCTAACAAAGGATCCAAAAGTGTGCAAAATCTCTCCAAAAGTTGCTCATAGCTGGCAAAGAAGATTCGAAGAATCATCAAAAACAGATCTCTCTCTCTCTCTCTCTCTCTCTCTCTCTCTCTCTCTCTCTCTCTCTCTCTCTCTCTCTCCTCCTTGTTTGTGTGACAAAATGAGACCAACAAAAGAAGATATTGAGGAATCCTTTTGACTACAACAGAAATTGCCAAAGAGAGGGTCTTATTGTTTAGGTCTTCAAATGCCAAGACAAGGAAACTTGTATTTCAAAACAAGGGCAGTTGCAAGAAACTCAAGTTTCTATGGATGAAAACCTCATGCGTACACAAATTTGCTCAGATAAATCAGCCTTGACATAATCAAGTATGAACAAGATGGGGATGTTGTAGTGATGGGTATCATGATGTAGGAGAGATGTCAATCTAGCAACATGTAGCTACCGCTCACAAATCAAGCCTCTCCCATTAGAGGGGCCCATGGGTATGCTTCTACCCTACAAGGCTCCATCCCAACTAGGAGTGATTTTAGACACCTCACTTGGACACATCAACAGTCTAACTGGGCCACATCTGCCATTGACCAATGAATCAGTACTCATTTTTTATAAATCCTTTCATTAGTTCATTTGAAACTTGCATGTTTGCTTCTTTTGTTCTTATCCTCTTTTCAATCGGGGCTATTGGACCTAAGTGATGGAAATATATATGTATGTATCATAGGTCCCGCGGTACTGGGTACCGCGGATCCCGATACCGCGGGACCATACTGGTACCGCGGTACCATGATGGTACCGCGGTACCACAATATAATAATATATTTATTATTTAATATTTTTTTTAATTTTTTTTTACCTAAACCTACCCGCCCCCCTCGCATTTCCTCTGAAATTTTTTTGAGCCCTCTCCGCCCTGCCATCGCTGCTGGTTTTTCTTGCCTGCCTTTGATTCCTTGCGTCGCCCATCGCCCACGCAACGCCCTGCCTTGCATC
The DNA here is from genome assembly GCA_029204225.1 of Diphasiastrum complanatum. Taxonomy (NCBI): domain Eukaryota; kingdom Viridiplantae; phylum Streptophyta; class Lycopodiopsida; order Lycopodiales; family Lycopodiaceae; genus Diphasiastrum; species Diphasiastrum complanatum. The sequence continues at coordinate 26,978,427 of CM055097.1, forward strand.
TGATTTCCTTTGCCCTGCACTCGCCCATTTTCAGCGTCTCTCCAACAGTGAACCCTGCTGTTTTTTTTCCAGCAATCCATCCCTCATTTCATCTGCAATGGTGCAATCCGACCTTTCCGGTCTGTGGGACGAGGTAGACATTGTCAGGCGGGTTGCCGACAAGGCCAACAAGACCGGTCAGAAGATCGTGCGCTGCCGATACTGTCTCGTCGAGTTTGCTGCATCCCTCACTCGCCTTAAAGGCCATCTGCTCGGTGCACGCGCCAAAAATGGTGCCACCTTGAATGCTGCCCCTTGTGGCAGCATGACCGTCCCCGACAGGCAGCGACTACTGGACACCTACGGGCCGCGGCTCGTGGCAGGGGAGAACACCATTTCGGAGGGCGTTCTCCGATTTTGCACCGCTCCTTATGTGACTAACCCAGAGTTGCTGCCTGCTTGGCTGGCACGCACGAGGAGAGGGAGTGCATCCTCCTCTGGTCCCTTTGCCCCTCAGACAGCTCTGCCTCATGCACCCCCATCTGCTCAGATTCCGGTGGATCTCGTCCCATCGCGTCCGACAGTTGCCACTGCGGTTCCACCACCACCCACTGTTGCTCGCACTCCACCAGTCTACGACTTTCTCATGGACTCTCCGCCACCCGAGCAGGCCCAGGATGGTACTGGGCGGGCCTTCGAGGATGTGGAAGAGATCCCTTCTTCCTTCCCTTCCCATCCGGATGACCTCCTCAGCCAGCAGTTTTCGTACCCCATGCCAGATGTTGCCCCTCCACCAGTGCACCCCACCTATGCTGCTGCACCCATCCCTGCCAGTGCATCCCACTCTCCCCATTCCACGTCTACAGCCGATGCATCCACCAGCGCCCAGCCTGTCGCGTCATCGTCCATTCCCGTCACGGTTGGTGCACCGTGCTGGAGGTCCACCACCCGTCGTCCACCAGGGAGAGCCCTCGTGCAGCAGACCATTCGCGGCGCGCATCAGCCGCACATGGACAGAGAGGCCACACAGGCCGTGGCCAGTCTGGTTTATGAGCTGAACCTGCCCTTTGCCATCACCGACTCTGAGCCCTTCAGAAGGGCCTTCCGCCTTGCACAGTCTGTCAGCCCTAGCTGGAGAGTCCCTAGTTCAGAGGTTGTCCGCACACACATGCTGAGGGATAGGGTCGAGTCCTTGTCTAGAGAGATGGAGCCTCTGCGTCGGCACTGGGCCACTTACGGTTGCAGCATCATGTCCGATGGCTGGACTGATGTCAGGAGGAGGCCGATCCTCAACATACTGGTCTCCAGCTGCATGGGCACACAGTTTTTGAGGGCAGTGGATTGCAGCAGGGGGGGGAGAGTCATATCTGCAGAGTTCATGTTTGATGTCATCAGGTCTTCCATCCTAGCCATAGGCCCACAGCATGTCGTCACGGTGGTGACGGACAATGCCACGAACTGCATTCAGATGGGTGTACTGCTAGAGGCCGAGTTCCCTCATATTGTTCATACCCCCTGTGCAGCCCACGGCATAGACCTTTTGATGGGGGACATTGGAGCACTTCCCTGGGTTAGAGCCATCGTCCGGGAGGCCCTCTTCCTGGTGACTTTTGTCACCAGAAAGAGGCGTGTTCTTGCCATGTTTCGGGTGTTTAGCCATCTGGACCTCCGTAAGCCAGCCCCCACGCGCTTTGCATTCGACTTGGTGGTCATCGACCGTTTGATCAGGTGCAGGGCCCAGCTTCTACAGAGGGTTGCCAGTGATCTTTGGGGTGCCAGTACATTTCCGCACACTGAGGATGGGGAGCACTTTTCTTCCACGGTGAGGGGAGACCAGTTCTGGAGGGATGCACAGACATTGTCAGGACTGCTTCGACCACTCTACATTGTGCTCCGCATGGCTGACAGCGAGGGGTCGACACTTGGACTGGTGTATGAGCTCATGGACCGGATTGGACAGTTCCTGCAGCTGCCCATCTTGCAGCCAGAGAGGTAAGCGGTACAGTGTTGCAATTGACCTTTATCTTTTCAGTACTTGCTAGTTTGTTTTTCTGTCAATGTTAAGCTTTTTCGTAATGCCCTAAACCACATGCCCCTCACCTGCAGGATGACAGAGCTGAAGTTCATATGGGAGACGCGATGGAACTACTTCCACAGGAGTATCCACAGCGTTGCACACATGCTGCATCCCCTCTTCCTCTCTCCGACACAGATCGCAGACAGGGAGCTCGAGGCCGATTGGCTTCAGTACATTCACAGGGTGGGTCCACACATAGGTTTGGATCCTATCAGGCTCATGGAGGAGCTCGCTGCATTTCGTTTCGGCATGGGCACATTCGGCCACCCGGCTGCCCAGGATCCAGAGAGGAGGCAGCTACCCATTACCTGGTGGACCATGTTCGGTAGCACATACCCATCTATACAGCGTCTTGCACTGCGTGTCCTTTCTCAGGTATGCATCTCATTTTATCCTCCATTTTTTGTGTTTCGTTGAAGTTTCACCTTTGCCACAATGTGCTGAAGTATTTCAATGCACGCACCACAGGACTGTGCTGCCTCTGTGTGTGAGCGTAATTGGAGCACATGGGCACTGATTCACACGAGGAGAAGAAACCGGTTGTCAGTGAGTCAGTTGGAGCGGTTGGTGTTCTGTAGCACCAACGCACGTCTCGCCAGGAGGCTTCCGACCATTACGAGCGCATTGCAGGTGATAAGCTAATCTTTCATAGCATGTTGGTTGACTCCTGGTATGTTGATTTCATTTCTTGAAAAAGTTGTCTCTCTGACATGCAAATTTTAAACCTTGCAGACGAAGATATCTGATTTGGAGCGCCAGGTTGACTTGCCTACGGACAGCACCCATCCCATGCCTGCAGATGACCTGGGCACACAGTTGATGGCAGAGAGAGAGAGGGAGCTTGCCGAGATGAGAGAGAGAGAGCTTGGGCTTGAGCACAGAGAGCCCCCATTGTATGAGGCAGATGAGCCAGTGTCAGAGGATGAGCATGATGAGGATGAGCCCATTCGGGTTGTGTTTGCCAGACCAGAGAGGGATGAGGCAGATTATACAGGTGCAGGGCACACGCCACGGGCAGGGGTCACAGGTGCATCACGTGGCAGAGGTGGGACACATGGCACAGGTTATACCGGCAGACAGGCAGGGCACACAGGGGGGGGCAGTGGCATACCTACCTATGTCGACATGATGGAGGAGGCTCTTGATAGAGGGCAGAGTGGTTTAGATGCTGGTCCCGCAGATGTTTGGATGCGTGCAGCACAGAGTCATGGCCGTTACTACGACAGCACACCAGAGGAGGCACCTGATGACTTTCATTGCACAGATTGGGAGGCCATGCAGGGTCTACAGGGTGCACATGATGAGGCACGGGATGAGGCTTGGGTTGATTCAGGGGTTGGTGCACAGGATGATTCAGAGGTCGGTGCACAGGATGATTTAGAGGCTGGTGCACAGGATGAGTCCCAGAGCCCAGAGCATTTGTATTCGGATGCCCAGCTGGCCGACTTGGTTGCCACATTGGATTCAGAGGCCTTGCAGATGCCGAGTGTCAGGGCGCCCCCATCATCTCTTGCCAGCATGCCACACACAGAGTCCCAGCCAGAGCAGCCGCATGAGGTGCCTACAGTTCCTCCAGCTCCTCAGAGGGTGTATGTGCGTCGCACAGCTCCTCCAGTGCCACCGATGCCATTTAGGCCTGCATCCCCTCCATCGCCGTCCACTTCTGCAGCACCAGGTCTCCATGGCAGGCCACCATCTGTGCCCAGGTTTTCTCTTGCAGCGCCCACATCCACAGTGTCTCCTCCAGTGGCAGCACCCACGTCACATCCTCCTCCTTTGGCAGCACCCAGGATGTACCAGTACCGGCCACCACAGCGCCCCTTTCAGTACATATCGCCACTGTACTCGCCTCCTGCACAGCCAGTTCCTCCACCTGCAGCAGCCCCACGGGCACACACTCCACGAGCTCATCCTCCTCGCTCAGTTGCACAGGGAGTTCCCTCTTTTGCTTCCCTATCCCAGCCGGCCTCAGCTTGGGCCCAGCCTAGCCAGCCAGGTGATTTGCATGGGGGTGACGAGGCATTGACAGCTCCTCTTGTCCGCAAGAGACCAGGCAGGCCCAAGGGTGCACCGAACAAGAAAGGCAAGGCACAGAAACTGCCAGGGAGGAGAGGACGACCATGCAGGGCTCCAGGTACAGGTAGAGGTGCAGTATCACAGCCAGTTGGAGCAGGTGTTGTTGGTTTGGCCTGCTTGGGGGCTGATGCGGAGGCTGATTGGGAGGATGAGGATGACGAGTCTTCCCCCTCGGATACACAGCCCATGCCAGTTCCAGACAGGCAGAGATATCGGCTGCGAGAGTCAGCTCGGGGCCCTGAGTTGTCTCCAGAGCATTCGTCTGAGTCAGAGCCAGAGCATTGATTGTGGCTCTATTGTTTTAGTTTCAGTAGTTTGTCTCTAGCAGTCGGTCTACCATTGTACTCAGATGATTTTTCACATTATATACAGTGTTTGGCCTACATTATTTGCTGCACATTGTGCGTATGTCGCTCTGTACATGTGATGCTTTATTTTATGTTGAAGAATTCTATGTGCGTGTGTGAATCCTATTTTCATTTAATTTCGTTTGAAGTGAATGCTAGCTTCACATAGATGCACCTACATCATGAGCACAGCAATCACCCCTACACCCCAAACGACATTGAATAAACACATGTAATACATCTGCATTTAAAAAAATTACAAACATTGCATCTTACATGACCAGGCTCGCGTTGCACAAAAAACAACTATGTATATATTCAACCGTTGTATCAGGATAACATCACATATACTGTCATTTTTTTAAGCAGCCATCTAGTTATTTGCTGCACCATAAACTGCCGAAAACTACATAGCAACAGTCCGCCACATACGGGTGGACCTCATCTATTCTAAACATCCCTCACTGATCCTCCACCGACTCCTCGCCCTCGTCTGGTGCATTGTTTTGTCGCTCTTGCTCTGCCTCCCGGTTAGCCCGAGCTGCCTCCTGGTTAGCCCGACGTCTGGCCGCCCTTTCCCTGACCATGATGAGCTGTCGTCGTGTGAAATTCATTCCGATCTGCTCATCCAGATCCAGCTCGACAGCGGGGACAGGATCCACAGCGGGGGCGGGTGGCTCCGGTTCCGGATTTCTCTGTCGAGTCTGTCGCAGCATCTCTCGGATATCTGCCTCTTGCTTCCGATGCCTCTCGTTGTGCCTTCGGATATCTTCCTCAAGCTTTCTCCTGGCTTCGCCCTCGGGCTTCGGTGGTATTCGCTCAGCCATCTCGATCGACCTTCTCCTCACAGCACCCTGATCCTTGAACACCCTCTCACAGCACCCTGGCTCTCAAACAGCCTCTCACAGCCTGTCACCGGCTCTTGCTTGCTCTCTCACTGTCTATCACTAGCCCTCTCACAGCCTCTGAAAATGCCGACCACAATGGCATTGTGAGTGCCTATTTATCCCCACAGCCTGATCGGCCATGTGGATCCCCATCATCCCTCCATGTGCCTCCGTACCCGCCCCCATGTGATGCTCCCCCCTGTGTTGGTCTCCCATTGGGCCCATGGTCTGCTCACCCACAATGCCCATGTGCCTCTGTACTTGCCCCCATGTGATGCTACCCCCCTGTGTTGGTCTCCCATTGGCCCCTCGGTCTGCTCACTCGCAGTGCCCATGTGCCATTGCAACGGTCCCCTGCATCATGTACTGTACCCTCTTTTTTTACACCCAGAACCCCCTCTTTTTACTTTTTTTTGTCCTTTTTTGGTAGTTAATATGCAAAAAAAAATTACTAAAAATATATTAAAAAATAAAAAAAAATATTAAAAATGGTACCGCCCTGGTACCGCGGATCCCAGGGCGGTACCGTACCGGCGGTACCACTGATATGGTACCGGCGGTACCATACCAGCGGTACCAGAGGGTACTATGGTATGTATATATATATATATATATATATATATATATATATATGGTTAACATTGAGAGGTTCTATGGTACTAGCAAATTTCTCATCAAACGGATAGTAATGTTTGCATTGTAGTACACTCCTCTAACTATATTTCTGATGGTCGCCAACAAACCTAGCAATGGATTGTCACCTAGGCGAATTCTATAAAATAGTACCTATGTAACGAAATCCGTGGATTTCGGGACAAACGTGTCTCTGCCCATTTTGGCATCTCTGAAATATTGTTACATCCTTGTGGAGCCGTTCTTCATGTGAAGACAAATGGCTTTTTAGGAAAACATGTTTCGATTAAGAATAATTTAAGATTTTCCAAAACTCCAGTATGTGAAGTTTTGATGCTTGGTCCATGCTAAATATCCAACTCCATTCAAGTTTCCTTCATAAAGTCCTAGTAGTCCAACTTTATCCCATTCATGAAATAATTTGAACCAAAAGTCACTATATATCCTATGCACATAACTATTTAAATGAGTCCTAAAATAACTCACAGTTTGTGTGTGCTCTCATCTACTGGACCAAATGTGCTGCCGAACGTTGACAATGGGTGATTTCAATGGAAGGAACAAAAATGCCCAAGCAGTTGGGTTGATGGCTCTATCTGGTTGAAGGAGATACCTACAAATAATTTGGGCATTGAGAGATACTCTATGTGCGAGGACAATGCTACTACTAACTTTAGTAAGGAACTAATTAATCTTTGAGGTATTTATGAGCTTGTTATTTTCAATGGGGTACATAGAAGGCTCAGATGGCTTTACCATCCATCAAAAGCAATAGTGTTGTCAACTATGTCCTAGCCTCCCTTATTACATGTGCGCTAAATGGAGACATGAAATTTGGACCACTCCCCATATGATCAGACCACCAACTTGTTTTGAGTTGACAGATACTCTGGCAAATAGCTATGGGGGAGATAATCTCTCTAGTAAATATGAGACTTTTCTGCAAGGCAATTGTAGACAGCTCATTGGTGGTTGAATATCATTCTTTGGCATAGAAATCTTGAGCAAAAGGGCAGAAGAAAGATTGTTATTCAAGACTTCGATGAGACAAAGGAAATAGGCAACTTTAAGAGAAGGTAAGGCCTTTGGCAAAGACAACCCCTAGAAATATAAAGAAGCGGCTAATGAGAACAGCAATAGGCGTTCAATGCTTAATCTATTCTTTTTAAATTGCAACTTCCTGAGGACAAAAGAGTCGGATTCAGTGAAGTTAAAACAATGAAATCAAACATCATCTAACTTGCGGAAACCTTGGAACACAAAACGTGCAAGCTATCACACATGGATGGCTACATCCTTCACTTGGTATGGAACTTCAGAGGCAAAAGGAAATATGAAGGGGTGGCTAATTACATTCGAGCTTCACTTGAGACCACAATAAAGGTAATATGACCACAAACTACCACCGAAGACAATGGACATGACCATCTTACTTACAGCATCTTTTCCTCCACAAAAGTCTAACTTCTTTTCATAAATGGATTTGGACAGAGCAGGTCCATTTGGTGAGCTTAGTCAAGATATCACCACTATCTAAAAACAAGGTGAAATTTTATAACTAGGAACTTTTCATTGGAGGACCAAGAATGAACAAGTGGCTCCATTTAATTTAAGAAAAGATCTTAATCAGCTTGAAGAAATTTCAGTGGTCTACATGTGCATTTATCTTCTTTCCAATGGTGCAATCAACCCCACTACCCAATATGGCAACAAATTGCCTAGGCTTGGATCTACAAATGATTCATGAACCCATCATGTGTGGCGGATTGCAGCAATTTTCTGCTTCCAAGCATAGTAATTGGTCTTCCAACAAAGGTAATAATAGCATACTAGCTTTTTCACTTGCCACTCTTAATCTACTTAGATTGATTTGTTACCTGAAAGTGGGTCCTTTGTATGTAGTGTCATTTTGCTGCATATATCTAGAATGGCCAAAAAACAAAATTCCCCTTATTTTTTAAGGAAAAACCATTATAAATCGGAATTATTATAAATTAGTATTTGCTAGTTGATCTAGGCCTCAAGCTTCAAAACTATGTTTGAAAAAGTTATGATGCACTCACAAGATTCAAGTTCTCATCAAAAAATGAAGATGACTACAATAGACTTTCAAGGAATCAGATAGCACATGGGGATAAACGGTTCAAGAAAACTACGAATACTTTAGGGATGTGGCCATTCAAACTATGTCTAATCTCAGCAAGGGAAAAAGAAAAAGGAAAGGCACTTTCTCACAATCCATGGTTTGATAAGGTATGCAAAGAAGACATAAGGGCAAGGGAATATAGCATAGAGATGAAGAAGCTATGAGAAGTTTTTTCTTAGAGTGTATATATGGCAACAACAATGTGTGGGTAAAGGATCCAAAGAAACTTCAAAGGATGCCCTCCAACAAACCCACTCGCATATCTAATGACATCACCCTTGATGCAGAATTTGAATATGCCAAAAGCTCATATGAATCGAAAGATAGCATGAATGATGCACCTCCCTTTCAATAGAAAATTCAGCTAGCCCTATGATTCATGGAAACGCATGTTGAGAAAATAATAAGCAATATGTCCAATGGATAAGCACAAGATGTGGAGGGTATACAAGTGAAAGATGGTAAGCTGGTGGTAAATCCTTACAAAAGAGATTTATTCAGCCATACCTTGAATGAAAATAAGGGATAATAGTCCCTTATTCAAGAACAAAGACAAAAATAACCCTTCAAAGTGTATTAAGCCATTATGATAGGACATGCCTTAGCTAAAGTATGGTCTACATAGTGGAGAGAAAACTTTGTACTTGGTTGGAATCAAACGGGTTAACAGCAAAATAGCAAATGTGAGCAAAAAATTTGGTAGGGAATGTACGAAATAGGGGTGGTACCAAATGAACTAAAACATGCAGATGGCCAACTTTACAAGAATGTGACCGCAAAAGCTTGTGCACCTTTGGGCATGGCAATATTGGTGTAGACAAAGCTGCCCCTTCTCTCCTTCATTGTTTTGCATTTACGTAGATAAACCACATGAATGGTTGTTACAAGGAGGGGGAGGAGTCAAGCTTGTACACTATATCATCAATTTTTTCCTATATGTCAATGGTGTAGTTCGTTAGGCCCACAACCCACAAAACCTTCAAAATCCTAAAAAATCAAGTAAAGAGTCTGGCTATTAATCAATTTGGCTAGAATGAAATCCTTGATTCTAATCTCCAATGGGGGATTCAAATGTCATTGTCTCAATTACTACATTGGAGCACTTCCATGGATAAAAGACTAATGGGTGGGTGAAAAGCGTCATCATACAATCAACAACGTCATCAATGTTGTATAAACTGGACACTTGGCAAGAACGAGATGGCATAAGAAATGGAAATGGTTTGAAGTACTAATCACCTTAGTCCTACCTTATGGATGTGAGATTTGGGGTAGGAGCATTCCTAGAACCAAGCGGGTCAAAGTTGAGAGAGTGCCATACATGGTTGTGAAGAAAACTACACCTTGCTTCATTCTTTTGACTGAAACCAACCTTCTTCCATCAAAGCCATAGATATGAAGAAAACATTAAGCTACATAAAGATGAGCATCTTCCTACACAAAGACCAATTTGCAATGATGAGCTTAAGTGCAATGAAGTCAATTGGCCTTTGGCAACCAACGAAGGTTTCATTATAGGGTAGCCTCTCAAAAGATGATTTTTGCTTGTTCTAAGCTTAGGTAGCAAATCTGAACCTGATAGAAGCCTCCACTAACCTTGCTAAGTGTTTAGAGATTGTTGTCTCTCTGAGGTCCTGTGAAGCATAGAAGTCATTTTTAACACACCTTTTTGAAAAGTGCGTCCCCCCTATTGGATTTATAAGCACTGAATGTTCGCACGTGTGGACAATATTTAGGATAATGTGGCAAACCTCTTGTTAACCTCACAACCCTCTATGCTATGCTTTACGATGACCAATTTGGTGCTCTATAGCCAAAGTTATCATCATTGGAATGGAAGTTTGGCAGTTTTCACTGTAGAATATGCAAATTTTCAAAGATGTTTTGATTGCATGTAGAAAAATGCAATAGTTTTAGTAGTTTCAGTCCTCTCTAGAAAAAACTACGACTTGAAACCTTTCTAAATCCACAATAGTTGTTTCATCTTAATTACAATTGTTCATTTATTCTAGATGAAAAGAAGTCACACCAATATTACCTAGGGAAGGTAGCAGCATCACGTTTGGAAAATTTTGAAATTTCAGAGTGATTTAACTCAGCATCAGGACCCATCAAAAGATATTGTCCATCCACACTTGGTGTGAAAGATGAAGGACTTCTAGGTAGCAACTTTAAGCCATGTTTTTGAAGATCAAGCTCCCTGCAATTCAATCATTCAAGATGTAAACGACTTTTTTATACATCCCAAGTCATTCTTGAGAAATGGGGTCACTTATTTGCTTTAAAAGCAAAGGAGAAATCACCAATCATCATCGTGAGATATACAAGAAAAACATTAAGCACTTCATATCATAAAAGGTATGAACATAAAATGAGTGAAAGCTCATGAATCCTGCATGATCAAAAAACAATGTGTGGCCGTAAAAGGAGGTGAATCCTCTACCATTCTAGACACATACCTTTTTCAAAACTAAGCCCTAAAGCTTCTCCATAAAATTGAACCTAATTTATGAGTTTGCAAGGGGAATATAAACTAATCAACTTGCACAATTTCAATGTATAACAAATAGAATCAAAATCTAGTTATTTTGGTAACTGCCTAAACCAACCCTAAACACATTCATTACTGTATCTAGTAGGGTTTACATAAAATCGAAATTGAGAATTCTAAAGATGATATCGTTTTTGCATTTGCATCATGGAAACTAAAATATGCTCAAATTCAACCTCAGAAGATATACGTTACAAGTCAACAGCTAAGTCACAAAACTTCAAGCATTCATGATTAAGTGCACACGGATGCCAAATTTTTAACTTATAGAATGTACCCACATACAATGTAAATATGAATGAAATAAAAAGTGGTGTAGGATATATATGGATGTTATAATACCCAACATGACAAAGGAGGCATGCAAGCTTCAACCCTATGGAGTGTTAGATTATCATGATGCATAGGATGGATCAAATGCTACAACATCTCTACTCATGCCATCTCATAGTTGCCCAGAAACGCGTTTCTGGAGAAAAACGTTTCTAGAAACGCGTTTCTGGATCCAGAATCGCTAGAAAAAAAAATCAGAAACAGGTCTTCAAAAATTCATAGGGATTGACAGAATCCAACAAGGATTGCTGCACCTAAACTGGACCACACTGTAACCGAAACACTCAGCAACCTACATAAATGCAATTCCCTTGATTAGAGCTTTGATTTGATACCCATATTGCCCACAAAAATCAAAAAAATAAAATCTGAGAAACGCATTCCCAAACCAGAAACGCGTTTCTAGAAACGCAGTGCATCTATGTGCCGTCTATGGGTCACATGCACAAATACATATGTCCACATTAGCTTTCATACATTAGTACAACGACTAATGTACTAAGCTTCTATCACTTCTTTAGGGAGATGAAGTGATGGAGGATCATCATGAGCCAGCTCCTTAGGGTTCTATGCACACCATCTATGTGCATGCTTATTTCAATATCCTATGCCACGTATAGATGATCTATTGGATGCTCTTCATGGTGCTAGATTGATTTGAAGAGTGGCTACCATCAAGTGAGGGATCATGAGGGAGATGTTCATAGAACTACCTTTTGAACTCATTTTGGTGAACTTTTAGTTATTCCCTTTGGATTGACTAATGCCCCTGCAATATTCATGATGTTAATGAACAAGGTACCCATAAATTCTTCATAAAGTGCCTAGTGCAACTAGACTTCTAACTCAAATGAGTGAAATGCTTCAGTCAGCTAAGAGAAATGTGAGGCAAGGGATGAAGTGAGCTAAGACATTTGTTGATCAAAATCACACATCGATAGAGTTCAAGATAAGAAATATGGTGTTTCTCTAGGGGCTCTAAGACCCTTAAGACTGGCAAATGTTACAAGTTACCTCCACATTACTCTAGAAAATTATCAGAAAGATAAGTGATGTTTCTTATAAGTTAGCATAGCCTAAGACTTGTAAAGTGCATCATGTATTTCATGTTTCTAGATTAAAAAGGGATTTACATAATGGTGATAACTTGTTGTCTAATGGTTCGTTTGCTATCCAAGAGCAAGGAGATATGATCCGTGGGCCAGCTAGAGTAGTGGACTGACAAGAGAGGCATTTACACCCTTGGGAATGCTTTGTCGCTTGGCATGGCAAACCACTTTCTAATGCTACATGGGAGACATCACACAACTTGCGTGCACAGTTACCTAGCTTTGTCACTGCAGACAATGTCTTTTCTTGAGGGGGAAGGGATGTCAAAGTTTTTACTTCCTATTAGAGTATCTACAATTTTTCTAGGTAGATGTACATTTGTAATTATTGAAATGGCTAAGTCACAGGCCTGCGGTGACCACTGTAAGTATGATGTAATTAAACTATAATTCGTTGGCTTTGGACCTCAGAGCATGTTAGCTTTGGCATAGTGTACTAGGTCACTTAATAGGACTGGTTGAATTGATCTCCTAAAAAGTAGGATAGTTGACTACTCAACAAGAAACATGTCATATGCTCAATGGGACACTTGGTCCAACGTATGAGCGACACATGTCAAACAGTCATCCTACTTACTTGCCTATGTGTCAGGGTTTCAACTGTGCATGGAGTTTGCCATGTGTCGTCGTTAAGATGTGTAAGGGTTAAGGGGTGCTTGAGGATTGGGGATATGAGAGGCTAGAGAGAGGCATTCCTTATCACATTCTATCCAACAAAGGTTGGGTGGAGGAAAGGCAGCTGGCTCCTTAGGGTTTTGTGTACACCATCTATGTACATACTTATGGAGAAATCAATAAAGCTGGAATTTGGCTACTACTTGTGCAATACTATGTATGCTTCTATGCACGAGAGTTCAGAGAGAGTCTAACAATCTTTCTCATTTTTTTTGAGTTGAGGGTGTCCAATTGCGGTTCATCTTCAAAACAAGTCACTTGCAAAGGCATTGGAGGGCAAAAAACCCAAGGAAATGTCTGTTAGGAGCAAACAAGCATTGCTCATTTAAGGATCTTTGGATCTGATGTTTATGCACATGTCCTTGAAGATTTATGAAAGAAGCTTGATGATAGATCTGAAAAATGTACTTTTTCTGACAATTCCAATAGAGGAAAACTTATTGATTGTATAATCGTACTACCAAAAAGATGATCGTTAGTAGAGGTGTAATTTCTAATGAGAATAAAGTTAACTTTTTGATAGGATCTAGTGCAGTATGCAGGTCACATCAACAATCACCATAGCTACACATCACTCAAGATCTCATAGATGGCACAACAAAAGTTAATAGATTACAAAGAAACACTACATATAGGAACTCACAACCTGCATAAAAAGACAGGTGTCCTAAAATTGGCATACCACCTGCCAAACTAAGGTGGGTTCAATATGGCCAAATTCGACCGACAAACTCGAGACATGCCCCCGAGTATAGCAAGTACTGTAAATAACGCTGTCCTATGTGTTGCTACTCGGCTAATCCAAGTAGCTGGCTACGGGACGAGTGCCCGACTCATATGTCGATGGCAAGTCAAGTCCGGGTCAAGTCCCGATCACTACTAGAAACTGTAAACCTGATTAACTGTACAATAATTATAGTATCACATTTGAAGCTTATAAAATGTATATCAGATCAACTCTGATTTCTAACTAATAAGCTTGCTGGTTTTCTACAAAATCCAATGGACAGCATAGATCTTTCTAATGACATCCATGATCCTTTTTAGAAGATAGCATTGATCATGAAAATGGTGGACAGCAACAAATATATGAAGAAGAATAGGTTGAATCGTCATCCAAGGCAGCCAAGAGACCTCCAAAATGGTTTGTCAAGACCATTCAAGATGGCCAAATTTTGGAGCATGATCAGGCAAGCAATCAAAGAGTGGTGAGAGTAAGGAAAACCCCCCATTCTTAAATTTTTCTTTAATGGCTAGAGTTTTTGATGATGATGAGCCTAACTCATTTGTTGAAGCTTCTCAATCTCACCAAAGGGTGGATGCAATTAAGGAGGAATATTCTTCTATCTTGAAGGACACTTGGGAGCTCATAAAGAGTAATGTTACACCAAGTGGATGTACGAAATCAAGTACAATGCCATGGTGACGTGGACAAATGCAAAAAAAAAATTGGTGCCAAAGGATACATGCAAAAGGGAGGTATTAGTGACGAAACCTTTGCTCCTATAGCTAAAATGAACACTATTAAAACTATCTTAGCTATTGCCATTCATTTCAAATGGTGCATTGAACAAATGGATGTCAAATCAGCTTTTCTCATGGCATTCTTGAAGAGGAAGTGTATGTAGAGTAGCCACAAGGATTCATAGTTAAAGTGCAAGAAGACTACGTTTGCCTTCTCAAGAAGGCATTATATGGCTTTAAGCAAGCAACTCGAGCATGATATTCAGGTACAATGAATATTATTTGAAGCATGAGTTCACAAGGAGTAAATTTGCTAACCTTTATGCCTTGCAAAAGGAGGGTGAGATTTCAATAATCGTACTAAATGTTGATGATTTGATTTTACAAGAAGTAGAACTTCAATGATCAAAATATAAAAAGATAGTCTGTCACTAGGATTTTATATGAAAATAAAAGACAAATTTACTATTTCTTAAGCATTGAAGTATGGAAGAAACCAACAAGTACATTTTTAACTCAAAGCTAGTATGTACATAGACTTCTTGAAAGATTCATAATGTTGGATTGCAAAGCTACTCCTACTCCTGCTAAATCTAACTTAGCAATGATAATTTTTTTAGCTCAAAAGCCTATTGATGTGACACTTTTAAGAGGTTCATTGAAAGCCTCATCTATGCTACCATCACTCATTCAAACATCTCCTATGTTGTTGGGGTGGTACGTCAATTTATGGCAAATCTAAATGAACCACACTTCAAGGTAGTCAAGAGGGTTCTACGGCATTTGAAGGGCACATTTAACTTTAATCTTGAATACATAGCTCCAAGTGACCTTATCTTGCAAGGATTTCATGATTCAAATTGGGCAAGCAACATCAAACCCAGGAAATAAATTTCTGGTTATGCTTTCTCACTTAGCTCAAGTGCAATCTCATTGGGTAGCAAAAAAGTAACGCTCTCCTCCACTGAAGCTGAATATAGGCTGCAACCAACGCAACATGCAAAGCTAATTCGCTTCAAAGACTTCTTGGACATCTCGAAGTGTTCCAGGATGATGCAACAACTATTTTTTGTGATATAGTTTAAGTTGCATTTCTATAAGTAAATCTAAATTGCCTCGGAATGGCGTTCTGGGGCCCAGTGTTCCGGAACCCCAGAACATTGTCAACAAAAAACTAGAAATTGTTTTAAAACTGCCGCGAAGCCCCCATTTCTAGTGCACTTCTTGGAGAGAAGAAAGGCTTATGGAGAGCGGAATAGGAGGCCAAATCGGTTTTGTGAGCACGCTATGTGGAGGCCATGATGAGTGCACGGTGAATGTAGCACATAGAAGAGGGCAACAGTGATTCTGTGGGGATTTGCAAGCAAACCAACTTCTTGATGCTTTCTTTCACCCTTTTTTCATTGCTTTGTCTGGAGGCTATAGTGCCTCATTTTGAGTGATTCATGTTGCTAAGATTGGTCATAGGGTTTCCAGGGAGAGAGTGTTTCATGTTGCTAAGATTGGTCGTAGGGTTGCCAGGGAGAGAAAGAAAGAAAGAAAGAAAGCTTTATTAACGTCTTTTGGGCACTCATGGGTGCATAGCATAAGACCAAAAAGAAAATATGTACAAGCAACAACGGGATCATCATCCATAGGAGGACATGGCCGTAAAATGTATGAACTAGCTACGAATGAAAGTAGAACAAAGCAGAAGTGAAATAAGCCCACAACTCGGGCCAAGCTTCTTTATGCATAGGTGGTCACTATGAGCATTCATGTGGTTGGTGTGCGTGAGGCATTTTGCAATGATTTCTTTCTAGGTTTTGGGGTTAGATTTTAGGGATTTAGGGATTTAGGGTAGGTCTTAGGCATCTATTGGCATTACGATTCAGAGATTTTTTTTTTTTTTTTTCCCTGGCAGCCCTGCTCCATCGCTGCCCTGTTGCCCTCCTTGTTGCCCAGCGCTGCCCCTACTTTCTTTTTCTCCTCCTTGCTGTCCAGCGCTACTCCTCCATTCCTCTCCTTTCTGCCTATCACTGTCCCTGCTCCTGATTTGACCCCCTTGCTGCCCCTTGCCTTATTCTATTTCCTGTCCATCGCTGTCCCTGCCTTCCGACCTGTCACTTTCATCCAAATTTTTATCAGTTTGGAGCCATCTTCCAAAATTCATTCGAAGGCTGTCCAGCACCCATTCCCATCCAAAAATTATTCAATTCCGTTTCCGTTTGCCATCTCAATTTGTCAATTGACGCCTGGCTGTCCAGCGCATTTTTCCAGGCTTCATTTTTACTTTTTTTATCTCTCTTTCCAGCCGTTTCATTTGCTGATTGCTGTCCTTTGTTAGTTGTGATAATAGTGGTTTTAATAGACTAATTTGGGGTGACGACAAGAGTCCATTCCCTCAAGTTTTCGTCTATTCCTTCCACTATCATTATGCACATTCACCTACCCCGAGTGAGACTGTTCACGAAAACTTATCCGATCAGTTTCGTCGCATGGATGATACCCTTTCTGGCCTCGTTCTTCGCTTCGATACAGTTATGACCGGCTTTGCTACTATGCAGTCACAGATTGATTCTTTACAGTCTCATGGTCCTGGTAAAGCTCCTGTTTTTCCTTCATTTGGGACTCCCCCTCCATTTGGATTTCCATCTTCTTCTGCTAGTCAGCCTGTGGTGGTGGACCGTTCCTTCCACCTAACTCACCTCCTGGTTTCTTTCCAAATTCCTGAGCCACACTTTGCTCGAGACTTTCGTGATAGGGTACAGCTTGCTACCTATTCCGGTTCCTCTGACGGGAACTTATTAAAGAATTGGTTTGCTAAGCTTGACACATATTTTCAGATCTACCCTAAGACTGATCCTCATAAGATCTAGTTGGCTGCTTTACACTTAGATAAACGCGCCGCCACGTGGTGGCGAGTTTATCGAGCTGATCTTGATCGGGAAGGGATCCATATATGGCATACCTTTCGTCGTGACCTCCGTCATGCTATGATTGATCCTCAGTGGCTCGACCGCCAACGTGATACATTCCGTAGTCTCACTCAGACCAGTGACCTTGCTTCTTATACAGATCAATTTATGGAGCTTTCTTATCTTTTCCCAGATCTACAGCCCACTAAGCTTATTTCTCATTACATTGCCGAGCTTCGTGGTGCCTTACATTATAATGTTTCTTCCTTCCGTCCTCCCACACTTGTTGAGGTGATGTCTCTTCCCAGTACTTTACAGCACAAGTACTCTGACACCCTTCCTTCTCGCTTCTCCCGACCCCGTCCTCTTGCTTCATCTTTTCCCGCTATGTCCACCCCTACACTTACCCCTTCTGTTCCAACTCCTTCCATTGTCCCTTCGTCTCCTCGTCCTCCAACCCCTTGACCTGCTTTTGTCCGACGTTACTGCAGAGTTCGCTGACCTTCAGCAGAAGTGTCTTTGCTTTCGTTGTAAGAGTCCTGACCATTTTGCCCGTGATTGCCATCAGCCTCTCCCTACTACTATTGCTTTTTTTTTACCATGAGGGCACTACTTCAGATGATTCCGATATCTACATTCATATTTCTGATGAGCCTGACCTATCCCCTGAGCCTTCCACTGATTTACTTCCTACTACTTGCCATGCTCAGCTTGCCTATGCTACTTGGACAGGGCGTCCTCCTGGACCTCGCTCCATTCGGTTACATGTACGCATTACAGGTCATGAGTACATTGCTTTAGTTAATACCGGCAGCACTCATTCTTTTATCAGCAGTTATATCACCCATCGGATCCGTGCTTCACCTATTCCTGCTTCACAGCCTCTCACAGTTGAGGTTGCCAGTTGACACTCTTTTCCTAGTTCTCAGATGTTTCATGGTTTATCATACCGTATTGGAGATTTTTCTGGACAGGCGGATCTTTACATTATTCCTATGGAGCGTTATGATCTTATCCTTGCTGCTGATTGGTTTGCATCTCTTGGAGCCATTACACTGGACTTGACACAGCAGACATTGACATTTGTACATGGTGCAATTACACACTCACTTGTTGGCATTGATTCTCAGGGAGACTTCCAGTTGATCACTAGGAAGCAGTTTATTCGCAGCCTACCGAAGGCTCATTGTGCAGCCTTATTATGTGTTCAGTGTGCAGTAGCAGTTCCTCCGGTTTGTATTCCAACAGCTGTTCCTCAGGTGACCTCTGACTTATTACATCAGTATGCTTTTGTCTTTTTAGAACCTATGACGCTACCACCATTACGTGACATGAACCATCATATTGACTTGCATCCTGGTTCTGCTCCTCCTTCCCATCCCCCTTATCATATGTCTCGATGTGAGCGTGATGAGCTTGAGCTCCATATTACTGCTTTGTCAGATCAGGGTCCCATTGTTCCTAGTCAAAGGGATTGGGATCAGCATTTATGTTTAGCAGAGTATAGCTATAATAGCTCTGTTAGTACCAGCACAAATGTCTCACCATTTTTATTAGCTCATGGATATGCACCTCTTTTACCTGGAATTCCTCTTCCTCCTGAGGATACACCTGTCACACTTGCATCCTTCCTGTCAGGTGCCCGAGAGCTTATTACCCAGGCCAGTTCTCATTTACAGCATGTTCAGCAGCGTTATCAAACCTCAGTTGATCGTCACCGCCGCCATGTTGAGTTTCAGCTTGGAGATATGGTATATCTACGCCTGCGGTTTGCACGTCATCACTTTATCTAGGGCCATGCTTCTATTGAGAAGCTTGCACCACGTTATTATGGGCCTTATCACATTTTGGAAGTTCTTAGTCCAGTTACATATCGCTTATAGCTTCCTGCTTCCACACGAGCCTGTGATGTGTTCCATGTCAGTTTATTACGTCCTACTATTGAGGATGACGCTCCTTGTGATGCTGAGTCCAATGGGATAGTCGTCTTGTTGAGGAGGCCACATAGGAGCCTATTGATGTCTTTTATCATACACCGTCACTTGCAGATCAGGCTCGTGCTCTTGCTGCACTTGTTGATTCCTCTACATCAGATGTTGTTCTAGTTGTTGATGCACCAGGGCTTTCTGCTGTTTGATCCAGTTTCTTTTCAGCAGTTGGGTCTTTTTTTCTGTCGGGGAGAGTTATGGACTCGGCTCATTACATTCGCCGCGTCCATTTACATTTACTTTACTTTATGCATAAGCAGGCCTTGGGCCCTTTTTTATTCATTATTGGCACTTAGACTATATGGTTGGCATGTGGCCTTATTATTCATTATTGAGCCATTTGGACATATTACTGGAGAGTGAGGGCCTTCTTAGAGGGCACACTATTATCCCTCCCAGTTGGGCCCTAGCCACCGGAAGCTTCCTTTTAGGGCTTCCTCTAGGCTATAAGTGGGGAATCTGTGTCATTTGTTATTCAGCTGATGATATTGATCTCTCTCTTTAGTCTCCTTAATTTCTCTCTTTCCTGCTTTCTAGGGCTAAGTCTTGCTTATGTGTTGCTTTCATAGCTTAAGTCTTGCTTATGTGATGCTTTCTTAGCTTAGCTCTAGATCAGCTGTGGCTCTATTCGTAACTAAGCCTAAACATGACCTTTCATTTTTGGCCAATAAAATTCTCTTTTAACAAGGTCAAGTGTCCTCTATATACCAGGGTGTCCCGCACTAGGGCTATCGTGGCACTCATGCAGGATTTGGGCCCTTATGTCCGCAATATCTGGCACACAAACTTTTCCTCTACGGAAAAGTAAACCATCCTAATGGAATACTGATCAAGTATCTTCTCTTCGTGAGACTTCTTGGAATCCTGCTTTCCAAGATTATTTCTCATAGTAGAGCTTCCTGCCAGGACTTCTTGCCAAATATGACTGAAAAACTCATCGGTCTGACAAAGGTCTCGTAGAGAAAGATACAACTCGAATTGGAACTCAACAAAGCATAATTGATTAACCTCTCCATCGGCTCAAAGCATCAGTGACACAATTCGACGTACCACAACATAATGTCGAATTTTAACTCCGAAATGAGTTCCGACCAACAGGCCTTACAACCCCTAAGGTCCAAGGCATCACAGATAAACTTAAGAGACTCGTGATCCGTCATAACCACAAATTTAGATCCGTACAAATAATGTCTCCAGATCTTTAATGCGTGGATGACAGCACAAAGTTCTTTCTCATAAGTAGAATACCTACTTTGAGCTGGGTCCAAATTCTTGCTTTTGAAAGCCACTGGTCTACCATCCAGGTAAAGGATTGCACCCACCGCATAGTCACTAGCATTCGTTTCCACCAGGAAAGATTTGCTAGGGTCCACTATGTGTAAGATAGGGGCTGTAGACACTAACATCTTCAAAGCTTTGATTAAGTTCATCGGTCCAAATAACAGGTGGACTAATTTTCGAACGCCTTCCGGCTTTCTTCTTATTACCCTTTTTAGTTTTTCTTTTGGCTTTCTTTACTCCCTTAAGAAGATTCGTTAGAGGGAATGCAATTAAGGCATAGTCTTTAATGAATTTATGGAAAAAACCTGTAAAGCCCAAAAAAGATTTAACTTCCCTTGTGGTTTTCAAGATAGGCCATCCGCGAACTCTCTGGACCTTATCGTAATTGATCTCAAGACCGCGATCGGAAACGATATGTCCAAAGTATTTGAGTCTTGTTTGAAAGAACTCACACTTAGACTCCTTAGCATAAAGCTTTGCCTGTCTTAGAATATCTAAGACCGTACGCAAATGCGCCTCATGCTCCTCAAGAGTCCTACTATAAATCAAAATGTCGTCCAAAAATACCACCAGAAACTTTCATAGATATGGACAAAGAATACCGTTCATCATCTGTTGGAAGGTTGTCGGGGCATTAGTTAGACCAAAGGGTAAAACTCAAAATTTGTAATAGCCATATCTAGAGCGAGAACCAGTTTTGGAAACATCCCCCTCGTGAATTCTAATCTGATCGTACCCTGACCTAAGGTCCAATTTGGTGAAATACTTAGCACCATTCAGTCGGTCCATTAAGTCGTCCATTCGAGGTAAGGTATAACGGTTCTTAATAGTCATTTTATTAAGCTTTTTATAATCAACACAAAGACGAATACCACCGTCTTTCTTGCTGGTTAATAATACAGGAGCTCCCCAAGGGGACTTACTAGGTCGAATATGACCTTTATGTAACAACTCCTCAAGCTGCCTAGCAATCTCATCTTCTTCCTTCGAACTCATCCTATAAGAAAATAACAATACAGGAGAGCTGTCAGGAAGGAGATCTATATGATGGTCTGCTCTCCGAGAGGGGGGAAGACCCTCAGGCTACTGCTCAGGGAAATATCACTATATTCCTCCCAAAGTCTTTTAAAGATTTTGCCCTCAGGCGTTGATTCTGAATTAACATCATAAAAAGGCAATGCTTTAGGGAAAGACAATACATCAACATTTAAATTATAAGTAACAAAAGCATCCATGTAAGATTCATCTTTCAAATAACATAAATACCTCATCACCTTTAAGATAAACCATAGAGCCATTATGCAAAAAAGATAGATTACGAGTTACATAATGTTTCTTTAAAGACTCATTCCTAGCATTAAACCATTCCTAGGATTAAATCTACCTCATCAAGATTCATAATATGGAAAGACAAACTATCTACATGGTTCTAAATCTTCAACTGCACGTGGGGGACAAACTGGTCCCAGACTTGTTGCTCCCCACCCGTTGCCATCCTAACCACATAATTGTGGTCACTTGGTGCGGTTGCCAGCTGTAGCTTCTACACCAATTTAGAGGCTACCTGAAAATCATCCCAAGTAGTTGGGACTGAAGCACACTCCTTAAGATCCTGCCACCATGAGTACGCTTTACCACGTAAAAACAAAATGGTAGTGGCAACCCGGGAGCTATCTGGCAGATCGAGCATGGAAAAATGTGAGGTCTATCGATCAAGCCAAGCCAAGACCACGTCTTGGTGTCTTTCCTTTTTCTCTCTAGTAAAGAATTCCGAGGTGAACATCGGGTTGAGGAGTGTCTGCCAAGATTGGGTCATAGCCCTCATTTCGGCCTCCACCCATTCATGCTTAGACCACATGTCGACAATCTGTTGCTACAACAGATTTAACGCAAGCCGCTTTCTTCCATATCAGCTCCAGCCGGGCTTGGAGCTTGGGTGACATCCATAGAAGTCTCCATTGTAAAAGTAAGGTGTAGGAAAAAACTAGAGGAAAAACGGAGAGCAACGGCGTCCAAACCGTCAAAAACTAGCAACTAAAGCTAAGACCAAGAAAATGGGCTAACTTGAGCTTAGAGAGCACAAACAAGCAACTTAGGAAAATGGGGTGAAGGAATGAGAACGTCCACACCTTTACCCCCTCCCCTAAGCTCATCCCCTACCTCCATGCAAAAAGGACAAGTGAGGCCCAAGAAAGGCCCCATTTGTCCCTTCTAGAGTCTCCTCACCATGTGGGACCACAAAAAGGTGCCACATGGCCCATGGACTCCAAAGGGATATAGTATTTGGTTAAAGTTCCTCTCCCACCTCCTTTCCCCTACGTACCTCAACTCCTCTCCAAAGCTTTGGAGATTTGCAGGTATAGAGAGGGAGGAGGGAGCAGTACGAACAGCAAGGACAGAGCTCCAAGAAATAGTTTAGTTCAATCTTTTAGATAAAGATTCATAAACTCTTTCATAATTTTCAACTTAGAGTTTATTGTTTCAACTTAGGAAATAAGCATTAAGTCCTATAACTTAAGTTACAAAGCAAAGCTTTACAGCGATTAATTCATATTATTAGGCTTTGAAATCCCAGAGGGCTGTTGTTATGAACTCACCTAAGCTAGCCCTAATCAACAAGTGGCCCTAATTGGGATATCTTTAGGTACTGGGCCATTACCATTAAGGGCATGTCCTTATGGGACCCAAGTACCCTTAGTTGCCCTAGTTTCTAGAAGGTTCCACTAAGGGCCTCTAGATAGTATATATAGGGCTAGACATTAGATACAGGATTCATTGTATTCATTCTCTGCTAATAGGTATTGCTTGGGCTCTTCGTGGGAGATCTCTTGTCTATGCTTAGCTATTGCTTGTAGGGCTTTAGCCATTGTTCTTCATTTGATACCAACATCTGTGATTATGTTCATAACATGCTCTCCGCACCTTCCCCAGTTGTTGCCTCCACCAGATCGCACCTCCACCAACAGCCACCTTCCCCAGTTGCCACCTCCCCCAGATTGCACCTGATAAATTTTTTTCCAGCTGCCTGAGCACTTTCTTGAGCAATTGGGAAGTGATTTTTCCTTTTCGGTTTCTTTTCAAATTGATTGGATTTTCAAAGTTCTTGCTGTGAATTTAGTTGCAAGTTGCAGGATCTTCCTTTGAGGGGACTACAATCCGCCATCTCCATCTCTCATCGCTGCTCCAACCTTCTCTCTTTCATCTGTCTCTTTGTTGCTACCCTCTCTCCAACGGTCCATCTCTCTCTCTCTTCTGATCGTTGCTATTCTATCTCTTTGAGCCAGCACCACAGATTCCATCTGCTCATCTGATCATATGTTGTCAGCCGCCTCGCTCCTGCTGTCAACCGCCTCCCTACCTGTTGTTTTCCTCCACTCAGATAAGCTCTCCTCACGCCGTTAGATCCACCTCAGGCCCTCCGGCCATCAGCCTGCCATCCGCCTCCCGCCTACCCCCTCCCTCAACCCACGCCTGTTGCTTGCCCTGCGCGTTGAGCCCCGCTCTGTCCTGTCACTCCAGCCCTCGCTCCCTGCCTCCTTCCTCCCGTCGTCAGCCCGCCGTTCGCCTCCCGCCTGCCCTCAGGCCTCGCTCCGCCTGCCTGCTTACCTCCCTACCCCCTACCCCCCTCCCATCCTCTGATAACCTTTTACATTTCGTTTCTTTTCATTCATTTTTGTTGTTATGGTCCATACAAAAAGAAATTTACGTTATGTTTTCTTTCCTATCCTCAGTTTATTTTGTTTCTGCTTGATTTTCGTATGATCCATTGAAAAAAAACAAACCCAAACATTTCCATTTCTCAACCTGCCTGATCCATTCCGATCTTCTTTGTGTTTTTGTTTTCTCGTGATCTCGTTAAACAAAAATTCTCGTCATTTCCACTTTTGCTCGTTAAATTTTCGTTTTAATTTACTTGATACTCATTTGCCTTCTTAATTGTTTCATGTCATTTCCATTTTTCTTGTAGTTTCTGTTTCTTTTTCGATCCTTTTAAAATAAAAAATTCTATACCTTATTATTATTATTTTTTCTCTTTCTTTCATTTTATTTATTATAGTTTTCTAATTTTCTTTATTATTCTTATACACCTCGTGGCTATTCTTTTCATTCCACACGGTAGTTGTTTTCCATTTTTTCGTTTCCTTAATGGATATTTGCACTCCCGTACACCAATCATTATCTCGACTACAACAACGATTGGCCTCATCTTTACTTCCTTTTTATTCTGGGAAATCTGGGTTGAATTATCCGATTGGTTACATGCACTCGCTTCTTATTTTGAGCTTTATCAACATTCTGATGCCGATATTATTATGTTGGCTACCACTCACCTTCTCGGCCGTGCTCGCTCTTGGTGGCAGACATATCACCAACATTCTTCACCTTTTTCCTATAATTGCTTTGTACACGATCTTATTCTTGCTATGATTCGCTTAGTTTTTGAATCTCCAGCTGTTACACATGACATAGTTGCTTTGGTGATATAGGTTGATGTTGAGTGCCTTGGTGTTAGCTTTACAGGTTGATGCTGCTCCGGATACACATAGCCAGTTAGAGTCCGCCCTACAGGTTGATGCTGAGTGCCTTGGTGTTGCTCTAGCTTTACAGGTTGATGCTGCTCCGGATTTATAGGTTGTTGTTGCGTGTCTTGCGCCTATATGCCTTAATTCACAAATATCGTATTCAATGGACATTCCTGGTTTCATTGATATTGAGGCCGTAAACCTTGGTGTTTCTACTATTGCTTCTGCGCATACCTCAAATAGCCCTCCTGGTTCGGTGGTTGTTGCCGTATCTTCTCCATTGGTCTCTATATCTCCATCTCTTGCATCCGTTATGGCAGATGTTCTTGCTGATTTCTCTGGGGTTCTTCACGGGTCCATGGTTGATGGTTCCCTCGCTATTGGTGATCAAGTTGTATTTTCTTTCGCTTTACTCCATGGATCTCTGCTTGAGGTTTGTGATCTACCTCATGATATTTCTGTGGTTCCTTACATGATTCATGCGCCTATGGCCCTTACCATTACGCATTTTCCATCCAAGGATATTTGCCAAATGGTCACTATTACTCACCTAGGTATTCATACGATGGGATCTATCTAGATGAGTATACATGTATCCTTCAGTCTCCTTGTGTTTCTACATATAGGTTTGTTGCAGTCAATGCCGATGGTATATGCTTTTGGGCCTTATATGCATTAGAGGTTTTTCATGCTACTGATTCCTTTTTACCTCGATATTTGGCGTTCCTGGTTATTACGTATCGCTTGGACATGTTGGTGCACATTTCTCCATCCTAGCTATCCTCTGTCAGGATGGTCTCTTTGTGCCATGTTTCCTAGCATATTGCTTGGTTTTCCATGCCATTACAGTGTGCCTGTCGTCCTGCTTATGTTCCTACTCCTTGGTGCTGGTCTTCCGATGCTGCTATCTTTTCTTGGGGCACCTATATCATTGGGTTTGCACATATGGTGAATGGTTACGTGTATGATGCGATTATTCGCGATGAGTGTCCATCTCTTTTTCAGTTTCCTTATTGGCTTCCAGTTGCTAATGATGCAGTTCTACCTTCTCGGGCTTTTTGGATACCTCGATATGATGTCCCTATCTTTTGGGCTGCTCCTCTACTATCTTGGGCATTACGAATACCTTGGCATTCCTGGTTTCTGGTTCCTTGGCATTCTTGGTTGTTCCATATTGCTTGGTTTCAGATGACGCTGCCAAGATGTTCCTTTCATCGCCACGATGTTGTCTTTTCGTGGTGTTCTTGGCTTATTCGACTGGCTTTGGATATGTCAGTTGTTGGGATCCTGCCTGATCAGGTTTTCTTATGGCATTCATGGGCTATCAGAGTGCCCTGGGCGTGCTTCTTTTCTCCTGGATTTTTCTTATGCATCTACATCAACTTATCATTATTTTAAGTTGATGTCTTCTGCCATATGGAGTTTGTGTGTTGCTTTTGGAGTACCTGATGTGACGACTTATGTCCTCTCCTTCAGTATTTCAATTGGTTCATGCATTCTTGCTTCTGTATTATGTGTATTTAGATTATTTTTGCTATTTCCTTATGATTGGCTATTACCACAGCTATTGCTTGGGGCCTTTCTTTCAGTTTGTAGGGTTCTTTCTTTTTAGCCCAAACATTGTGGGCAATGTTTTTTAAAGTTGGGGAGTGTTATGAACTCACCTAAGCTAACCCTAATTACTAAGTGGCCCTAATTGGGATATCTTTAGGTACTTGGCCATTACCATTAAGGGCATGTCCTTATGGGACCCTAGTACCCTTAGTTGCC
This sequence comes from Diphasiastrum complanatum, assembly GCA_029204225.1. Classification (NCBI taxonomy): domain Eukaryota; kingdom Viridiplantae; phylum Streptophyta; class Lycopodiopsida; order Lycopodiales; family Lycopodiaceae; genus Diphasiastrum; species Diphasiastrum complanatum. Next base: position 27,005,163 of record CM055097.1, read on the forward strand.
CTAATTTCTAGAAGGTTCCACTAAGGGCCTCTAGATAGTATATATAGGGCTAGACATTAGATACAGGATTCATTGTATTCATTCTCTGCTAATAGGTATTGGCTCTTCGTGGGAGATCTCTTGTCTATGCTTAGCTATTGCTTGTAGGGCTTTAGCTATTGTTCTTCATTTCATATCAACATCTGTGATTATGTTCATAACAACTGTGTGGAGGCGTACCTCCTCCCCTCCCCCAAGAAGTCAAATTAAGGGGAGGGGAAGGTGTAGATCACTCCCCCCCAAGTACACCAGCTGGCCGCAGCAACTGCTGCGGACTAAGCACAGATAGCGAGGAGGGGGAAAGTCCGCCCCCCCCCTGATTCTTGTCCGTACGAACCAAGAGGTCCAAGGTGCGAGATGAAGCAACGAGGGGGAAATTCCACCCCTCCCCCCGATTTCTGACAGTACGGACCAGCAGGTCCGGAGCGCGAGACAGGGCCCGGAGGGTCTGTTGGCCCGCGGCTGCAGAATCCAAAAAAAAAAATTTAACTCAAAAAAGGGCTAATGGGGGGGGTTAAAGAAAAACAAAGAAAATTCCTCTTCCTTAAACATAAAGTTTAAAAGGAATTTTCAATAAAACATTTCAAAGCCAAGTAAAACCATTTTTTTAAAAGAAATAAACTTATAAAGCTTAAACTTACCAAAAGACTTTAAGCTGACTTTTTCTTTCTTCTTATAAAAACACCAGAAAACTAAAGGTTTAAATAAGAAATAAGCCAATGTGGACATCTTTTCTAAAAGAAAACAAGTCTTCCGTCCCACAGGCCAACCTTCTCAAGAATAAACTTGAACAAAGGTTAAGAAATCCAAACAGCCACATTCCATATAAGAGAATACAAAACCGCAAAGTCATAACTAGGGAACAAGTGCACCTTAAAAGAAATCGGCGGCTCTGATACCAAATGTTACAACTCCCACAGATCTCCGATTGCCTTGAAGGTTGACGCACACCCCATACCAGTGACACTAAAGGGCGTACCGTTATGGTACATAACAGATGATGATGAGGATGAGGAGGATGAGGCCTTGGTGGATGATGAGATGGAGATGGACATTGGAGATGATGTGGGGTGAGCGGATCCCAAAGCCGAGACACAGGCCGCGAAACACAGGCCGAGCCTGCATCACCTGTACGCAGAGGGGGGCTTAGGCATAGGATACGTCTGATGGATTTGCATGTTAAGCTAGAGACAGCAACATCACAGGCAGAGGGAGCAGCAGCCCACGGCGAGGCCCTGGCAGAGGCAGAGGCAGAGGTTCAGACACAGCCGCACATACTCGAGGAGGATTCCTTAATTTCCTACTCGTCTACCAGTGATAGTGATGAGGAGGAATCCCTATCTAATCATGATGCCTCCAAGTCATAGAGATTCATCATTGTCTATGAGTCTATTGTCCATTGTCCATCTATTATACTCATGTACTTGGCCATTGGCCCACTCATTGTATATCAGAGCTCTATCGTTTCTGACATCAGACATATTGTTTAGCTAGCATCATTCAAAGCAAGGAACCTTTGACTTATGATGAAGACATTTGGGTCAAAGCCATGGAAGAAGAGATGGAGTCAATTGCTAACCATGGCACATGGGACTTGGTGGAACCACCAGTTGGTAAGAAACCCATTGGTTGCAAATGGGTATCAGGACTAAGTACCATGCAAATGGAAGCATAGCAAAGCACAAGGCAAGATTGGTGATCAAAGGTTACGCACAAAGTAAAGGCATCGATTACGAGGAGACCTTTGCACCAGTGTGTAAGTGGAATACTTTACGAGGCATGTGTGGAATGTGGATCAGTCACCATGTTTTTGTACCATATACACTTAGCAATGTAGTCGGCACTATGTGATTGCTTTCAAGTTTCAAATTTGATATGCAGCATGTTGAAGCCTAAATGCTTTGTTCAATTAGTGAATGGACTTCAATGTTATATGCTTTGTTCAGTTAGTAGTAGACCAGCAGTAAGTACTTATAGTTAGTAGTTACTATGTTTTGTGATGTGTTTGAAATTCTTCTACGTCCCTACATGTTGTTTTTCCCCACCCCCAACACATTGTTTAAAAAATAATAATAATAATTTGCAGCGTTCCAACCGGAACGTTGCTAAATCTAGGAACTATTCCGAAACTCTCATTCCAGAATGCTCCCGCAACGCAACATTCCGGAACGATGCGCATCTATGAACGAAATATCCAGTTTTTCATACAAGGACAAAGCACATTGAAATTCATTATCATTGTGTTAGGAAAAAAATTCAAACTAGAGAAGTAGAACTTATTCATTGTTCTACAAATGATCAAGTTGCTGACATATTCACCAAACAACTTACCAAAGACAAATTTTGGAAGTTTCAAACTATGTTAGGGGTGTCTAGAAACAAACTTGCCATTGATGGAAACTGTTAGAAAACTACCCATGTTTTAGTACCTTGTAATAACTTAAGTTTGTTTTTCTATAGGGTTCCCCCCCGATGTAAGTTGGTCTAGGTTGTGTAGGCCAAGTTGCTGGCTCAAAAGCTGATTATCTCTCTCTCTCTCTCTCTCTCTCCCCTTACATTTCCCACACTTTTAACTTGGTTGTTTCCTCTGGCTTTCCCATCAACTGGTGCACGAACCTTCTCCATCCCATTCTCAAGGCTGGTGATCCAATGAACGTCGATAACTACCGCACTCTTATGATCAGTCACACGATGGCGGAGCTTTGTGGCTCAGTTCTGCAGTCTATGGTTGGATCCAAGGCGGAATCAGATGAGATATTTGCTCTTGGACAGGCTGGCTTTAGACCCAGATACTCTACTATTGATCATGCATTTGTCCTACACTACATCACATCATAGATGAGGCTTGACATCGGAGACGGAGAGTATACTGCTGCTTTGTGGATTTCCGCAAGGCCTTTGACTCAGTTCCACGACACCTGCTACTTCAGCGCTTATCTTCACTTGGCTTCTCACAAGATATCATTATGGCTATCAACGCCTTATATGAGAGGATTTTAGCACGCTTCAGAGATGGCAGCAGCTGGTCGCCTTTTATCCAGAGCACAGTTGGGGTCAAGCAGGGATGTCCACTCTCTCCCACTCTTTTTGCATTGTACATTGATGATCTAGAGCGGATCATCAAGGAGGAGGATGGTGATGGATGTCCACTTGCTGATGTTATTATTCCTATCCTACTGTATGCGGATGATGTGGCATTGCTATCCTCTACGGCCTCTGGATTACAGTGACATCTTGATGCTCTATATGGTTTTTGCTTCGTGTGGGGCTTGACGGTGAATAATGCTAAGACCAAAGTAATGGTGTTTAACACTAATTGGCAGCATATGAGAGATGATGCATTTTATTATGAGATGGACATCAGTTGGAGATTGTTACATCATACACCTATCTAGGTGTACTATTCACTGGCCCCTTACTCACTTTTCGCTCTACTGCTCTATCTCGCCTGCGTAAGGGGCATGCTGCCTTGGTACATATGTAGAGAGTGTGTACTACTTACCATATTCATGATCCTGCTACCAGAGACCACCTTTTCTCTATAGTGGTCTCACCAGTGGCTATGCACTCGGCGGGGGTTTGGTGCCCAGGGATATCTTAGGGTACTTGGAGAGACATCACTTGCCTGCAGATCACCATGTTAGGGAGGATGATTCGTGCAAAGCCATCAGTTCCTCATGAGATTCTTTTAGCGGAGTTCGCCTCACTCCCCATGGTGGTAGAGGCTATGTTTCAGATTGTTACCTTTCTACATTGACTTGAGACCATGGATACTCACAGATACGTGATGGCGGTGCTTACTTCTTCTCAGACTATAGCTGGACAGTAGGCTAGATCTACGGTGATGTTGGTGGCTTTCTTTCAGTCATGGGACTTCTTGATGCTAGATCTCCCACAGGGAACTCATGCATTTATCAGACAGCAGTTGTATCGTAGATATTGTCACATAGTATGGGATCGTCCTGATCATGAGAGAGTCAAGCTTACCTTTTATGGCACACATATCTTACACAGAGACAGTTTGGGACTTCCTATTAGACCTTTATATCTATCTTTTCCTCTTTCTTTTGGGCTCCAATACAAATTGGGACATTTACGAGTCTCTTCGCATCAGCTTGCTATTGAGACAAGCAGATTTTCAGGCATTTTGAGAGAGCATCGGATATGCCAGGTATGCACATTGGGTGTAGTGGAGGATGAGTTCCATTTTATCTTCATATGCCCTACATACTATAAGATACGTGGCCGATATCATTGTTTATATCGAGACACCCTTATTACCTACCCTCAGTACCTTTTTGGAGTATCAGGATCCCAGATGTGTCGGCCTTTTACTACGAGAGATGCTTATGTTGAGAGCCTCTTCGCTACCATCGGAGAGTATTACTGATTCTGGCCAGCATCACATTACTAGTTTCTTTCAGAAGCGGGAGCGCGATGACCTATCAGCTGATGAGGCAGTCATATCGGTGAGGGCGAGGGCCAGCGTGCTCAACCACCACCTCTTGCCAGATCTACATGCGCCTCTAGAGCTACTAGAGCTCCTCGATCACAGCTCACAGCTTCTATGGGTATCAGACGCGTTTTTCGAGACTGATATTTATCCTTTTACTTTCCTCAGCAGAGCAGGCGGTTAAGCTCTTGCACCTGTACCCTCTTCAGAGCTGGAGGTTAAGCTCTTGTAAATTTGCTTTTATATGCTTTTTATGATTCTATATTGGATGTGTCTTTACCTAGCTAGAGAGAGTTCTATATTGTCTTTTCCACTTAGACTAGCATTTTGTTTTTTTTATGTTGTCCGACATGGACAGTGATCCTACGAGATATGTACTTATTCATTCTGTCTTATGTGCCCTTGGGCACCCAACAGACATTAATACAATTTCTCTCTCTCTCTCTCTCTCTCTCTCTCTCTCTCTCTCTCTCTCTCTCTCTCTCTCTCTCTCTCTCTCTCTCTCTCTCTCTCTCTCTCTCTCTCTATTTATGAGATATCTGAGATTGTTTAGAGTTAGATTGAGACCTAGAGAATTGAAGAGATGTCCAATCGAACTTGTAAATGGTCTGCGTAGCATATAATCTTGGCATTATTCTCTTCTTGGCTAGATCTTTTTTTATTTTGACGCATCTATCCCTCTAGTTATCCATCGTTTTGATGTACAGATTAGTCTTATATGCCTTTTGGCATGGAAGAGACATTAATAAAGCTTCTTCTTCTTCTTCTTCTTCTTTTCTCTCTCTCTCTCGCTCTCTCTCTCTCTCTCTCTCTCTCTCTCTCTCTCTCTCTCTCTCTCTCTCTCTCTCAATGTATCTAGGAGGTGACTTTTGAACTCCCACCTATTGTGTAACTTCGGTGTCCCAACTCTTGTGTAACTTGTGTAACTCATGCCTCTTGGGCCTTAGAATCCCCATCCATGGCACTTCTTGTGCCTCTATTTATTGTACTCCCCAAGAAGGAGAATCAATCTCTAAGTGATTTATTGAATCAAACTTCTCTTTGCTTTCTCTCTTGTTGTTCCATGAGTTTTGTGAATGCTATTCTTCTTGCAAGTAGATTAAGGCTGATTACTAGCTTATTTCTAATACGTCAAACTTATCCCATTGCTTACTCCACAAAAATCAAATTTATCATCCTACAAATAGGAGACAAGTAATGAATCGGATAAGAGCACACATTGGACATTTGTATTCGTGAAAAGACACAAGTTTCAAAGAGACATGGATGATAACAAGGACATAGACCAATCCTCAAAGAGAACCAGATGATGGAGGACCTTTCCAATGAGGTCCATGAACTCAATCGCATGGTGCTACCCTTGCTTTCCACCATATGCACAAGAGGATGAATGAAACAACGTACAGTGGATATTTTTCTCAACCAACAGAACTCATTCTTGGAACACAATTATGTTAAAAGATGAAAGCCTAATTCCAATCAACAAATTCGTGGCTAACAAACACTTAACAAAAATCCCATTGCAAAAGTAGCAACTGTCTAGCACGATACGAGCATTTCCAAAGTCATTGCATGTTGGCTTTTTTGGTTCCAATGTGTTGTAGTTGTGAGGCATAGTCAAGGCACGCTTCTTCCTCATCACAAAAGTGGAAAGGGACATATAGCCCATTTGTTTGAAGGAAACGCAAAGGAGAAGGCAATGGTCCCAAACGGAAAATTCCATGCAAGTAGACGTGAACAAAGTCTCACGATATCTTCAAAGTTTTTATATGATAATATGTTCTGATGTTTTTTTTAATATTTTTTTTTAGCCTATTTTCATGAATTGCATTGTCTATGAGCAATCTTCTTGGCTATGTAGATATCTTCAAAACTTGCATTTCACTAGTTCACTAAGAATCTTGTTGCCAATCGTGAAGGCTTGATTGTCACTATATGGAAAGACAACTATGTACCTTAACCAACCGTTGAAGACGATGATGAAACATACTAAATGAAAAAGAAGTAATTGTCTATGGTGACTAGACATGGTAGATGGATAGTGCATCAAGGAAGGGAGACTCTTATGATAAGAAAAATCAAGAGGCTCTTGTTCAACATAATTCTTGATGAAATTACGAAGTAGGGCTCCATCCTTGTAATATGAAGTGGTCAAATATGTTTAAAAGGCCAACGAGAAGTTATAGAGTGAGAAACCCAAGAGGTGCAAATTGATTGAGATGGGTGAACATGCCTTCTTTTATGCAACATTGCCCGTACAATGTGCACGGTGTTCCAACATTTAGTCTTGTGCTCAAATTTCCTTAGATGTATTGAATTGTACTTAAATGGGGCCAAAAGATTGACATATACTATTTTCATGAAGAAACAAACATTTTTTGTAGACACTCTTTTAAAATTGAAGATTGCTTTTGTTAACATTGTTGTCCTGTAAGGTGCTATGGGTAAAATATGTCATGTATAAAGGAGGTCTATCCAATTTACAACATGCCATTTCCATACAATTATTAAGAAACCCTCTTTGGAATGTGGATCTCCTTGCCTTAGAATTGGTGGCATTGTCAATGGGCACCTACACCACATTGGCAATATGTCTAGGACTATAACATGGGTTCATATATGAACTTTGTTTTCTATTCCTACCATCTTGTGAAGCATCCATTTTACAAAGGATCGTATTTTCCATGCAAGAGGACGTCAAAATGTTAAAAATAGGCTGATGTCCTATTATTATTATGCCACCAATTCTAATGAAGCCCTCTTGGGTGCTGCTCACTGTGGAATTCACATGAAACTACCACCAGCTGCAAGATGCATGGCTGTTACTTTTTATTATGGGCTACAAATATAGGCACAAACTCTGATTAATGGCTACACTTATTTATCTGATTGAAGGGCCACACATTCCACTTGAGGGCCAAAACCTCCACCCTATTTTTCAACTAGAGGACCAAACCTTCCACTTTAGAACAGATCCCTCCACCCTATTCTTCTAATTGAATGACCAAACCTTCCTCTCGACGACCACAGACCTCCACAAAAAGATTTGATCTTTCCAAAGGGTCATTCTTTTTATATTTTTTTTAAAGTACCTGGGCACCATATCTTTGTTGGGCCATCACGTTCATTCCGCTAACCTTCACCCATTCTGCCAAGGTTGAGATTTTTGCACTCCATGCAATATGAGAAGGTGTACATCTATGGATCCATAGCCATGTGCTTGTCTTTGATCCATCCCTTGTGAGATGAGATGGAGCATTGATGGTGTAGATTATAGAAGAGGACTCAACCTGGGAAGCTATCCTTGCTTTGTAGTCTTTTACATAGCTCTACCATGAGCCTGAAGAATGAACGACTCAGAAGTCTGCAGTGGTTTGCCATGCTTGGGATAGTGTTGTGATTATGATGTCGTGGTGCTTGTTTTCCTGATTTGAATGCTTGCAACAAGCGTAAATGATTCCACCTTCTGACTCCACCTTTCGACAGGATCGTCTCAGGCACACAATTTCCCTTTAAATTTTCCTCGGCTTCTGAACATAATACAGATATACCTATCGCAAACGCTCCAATATTGAAACACGGAACATTCTGGGCCAAGAATGCTATGAACATGGATATATAGGAGAGATCTTTCTTTTAAGGACAAACTCCAAAGCGTGCTTTCAAAAGCTCCCCAAAGTGGCCATCTATTTACTATGGCAAGCTTTTCAGTAACAAAAGCAAGCTATCTGTGATGAAGACTGAAGTGATTGGAACCGTAGGACAGACCTGATAACTGCAGGCCTGAGCAGACTCTGAAGGTAGCTTCCTCGGGAAAATTGGAAACCTGGAACGAGCTCCTCTGTAACTGCTGCCCCTCCCAGAACATGGCGGCGTTCCAGAACTGCTACCTGAAGGCCTGCTTTAGCAAGGTAGGCAGCAGCTGTAAGCCCATTGTGGCCACCGCCCACCACTAATGCATCCCACTTCCTGCATTGTATTATACATTATGGATTCACTGAAACAAATCAGGCTTAGTAGCATCACGAAGCACTGAATTTATGTGTTATGCTTGTATCTATTTTCTGTAGTCAATATCCATCCGATACAAGATCAGAAAATGGATGTCAGGATCGACCACTTATTTGTCGCATTCTAAGATGTACAGCTATTCCCAGAAACCAAATGCTTTCCAAATGCCTTTCTTAGAATACTCGGATGGCTAATTTGTGTGCATACTACCGATCAATCGAATGTAAATGAAATTTTTCTTGATGCAAGGCGTCGTTTCTCAAGTTCAGTTTGTCAGATTCTTGGCCAAGTGACACTTGGTGGAAATGCAAATGAGATCTCATATTCAAGTGAGCAAGAGGAAAGCTTTTTGCACGCCATAGGATCATAAAAAACTTGGCTTCTAAAATAAGCTGCTTTAATAGAATGTATGATTGGTAGAAAGGAAAATTGAGCATAAACTATTTTCTATTTTTCTATTTCATAAAAATTTTCAGCTCACAATAGCACCTATCGGCATGTTAACGGCTCCTTGAACATCGATCCCAAAAACTTGCATTTTACTTTTGATCAAAAGAAACTATTGCGTGACGCAGTTTGAGAATATGTTTGTGTGAGCAGGCCATAACCTCCGAACTTCCAATCTGTGGAAATGGAGAGCATCTGTAAATTCTCGGAAGAATGGATGATACCTCTGAGTGAGGAACTTGGTACCGCTCTGCTTGACGTCAGTGACGAAGGTTTGGACAGCAGAAAATGAGGATGATGATGATGATGACGACAATGATGGCCTACAACACCATCTAAGCAGCCTGCGCATCTCTCCTCCTTTCATTCTCCTCCCGAACGCAATCTCCTTCGCCATAGCTAGTTAGTAGTAAGCCACCATGTTTCTTATATTCGCCATCTCTCTCTCTCTCTCTCTCTCTCTCTCTCTCTCCCCCCCTCTCCTCTGCAACTTAGTTCCGTACCTGAACAAAATGGCATTCAGTTCCGTACCTCAACACCTTTGGCAATTCTTTTTAAATTTTTAAATGCATGTTGATTATAAATATGCTGTTGCCTTTTTTTTTTAATGCATGTTGATTATAAATATGTTAGTGTCTATTTCAAACATTGGAGATGAGTCAAGACTCATGACTCATCATGAGCATTTGTTGTGGCGGCGTTCACTTTGGTGAGTCACTTAGAGCAATAAATTCTCATTCAATGAAACGTAAACGGCCAAATTGCAATTTGGCATCGGAGCCTACTGAGTCACTCTAAGCCTTTGGTAGCTCTCGAGTCTCTTCACTTTCTCTCTCTCAAGATTCAAGTCTTTGAGCTCTCTTTATCAAATGTCTCTCTGAGTCTTGACTGGTGATCTCATTTTTTATCAAAACCATCTCTTGACTAATATGATTCATGAATCCTGAATCTTGATCAAAATTCAATAGAAATTTGCAGGTTCACAAGTCACACATTTCTTCCACCACGGAGTAACAAATTGATTGGTCATCACTACTCACCGGTCACGCTCGTTTGTCACTACTCACTGCTCATCACTTGTTCATTATTGTTCACAGCACAAGCCTTAGATTTGGCACTTGTAGCTCGCTCAACATCACTCAATGGAAAATGCTCATGGCTCATAACTTCACAATTCATGACCCCCTCTTGTTGCTTGCAGCTCGCAGCTCACTCAATCATGAATTCACACCACATGATTCATGGCCCACAGGTGACAAAAAATAGAATTACTTCTACATTCTCCAATCGGCGCCAATCATAAATCTTCAATTCAGATTTTTGTATCTTCTTGAGTTATTTTTTATTATTCAAAAGTCTCTACGCACCTTATAGAATTGTATGTTGATCACTGAAGCTATGCAATGCACATTACAGATTTGCATACATGTTAAAATCGTCAACCCTGCATTATGATCATTTTATATCAAGCATTGGCTGGATATGGAGGTTTGCTACCTACGTGAAATCTTTGGTTGTTGGCAGATCATTTAGATGTCTTGACTAAGGATTCTTTGCTATTGGAATAGCCCGTTATGAAGAGGGTTGGATGGCCCATTGTAGATTAGTGTGAAGAACTTCTTAAAATTACGTTGATCTTGCATGGAAATTTCAGGCTGATTTTTTGTTGCTTTAGTGATGGTGATGGGCATTCAACTATGCATGAGACTTGAACAAAGCGATGGATCATGGAATGCCGACTGGAGTGCCTCGTTTAGTTGAAGATTCATTTCCAAGATTCAACGTGAGATAAAGACTTGAAAAACTAATCACGTGAAAAAGGGGCAGGGCAAGTGCAACAAGCAAAATGGAATGACCATGTAGGAGCTAGTATTTTTAGTCAATCGTAATAAACGCAAGTAGACCTCTCTAAATTAAAATAGAGTGAGCCACCTTTTGATAGTGACCTCCAGTGGAGAAGCTAATTTCACATGTAATTTGTAAAATTGTGGAATTGCCACTTGCACACCACATAGGTAGCCCTCTTGCTTATTTAAGAGGTACTCTCTCTTGTGAGGGAGCTTTTTATGTATTGTCTCTACTGTTGATATTGAATAGAAGATCCTCCACGAGTATTGGCAATTCTTGAGCTCCTTGATCATATTGGTTCTTGTGTGATGCTTTTTATAATCTTGCACTTCCATTCTCTATGTGTGGTTGTGGAATTAGATTAGTTTCATTATGTATTGTTGAGTAGAGTGGATTAGATTTATAGTTTGTGGATTAGTGTAGGATCAAGCATTCAAGTAAACTAAATTGGCTGAAATTGTGGCATCTATCTTGCAAACTCCTTTACATTTCAGTTCTTGATGTTCTTAGAGATGGGTGTTTCTTGATTGAAATGCTTTCTCTTTAGCTTCTGTTTCTCATTTCTTGATTATGTTTGTTGCATGTTAGATTAGTTTTTCAGCGTTCGAGAATTGTTTCCAATTCGTTTTCACAACAAGTAAAAGTAGGACTCTAATAGGTGTTCGGCCGAGCTGCATTCTGATCCTTGTTGAGTCCTGGCTTGCACATTTTCAAGTAATGTGAGTACAGTTCAAGAGTGAACATAACCGTGAATCCACTTGGTAGAAATTAGTCATCACATTCTTGACATTGGGCTTCCAATACTAGTTTCCCTCCATATGTGGGTATCTTTGTTTTTGCAAACTTTGTATTGTCCCCTCCTCCTCTAAGGTGGGCACATAAGGGAAAACCCATAATATCGTACAATTAATTCTAGAGACTCTAATCGATGGATATGTTATTTTTTAGAAAGTGGCTTCCATGTGGAATTATTGGGTATGTTCTTTTGTAGTAGTTGCACATGGTTCAGAATTGTTAGCTTCCTATTAGCCCTAAACTGAGGTTCAGCACCAGAGTATTGTATGGAGAGGCTATAACCCCAATATCAATGGACCCCACTAAGAATCTAGAAAAATAAAAAATTTCTTACAAGGGAAATGATTGACTCGTAGATAATCATTTATGACAATAATAAGTAATGGGCCAAAAAACAAATCTTAAAGGGACCATAACTTTCTAGGCCATTGTTAGCTTGTAAGTTATTGTTGGCTGATTCTTGGGTAACAAATAGTCACATTGAACATTGAAGAGAAGAGTAACCTTTCCATATGCATACCATATACCATCACCAATTTCTGGAAATTTTACTGTACTAATGTTGTTTTTTGGTTCTGTTAGCCATTCTTGGCATTGTTCTTTTTTTTAATGAATTTTCTGATGTGTATTTTTGGTGCTACCTCTAGTACTTTTTGGTGCTTTTACCACCATTTCACCATCGTGCCATCACCTATTCCTTGCCAAAAGCTCATCTCTACTATTGCCATGATTGCATTCATGGGGAGCTACCATTGTCCATGACCACCATTTCATCGTCATGTTGTTGTACTATTATCATCGCATTCATTGAACGATCTCATAATTTTTTATGAAGTTCTTGACCCTTATAACTAATGCAATGTCTTGTTGTCCTACCTTACCATCAGCAGGCCATCAACCACTACTGAGTGATCAAAGTTCATGGCACACACACTTGCCATCAGTGAATTTGAGCACCCATCAACATCAATAATTGTGTGTTAGTGGCCATCAATGACTGTGTGCTAGCAAGTTTAATGTCCATCAACAAGCTAGTAGTAGACCACTAATATCTTGTTCGTTCTACAAAAAATGAGCCATCATCTAAACCTACCATCAGCATATGCTATCAATAATTAGCTCTCTAGAAAATGGTTGGACCTACTATTAGCATTGTTGGACTATCAATTGTAGTCTGACAGTGGACATGATAGTGGACAATTGGGCAACATTTAAATGTTCTATTTGTGGTTTTGCTTTGCTTGATATACATGATTCTTCACTATCATTACCAAGTGAGTGGTCTTTGAAATTATTTCCTTGATGGCTTCTCGCTTTGAACTTTGAGTAGTGGCAATCTTGTTGTCAAGATGATAATATAAAACTTTTGTTGTCATTATTCATTCCTATCTAATAACATTTACATGCAACCTTCAGTAGTTGATTAGGATTCATTATCTAAAACCATGTAACCATTCTTCTAGCCTAGTATGTGCATTGCATTCAAGAGTGGTAGTGTTTATAAACACAATGGACTATTTTGCAGATCCTAGAAGTAAACATCATTGAGGAGTATGGATTATTTCATGAGTAGCATGTGACATTGTAACAAGGCTATTTCTTAATGCTTCCGTATAAGTCATATTGTTCAGAGCATAAATGCTAGCCAAATTGTTTAAACTTTTCTTGTTATATATAAATTTTCAATCATAAAAATGCATGCTTGTTATCATTATTTGTAGAAGTATTATACTTTGAGAACCTTATATAAGACTTGACAGCAAGCAAATTTAGAACTACTAAGATTTCTCCTTTAAGATTTTATTGGGAATTGCTAGGTGTAAGAATTTTAAGTGTGATCTAATACCCCAAACTAGTAGTGTCTTGGTGTAATTTGTAGAGACAAATTGCCCCAAAGTGATTAAGACTTTCCTAGCTTCAAAGCCCAGATAGACTTTGATGATTTAGAATTATCATTGATCAATATTTTGTTAAAAAAATGTACGAATTTGAATACTTTGATGAATTGAGTAACAGACATTGATACCTGTAAAACTAAGAATTTTCTATGTTATATGGTATTATGAACACTGACCTTTCTTTGAAGGGATGTGCAGGTACACACGAATGTACCTGAAGAATTTGAACAAGAATAAGAAGCCCTCTGGGCTTAAGGACTGACCTCTCTTTGAGGGTATGTGCAGGAACTCGAGAAAGTGCCAGAAGAACATTAATCGAAACAATAAGCTTTCTAAGCCTAAAAAGAGTAAACAAGAAGGCTTTTGACAAAGTATATAAAGAAAGCCCAGTAGAGTCTATAAAGAAGGCTTATTACTAAGTCTATAATGAAGGCTCAGTGGAGTCTATAAAGAACCGGACAAGGCCTAGGGTCTGATCACCCTAGTGACTTTTTCCACCATGATTGAGGATGAGCAACCTGTAGAAAATAAGTGCCAATGAACATGATTGAGGATGGGCAACCTCTAGAAAATAAGTGCCTAGGAATTGATGGACATTATGCAAAAACAAGATGGACATGTACCTTGGCTCTTCCTTAGGAAGATTGCACTTGGGTGAATTCCCAAGTTGTAACCATGTAAAATTATATGTAAGTCAAGTTTGAACCTTGTACCACCTACCTCCCACCTACTTTTCCTCATGCATTCTAGACAATTTGACACCTAGAATGGGGCGCCCTCCTACACTCTCACTTCATATGCCAAATCACCAAAATAACTCTCCCAGGCTAATACACATCACCCATTCACCCTCTCCAACTAATACACCTCATCCATGCACTCCACTTCACCCTAAGTCCAATTGGAATCTTCCTCACACCTCATGCACTTGAACTTGACACCTCACTCACTTTGGAAGGACTCTCCACTCTCTATAAATATAAGTGAAAATGCGCTCCTCTACCAGGAGGATTGAAGGATGATGCATCCAAACTCTGTCATTTTGTTGTTTGTTGTGTACAGGTCTTTTGGAGAAGGGGATTGAGGCATCACCTCAAGGAGACTATGTTATTTTATGATTGCAAGATTTTTGGAGCTCAAACCCTAGAATTTTTATCTCTCTTTCACATCACACACAAACCCACACACACACACACACACACACACACACTCTCTCTCTCTCTCTCTCTCTCACTTTCACCTTCTCTCAAAACCATGGTATGCTCTTGAAACTGTGTAAGAATGGCTGATCAGTACTTTTGCATGTCGGGCTATCAGTGGCCTATTGTCTATGCATGTCAGATCTAGAGCTTGCATGTTATGCCATCAATGGCCTATTGTCTATGCATGTCAGATCTAGACCTTGCATGTCATGCCATCAGTGGCCTATTGTCCATGCATGTCAGATTTAGAGCTTGCATGTTAGATTTGAAGCTTTCATGTCATAGCATCAGTGATCTATTGTCTATGCATGTCAGATCTAGAGCTTGCATGTCAGATTTAGAGGTTGCATGTCAGATTTGAAGCTTGCATGTCATAGCATCAGTGATTTATTGTCTATGCATGTCAGATTTAGAGCTTGCATGTCAGATTTGAAGCTTGCATGTCACACCATGCATTGCCAAATGACCATGCATGTCACTTCATGACTGTTGCATGTCAAGAATCTATGAATCCTTATGATTGCATGTCAAGAATCTAAGTTCCATTTGAATTGCATGATAAGAATCTAAGATCCAACATGATTGCATGTCGGAAAGATTGAGACTGATGAAGAGATTTCTATGCTTTTGTAAAGCTAGATATGGAATTAAGATAAGTGAATATCAACTAAGACTATGTTAAGTTGATGTCCTACATCTGAGACCCTATTGGAATCCATTGTATATGTAATTAGCATTGGCCAATTGGATTTGCATAATGATAAGAAAAGAATCCTTCGGGGGGGGGGGGGGGTCCCCATCTTGACCCCTCAGTGCTTCCGCTATTGTGTGAATGAATCTATGTGATGTAATGTTTTTCAAGCTTTGATTTAAAATCTTAGTTGATTTTCATTAAGTTGATTCAAGACTAGCTTCATGTGAATGGTAAGCCAATTAGTTCTTTTGGCCTTTAAGATCTTAGGACAGGCCTTCACCCTCGAGTTCACACTTGGTGCATACAATTCCTAGATAGGCTCTGCTTCAATGATTGTAAAAGTGTCGTCTAGCTTGTCTTGGAAAGTTTCCTCCATCCCATGTCCATATATGTAGCCATGCATGGGAACCCATGCACCCAAGTCCATGGGCCACACAACTAGGTGTCAAACCCCAATAAATGAGTGATTTTATTATCATAACTATACTAATGTTTTAAACATATTGTTTTTTTTGTGTATCATTACAAGAATGACATTTGTATGTGTATATTTTCAAAACATTGTGTATGGTAGTTGTATTTTTTTCCCAAGTTTGTGGTATAAAATTATTAATTTGTCGTTAGTTCTTTGGAAGAAAAAAAAAAGTAATGAGATATTTTTCTTTATTGGTATCATAAATTTTGTGGCTTTTTAAATTTGGCATATTTACCCTTTTAGGAGTAATAGTCCTCAAAAAATCGAAAATCTTTAAATATTGTAGGTTTGTTAACGATGGAGAAAAAAAGGTTTTCCAAGCACTAGACTAACACTATTCCTTTTACATTTGCTCATGAGATTGACCTGGGAGCGAGATGCAACATAATTACCCTTGCTCCACTTATGATTGACATTTTGTTGGCATTTTACTTCTTACGTTTGAAGTGGCTTAAATCATGCAAAGAACTTCATTGCTTTGGAATTATGGTTTTATCTATGTGTGTGAGTTGTTTTATGAGAAAGGACCATCAAATGAAATGTAAAGCAAATTATAATTTGTGAAAGGGACGTGTGACATATTACCAAATTTTGAAGTCCATCAAACTTTTTGAAAGCCTTTAAAGTACAACTCATAAAAAGTTCATAAAGAATTTGGGAATCTCGATAGCACATTACATCTTGTTAATAGTGAAATTTATGGATTGTAAAAATATTTTCGACCCTAATGTAAAATGCCAAGAAGATACTTTACTCTTAAGAAAAATCTTTTTAATGACCTTTACACCTACTTTGACATCATTTAATTATGGCTTGGCCTCGCCATAATTCTACTAAGGTTTATATAGTAAAGGCCAAGAACATTCCCCAGTACATTCTTCGTCCCTTTTATGGCAAAAAGACCACAAGATATGTCTTTTTGTCGTCTTGAGATGCTAAAGCACTCAAAAACACGATCCAAGCACATCACATGGAGCACGTTGCAACTAATGAGGGGCCTGGGGCACACATCAGTTACAACGTGGGAGAGGATGTCCGCTGTTAAAGAAAATGTGTTTTGGAGCTTCTCATTGGTCCACATTTGCCCTAATATGCATTTGAAGGGCACTTGAAAAAGCAGTTGAAAAGTAGTTGAAGTGAGAGAACACGTGCTTTTAGAAACTTCTAGAAAAAAAAGTTTTTTCTAGAAGTTTCTAAAGAATATAAAATCTCAGATGCCAAGAGAGAGAAAAAGAGGACAAAATGTAGGTGTTGTGGAGAAAAGTCATTAGAGAGTGAGTATTTTTCATTTTTTAAGGTTTTTAGTTTTGGGCAAAAAAGGGGGATAATGTGGATTTTGAGAGAGAGAGAGAGAGAGAGAGAGAGAGAGAGAGAGTGTAGACGTTAGCAGATGAACTCTTGAAGTCTGCAAATCTGAAAGGTTTTATATTGGGGAAGGGAATATAGTCTCCATGTCCTTGAGCAGCTAGTTTATACATGCAGGTGGCTATCACACGAGAGAGAGAGAGAGAGAGCGAGCGAGCGAGCGAGCGGGCGGGGGTGTATGGGGTCACAGAAGCCATCTCTGTTGCTGGTAGGTGGAACGGGAAGAATGGGTGTGAATATTGCCTATGCCAGCTTAGAGCAAGGTTATTCTACCTATATTCTTACTCGATCGCTTACGGCTTCAGATCCAAGCAAAGCTCAGCTTTTGAATTCTTTTCGAAATTTGGGTGCTCAAATTTTGCAGGTTGGCTGACAGCTTTGCGTTCAGTAAGCTGTTTGGTTCTAGTTGATTGCATTATCTTGCCAGTCTTTCGGGAAAGTTTGACGTTATAGCCATATGTGTTGCTTTTGAGAACTGAAACATATATATTCACAGCTTGATTGATTTACGTTAAGGGGCTTGAAGTGTATCCCTTTTATCGAGTAGGTTAGTTCTGCTTGGAAATTGCACCAAGAGTATATGATAGCTTAAGATATGCATTGGTTGTTTGTTGCTCAGATTAGTTTGACTACTATGTAATTTCGAGAACTTACTCTCAGTTAAGAGAGAAATAACATACGGCTTCTTTACCGTTTAATGTAAGTGTGCGTGGCTGTGTGTGCGTGCTCTACTCAACAGGATAACTACACAGGGATCACTTGAAGATCACGAGAGTCTTGTTACCGCTCTCAGGAAAGTCGACATTGTTATTTCAACAATCGCCGAAGAAAATTTACTGGAGCAACTCAACCTAGTTCGTGCCATTAAGGAAGTCGGAACCATTAGGGTTTTCTTTCTCTCTCTCTCTCTCTCTCTCTCTCTCATTTGTATTTGTACCTATTAATTACCTCTTCCTCTAACTATAAACTACTTGAAATTTGCGCAGAGGTTTCTTCCTTCCGAATTCGGTTCAGAAATCGATAAGGTTCACAAAGTTCACAATGTTCTTGAGCCTGTGGAAGCTGCAGTCTTGGCTCCGAAAAGAGAAATTAGACGTGCCGTTGAGGCTGCAGGGATACCATATACATGCATAATCAGTAACGCTATGGCAAGCGTATTCCTATCTTGCCTTGGACAATACGGTCGCACCGCACCTCCTACAGACAACGTTGTCATTCTGGGAGATGGCAATGCAAAAGGTGAGGTGAACACTGTCACAGCAAGTCCACCAAACCTCTGAATGAGCCACAGTAAGGTACTCTAATCACAGATTACGGCTAAACTATGAAGTTTGAATGAACGCAGTGATATGGGTAGACGAAGCTGATATTGCGAAGTGTACCTTGAAAGCTATGACCGATCCTCGTGCCGTGAACATGAATGTGCATATCCGCCCAGCTGCCAACATACTGTCGATGAACGAGGTGGTACAAATATGGGAAAAAAAAATTGGCAAGACTCTGGAGAAGACGTTCATACCAGAGGAAGACTTCGTGAAACGCATTAGAGGTAAACGCTCTCTTCTGCTCGCGCTCTCTCTCTCTCTCTCTCTCTCTCTCTCTCTCTCAGCGTGTGTTACTTCTTAATTTTCTTTTCTCGCTCGACTTTCGCACTATTGACTTCATTTAAGAGGGAGCACGAGGGTGTTCCCTTGTATTATTCTCTCTTATGAGAAGTGCATCCTGCTTTCACAATCTCCTACATGGCTCAAACTTCAAAAGAGTGCTTCAAAAGAGTGACCATGAGGGTGTTCCCTTGTCTTATTCTCTCTTGTGAGCTCCATGATCTCGGCATCATGTTTTCGCAAGCTCGTGCATAGCTTAACCCATGTTTTTAATCCTTGAAAGGGGGCCTACATCACTACTAGGCTTAACTAGTGCTCGTAAAAAAGTTTCAAACTATCCTTATATAAAATTCACAAAACTATTATGAAAAGGTTAAAATAAAACCTTAAAACTTAATAAGATTTATAATTAAAACTAGTTAATTTTGAGTCATATAAAAAATTTATAAATTTAAAATGAAGCAATAAAAAATGAATTTCAACAATTGGGCTGTTTGTATTTGTCAGTTTTTTGTGAGTACTGGGCTTAACCTTTAGCCTCTAAAAATATGTCCAAGCTTATCCTTCCATAGCTTGCAATTTTAATTTCATACACACATTTCTATTTTAGCTTTCATACTACTAGTATGTTTCAAGGTTATCTTTTAATCTAAAATTGTAACAAGATTTGGTGTTTGTAAAGCTATTTTTGTGGTAAGCTTTTAGTTAGAGTTTCACTTGAAACTTTGTTGAAAATTTTGCCTTTTTTTGAATGCCTTTGACTTGCATTGAACTCACAAATGTCATGTCTTCCCCCTTCCATGGGTCTCTACTTAGGGCATGAAAGAGCACTCAACTTGAACAAAGCATGGAAACAGTTATTTTCCACTAAAAGTACACATTTTCATGCATGGTTAGGGAGTCAAGTGCTCTCTAAAAAGAAATATCTTATACTCACTTTGATAATGTGTGGATGTATGCATGTCCCATAGTCCAATTGTGGAGAAGCGTCCATCATGGTGGATATCTCATCATGTCACTTTCTAAGCATGCTCACTCTCAATAATTGGGTTTCGTGTAATCCTTATTCTAGTAAGGCATGTCGCAGCCTCATCCAATGGTGTAGAAGACACCATCAAAGTGGAGAGAGATCCCAATCATTTGATAAAATCGGGGGTAGAATAGAATAACTTCCAATATGGCCAAACAAAATCTCATTTATGCAGTAGTTTTGTTTTTTAAATAGAAAATTACACCTATATCTATTTCACACAAACTAAAAAAACCTTAAACAACTTTTAGGTATTGTTTTTAAACCATAAACCTACACAATTTAAGATATGTTCCATAAAAATTTGAAAATTTGAAGTTGGTAGTCTTGAGACCTCCAAAGGGAGAAAACATAGTCCTCAAAAGAGACAACGTATTTTACTAGGTCAATTTCAATTCGAATATAATAAATAATATAGGCTTTTTATGAGCATTGTGAAGCTCTTCACCTTCCTTGAAGGAGCCCCTTAGATTAGGTTAGTCCCACAATGTGATTTCAAGTGAGGTTTTTGAAATTACACTCTCTGTCATTTTCTTTTATACTAGACAATTTTATATTTTTTGTAGTCATTTATTGGTCATGTATGTTTCATGTCTACCATTTAAATGAAAGTATCAGAAGATTCATCCTCTGTATATATTCACTTGTTGTATTTTAGCATAACAATTTTTACAATTAACACCCTTAAATGAAATTTAAATTTCAAATATACCTGTCAAATAGAACCATAGTTTTATGTTTACCTTTCAGTTCAAAAATTTACACCAAGCAAATCTTTGACATGTATTGCAACTTACAAATACCAAGCCTATTCAAAATGTTTGATGGTCATTGTCGCAACATTCTTAAAGCTACTATATTTGTCTTTGATTACTAGATTATTTGAATTTACACCAAATGAATCTTTGACATATGTATTGCAACTTAAATATATCAAGCCTACCCAAAATGCTTCATGGTCATTGTTGCAACATTCTTAAAGCTACTATATTTGTCTTTGATTACTAGATTATTTGAATTCAAACATATACTTGTCTACTATCACATTTATTAGCCTCAATCCAAAGTGTGGATTGACAATGCATGCATGCCAATGTGGGCAAGTTGATGGTAAGTACTAAAAGTCTCAAGAAGTATGCTTCATGATTAGTACATTAGTCTTCTTTGCTTGTAATTGGCCCAATCGTCTTAAGTCAACTCCACCTGGTAAATAATGGTCCTCCAACATATGGTGGGTTCGAGAGGAGTACTTCATCTTATACAAGTCAGTAGTCATACAAAAGAGACCACATAAGAGAAACTTGAGAGGCAATGACATTGCTTTCAAAAGATGCAATTGAGTTGCCACTATGTAAAAAAGAGGGCTGGAGTTTAAGACTATTCCGGGAGGTCAATCGATATTAGAAGTTTTAGTACAACATGTATATATGCATTCAGAAATCAAAGTACATGATATCAATCATCATGATCATCGAAAATGTAATTGTAAGTATATCAAAACATATGTACTCTACAACAATCATAGGTGATTTTCTTTATTGATGCTTTTCAGATTATAATTTAAATGCTTCAACATTGTTTTTTTCTTTTAGATTTATATCCATCATGCATAAGTGAATGAGAGCCAACACAATCACTTGTAGGAATATTGGACGTGATTCACTCTGATGTTAGAAAGTTGCAATACAGAAGATGTCCAAAGGAACTTGCAGATTGTGGTATCTAACTTTATGAATATTTATATACGCCACAAACGGATGGAGGTTTTGGCAAGCTCGAAGAAATTCCATTGCCTAGTTTTTAAAGTGATGAGTGGCCTACTCCTGACAGCATTGTTTATGAATCCTTGAAATGCAAGCTACTCATTGATATTAGAAATGCTATGAAGATAAGCACATGCTCGAAAATTGTTCACCTAAGTTGGTTTATTTCATTACATATATTTGTCGATTTTTTCTCAAGTGCTAGGACACCAACTTTATTTGTTTGCAAGGATTTATCATATGAGACTTTGTCAGATCTCATGGATCAAGGTTGGGATAGTAAAACAAATAATGACATAGAATGCAGGATTAAAAAGTCTTCAATGATCTTTCGTTATCATATCGAAAAACAAATGCCCAGTCTCACATTTAGCTATCAGAAATAGTACATGGCTACCACTGATCAAGACTTTGAACTAAATGGTTGTACAAACCGAATGGAGATAAGCATTATCTACAATGAGAAATATTTGACTATGGTTGAGGTGGAAGAGCATTGGAAGCTTGATTTTATCAAAACAGAGCTCATGTTATTACAAACCAACAGATTTATCATCAACGGAAGACTCGTAAGTACTTTATGTTTACTGCCATTTCAAAATAGTACAAAATCATTGAAAATGACATAATTTATAATTGCACATTCACTAATATTTGTCATGTCACAGATGCGAAAAAGACGAGCTGATAACGTGTTGCAAAGATCTACCTACAACAATTACCATTGTGAAAGAACAATAGTTTCAAATAAAGTTTAGTAGCATTATATAATGTGTACCACCCACAGTTGAATGAATCATTTTGTTGGGGTGACTGCAAAAAAAATTTAGCACACAAGAAATCAATTAAGAAACTAAATCAATCATACTATCAAGCTTTTTTTATACATCAACTTTTAGTACTCTAGTTTTGCCGTCTTTCTCGAAGTCCTGAGTGGCAGCAATAATATATGTCTAGACTGAGTGTTGAATATTAGAAGCCTTACCAGTATGATTTGATAGGAATCAACGTGCTTTTGCTCCTCCTATGCTTGGCTTAGCTGGCATATTCTCATTCTTTCCTGAAAGCTTTTCATCTTTTTGAATTTTGACATGTCCGTTATGAAGTCCTACTTTTGATAAAACATCTTCTAATTAAGAGATAGCTTCCTTTGCTGATGATGTTGGCTTACTATTCCAAGCAAAAACAATATGAAGATAAATGATCTTTTCTATTAATCTAACTTCTGCATGAAGAGTGCAAACATGCTCATTTTTCAAGGGGATAGACAGCATATTCTGCATATTCTCTAATAATTCTTGTACTTCTAATAACATCTTTTGTCATTTCCATGCAGTACAAACAAGGGTGTTTTGATGTAGCACCTTGAGAGACATTATATATACATTTCAATGTTTTTAAATCACCTGCTAAGTGCCATTCAACTTTGAAGTCTCCAACTCTTGGAACATTGAGAAGTCCTCCATCCATATGGTCCTTGATGATCCTAGGATAAGATGTCCTTGAGAATGTTCATGATAATATATCATGATCTTCCTTCAGCACACCTGTCCAAAGAATTAATTAGACTTAGTTAACAAAAAATTAATACTATTCAATGAATGTAATGTAATAATGAGGCTAGTTACTTAAAACGTTGCCAACCACCATATATCATTTTCTGACTGGACACTGAATTTGAAATCTTCTTGGTCCTTCTGTTTGTGATAGTGCACCATTCATGAGAGTTATACTAATCCTCTCTATTTTTTGCCCTTTCACAATTTCTGACTCATCTAACTTAAGTACTATAATTATTTTGCCATTCACCTTTTCAAAGGTTATATCATAGAATGTGACGATGTATCTCAGAAAGTAATTTAGATCAACAAATAGGTTGTTTGATGAATTATAGGATATCGATTTTCCATAAGTTTCATACACCTCCTCAATATGAAATGGAGTTCCAATGATCTTATGCATACCTATGTTTAATGTATCCCTCTCTTTCTTCAAGTGATATGTCCCAGGGATTGGGACTTTTTTAATTTGAACTTGCTTAAAAGCTTTTCTAATTATATTAAATATTGTTGCATATGCTTCTTTGCTAATACCTGCAAAATCACAAGCACCCTGAACTATAGTCTTATCTAAATTTTTTTGAATGTCCACCATCAAAGACTTTGTTATTTTACATTTTACATTTGAACTCCTATTGTTCGTCATGAGCGTTCGGTGGATTTGCCTGTCAATATTGTGCTCAATGACATTCCTAGTGAAGCATTGTTTTTAATATTCCAAGGAGTTACAAATGCAGATCTGCAAAAAAAACAGATAGTTAACAGAATATTACCATAGCTAAAATTAAATCCAAATATCATTGAAAAACTTATAAAAATTAGAATATGCTTACTTGAATGCACGGATCCTTCTATTTCGATAGCCTCCTTTTGAAAGCGTTTGAATATCCTTGTAACTTTGTCGTTTTCGCTTCTTACTTCCAGCCTTCTTCTTTGCCAATTCCACATTCTTCAGTAATTGTAAGTTTTCAATACGAATAGATTGTAAGATTGATTGCATTTGTTCTAGTTTTGATTTGATATTGATTGTTATCTTCTGTAATGATTCATTATTTTTTTTAAGTTGTTCATTTTTCTCTAACGTCTTTTGGAGATGACAATCTCTATTTTGACAATAAGAGGATATTCGAATTAACTCACCTTCTAAAAAGTGAACTTTATTCATATAAAGTTGTTTTCGATGGTTCTGCAATCTTTCACAATATCTTAGTAATCCACTATGTCCATTGAATATCCATGTAACTAAATGAGTTATTGAGGAGAATGTGGGATGTGTCAAAGTGCTTGGATCTTGTGGATATAATATTCCATCTATCCACAAATCCAAGTTTTTCTTTCCTTCTGCCCTGTAACGAGAACAATCCTCAACAGATATTTGAATTCCTTTGCCTCTTCTTCTCTGCAAAGGTGCCAAATCAATAGGGATATCCACATGTAGATGATACAATGTTGTCATCAGAAAAAACAATAGAGTAATCAGTTGCATCAAAGTACTATGAACGAATTCTATGTAGCAAAACAAAATACTCATCTTCGATTATATTATATACTCTCTGTACAATCAATCCAATCTCCATGCTTGTATGCTTGATTCAAATTTGAAAATCCCGCTCATTTTTTCATTCCAATAGGTAGTTGGCGCTCATATTTCCGTTCCAATGTGAAGATGGCGTTCATAATTGGAGATGGCATTCCTTAAAGGGTCTTTTTGATATTGAGAACTCCTCTAATGAGGCAATAGAGTTTTTTAAACATAAACAAAAAGTCACACTTAGAAGAGCTCCATAGTATATTTACTAATGTTGTTAAAACTACACGATGTATGGATAATAGACTGGTTGTTAACAATGACTATTGAAAATAGACTGGTTGTTAGCAATGACTATTGAAAAAGACTTTGGAACAATATCTATATGAGTATGACACTTATTGCAACTTTAATTTGTGGTGAATATTACAGGAGTTTTGAATCCAAAAAAGGCCTTATAAGGAGTGCCAACTAGGAGAAAGAGTTTCTAGAGAGATATATGCTCAAGGATGCCCAAATTTAGTTGTGGGCAATCATAATCTACGTTCACAGTATGGGAAATTGTGCACATTAGTTTCTTCACCTTAATTTGGGCTATTTCTAGACCTATCTGATGGGCAACTAGAGTCTATGTTTCACATTATGGGGCTTCGTGCCAACCTATGTAACAACACACATGGACACATTTTTGGGCTGTGTGGACATAGAATACTTGAAAGGTCAAAAAGGTATATTTACAAGGGTCTTTTGGAATTCATAGTTATCTAACTTTCAAGGCTAAGAATTGTCCAAACACATGATATCTAGCTAGTTCCAACTCTTTCAATGTTGGCTATCTCATTTCTTTAAACACTAGAATTATATCTGTATTACATTTGTGTAGCACATTTTCTTTGTCACCATTTAAAGCTTGAAGGCATATATGTAGGGCTAATTAGATTAGGCTTTTCCATGCAACTTAATTCTAGTAGACTTAATTTTGATCCGATGAGACTTGTTTTCTTTTACAAACATAATCTCATAGTTATGATCCAACAAGATTTGTTTTTGTTTTTTCATAAATATAATCTCATAGTTATGCTTCATCTTCTATGTGCTTTCTAAAATCGATCGGCATATTCTTTGTAGAGTTCCAATTGTAAATTGGCCATTTTAATGCATGAACTTATTACAAATGTTGTCAATTGTTTACAAAATGTTAACTTTACAAACAAATGAAACTTTTGATTATTTTTTTTTGTGAAAGTTTTATTTTAAATGAGTAGATTATATACCATATTTAGTTGAGCATTTGATTCAACCATTTTGTTACTACATTTTCTACTCTCTCTCTCTCTCTCTCTCTCTCTCTCTCTCTCTCTCTCTCTCTCTCTCTCTCTCTCTCTCCAAAACAAAGTCATACAAACCATATTGATTATAGTCAATTATTTAAAGCTTATAGTTTCTTAGCAACAATACTAATATGAAATTCTTGATGCAGAGGAAAAACATCTAACCAGTAAAAAACTTGCCATATGTCACATGGTATTTATCAAAGGAGTCCTTGATGTGGAATTGGATCATGGTGATTTGGATGCTTCAAAGTTATATCCAGATGTCAAATATACAAGTGTAGAATCCTACTTAGATCATATTATGGTTGACATGGTTTGAAATTAGGTGGAATATTGGAGATTGCTTCTCTATTAGAGTCTGAACTTTCAAATTTGTATATGCAGTAACATCTAGACTAGACTAATAAATGCTTAGTAGCATAGTAATATGAAAATGAATGTCTCAAGTGTGGATTGCACATATAGAATCTCTTTTTAAACCTTCTATGTATGCTCTCATTGCACTCCTTATTTGACTTGAAAAAATATATGTCAGCCACTAGACAAAATTGGAGATGAATTATTTTATTTTGTGTGTTATAATGGCAAATTTTGGACCAATTTCATACTTACTTTGAAAGCATTCATGCATAAGCAATATACAATTGTTCCTACTTGAAACTCACAAGGTGATCAACTCAAGTTTGCATAATGTTTGGCCATATTTTGATCACTCTTGACATTCTCACCTCCTAATTGTATATCTCTTGCATATGAAACAAAATATCAACAACCTTTTAAAGTTTGATCCCTTCAATCTCAAGAACAATAGATTAAAATCTATGGTCAAATGCTTATTATTATTGTGAAAAAACTCAATCAATGGACATACTTCTCTCATTTGGTACTTTTCTTGATGCATATGCCCTAAGCATATCTTCGATAACTTGATCAGTTTATTTTAATGTCTCCCCTTCTACCTTTGGAAGATAAAAAAAAACTCAAACAAAGTGAACTCTCAAGTTTACCAAAAATGTCAACCAGAAGTGTCGAATGAATTTACTATCTTGATCACTTACTTGAGAAAAAAAAATGTTTACATAATCAAATATTTCTTGCTTTTTAAAGGGTTTTGAAAAATATCATGAGATTGTTTTATGGATATTTTTTTATGATCAAACTATGGCAATATTTCAAAAACGGACAATTAGAAAGTCAAGACTATATCATGAGATTGTTTTATGGATAATTTTTTATGATCAAACTATGGCAATATTTCAAAAACGGACAATTAGAAAGTCAAAACTTGAATATGAGAAATCATGAAAGTTAAATTTAAATTCAATGGCACCGGTGATTTGAAAGCATTGAAATGTATGTGCAACATTTCACATGAGGCAACAACAAATGATCCATTTTTTTATTGCATTAAATATTGTTATAACATGAACATGGGACAATCAAATATTGCTCTATAACAAGAGAGCTAGAAGATTTAAATTTCAAATGTGTTCTATCAATATTTTCTTTGAAAGACATCCACATTTGCACTTCTTTAAGTAATGCATGGAATGCATTGAAGAAGGTTTATGAATAAAAGTCCACTTCAAAAGGAAAACCTTCTAGAGTTACCAAAAGGAAGAGGAAAGTGCTCAAATTTTTATCTTAAGAGTTAAACCCTTGAATGATGGTTTATTATATATAGATCAAAGCATTAAGGATGTAGAACTTCTTCAAGTTATGCTTAATGGCTTGTTAGATTATCATGCTAACCTTGTACAAAGGTTTGTCATCCAAACACTTTGCCAAGTGTCGAAGACTTGCAAGAGACCTTGGTGGTTGAAAAGCATAGTGGACAAGCAAGAGGAGGGGGCACATCTATGCATGGTGGAGAAGAAGAGGCATTATTCTCAAAGGGTAAGTTCAAAGGCAAAGAAAAACGTAAGGGGTTTCAGAAAGGCAACTTTGATCAAGGAGAGGCTTCTATCTTTGGTAGCAAGAAAAGAGATAAATCAAAGTTAAAGTGTTTTTATTGGGGACATTTTCATAATGAATTTTTTACAAGGAAGAGAGCTCAAGGAGAGAAGCAATGCAATCTCACTTTAGGTGAGAATGAACAAAATGCATGTGATTCTCTTTGAATGTCTTCTACCTTGTTATCTAGTGAAGGTGATATTGATTTATGGTGGATTCATAGTGGAGCAAGCTCTCGCATGACAAGGCACGATTACTTTTCATCCTTGATGACCTATGAAGAGAGCTCATTATTCTACCACTGATCATGTCCTTACACTTCATTCCATCATTTGAGAAGGCCAAGCAGAGACAAGAGAGAGTTTATTGTTGCTTTGCTAATTTCAGGAAAGCCTTTGACTTGGTCCCACGATCCTTGCTTATTCAGAGATTACAAAACCTAGGGTTCTCCACAAATACAGTTTTGGCAGTTATGGCACTATATGTGAGAGTTTGGGATTGTTTTAGAGGAGAGTCCGACATTTCAGATCTAATATTGAGCACTATTGGGGTGAAGCAGGGTTGTTTCTTATCACCTACTTTATTTGGATTATATTGATGAGCTTGAGGAGGTCATTAGTCGAGATTATGGTTTGCTCTAATGGTAGACAAACTTGATGGTTCAAATTACCACTTATGGAAATTCAAGATGAGGGTAGTACTGATGGCCAAGGAGCTTTGGGAAATAGTCGTTGGAACCGAACTACTTCCCAATGTCGATGAGCAAGCCATTTCCATGTGGAAGCTCAGTGATGACAAGGCTTTCGCCTTGATCACCCTTAATGTCTCCGACACACAGATTGGCCACATCAAACAAGATCGATCTTCGAAAGAGGTTTGGGATATATTAAACACACACTGTGAAGTGAGAGATGTCACTGTAAAGCTGCATCTGAGGAGAAAGTTTATCTCAATCAGAATGTCAGAAAGTGATTCTATTCAGAATCACATTAATCAATATAAGACTCCGTTAGAGCAGATGTCGACAATAGGTTTAGTGATCGAAAACTCTGACACTGTAATTGTTGGATTATTTTTTTGATTATCGACTAATCGATTTTTTAATCTTCATCCACTTATTACCCAACTCTGTAGTTTTATGCATGTTTCTACACAATCTGTAGAAGTACACGGAAATCGTCCACAACTGAATTTCCAGGAAGTACTAACTGGATGGGTGCCAGCTCACTATGGCCAACTGGCCATCATGATCTACGACCTCATCGGCTCCATTACTGGACGTCCATTTTTGCTTAGTACAAATAGCTGATCATACATCTATTATTTATTATTCATGCAATGCATTGAAGTAGAATTTAACAGCTCTCTTGCCTTTGCCTGAAAATTTAATTCGTCATTGTTTGGCTACATAATCACTTTAGCTTTGATGATTTTAAAGTTAGTTGCTAAAATATTGAACGTAAATCTTGTCATTATGTTCCTCGCCCGCATGTTGATTAGTATGGCTTCTGCCCTTATACGGTTCTTCAAGGTGGAACGTATTGCTAGTATAAAAAATGGTTGGGAAGATTGGACTAAATTTAGAATGACTACCTGCTTCACTTTATGGTACTTTGTATTATAAGATTTCATGCAGCTTTTTTTACCTCTTTGCTATAAAACAAAGGGTTCAAAAGGTTTGGTCTTGCTTTGTCAAGGAGCACACCTTTTATCTAATGAGAGAGAGAGAGAGAGAGAGAGAGAGAGAGAGAGAGAGAGAGAGAGAGAGAGAGAGAGAGAGAGAGAGAGAGAGAGAGAGAGAGAGAGAGAGAAAAGAGAATAGAATGTATTAATGTCTACATAGTGTCCTTGGGCACATGAGACAAAGAAAAAGTACATCAGAAAGGAACATTGTCCATGTTGAACTTATTTCTATCAGCTAAAAACACAGTATTGGCTGAGTGAAGAAGCGACTGAGATCAAAAGGCTGCTTGTTGGTCTACTGAGGATGAGAAGGGGAAGTCCTAGAGTAGTGTGATTAAAGAGGAAGTGTATGAAGGAAGACCAAGAGGAGAGAAAGGATGGTGGCGGCGGGTAGGAGATGTCGTAACAGAACCAGGAGTAGCATGGCCAAGGTACAGGAGCAATAAAGAGTGATCAGAGATGGTAGGGTGCATGATATGAAAAGTATGAAGAAATGGAATCAAGGGCGGTGAATCAATGAAGTAGTCAACAACATTGTATCCACCTCCGTGTGGATGGCAAGTAAAACCTGATGATGATGGCCAACGATATAGGCCATTCATTGGCAAGCAAGGGGAGCATTTCATAGAGCAACAAATCATGGAGGACACAATTCAAGATATAAATATTTAGTTCAACTTTTTCAGTGGTTTTATAGAAGATCATGATTTAGATATCAAGCTAAAAACTCGCCAAGTATTATGATATTTCGAAAGGCATTCAAATTCATAACAAAAGAGAGATCCTTGTAATATATCAAAAATCTATTACAGAAAATTGTTTAATTATCATCATCATTCTCTTCAAGATTCAGACGGATGGTATTGTCATGAAGGAATAATCTCCTTTCATATGGATCCAAAAATTCTAAATTTTTTCTTTTGCTCATATCAACGTAAACCGAATAAAGGGCCATTGCAGATGATCTTTTTGTAGTCTCATTGGGAGTATAATCCAATATTTTAATAGCCAAATCCTTTTCACAAAAATTATTTTATATGTTCCTCTTGTGTACTTATGGCCTCCTAAACAAACAAATAATAATTTGATAACCATAATGACCGTGGTTGAATATGGATTAAAAAATGAATGATATATACAATTCTCATTATTTTGAAAGTTTTTCAAATAATGAGATAGAGACACATCTTTTCTCTCGGCTGATACACCTCAGACGCCTCCATGTCTCATACCAAAGGCATCTATTTCAATAGCATCCTGTAAACGAGAAAAGAAAATAAATTCAGAATGATACATAACACTGCAAACTCATACTTTAACACAGTGTTTAAAATAAGAAAACTGAACAATATCAATACCAGTATAATATCTATGTACCATATCATAGTATGCAACGATGTTTGCTCTGCTAATGTCATGTCCTCCAATGCCTCTACATTTTCAGAAGGGGATATATCTAGGCCTTGGGGAATATTTTTTTGGAATTCCAAAAATTCCTCCTCTATAGGCAAAGAATTTTCATAGGCTTTAGATTTTTCAATCATGCTTAGATTTTCAAGTGCCATCTTTATCAGAATCTATCTCACTTTCAAAATCATCATATGTGTAATCAACAATGTCAAAAAATTCTCATAAATTTTGAACAAAAAAAGAGAGGATTTCATCCTCTCTCAAATTCAAAACATCTTCATTATCATTTAATGAAATAAAACTTTCATTATTTATAAAATATAAAGGAACATCGAGTAGAGTTAATTGATTAACAGGAGATGCAGATCGAAGAGAATCAGAGAGGATTATAGAACGAGGGAGAGTTTTTTGATAATATGAAGCCATAGATGCTTCAGCTTCAACCCCTATATCAATATCTACGTCATCTACATCAACTAGAGTAGGTGCAGATGCTTCAATCAATGGAATAGTTGAAGATTCAACAGATTCATCATCTGGAATTTCAGTAGATATGTAAAAGAGAAAAGCCATTTCTTTGATTAGAAGGAGACACATTCTTTTGTGGATATCACAATATATATTTCTTTTGAAATGGTCATGCAGGTTAGAGTACTTTCTATTGTGTTTATGTTTAGATGATGGTTGGGAATGCACAAGGTCCTGAAAATGAATGAAACAAAAACTATCTATATCCAAAACAGGAGTACTAATAATATGAGAAAAATTATCAGATAAGAAATTAAATTATAACGATTTTCATAAACTAGCTTATCGATATCGAAGGGAGCAAAAAAAAAATACTCGCAAAATACTCTAATTTCTCAGATGGAATGTCACTGGCATTCAAAAAATCCAAAATTTGTTATCTGAGGACATGGAGGAGCTAGCCATATTGAACCTGATATTGGTTCAACACGACAGAATGATATCGGTACAAGAATGAACACATTAGAGAAAATACGGGCCCAAAGAGGGCCCTATAAGAAATGCCATATAGGAGAGAGAAAAATAACTATAAAATAATTATAATATCATTTTCTAACTTCTTTACGCATCTATCCGCACTACTTTCCATGTAAATGAATGCACCTTAGTTTAGTCACATCAAACTTCACTAGTGCTTAACCATAGTTAAAATACAATTTTCAAAATGCTGAAATATTCTCTCCCAATAGTTGGGAACACTCAAAGACATTTCTGAAACAAAGCCCACGCCATCTCTATCTCCAAGGTCAGAAACAAGTGTTTAGCGCCATCTCTATCTCCAACAGAGTCGTTAGCGCCATCTCCAGCTTTGTTATTGTCATTGTGTTGTTTGTTACTATACTACTGTATTGATGACAAAGCTTTATCATCTTTATATGGATCTGTCACCAGAATATGCTCTACTCAGGATAAAAAACTCAAAGCAACCCAAATTGTCAACTTCTGATATGGTCCGATACAGGGAGGAAAAGTTAAAGCATGTAGATTTATGGTCATCAAGAACATTGTATCCTATTGGTCCATGTTTATTGCAACATCCAGATTCTCATTCAGTGAGTCAGTTAATAATCTATATGTGTCATGGTAAAAATGGTCTTTTGGGTTACTGTGAGAATTTGATGCTCTATGGGAATGCACATTTAATGCAAAGAATACATTATTTGGAAGAGGAATCAAGGAAAATATCAAAGGAGTGCGAAGAAAAATCTACAAAGTTGAAAGCTTGTTTGGATGAAAATGAGATGCTCAAGAAGGAGATCCAAAGGTTGAAACCTTCATTATACAACTAGTAATAATGAGATAAAAACTGCATTTCAATCCATGCGTATATGTGCTCAACAGAAAGGTCCGAAGCAACAAGAGGAAAAGACTAGTAAACAAGGATATATGTGATCTATCATCTAGAGGAGGTCATAGAAAAAGACAAATTCGTGCAGTCAAGTAAGTTATAGCTTATTTGGTATTGAATATTGCTTGAACTTTTTGATTCATTCATGATTACTAATTTGTTATTTATTCTTTTCAACTTTCTGTTGATTTGCTTATTATATACTACTGTGAATACTATGAGTGTCCTAATTTCTACTGACATTTTCATGAACATTATGTTTGCAATGCAGATCAGCATTGGTTGTTGAAGACCATTTGGTCGATGAGATTTCAATTGGAAACTCACTAGGCTCTATCTTGACTTCTAAATCTATGAAATCAATGTTAAACAACAAGAAAATGAAAAAGATTAAGGCTTGAATTACTGATTGCATTATGGATGAAGTTGGAAAAATATTAGACACTACATTGCTTCAGGGGACATGTGACTTTTCTAGCATCAGTAGGGAAGCATATGCAACAATGTTTAAGATGATAAAGGAGGCATTTGCACAGGTAAATATTAAAAAGTTTCCAATTCCATGACCATTTCATCTTTAAAAAAAAAAATGTTAAACCAAGGTATGCAGACAATAGCTAGTAATCCATCTCATATCAATGAAGTGTATTGCTCAAAAGGAGAAAGTCTAGCTTATAACAATTCCAACAATTTATTTATTGATATTAATCAGTTACTAACATTCATCATAAATTTTTACGATACTACAAATGAGAATGTCAATAACAAGGTGATAGTTGTTCTCAAATTAGATGAGTCTAAAACTATAAAAGGACAAAAAATGGAAAGAGTCAGTCTCATGATCATGAATGGAGCACTTTCAAATTCAGAAGACTCAAAAGGCCTCAATTTCAGTGTTCAATCAAAAAATGATATTTGGTGGTTGGCAGCTCATGTATAACAGTTCCTTCGCATAATAAATAGGGATAATCATTTGAATAGGAATTTCATTTGGAAAATATGCAACAAACAGTACATAATGAAAGAAAGCAAGAAACTAATTTAATTCCACAACCACACATAGAGAATGGAAGTGCAAGATCATAAAAAGCATCACACAAGAAACCAATATGATCAAGGAGCTCAAGAATTGCCAATACTCATGGATGATCTTCTATTCAATATCAAGAGTCGAGACAATACATAAAAAGCTCTCTCACAAGAGAGGGGACCTCTTAAATAAGCAAGAGGGCTGCCTATGTGGAGCCCAAGTGGCAATTCCACAATTTTACAAATTACATATGGAATTAACTTCTCCACTAGAGGTCACCATCAGAAGGTGGCTCACTCTATTTTAATTAAGAGGGGTCTACTTGCATTTATTACAATTGCCTAAGAATACTAGCTCCTACATGGTCATTCCATCATTTGAAATTTATCACGAGACTCACACAATTTCTATCTATCATACTAGTTAGCCTTTCTCGGCTCTCATTCTTCATCCATCTCTTCTTCTAAGACCTCCTCGGTCTAAGGTGAGAGGTGCTCTTGAATAGCTTTGGCCTTGTATCTTGGGGATTCTTCAGAATTAGCCAACATCATCTCACTCCTAATGTGTTGCAGGATCCACTACAACGCAATTTACAATGGTATTGCAATGCATGTTGAGAGGGGGAACGTTTTCTCTTTTGAGTTCCCGCTAGTGTTGTCTCTTGTAAAGTTTTCTTGGAAGTAGACTTGGTCTTATGGGTGATGTGTCCCAAGCTTTATCGACAATTTGCAATAGATCTCTCAGTTTAGGTCAGTGGTTTAACTGTTGCAAAGTGACGCCAGTCAGAAGATAGCCCAATATGGTTGATGTTTGTTTATTTCTGATGTAGTCATAGAGACAATTGGAAGCAAATTGGGCCCAATCATTCTTATTGTGCAGTCACGGGAGTCAGCCATCATGTGAAAATTGTCATTGGGCTATGTAGTATCTTGGACTTATATCGCTGTGTATACTTCAAGCAAACAAGCAACTTGTTGATATGAAACTTGAGGCAGAGGAACAGGCAAACTCAGTGAAATTTGAAGTCTGATTGGTTCGACGAAAAACAGACAGACTCGGTAAAATTTGAAGTAAACAGTCAGGCTCAGTGAAAAACTGTAGATGGCTTCATAAAAAATCTGAATGGAGATGGCTCATTAAAAATGGATGCAGATGGCATCGACGAAAATCCGAGTGGAGATGGCTCGTTGAAAATGGATGTAAATGGCGTAGGCAAAAATTTGAGTGGAGATGGCTCGGCGAAAATGGATGCAGATGGCATCGCTGAAAATGGAATGCAGACGATAAATGTGCAAGAAGATGGATGTGTCTAGAAAAGCCAAAAGGGCAAGATGACAGTCATATGAAGCTTGGCGTTTGGTATGCACTGATTTCTTTGTATAGCCGTTGGTGAGAAAAACTCGTATATTGAAAGCAATCTTCTGATGATATGAGAACAAGAAAGATGTGTTCTTTTTTATAGTGAAGTAGTAGCGAGCGCACCAACAAAAGAGATGTGTGGTGTTTGGCATGCTCCAGTTGCACTACCCCTCATTGGTGTTGCGGTTTCTAGCTCTAACGATGTTGTGAATGTGGCAAATTTTGGCATCGTAGGGTTTGTTAACTTGGATGATGACGACGCTCTCTATCCGTGGTGAATATGTGCAGATGGTCTTCAAGTATGTGAAGAGCGAGCATGAGTTGTCTAATGGATGAAAGATTGCCAACAGGGAACACACATGCACGAAATCGCCAGATTTTGTCGCTAGAAACATGAAAGAAATTTGCACTTTGCTGAGGTGCAAATATGTCCAATCTTGGCTACTTTATAGCCGAGGAAGCCCTAAAAAGTGTTTGGGAAAATAGGTGGTGACGACCAGTACTTGCATAATCAGCTACCATTGATGGGAGTAGTAAAAGGTGTCCCATCCAATGTTTCCAAAAGTCGTTGCCTCTTGCGTAGAATGTATGTGATGCGGTAAGGGCCTTCACTAATACTCTTGAATTTGTCTTTGATCGTCTTGGTCTTATACATGAGGACCAAATCTCTTTGTTAAAAATCTTTCTTGTGAAGACGACGATCGTGTCAAGCTTTGTGTTGTGTTTTTTTTACAAGAAGGGCATGGACTTCTAACAAGCATGTTTTACACAACTTGTGTAGCACTTCATGTCGAAGGTGGAGTGATCTTGTATCATCCAAGCGTGAACTGTAGCGATGCAAAGTAATGGTACATGAAATTCCATAGACATTACTACATATTGGTCATACACCAGTTGGAATGGTGTTTATTTGACGTTGTCTTTATATGCAATTATCAAAGCCCACAGGGGAACATGTAGCTTGTGCTCCCAATCTAATCTACTTACTTGCACTATTTTTGCCAAAATGTCTCACAAAATCTTATTAGAGGATTCAGCTTGGCCATTGCCTCTGGGATAATAAGACGTGCTGAACTGATGGATCACAAAGAACTCT
Organism: Diphasiastrum complanatum; assembly: GCA_029204225.1. Taxonomy (NCBI): domain Eukaryota; kingdom Viridiplantae; phylum Streptophyta; class Lycopodiopsida; order Lycopodiales; family Lycopodiaceae; genus Diphasiastrum; species Diphasiastrum complanatum. The sequence goes on from CM055097.1 coordinate 27,041,615, forward strand.
TCTAATAAGACCTTGATGGTTTTGTTAACAAAATGGATTCCTCGATCACTAACTATCTCAACTGGGCATCTAAAGCAAAAAATGATATTCGCATAAAGGAACTTAGTGTTGGACCTAACATTTGCTATGCGCACTGCTTTGTCTTCAATCCACTTTGTAAGATAATCTATAGCTATGCTAATTTATCGGACTTGGGTACTATGAGCAGCGGGGTAAATAGGGACAATGTATTTAAGTCCCTCATTTCTCATATGGTGGTTAAGCCAATACAAAATGTAATAGCTAAAAATTCATCTTCGTTGGTCTTCGTGGCCTTTGACATACCTCATCATTGGATGTAAGCTTTAATATCATTATGCATTGTTGGACACTAGTAGCCAAATTTTTAAGATTTTGCGTACTGTTACGTCCATGCAAAGTGTCCTCCTCCCATTACTTCATGTAAGAGAGACATTATTTGACTTGTCTCATGAGGCATGATACATCTTCAAATGATATTATCTACCCATCATCGATATAATTGCTCAACAATCAGATGATAAGATCGAGCTTTAAATACAAGCTTCTACCGATCAAGTTGGTCATGCATCAAACACTCAACTACGTCCATGACTCAATCTCGTGCGACATCCACATAAATTAAAATAGCATCTAGTAACTCATCATCAGGTTAAGAATCCTTCTACTTCGCTTTGATTCATGACCAATGATCTACCATATAATGTTGTTTGCCCTTGTGTACCACTATATGAAATCGAACTCTAGCATCAAGAGTAACCATCTAGTGATTCTCGCTCTATTGCAAGTTTTGTTAACTAGGTATAGCAAAGGTTGATGATCAATGTAGAATACAAAGTGAGTTGTCATAAGATAATGACAAGGCTTATTGTTCAGTCATAAAATAGTTAATTTCAACATCATTAAGTTGTCAACTGGTGAATCAGATAGAAGAATCTTTCTTGTACTCGTCTGCTGGCTAGGCCAGAACTACTCCTATAGCATACTTTGATGCGTCAATATATGCACATGAAACTCAATTGTGATTGGGAAATTATAAAATAAGTGTAGATATTAGTGCATCCTTCTAATCTCATCATCATTAAGTTGTCGACGACGAATCAGATAGAAAAGTATTTCTTGTACTCGCTTGTCTGGATCAAAACTGCTCCTATAGCATACTTCGATGCATCGGTATGCACATGAAACTCAATTGTCCAATTGGGAGGTTGTAAGATTGGTGCAGATATGAGTGCATCATTTAGCTTTTAGAAAGCTTGCAAGGCTTCCTCCGTCCAATGTAGATCAATTGTTAGCTTGTAGATAGGACATGCCAGATCCTCGAAAAAAAGGATTGAAAATCCGATATTAGTTGGCATGTCCCATGAATACATAAATTTCATGAATCATTCCAAGAATTGGAGGATCCATAATCCTTGTGGCCAAGAAGAGTAGGCAATTTAATGTGTTGTCTATCCTTGCAATCAATGCATTTCTTACACCTAATTAAGTGTAAACTATTACCATATTGACACCTAACAGCTTGCATGCTGAAATTGCACCTAACTCCTACCTACTTTGTCCAAATGTCAAATTCTCAACTATGAACCTACAAAACTACATGCATGTGTCCAATAGTATTTGCATGTCTTGCATATAACTTCCCTAGATGACTTGGACATGTGTAGAACATGTATACTGATTTGCATGTTGCATGCAGTGATTGCATGTTGCATGCATGCACACTAACTGATTTTGCATGTCATCTAGTTTTATGCATGTCATCAAATCTAGATCTACCTAACTCAAACTCGCCCAAATCTACAAGGTCATGTGCTCAATTCACATACCTTTGATATATACAATGGAACAAAGTGAAATATGACCATCTAGACATTGTGCATGTCATGTAGCTCAAGTTTGTACATACTAGAGAATTATATTTACAAAACAAAGATTTTCCTCATCAACCCCTATAAACAAGTTGGATAGCTTTTTATTCTTCACACTCCTCCTAAAAAGTTATCAACTTAGGCTTGATCACTTGAACTTGAAAATCCTCCAAGGTTGGTCGAATTGTTGATGAAGAAACTTTTTGTGTGTGGATTCGTTGCTTTGGATTTGAATTGAAGATGATCAAAGAATCCATCATAGCAGCACCCTTACCATAACCATGATAAGATCTCTTTGACAGAAATCTTTTCCAAATGCCTTTGAAAAATATTCCACCAAATTGCTACTATGCCAATGTGCCTCCTCCATGCCTGATGTCAATCCTGGGTTTGCAAAGTCCACATGCATGAAGTTGGCTGCACCAAAATCTGAAAAATACGAGGCCTTCAAGCCTCATAATGATCACAAAGATCATTCTCACATCCGTGCCTTGCTAGATGGGGATAGCCATAGCGTAGACTAGTTGGGAGACTACCATAGTCATGCTAGATGGAGCCATAGCCGACGGAAGATGCTGGATAGCCAACATTGGCGCCGTTGCCGATTTCTTGCTAAAACGATTCTTGTTTCTAACTCTTTTGCTATTTCGTGCTTGTTTTAGCTTAAGATCCATCACTCATTGCTCAAGTCAAGTGTTTTTTTGTTTTTGGTTTTCTTTTTTGTCTCCTTTTTTGCAGCAAAGCTTCAAAATATGTCCCCATTGCACAGGTCACCTTCTTGTTGTCCACGAACCTTCTTGCAAAGCATATCCAGCATGGAGTTCCACGCCATTCTTCCCACAGATTTCTTCCTTGAATCACGTTTTTATGCCGTTCAGTTGCTTGACGCTACAAGTCTTTGGTCCGATCGTGCAGACAAGCTTTGTTCTACGAGTGCTGCAAAAGCCCTTTTTCTTCAGTTCTGCCTCTGTCACACTATCGACCTCAATCCCTGGTAGCAGCGCACTTCCATTCTATGAGCCATAGATCTTATTATTCTGCTCAGGTGCTACCGTTGAGAAACGCGAACTACCGTTGCTTGCAAAGCCTGTAGCTGCATCGTTTCTTAATCCTACATTACTTTCAAGCTCTTCAATGAAGCTAGCATGTGCCACGTCCAAAAACCCCAGCCTCAGCAAGCTACCAACAGCCGCGTTTTAAGCAATCATTCAAACTACCATCAGCCGCATTTTTAGCAGGGGAGCACCAACGGCCCTCAACTTTTGTTGCCCTCACGGTTTCAGTAGGGGGTGCATCATTTGGTGCCCTAGCGTGTTTTTCCAACCGTTTTCAGGTGTTTTGGGGCTGATCTGATCTGATCTGAGGAGCCTACTACGTTCATCATCATCCACAGCCTGCACACCCTTTCAGCGCTGGAGCTCCACGGCCCTTTTCCAGCTGCCATCAACTGCATTTTCATCGGAAGAGAAGATTTCCTTCTGGCCTGTACGAGTCATTTTAGCCTGTGTGGGTACTGATCTTCTTATGCGAGTCATTTTATCCTGTGCGGGTACTGAGCTTCTTATGTGAGTCATTTTTGCCTGTGCGGGTACCGAGCTTCTTATGCGAGTCATTTTTCGCACTATACACGCTTGTGCGAGTAGTATGTTCCTTTGCGCAAGTCATTTCTAATTCTTTTGAAAACCTTTCAAACTTGTGCGAGTCATTTCCAAGTTTGTGCGAGTTATTTTGTTCCCCTGTGCGAGTCATTTTCTACTTCTTTTGGGAACCGTTCAACCTTGTGCGAGTTCATCAACCTTCCAAAAAATCGATGTGTGGTAAGCTGAACTACCTGAGACCAAACGGTACGACATTTATAAAAAAAAAAAAAGACAAAATCCTAAATTCGTCCAAACTAGTGACATAAGCTACTCGCCCACCACATTTTGGGTCTCTCCAGATCAAACTTGATAACTTTTATCAGCGGGCGAGTACGTTTTTCACACAAATTCTCGACATAGAGAGCGCTTGTTTTGTAACAAGTTTGTCTGAGACAACTGCTTTTCTTGTAAGGAGTTCAATGGCATGTTAAGAGCGTTTAGATGGCAAGGAGCAAATGGCCTGTCATAATCTCAAACTAACAAACGTTGAGTTTTTTAAGTGCAAGTTTTGTATGCTGAGTTACTACTGACTGGTGGGGATCAATCCATTGCCTTCAAATCTCGAGACTGCCGATGAAGAGGCCTGTCCAGCTACTGCCACCCTCAAGTGGTAATATGAGAACGGGAGACTCTAGTGAGGCAAATGACAGTGACGTGTCAACAATGCCAAACATGTCAAACCAGGATTAAATTTCATTGGAATAACTCGAAACTATTATGAGACTCTATGTTATCACCAATGGTAAGATACAGAGCGAAAATGGCTATTTTTGCATATTTCATCATGGTACGTATTCGCATAGAGGTAAAACATCTCTAAACGATTCCCAGTGAAAACTTTAACACGTGCGAATACTCTACTTACATATCTTGACCAAGAATTCGAAAAAGGCCCCCTTAAAATGATCAAAATTGGCCTGTGCAAATAGGTTGGAGGTACTTTTGGCCCTAAGGACCAGAGGCTCTAGAAATATCAGGAAAGTCCAAAGAAGGTGAGAGAAACATAGCAACCTCCTCCAGATTATCTAGCGGTACAAATTCTTGATCTTTCCTCAAATAGTACTCACACAGTACTGGCACGTTACTCGTACAGTCTACCTTTGGCAAGGTTGGCCTTTGTGCGAACCTCTTTATTTGTGTGCGAATTCTCTAGAGCTAAAACTAGCAGAGTCATACCCCAGTACCTCTCAAAAGATCAAAAGTTGGAAACTTAGCATCATCAATTCAAACATGAAAATGAGATCTGTTACCGCCAAAACTGAACCAGTGTCAAGTTGATCCATTTGCACCTTACTAAAATTAGTAGTATTAGATGTGTCTAGGCTCGTCTAGTCTTACTGATTCTTTTTTCATCCACGGATACATAGTTGCTTCTGATTCAAATACAGTTACATCCTATCTAGCAACCACGTAAGGTCTATCTCAAACGCCATTCATAGATAAGACCGAGAATGTACCACCTCAGATCTGTGTCTTCATTACGTCTCTATGACCAAGCAATTGATATCATACCCTGGAGCCAAGTTTTGAGTTATCGCCTGATGAATCATGAGTTTTGTGTCTAGATGATAACCCGTATGTTTTATCTGAGTGAAAGTAATCTACGACATAATTGTCTTATTACATGCTACGTAAATGTTTTATGTTATCACTTGTTCTTCTTTTGTAACACTGTAGCTTTGGCCTTGTGCCAAGTTCGATACTAGATTGCAAGAGTTTGGTTTAAGAGTGACATGCAATTTCTTCTATAGAGTTATCTGCTACAATTTTCATTTTTTCTCTTATTTCAAGTTTTGTCCTGTCAACTATGTCATTTGTTGTTGCTGTTAGTTTGTTCTATTGTCGTATGGTTTGGTGTGTTTTCTTTTGCAGAAGCACTATCGGTGATATTTCATCAGCAATTTTATTCTACTTCTGCAGTCGCGGTATCACACGAATTGTCATTGGAATATATCTCTACATCTTTACCAATGATTTCAACAACTTTCAATTCAAACAAAAAGGGCAGTCAAAGGACTTCAACAACATCTACGGAGTATGAAACAAACGGAGCATCTTATCAGACTGCAATCATGATCCAGGGACAAAGATCCGTCTTCCCAACAAGATGGAATATTCGTGACAACACCACCATCGCCATCATCAATAAGCAGTTGGGTTTACGTAAGCGATACAATATCCACACTTTTCCAATTGCCTCACCATCGCCATCACCTAATCAACAAAGTGGCAGTTTGTACCAGTGACAGGCTCTCAAGTCACATAAAAGGAAAAAGCTATATGCAAACCGATGCAGATGACGAGTGTTCCTACCACGCCAACAATGATGCTTTATTGGACGAACGTACATTGAGCAGTGGTCATAATCGTGTCTCAAGCATATACTTCCATTGTTCTACATCATTCATGTGATTATTTGCGGAGGCCACAAGAAGCACAAGTCATCAACGAGTGAAATCCCATAGGCCTACGCAAACTGAAGGAATCTCACGTCAATCAGAGATTGAAGTTATGAGTGCACGATCTCAATGACAAAACTATTTCAAAAGGCGAGCAATGATGATTCTGTGGAGAATTGTACAAAGAGCATTGGTTATATTATGGAGAGATATGGAAAACCACACAATACTTATTTCATTCCTTTTTTCCATCATTCATTCCCTCATATTCCACCATATGGTCAATCTTGAAACTTCATCTCACTTCTCCCATCCTTGTTTCAAGACCTCATTTCCACCCGATGGATCGATCTGAACTTGCTCTGGGTTATGAATTGAAACACTTTGTAAAGCAAACAACTCTACGACATTTGCAGCAGACCACTGATGCTGTTTAAAAGCTCCAAGGGAATAAAGCAAGAATGATAGAGGCTCTCACCAATAAAATGCCAGTCATGTTGCCGCAAAAGAGATCAGCTTCTTGATAACTCCAAAGCACATGACTATGTGTATGAAAAAAAAAAATGTCATACAAGTCTCTAGATACAATTGCTACAATTCAAAGAGCTCTCAAACTGTGCAAAGAGCTCAAAGAAGTTGTAGTGGCACAACAACATCAAAAGAGGAGATCTCTGTCAACAAAGTATTTTCGGAGAAAATAGTTTATCAACTACAATACCTTTGTGTTCATGACACAGACAAATCTACGCCATCTACAGCATATCATTGATATAGTTTGGTTTTTGAAGCAACGAACTCCAGGATGTTAGAAGTTTCCAACAACAATTATGAGCCATGTCATAAGGCCAAAAGAAAAAAAAAAATTCAAACAGCTGCAAGAAACGTCAAATCGAAAACTTATGTTGACAAAAGTGCTTTCAAAAGACAGTAATGAGCAAAGGAATTTTGATCTATCCAGTCCCTTCTATCTATCCATCTTCACCACTTCCGAGATTTCAACACCCCCTATCACACCCACTCCATCTTCATCTTACTATCGTTCAGTAACCCCTTGTGTGTCATTCACATCATGTCTCAAGAAATACTAAGCTCGTGTACATCATCCGTTGAATCATTTGCATGAGCAATTGAAGCAAGTCATCAACGAGCCGACTCCAACCTGATTCAATCCAAATTTTTTGGAGATGCTCGTACTTCTTCAAAGCTTCATCTCCTACGGAGCAACACTTTACAGAAAGTTCCACATCTACAAGCTGCACCGACTTTGACTCCTCCAACACCATAAGGAGCGGGGTCTTAACATTGCACTTGGCATGGGACCGCCAAGTTTTTAACGGAGGGGATAATGTAGGTTGATATTCCCTGCGAATATTCTAGCCATATGGTAATTCAAGTTAGCTCAAGTCATATAATTAAAGCAGCTCTAGCTTAGGTCCATTGGGGGTCTGTCCCATGGAACCTAGCTTATATATATAAGTCACATGGTCCATTGGGGTTTGTCCCATGAAACCTTTTGTAAGTGACTTAGTTCTATACTTAAATTACTATGGCTTGTAACTTAACTAAATTATCAGGTTTCGAGTTTTTGACAGTTCTTTGTAAAACAAGGGCCTCCAAGTATAAGTCAATGTGGAGAGCTCATTTGTAGGTGAACACTTGTAGAGAAATTCTACATTTTGGATCTTCCCATCTCTCTTGTGTCTCCCCATTGTGGATCTTCCCTTTGGTTGTAAACTGATGTATGCATTATTGAGCTAGTTGCCTCCTCTTGGTTGGGTAAGCCTCAAGAGAGAGTATAGGATAGCCACCTTAGTTTGGAAGGGAATGCCTCAAATTAAGGGTTGAGATTCAAGGAAGATTAGGGTTTCATCTTTAGATTTAATCTTAGCCACTAGCTGGGGGGTAGCCATAGTGGTTAATCTAGGGTTTCTTAATAGTATCTTCTCATTTGTGTTAGCAACAAGATGAGCTTATGCAAGAAAGAGTGGATCTTGCCCTCACAATACTCACCACCAGGCTCATTGCTATCTTTCTCACATCCATGCCTTGCTAGATGGGAATAGCCATAGCGTAGACTAGTTGGGAGACTGCCATAGTCATGCTAGATGGAGCCATAGCCAACGGAGGATGACCAACATGCTGTAACAAACTTTTTGAAAAATACCAAGTGGCTACATGGAAAAAGTATTATGAATAAAAAACTTACAAATGCCATTGATGAGGTAATTGAATTACTACCAATCTATATGTGAATGGTGTGGATAAGGCTCAACATAACCCATGTTTTATGTGCATCTATTTTGTAAGAAATTTGGCTTTGGTTAGATTGTCGAGTCCAGATTTTGTCCCGTTTTCAAAAGAAAATGATAATACACTAGACATGGCTATGATTAAGATCCGAGATACTTTTGCTACTAAAATACCTGATTTTCTAATAGGAAAAGAAGAATTACCTTTCTTACTTTTTTTTTTTGTACTTTCAAAGCACATAAAAATGCGTTCAGATGGATTACAAATGCACATGACTGCTATTTTTCTAAAGTGGCCACATTTATTTCCGGAGCTCTTGGTATGCTGACTCCTCTCCTTATGGAGAGAGCACGCCTTAAGGCAACTTCATACCGGAGTATCCTAAATGTGGATACCAACCTATTCTGGCAGTGTGATTCATCCACTGAATTTTATCTTAATGTGCCTAACAAAATCACTTCGATGTGGTCTACTGACATCGCGAAATGCTATGAAAATATGTCTTTAATGGTTCTGATGGGCTAAAAATAATAATACGGAGAATGATAGGGTATGCATTCAAGTCTTGTATAAACAAAAAACTTGCCTATCAATGGAAATCGAGCCTTAAGCAATTTGATTGGAAATGGGTTACTAATCAAACTGATAATTGGACTATGATTGACATGGAACCTTTTTGCCAATATAATGATATACTGATTGACAATTGCATAGTAAGATTAGGAAACAGGACTTGGAAATAGGTCTGTGGTATTCCTATGGGTCTTGTCTGTTCCCCTACATGGTGTAACTGGTATATGTCATTCTTTGAATTACATTTTATGAAAAGACTTGCCAGACTTGGAAAGGTGGAATACCTACGTGCCTTCAAGCATACTTTCCGTTATGTTGATGATATTTGTTTTATAAACAACACAAATGCTCTTGTATTTCTAGACAAGGAGCAACCCCGTGTCGATGATAATGCCTTATGGATCTATCCCTTGGAATACCTCACCATAGAAAATGAAGACGCTTCAGATAATACGGTCAATTTTTGAATATTACCACTACCTTTGATTCTCTTTTAGGTAAATTTCATATGAAAAAATTTGACAAGCGAAGAGAACTTCGATTTCGTTTTTCCAATATATACACTTAACTGCCAATATGCCGATTATGAACTCATATAAAGTTATTATCGTTCAAATTATTGCTGCCATGTACTGTTGTGACGAACAAGATACTTTTATGGATGAGGTTGGAAACATTGTTCTTGCTTTTCAAAGTAATGGCTTTATGAGAGGAAGACTATAAGATTATAAGCAACCTATTCTTACACAATTTGTTCCCTGGACTCAAGTTTACTTTACCAAAAAATGCTAAATTTCTTTTGGTGGGCAGTTAGCACTCCATCTCAGGGGTGCTAACTACCCCCTGAGAGACTTTGCTAGTTGTGGGTACTCTCTCTCTCTCTCTCTCTCTCTCTCTCTCTCTCTCTCTCTCTCTCTCTCTCTCTCATGGGCTCAGTTACGTACATATATCGCTTTATTCGCTTTGCAAACCTCTGTGGAATGTAAATGTCGCATACTAACCTTATTGGCTAGTGGTGGCAAAAAAATGCCTTACTATGATAAAAGACTCCACTTAATAGAAAAAGGTTGTTTTAAAAAAATGGTGGGAAGGCTGTGAATTTTTCAATGGCCGAGATCTATGCACATTATGGACAGTCAATCTAACGGTGAGCAGCAATTTGCACTTATTTTTAGTACACCTAAGTGTCCTCTGGTTCTATAAAGAGGGAATTCACACAACCTTATTCACTTTCCCTCATGCTGTCTTCCTCTCTCTCTCTCTCTCTCTCTCTCTCTCTCTCTCTCTCTCTCTCTCTCTCTCTCTCTCTCTCTCTCTCTCTCTCTCTCTCTCCCCCTCATTCTTGCTTTCCTGGTGCTCTATTGTATGGTGATTGTGATTGAAGAGAACGTTCATGGATGCTATTGGAAGAACAATCGTATTGCAAACAAAGGTGAGAACGTTTTGAATGGTAGCTCGCTGATAAGGAAGCATGCATGCTAAGGATGAATGCTCACAGGGTGTCATGATTACCGTTGTGTAGTAGCAAGGTTTGACTGGCATATTGGGATTGGATAATACTACAAGCAATCGTTGTCCCAGCAGGCGAACATGGGCAATTTTTTAGGTATTTTTCCAACCTTTTTTTGGCTTATGAAAAGTGCTGGACAACAAACCAACTGTTGAATATCATTATAAACTTTTTTGGAAAGTGTTTAATCGTTGGTCAGCGCCCTCTCTAATGCGGATCTGGCCGCTGGCCAGTGCTGATAGTCTGAGTATTAACTCTTGAACTACAACGATCTACCATATGCTCTTTGTATGAGCAATGTTGCTTGCATTTTTTAATACGTAATGCGTTAAAAAATGCGATGGACCGCTGTCTTTCCAGTCGGTTTCTGGATTTACCAGAAGTTGTAGCATGAATATGGTTGATAAGAATGCTCTTACTATACTCGATTGGCTGTAATCTGTATGTAGTATTGCTACATACGATTGCTCTTTTGGTTTGATAAAGAGGATAATGGGATCTGTCTATGATAAACTAGTATTATGATGGCTGTGGTTACGGAAAATGAAGTAGTAAAAAGGTGGTTGGAGATGCAAATATGCTCTTGAGTAATAGTGATTGCCATTGCTAATAATCTGTATATGGTGGGAAATGCTCTCGATATGAAAAGCTATACAATTAATCTACGGATAAGTAAGTAGCTAGCTATTGATAATGACTCTGTCAGGCTTCAAGAATACTCTATAGTTAATCCAATACCTTCGGTGTGAATGCCTTAGCACGTGGGTGATTCGTTTAAGCAGCTGAAGATGGATAGTTCACAAGAGATGACTTCAACTCTCATTCAGGTATAACGCTTTACAGAATATCACCAATACGGTGGGTGACCTAACTTGGTACCATGATTTTACTCACGTAGTTATGATGATTTGCAAACCTTGCGTGTAATATTTTTTTAAGTAATAAATCCACTATAGGCTGATCCTGCATGTGCAGTAGGTAACATGGGCGTGGGTTAATTTTTTTTTTTTGTTGTCTTCTGCATCCAGTGTCCGGTTAATATAAGTAAAGTCAAATAATTATATAGAGCTTGACCACGGTGCACTTGAATGGCATGGATTTGCCCAAGTTGTTCGGCGCTTGGACTCCCGATAAATTGATACGGGAGGCTTGTGGGGGCTAGTATAGCACGGTGGTGCTCTAGTACCTAACGCTGTGACCATCGCCCAATCTCTATCCATCTATGTAATGAAAGATAGTTGCTTACATGTAGAATGTATATGTCAAACTATTACGTTCTTTTTGCTCCTTTACTGATCAATATGGCCTCTGCTCTGATACGGCTACGTTAAAAGGGCAGAACGTATTGCTAAGTTAAGAAATGAATGATTGGGAAGATTGGACGTACTTGTTTTTAATGCAACCTAGCTGATAAAGTAGTGAATCTTGTTTCAGACATGGATAACAACTGATGCTCAGCTATGACACCTGTCTTCCTCACGCGACTAACTTGTGCAGTTTTGTTTTGTGGGATAGTGGCAGGTAACAGTTGGGTGTCTTAAAACTTGCTTCGCTTTATGGAACTCTGTACTATTAAACTTTATACAGCTGTATTTTTACCTGTTATGCTATAAATTGAAGGGTTCAAAGGATTTGGTCTTGACTTGTCAAGAGAGAGTATGTGAAATCTTGTTACTCTCTCTCTCTCTCTCATGGATGCCCCTTTGTTCAGTTTCACCCTACTACATTAACAAAAAAGTGTCTGTCTCTCTCTCTCTCTCTCTCTCATGGATGCCCCTTTGTTCAGTTTCACCCTACTGCATTAACAGAAAAGTGGACAAATGCTGACGTACTGCTTCTCCAAACTTACAAGGTCCTTGAATACATTCCACTCTTGCTTGCTACAATGGTTAGAACAAGCATTTAGCTTCAAAACAAGTGATAACATGTTTTGTTAACCTTCGACAAATATTTCTCGAACCTTCAATAGTCGCTTGACAATCTTTGTCGTTGTCGTTCTCTACTCAATTGTTAACTATTCTTTTGTATTTCTGTACATTGTTAACACGAGTAAATCTGTAGAAACTGGATAAATGAATGGATGTAGTTTAAAAATGGGATTAGAGTGATAAGGAAATGCAACAGTTCCTTCAAGTCAAATCCCTACAATTCAAAAGCTCTCAATTAGACGGCCCATTGCGAAGCGAAAATTTTCGGATGCATGTATGCCAATGGATTCCATTGGTGTTCCAAAACCTTTCTCTCGACAAGAATAACCAAACAAGAGGGCAAAGGTGGAAAGAGAATTGGGTAATCAACTTGATTCATGTGTGTGGTGAAATGCAGGAGGAGTTCATGAGACCCTCCCAAACATGGAATTGACATATGGCACAAACTTGTCCAAATTTCGACAAGGATGTCAAGGATTGTAGGAAGACGTGAAAATCTTTGTATAAGGAATATAAAGAAGATAAAGTAGCCAACAGAGTGTCTGAAAATTGTAGGTCCAATAAGTGTAAGTATTTTGAAATTGTTGATAACTACATGCATGACCGTGCTCATGTGGTGCTCATGTGGTCTGCTATGCCCATGCGAGTGCCATAGAGGTTGAGGAAGCCATTGTAGAGGACACTATGACATTTAAGACCCCAACACTAACCCATAGTAGCTAAGACAAAAGTACAATGCATGTACATCCTATCCCATACTAGGATGCAACACACATGCTAATACCACATGCGGGTGTGATCCCATGGTCCTACTCAACTACTATTCAGATGAGGCCCGGTCCCTATGTCCAAGACACCCCCTAATGGTCCAAACATTAGGGAAATGATGGTAGAGAGAGAGAGAGAGAGAGAGAGAGAGAGAGAGAGAGAGAGAGAGAGAGAGAGAGAGAGAGAGCATGTGGTTATTGGTACTTGAGTCACATCACAATCCACTACTAATCCGATGTAAATTACAAAACCAAATCATATGTTAAAATAACAATCTTTGTTTATTGTGCTTGAAGTGAGTGGGCAAACAAAATCCATGGATGATTCTAAAATGTCAATTTTTTGATTGATTTTGATGCTGTAGTCTGCTTGAATGTTATGGAGGAGTGCTTCTGTTAGAACCACTCACATTCATAGGCGAATAAAATTGATCGCTATTTTGTAGTTGCCCTCTTTCGTAGGAGATGCCAGGCACTCTTCCATGGCATCTCTAGGCTATCTGATGTAACCCCATCGTGGCACCACGCCCGTCGGAGCCACATAAACATACACGACACCATGTTGGGAGCCACACAATGGCAATAGAGGCCATGTGTGAAATGGGTCCTGGGCCATTGCTATTGAAATATATCCTTGTTTTCTCTCGAAAAAATCTCAGGTTTGAATAAGGGATGATGCAATAGTTGCCTTAATCACAACTTTGGTTTGGAATATATGCCCATGTGAAAACGGCCAACACCAAGAACCCTCTACAACCACAACGCACAAGGGTGAACCTTGTCTGTGCTTCTATCCAATTCCTTGTGTAAAGTTATGGATCACCCTTCAATTCACTCTGTGCTTCTATCCAATTCCTTGTGTAAAGTTATGGATCACCCTTCAATTCACTCTGTAAGGTGTAAGGTGTGGATCACCAAGGAGGTGTGGATCGCCCTTGGGCTTGAGGCCATGGCACCTTGGAGCATGTTGGAGTGGAGTGTGGGCTATTTCCAATCCATTTTGGGAGTTAAGTACAAATATAGTAATAATCAATTTTATTGCCTTTTGCTCTTCTTCCTGCTTTGACGAAGCTCCCTCGCTCGACGCCATTTATCTCGAGGGTTTGGTTGTTGTTCGAAATGCATGCGCTTTTGTTCGAAAGGGTGGATCGCAGTAGACAAGGCGCTCGTCGAACCATCTCCAAGCTGCATTTTGCTTGCCATAATCAGCCCGCCAGAGATTGGTGCTGTCCCTTTTGGATCGGTCCCATTGATTGAGAGAGTCTGGGAGTATGGCAGCATTGGTGGAGGCCAGCGACCTGAAAAGTATGTGTTTCAATTCTGCCATTATTTCTCGCCTCATGAATTGAAGTGATTCATCTCACCTCATGGATTGAAGTGATTCATAACATTGCTGACAGAACTTTCAAACTTGTCATAATTGATTTGAACGTACAGCAAATTGCAGAGAATCTCTAAATTGAAATATTGTTCTCGTTGTTAAATGGGGATGAGGGCACGATGTTCGATATCTGGAACTGTTTTAAGGCTGTAACAGGTGCTAATTGTTAAGACTATTTATCCAGCATAAAGACTGTAGTTAACCTCATTAACAGTCACAACATTCGCGACCATTTAACAAAGAATACAAGTTATAATGAGTTTCACAAGAAGTTTGTTCTGGATGGTGCGAGCTTAGAAATTCGCAACTTGAACTTTTGACTTGTGTATGGCACCATACGAATCTTTCTAAATCAGCCTGTTTGCCCTAGGGATAAGCAAAATTTTAAGTAATTCATGGTGTGCAAGGTAACCCTCAATGATCCTTTTTGGCCTTCCAAGCAGGAACTCAAGTTTTCTAATAGTGCAGGACGTATTCTATGATTAACCGAAGACACAACTGAAAATTTTCGACTGTGAACAGTTTTTTCCTTGGAATACGTATTCGCCTGACTTAGGGTGCTTGTTTATTTTGTCTACATAAAATCTTTGGCTTGAACCTTGTTTTTATGTGAAAAGACGTATTTTCCCAAGATATTGGCCTTGCTTCCAGAACGCCTAAACCTTTCGCTGCAGAGATCAAGAAAAATTCAATTCCACAATACATAAATTCTTTGGCTTGATTGCTGGACCCAAGGAAACTTGGGATATTCTCAAGAATTTGTATGAGAATGTATATGAATCTAGGGTTTTGTTTCTTAACTAAGAAGCTACACATTTTGAAATGGATAGAGGAGAATCAGTGACAGATTATTTTACATGGGTAAAAGATCTCAGAGGACAACTTATAGCAGTTGGAGAAAATGCCCCTGATTCAGTTCTGGTGCCCATTATGCTTAATAGCTTCCACTAGCCTATCAAAATTTTCTCATGGTGTTATCTTTACGGGAAATTAGTCCTACTTTTGATGAATTGAATGCTATTTTGTTACAAGAGAATGAGACGACATAATCAGATGAGCATGGATGATTATGAAGAACAAGCTTTCATAGCAATTTTGCAATGACATGGATTCTTAGACGCTAATTGGGTTGGAGGTGCAGAAGATCGAAGATCTACTACAGTTTATGTCTTTAATCTTGGATCAGGTTCAATATATTTGAGTTCAAAGAAGCAGCCTACCATAGCGTTATCGTCTATAGAGGCAAAGTACCAAGTTACTACAAGTGCAGCATGTGAGACAACATGGTTACGAAGGATTCTACGGGATCTTCGTATGGTATATGAAACACCTATAGTACTTCAGTGTGATAATTAGAGTTGCATCAAGTTGGCAAAGAATTTGGTTTTTCACAGCAAAACGAAGCATATTGAAGTACAACAACACTTTATTAGAGAGAAACTTCAAAACCATTTGGTTGAGCTTATCTATTGTCCTACGGAAAGCAAGTTGCAAATATATTCACTAAGGGACTTGGTGAAACTAAATTTGAGAAGTCTAGAGAACTTCTAGGAGTGATAGATAACAAAATAAACATCAAGGGGGAGTTTTAAAAATTTATGATTATTTTACCCCTGTTGTTACTAGGCCATGCTTGTGAGCTATTTTAGGGGCCTATGTTTTTATTAGGTTAGTTATAGTTCTATGTGTGTAGTGGGGCACTAGAAGACTGTTTTATAGGACCTTACACTTTTGATTTAGTAATTATCTTGGACATTTACCAAGTATAGGAGCTAGGTTTAGGAATAAGCTTTATGCTTTAGCTTAAGCTTTTGCCTAAGTTAGAGATAGGCAAACATTATATAAAGAGCAGTTGCGCCCTCCTCCATGTTCCATTGTAGTTTGCCTGAACATTATGATATGAATCTGAGTCATTGTCTTTTGTTCACTCATTTCATTGTTTTGTGTGTGTGAGTGCTAATAATTAATGCATTCCTCATTTGAATTATACCTACAATTTTAAGAGGTTTCTAGTTGGTTTTTTAGCAATTGACTTCCCATATTGGTGTGTCTTGAAGGCCATTTCGTTTCCAATGCCGTCCAATTTGTGTTTGCTACTCAACTCAATAAGCAATTGACATGTGGGATTGTTTTGCTTTATTCTATAGCAACTTGTTTTGGGCTGGTTTTTTTAACTTTTAGTGATTTGCAAGGAGGCTATTGTATCCTTATTGCCATGAGCATTGGATCATATATGTTACCCATCTTCATCACTGATTGACATTGTTTTTGGAATAATAAATGTGTAGTGCCGACATTGTGCGTAAGGACAAAATCTTATAATCATTATTAAGTGTCCTCATATATGTACCTTGGATAGTAAAGTAAGATATAGGGCAAAGTACCTTAAAGTAGTGTAAATTAATAAAAGATCCTTCACACATGGAAAAGGACTCGCTTTAAGTGGACCAGATGTCAATAGACACCAATGACCTCTTTCTCTCTCTTACCTTGGTTCATTATCTTCTTCTATTGCATCGTATCATGATAGAGAAATCAAGAAATAAGCATTTCATATGATTCTCTCTATCATAATTGATTCTGTCTCATCTTTCTACAATCTCATGATGATTATTGATCTTTGAATGTGATTGTTAGAAGGATTGACACCATAAAAATTAGCAATTGTGACAATTTTTCATGAATGATATGCAAACTTGCAAAGATCTTTCCCTATAATACCTAGTTCTTTGTTGATCCACTCATGAGTTACTTATCTTCATACACTAGATCCATCGGCTATGAAGATTTACATCATGCCTTGTGCTGCATCTAATTCATCTTTACAGGATATCGATACCATATCGAGTTTTGTAAGGGAAGATGTCAAGGAAGTATGAACTACCATACGACGTATTTAGACATTTATAGATTCTCTACAAAACGTTGATAGATGGAGTCTATGTTTGAAGAGTTCATGAACCAAAATATAGAGGTATCTGGCTCGCCACTCCATGTATGAAGCCCACTCTAACCCTATTCCAGATTCGATGGCAATTGGCAGTATTTGGCAAGGTACCACCACTTTACCACCCTTCCCACTCTCGCTGCAATTTCAGTTGTGCATCCCGATGCATCTCTTGCTCGTGATTTTGATAGACAAAGTGCTCATACCATGTATTCTAGTGCATCGGATTGGCTGGCCAAGCTTGAGGCTTATATTGAGATTCATCAAACATTGACTAGCAAAAGACTTAACTAGCAAATTAGTAGCAATTATCCATGTTAATGGCAAAGCTTCAACATGGCAGATGACATACAACCACTCATCATGGGGAGGCTTAACTTATTGGAAGGCTTTTCAATCGAATGTCAGAGATGCTATGGCTGACCCAAAGTGGTCGTCACAACAAAGAGATACTTTTTGAAGTCTTTAGCAGATGTGAACCTTATCTTGCTATTCAATTAGATTCACAAAGCTGTTGTGACTCCTCCCATGTCTTCCTTTGGAAAAGATCATCTTACAATATGGGGCAGGACTAATCTTGAGGTATGATATCAGCTTTTATTAGTTGACATCATTGTGCAAGGGGCAACGTCTCTTCTAACAACATCAAAGCATAAGTATCCTGATCAACACACAGAAAAAGCCACAATACTTTATTTTATTTTATTTTTCTACTGTAACATGACATGCCAATGTCACCACTAGAGCTTCAATTGTGCCACTACTACAATAAAGCAATCATTTTTTTCCCAAATGAAGCATGGCATTTACAAATTTTTATCCACATTAAAATGTGAATGTGACTTGTGACTTGTTTTTGCTATTTCTTATGCCCTGCAATTTCTTTATTTTCATGCTGGTGGATAGGTAGGACATATAATGTGATGTCATTTACTTGGTTGAATGACAAAAGAAGCTGAGCATTGGAGGTACTGAAGGTGAAGCTAATAGGCTGAAGTTAATATGGATTGAATGTTTAATGCTGCGAGGTTTGCTGATATGTTCGTCCTTGTTCTTTTCTGTCTGCTGAAACAGAGATAGGGATAGGCCTCACAGGTTTTGGATTCCTCTTCACTTTTTTGGGATTGATCTTCTTTTTTGATAAAGGTCTTCTAGCCATGGGAAATGTAAGCTGGTTTCTTGAAGCACTTTTTGGAGTTGCTAAAGGGTTACGGATAGTATTGATATGAAGGTTCTAGCTTCATATTTTGTGAGTAATGTTGTGTTCGGGTGCAAGTGCATTTAGTATATTAGATGTTTGTTGAATGGTAAAGGTAGTGTTGATAAGAACTTATGGAGTTCTGATTGTTTTAGCTGTGTCAGGCTGTAATTTTATTCATTATATTACATGTTTTTTTTGCAGATTCTTTTCCTGTTGGGTTTAGCACTTACTATTGGACCAAGATCGACTCTATCTTTCTTTCTGAAGCCACGCAATTATAAGGTCTAAGGCATGCTTATTTGAACCTACTTCATGCAGACAATCTACACAGCAATGATAGTCAAACTTTTATGATGTTCTGTTGTGAGCTTATTTTTAACCCGGTGCTACCTATTGGAACAACTAGCTCCGGACCCTTAAAAAGAATTAATTTGTAGGTTAAGAATGATATCCTGAGATATACCATAGATTAATTAATCTTGGATACATCAAGTCCGTATGAGCTGGATAATGATGTGGAAACATTTATAAGCTCAACTTACTGGTTTTGTACCTTTTTTTCATCAAAAGTATCACTCTTTTGATACCTGATGTGCAAAGAACGCGATGTGTACTTCATGAAGTTGTGTTTTAAATAGCAAGCAGAAAGGTTAGTTCTGCCATGAAACTTGTATTCTCATGCCATGGTTATCCTAAGAAGATTGTACTCTTTAGCGTTTCTACATAGAACCATTCAGAACCTGATGTTAGAATATTGTCTCTTTACATTCTTTTGACTAACTCTGGGGATAGAGGTTATGAAATGCTGTCAGGGTCTATTATGTTTCTGGAATTTCCTTCTCTAAGTATTTACCTAGGAGTTGGTGAATTTAGTGTGACATGAGCGAGAGGAAGGAGAAGGTTGAAGGTGCTGGCGACGGTATGGGACATTGTTAGGGCTGGAAGCTGGATCCCGCTTGTCATCTAGTCATTGCACTCAAGGCACGGGGGATGGATCTGGATTGGGAATCCTACGGCGGGGTGGGTTGTGAGTGTTTGGTTTCTTGTGTTGACTGGCCATCTGGCAGTTTCCGGTTATTGTGGTCGTAACAGAGATCTATGCTTGGTTTTGTTACTTTTTGCATTCTGTGTGATAGGTTCCGTCGCGAGGAAAGTTGTATACTCATGAAATTTAGATTGATTGTAGTTTGGGACAAAGTTGGATAGGTTGTATCAACCACTATAAGATAGGTAGCTCGTGCAAGTGGGAGAAATGACTATTAGGGATGGCCTTCATCAATAGATCAGAAGAAATAGCATATGTAGCCTAAGGTGGGACTTCAGAAATATTAAGTGTAGATTGTGTATTGGGGTCTAGGGTATTAGACAGCCGGTAGGGTCATGATTAATTATGATCGATAAATCATGAGTTAGGCTTTATACAGCCTAGGGTACTTAAGTATTGTCAAGTCAACTGATTTTTATCAGCTTTATTCACATGCAAAGGGTGATGGTAGTTTAACCCATTAGACATCACTTCTAGGAACTCAAAGGGAAAGTACATTACTAGGTTTAGACTCACAAAACGTAAACTTGATTTGCATGCAAACTTATCCTTGAGTTTGCTCAATCTTAATCAAGAACAGTTGAAATTCAAGAAACTTGATGTCAAATACTTGAATAGATATTGAAAATGCTTTACCGGACATCCCACATCGAGCATTCACATGAAGAAGTGATTAGGGGTGAAGATGGGGACCCCCTCTTCCGGAAATCATGCAAGACCAATTGGCTTTTGGCCAATTACATCTA
This sequence comes from Diphasiastrum complanatum, assembly GCA_029204225.1. Taxonomy (NCBI): domain Eukaryota; kingdom Viridiplantae; phylum Streptophyta; class Lycopodiopsida; order Lycopodiales; family Lycopodiaceae; genus Diphasiastrum; species Diphasiastrum complanatum. Next base: position 27,061,891 of record CM055097.1, read on the forward strand.
CATGGATATAATATTTCACAAATAATTCTGGATGCTTTCCACACTCTGAGATAGATTAGAAGTCTAGTAGGAGACAGAGATCAACCTTTCTAGAACTCAAATTACAAACGACAATTTTACACTATCAAATTCTTGGAAAATGCTTACATAGACAATGGTTATGCACACATGCAAGAGTAGATAGCTCAAAAGAGATCACATGCAAGGTGAGTGAAGATATGCAAAGCCTTGGAAGGGAGTGAGGCATTCATGCAACTAGGCTTTGGGTTACTTGGTCCAATATGGAAGTTCTATCAAATTACTAGCATAGAAGAGGGTTTCATAAGTAAATCCTTTACACTTGACCATACAACCAAAATATAGAGTAACAAGTTCATCTCATACCATATTCAAATATCATTCGAATATGGTCATGATTACTTCATCTCAGACAACAATAATTCATAACAAAATTATTTTTTCATGTAAATCTTTTGAAATGAAAGGAATTGTTAAGCCAGTGCAATTTATGAATATGGTGAGATTTGATGGATGGGACCTCTAGGAGGGTGAGGTTTTCGAGGGTCCTATCTATAGGATAAGCAGAGGTTGCGATGTCAATAGGGGTTGGGAGTTCATTTGTTGGTACAATATTTTCATAACATATTTTCCATGCACGAGCTCCGTGCCCAGTCTCGTTCAATTCGATAATATTGCATAGTAGCTTAGGAAAACTTATATATTTTGATGTCATGTTTGATTCCTCCTCTGTTGTGGTTAATTTTTCAATAGATTAATAGTGAAGGTTTAATTTTTTTAAGGCATAAATTGTGATAGCTCTAGTCAATCATTGATTTTTTAGCACATTTCCATGTGTATTGGAATTTGTTAGGAATGTACTCTATTTTCATTTTCTTTGAAAACTGAAAAAACACTTACGAGTGTACTTGCTAGGCACAAAGCTAAACTGAAAAATTATTACAGGAAATAAATCAGTGTTGCAAGAAAGGTAAATTATATCAGGCATCCTATACTATTGCATCATTCACACAAGGAAAAAAAGATCGCAATAATGGTTTTGGCCGTGCGCCGTTGATATTGTATCTTGTTCCTTATGGCCATGGAACCCAACTTTAGGCTACAGAGTGATGGGGGAGTAGCTCTCCTCATTTTGAACGTCTCTTTGCATCTCTAATCCACATATGAGAGCAGGGAATGCATTGTCCATTGTTGCTTGCAGCATAGGCAATAATATCTAACCCCAAATCTCATAGTAAAGAGGACATGGAAGATAAAATGCTCCAATGTCTTAAGCACGTGAGACCTCCATGGAGCAGTTATGGACTAGGTAAGCCCTAACCCTATTGCGTCTTTAGGAGTCTTGTCAGCAATTGATTTGTTGGACTCCTATTTAGGAGAGATTTTGCGTTGATGATGTTTCCTAGAATATACATTGGGCAGCCCCTAGGCTTTCAACATGCTTCTTGCACATTCAACAATGGTTCTATTCTTTCTTTTGGCTACTCCATTTTGTGGAGTTGTGAGCTGCCATCTAATGCCAACAAAATGCATTAAATTTTGTTGATATGAATTCATCTCCTCTATCACATCTCAAGAGCTTTATCTTTCTTCTTGTTTGATTCTCCACTTCAGTCTTGAATTGCAGTGGTGCTAAAAAAAAAGTACCCTGCGAGAGCTAAGTTTTTGATGAGGTACTGTTGTGAAAGAGGCTACAGTCAGTTGAGTTGGTTGCCCTCTTTGCTCAATGATGAAGATGGAGCTCAGTTTGTGACCCGCTTGTGTGATATCCTTCTACAAGGTAGAGATTTTTGGAGGCTTCCCATTCTTGGTACCGGCCTAGAAGACGACTTCCTTAGATACAGGAAAGCCCTATCTCATCTATTGTTTTTTGGATATACAGGAGTAGGAGAGACAAACTGTCAAGATTGTTTCTGCAATGGCAATGGAGCCATGGAGGACATTGCTAATTCAAGAAGGAAACTTTATTTAGTTTTTATGCTTGTCATTGTGAAGATCATATCCACTTGATATAAGGATAACGATGCTCTTGGGCAAGGTATCTAGCATACATGGAAAGTCTTCCATTAAATACTTTGGAGAATGTGGACCAGTTGTGGTAACATACTCTTACAGACTGTCTGAATCAACAGATCACGATCCGTATAAGGAGTTCCAAACCTTCTTAGGAAAAATAGTGAAAGTATATAGATAACCTACCAGGTCAATGATGAAAGGACATTTGCAAAAGCCTACTAATGATTGTCGTTTGCCATTGTCCAGCTAGTAGCTAGCTGATGACTGTAAGCTTCGTCACATTGCTATGTGATTTCTCGCAGCAATCATTGGTGATGATGGAGGTTGTCTTTCTTGCAAGTTGGTTTTTGTATTATATCAGAAGCTAATGTGGCATGCTCTGCTTCCATGAAAAAATTATTATGATAAGTTGCATGTGAATGATAGGTGGTCCCTCCATGCTCTCTTACACAGCTGGTAGTAAAATGTTTGTCTGACATTTCTGGCTTAAATTTCTCATTCCTTGTGTAACGGGAAAGGTTTACAAGAGTAAGTTGGGTAACTCAAAATTATGTTTTAGCTTAGAATCAGCACTGTGTTTTACCCACATTTTATCTTTCTTTTACACCAGCTTAATTCAAATTTCATAATTATATCACATGAATCATCAGATGCTTGACAGGAATCTTGCACTTAATGTAGCTTACCAAAACCAACTTGCATATATCATTTGAGATGTGAGGTTCTCCTAGTCCTTATGAGTTGCTAAGGCATCTCTTAGCAGCTAATCCACAATAACATTTTCAATTTTCAGATCGATGCTTATTTGTTCTAGCAGTTTTTTGTATAAATTTGCTCAAACTTTTTTTTTTTTTTGCAGGGGTCTTTATCGTTCCTGGGAGGAATTTTACTGGTACTTTTTGGGTGGGCCGTTGTAGGAATATTTGTGGAGGCATATGGTTTCTTTGTTCTCTTCAGGTAGTAACTCGAATTGCCTCCTCTTTAAAGCTTTGAACTCCTTTGTGTGCACTTCAAGACTAGATAGCTTCAGCTATATCAACAACTTCTGATAGTTTCTGATATTCCTACTGTTATGGGGTGTTGCCCTAAGCGGTGACCATGGTGTCTTTAACGCTTGTAGTACTGATAAAATTTTGAAAACCTGGCATGTCAGTGGTTTCTTTCCCACTGCAGCTGTCTTTCTATATAAAGTACCTGTACTTGGTTGGTTTCTTCAACAACCATTCCTCGTATCTGTAAGTACTCCGTCTGCAATCTTGGCATGTCCAAATTCTAATCACTTTTTGCTTCTCTTTGGGATCAGAAACTCAAAATATGTTTATTTGAGCCAACCAGATTAGCTGAAAAATGACTTTTAATGCTGAGCCTCACACATGCATGTTCTGTGGTTTCTTACTAGTTAAGGTATTGTTTTTTATTGAATCAAGGTTTTTCTCTTTGTTATCTGCACTTTGTTGTGACAATCTTCAACACGTTAGACAATAGATGATGGATATTCAGCTTGCCACTTTTTTGACTAGCTCAATTTCTTGTCAGTAGAGCGTTTGTGCTGACCTTGAGAACTTTTGTAAATAATCATCATGCTTGTGAACAAGAATAAGATGCCTTGTGTGCTAGTTTTATAACTTTTAAGTTACTTTTCTCTGACTAAGGCTGCTAGTGCTGAATGCATCTTTTGTTTAAGATCTGAGTCTTTCTTCCTCAACAGGTGATAAATAGTTTTCGCGATCGTCGGGTGCCTGTATGATTTCATGGTTTCCTGATCGTCGGCGCAAGGCAGGGGATTTTGAACGAACAAGGTTTTTTGAAAGAATAAGGATATTTGACATTACTTTGTTTCTTGGCTACATTTGATATTTGGATCATTCCGGGTTGTACACTAAGATGACGGAATCTATTTTTGATGATTATACTTGCTGATGATTCCCTTCAGCGACTCTGGAGGTGGTATCATTGAAAACCTGTTCGTCTTTGATAGTTTGTTTGCAAATAAATTATATGGTTTGAAACCTGAAGATCTATTCAGTCAAATAGTCATGTACAGCTTTTGAAGCCTTGACAATTATGCTTGTTTGTTTCATTAATTTCTGCAGAGGAAATGATACATCAAAATAAAGCCTACCTTATGCACACATTTAATGCTTGCTAGGCATGTTCAATGCAAGTGTTATAAGGGGCCACGTTGCTTTTTTGGTATTCTGGGAGTCTATTTCTAATCGTCTTCTTTTCCAACCTTTTCAACACACTCTCATTTTAGTCCCGTGCTGGCTATTGCACAAAACAGCACACATGTTTGTAGCTATAGGAAAATCATAAATTCAACTGATGCATAAGTGATGTTTGAAATCAATATGTTAATGTAGAACACAGAGTCATTTTGAAGTGCTTTTCTGATTAAGATATGCCTCTCTAACTTTTTAAGAATGAGTAAAGGCGTCTGAAAAAAGTTATTTGTTTTTAAATGAGAGACTTACCAAAATCTTCTCGTTTTGTCCAAAATTGGAGGACCTCTTTCTGAGCTACTTATTAAACAACTACTCAATTGATCTAATGATTTTAATATAAGAATTGCAATCACTACACATATTCAACATGAATGTTGTGATGGCCTTGCCATAGTTCTTTTCGCGGATCGATAAATAGTCCCCCTTCTCCCAAAAAAACTTTGAAATCAAATGGACACCAAAACCATACTACATAAGCAAGAATGAGAACATTGATGCTTCTGCTGCCCCAAAAGGTGTATTGAGCCCCTTGATGGCAAATTGTCTATTTTCATCATTCTATGAAGCCAAGATATCACAATAACTTTGGTGAAACTTTTTCCATGCCTTTCGCAAGGATTATGTCTATTGTGTCTAGATCGTAGGATGTTGGTTATATAGTTTCTTGATTTACATGGCTCCTCTAACCTTGAGGTTGGGATCATATCAAGGATGAATTCACTTGATTCAAAATGTGGAAGTTGACTTTGGGTGAAGTCTTAAAGGATTGGACAATGTTACTTTTTAGAGGTAAAATATAGTGTATAAGAGAAAACAAAAATAGTCAAATCTCTTCCTAGGTTTTAAAAGATGGGAAATCAATAAATGGCCAAGGGCATTGTGGGAGGAGCAATAAGAGTGTGCAAGCGTCCTACATGAGAGGTGTTCTCTCTTTATTCTAAATGCTAGCAAGTGAGCAAATGGCAATTTTAGAAGTTACGAAACTCTCTCTCTCTCTCTCTCTCTCTCTCTCTCTCTCTCTCTCTCTCTCTCTCTCTCTCTCTCTCTCTCTCTCTCTCATGGGTAGTATCTAACCTTATTATCCCCTCTTGCTTTAAATTGTCTAAGTAGGTGACATACCCCTAAATGGTGTAAACTCTTTTAGCGGGAGTTTTTTCAAAATAAATACCCTCGTCAATGAAAGGTCCTTTCCATGAAGCTTCAGGTGGATGCACTATTTTTGCTATGAATCACATTGCTTTGCTTTGAGGTTTTTACCTCTTCTTCACTTCCTCTTCATCACTTCTCTTGCAAAGTGTTTGGACAACGCCCATCCTCAACGCACACGGTCGCTTCTCACGACCCTTTCAGGTATGCATACAATTTACTCATCATCATTTGTTGAAGTGTGAACAACTACCGCACCAGTTGCTACATGCTGATAGTATAAATGATGGTTGATTACTTCATGAATAGCTTCATTGTGGTAATTCACTGGAAAACTAACGATGCTCATTAGTATTCAATGAAGACGTTAGCATATCTACCGCTTTACAAGTGATAGCTTGATAGCTTATCAATAATTACTCCTTATTATACATCAAATAAATGAAAGAACGCTTGCTAAACATATGTAAAATGTTTTCACGAAAAGATTTATAGGTTGAGCAGGGACACACGTTCAATGGTAAATCCATGCCATGCTAACTCGTGGACCCATGAAAGAGTCATGTAATGGTGTCAAGACCCCTTGCGCATATCCATGCTTTCCAAAGGGTGTTCAAGCTCGATTACTAGTTTAATTAGTAGTGTAAACTTGAGAGGGCATGTGCAAAAATCACAAATTTATTTAAGCTGTCGTGTTTAAGAAACAAGTAAAGAGTCTTTGGCTTGTATAGTCTCAATGAATATGTTGGGGCAAATCCATGGCATACTAACATCGGAGACTATAACAACCCTTGCGCAAATCCATGTGATTCAAGAGTATTGTAAGCCAAAGACAGGTACAATGTTATGTATTGGGTTAGTTCGATAATCGTTTGAAACACATAGTGTAAAAAAGAAGGCAAGAAGAAAATAACGTTTTAAGGAAGAGCGAACATAAGTAAAATACTATTTTCATAGTGTCTCTGATTAAGTCGAGGTGATCTTAAGCCTTTGCTTTGCTGTTGTGTATAGCCTGGGCAACTCGCTATTTTCAAAGGCAAGGCACTACAAATCTGAAGGGCCATTGTCGCACATTTCACACTATTCGGGATTTCGGAGTCTTGTTCATTCTTTAGTGCCTACCTCGGAGCACCTCCACGCAGCCAGAGCCTCCCACCTTCGCATTTTTTGAAATTTTCTACCTTCCGACACCTTCACATTTCTTAAAGACAATTGTCGCACTTCTTAAGGCAGCTTCACACTTCTTCAAGGGCAACCTTCGCACTTCTTCTCTCTCTCTTCGCATTTTCTCAGGGCAGCGAAGAGGGGTTCTTCTCCACGTAAGTTAGAAGGCGGCAAGCTACAAATGCACCTCCAACCATCTTGGGCATCAGTCGCAGGGTTTTTCTAGTAAGACCAGCGAAGGCAACACTCTCTTCCTCTCATGCAGGTCAGCAGGCGGTTTTCTTCCAGGACAACAATTGAGAAGAAAGTTATGGCAGGTCTTCGCATTCCATTGGCTCATAGGCAGTCTGTTCCATATGTCAAATACTGATTTGCTCTCATTCTTGAAGCAGTTGTAGAGCCCTCTTCTCTCTAGCACGGATCTCTCTAGCTATATTATGCCAGTCTTATGCCATTGTAAATCATTCAGACACAATGTAGAACAGAGGCTTAGAAGCTCTGTTGGTGCTTTAATGTAGATTTACCGCTTTTGCTATTCATCTACAAGATCAGAACCTTTGTATTCTTAGATTCTTGTATAGAGGCGTAGCAATCCCTCTACTTTGCAGTGTCTAGACTGTATTGCACATGGTGAAAACATATAATGTAAATCTAAGCGTTCTGAATCACACACAACTTCTTTCTATTGTGACTACCTTCTGTGCTTTTCATGGTGATTCATTTTGGTAATAGAAAGTTTATGGCATTGTATTGTTTGTGCCTATACATAGTGTTTGGACTGGAATTGTCTAGTGAAGTGTCTCTAGCCTTCAATCTTGTGATTTGCGCAGATCATAGGAGTTAGATTCATGATAAGCTACTGTCAAGATAACGGAAACATTGTGTGGCTTTCCCTTTTGCTGAAGTATTTGCTTTCTTGAGTTCACTCCCATTTGAATCTGAAAACCATAATGAAGTATTCAGTAATTTTTTTCTTGGGTGTTTTGTTTTCTTTGAAAGGTTGTTCTGGTAGCCCCTTATGGAAACATCTGTTGATGACCAGATTGCAATCATTTTATATTCCACTCCGTTCATTCTTGGTTATTTCCTTAGTTTGCACTAATAATGACAGTATTAGCCTTTTTATTGCTCTCTAGTAGGAACGATACCCGTTTATATTACAAATATCTATCATTTTATTGTTGGTATGCCGCGACATATACCAATTTTGGCGTCGTTGCCGGGGAGCAATGCCAAATAGGATGTTCTGTCATTATTTTGATTTTTGTTTGTATTTTTCAGATTCACAGGTTACTGTTATGGTTCTTCAAGTATTTCAGAAAGGGAAGAGTGAAATCTGAGTTTCGACCACCCTGACTCGTCATTTCACTTTTGATTTTCTAGTTTCGATTTTTGGTAGAGTTCTTAAAGTTGTTTACAGTTTGTAAAATTTGTAAGTTTTTGTAATGTTACAGTCTAAAGATTCTTCGTCATGTCAATAAGATTCTGGTTTTTCGTAAGCAAACCTATATCTATGCTTTTCCAGATCGGATTTTTATTTTTCTTTCTCTATTTTTCTTAGTTTCAATTTTTTACAAGATCTTCAAGCTAAAATATAAGCCTGTTCTGGTGTTGTCCAAGATGTGTTGATGTTGTCTAAAGAATGTTGCTGACAAATGCTGATCTTTCTATGTTAACGATTTGTTGGTGCTGCTGTCCAAAATCACATTATTTAAATGATGCAGAGCCAAGTTTTTAAAGCTGATTTTCTGTTCTGCATATGCTCATAACTATGTCAAATGGTACTGAATTTTGGAAGTATTATATGCTGAAGTTTTACTTGTTGAAGACTATATAGTCAAAAGCTTCGACAATGGTTCCTATTCTCAGTGTTTGCGAGCCGCTGCACACTTGAGGAGGGGAATATGTGGTGACCTGGTTTCAACAATTTGTTAATGATTTCGGTTTTTTATTGCTAAATCTTAAGCCTTTGCTTTTTTTGTTGTGTATAGCATGGGCAACTCGCTATTTTCAAAGGCAAGGCACTACAAATCTGAAGGGCCATTGTCGCACATTTCGCACTATTCGGGATTTTCGAAGCCTCGTTCATTCTTTAGTGCCTACCTTAGAGCACCTCCACGCAGCCAGACTCCCACCTTCGCATTTTTTGGGATTTTCTACCTTCCGACACCTTCGCATTTCTTAAGGACAATTGTCGCACTTCTTAAAGGCAGCTTCGCACTTTTTCAAGGGCAACCTTCGCACTTCTTCTCTCTCTCTCTCTCTCTCTTCGCATTTTCTTAGGGCAGCGAAGAGAGGTTCTTCTCCACGTAAGTTAGAAGGCGGCAAGCCGCAAATGCACCTCCAACCATCTTGGGCATCAGTCGCAGTGTTTTTCTAGTAAGACCAGCGAGTGTTCTCAGATTCTTGTATAGAGGTGTAGCAATCCCTCTACTTTGTAGTGTCTAGACTGTATTGCACATATCTTTGTACTCTACAAATGGTGAAAACAGATAATGTAAATCTGAGTGTTCTGAATCACACACAACTTGTTTCTGTTGTGAATACCTTCTGTGCTTTTCATGGTGATTCATTTTGGTAATAGAAAGTTTATGGCAATGTATTGTTTGTGCCTATACACAGTGTTTGGACTGGAATTGTCTAGTGAAGTGTCTCTAGCCTTCAATCTTGTGATTTGTGTAGATCATAGGAGTTAGATTCATGATAAGCTACTGTCAAGATAACGGAAACATTGTGTGGCCTTCCCTTTTGCCGAAGTATTTGCTTTCTTGAGTTCACTCCCATTTGAATCTGAAAACCATAATGAAGTATTCAGTATTTCTTTCCTAGGTGTTTTGTTTTCTTTGAAAGGTTGTTCTGGCAGCCCCTTACGGAAACATTTGTTGATGACCAGATTGTAATCATTTTATATTCCACTCCGTTCATTCTTGGTTATTTCCTTAGTTTGCACTAATAATGACAGTATTAGCCTTTTTATTGCTCTCTAGTAGGAACAATACCCGTTTATACTACAAATATCTATCATTTTACTGTTGGTATGCCGCGACAATAAACTAATCGTCCAACAACTCTGTGAATCATTGTGAAACTGAATGGTCTACTTGATTTCTCTCTCTTTGACTTTCAAAGTATCATTTTTAGAGAGATCATGCATCTGCAAGCATTTGGGCATGTACACTCTTTCAAACTAATTTAATCCATTCTAGTATATGTTATATATTTTCATGTCATGTTGTGTAATTGTGTTGTTCATAATTGCATTGAACCATGGTTCGGGTGTGAACCGCCTATCGTAGTTCAAACCATCGAACAATTCCAAGCCGGTTTGAACAATTTTTGCCCCAAAACCACCCCAAAAAAAAATGATTTGAACCATTTGTTGATTCGAACCCAGCTAGCCAGTTCAAACCGGGATCAACTGGGACGAATCGGCTTGCAACACTAGCGTGACTTACATATATCTCTATATTGTTTGAGTCGTTGCAGATAAACAGTTTGTAGAATTATTTTATGACTGATAGTGAATGTCGATTGTAATGCTCTTTATTTGATCTACTTTACACATTTCCGCGACTAAATAAATCTATGTGCATCCTATGGAATCGATTGTTTTGATCCTCATGGCTTGGAAGCTTGGATCAAGTAGAGCAATAATCGAATTATCGGAGATATCTCAAATCCAATAGACATAGCTCATGCACCGAGTCCATTCAACTTCCCAATACGATGGCCCCAACGTCATTTACGATTTGGCCTCTATCATCATTAAAGAGCTCCAAGAAGCCTTTAAGAGCCCAACTTGAATCACTTGTGGTGGTCTCATCACTGCTTTGATCACCACCCATTTCAAATCCATTGATGTCTTCACTCTAGTCAATCCAAACAAGTTGTCACTTCCCTCCATCCACTCATAGACGATGTTATTGCACAGCTTGAAGGTCACCAACAAACTCTTGACATAAACTTACATCCACTTTTGCGCATGGGTGAGGGACCCCATACATCCTCCTCCCCTCACCCATGCATACACATTTTGTGAACTAAAAATGATGGAGAGGAGGATGCATGTATGGGAAAAAGCATGCATGGCCCTCCTCCCCATGCATGCATATTGGCACCTCCATTGGCCCACACACACTCTTATTCATCATTTGTTTCTTGGTGGGCCTCTCTCTCTCTCTCTCTCTCTCTCTCTCTCTCTCTCTCTCTCTCTCTCTCTCTCTCTCTCTCTCTCTCTCTCTCTCTCTCTCTCTCTCTCTCTCTCTCTCTCTCTCTCTCTCTCTCCCCCTCTCTCCCTCCCTCCCTCTCTCTCTCTCTCCTCTCTCTCTCTCTCTCTCTCTCTCTCTCTCTCTCTCTCTCTCTCTCTCTCTCTCTCTCTCTCTCTCTCTCTCTCTCTCTCTCTCTCTCTCTCTCTCTCTCGATCGTGAGTAGCAGGCGGGTCTCTTCACTTGTTGTTCGGTTCCATGTGGTGATTCAACTATCCTAATCCAATTTATACTCTGAATCAGATTGAGTCAGTTTGAACCATTCATATTATCTAGTCATTCCTAGAGTAAGCTTATAAGATGATATGGTGTTTCAGCAAATCTGCCAATAAAGAATATACTCTATCTTGGTGGCTCCAACATTGCTACAGAAGTGTGCAACAAAGAGTATGGGAATGCTCGCATCTGTGGATTCTAGAAATGGCGAAAGCCACTCGCGCAGTTTCTTCGGCAGCATCATTTTGTGGTTTGGGACAATAGTGATCTTGTAACACATGAAGTTATGGATGGGCTAATGTGTATGCCATTGGAGCTGGTAAGCAGATGAGATAGGAAAGTTTGGCAGCCATGCCTTGTTCAATTAGTAGATCTAAATAGAATTTTTGTAAATACATGTTCTGATTGCTACTTTGTGGGGCAACTCATGGAGAGACACATCTTCTCTCTTCTCTCTCTCATTTCATCATTATACATGGTTCTCTTTGGTTTCTACTACTCATTGGTGCACTATCTTGGTGATATCTTGCAATCTTGCGTGTAGAATGCTCATATTTTGCTATTTTCGGTTCCACACATGTGAAATATAGCAGGGTATTGTAATTGTATGGATAGCAAACTTATTTTATGTTTTGGTTCATGTTTGATCAGTATCTCTTAGAGTTTGCATCTCATTTTGTATGTAGATGCTGATTTTTCTACATTGGCAGGATTGTTGGTTTGCTCCTTATTGTAACCAAAGATCAGGGACATGGAATGGATCTTGAATGATCTGAAATCCTTCACACTGACCATGGTCAGATTCTAAGAAAACAGCCTGATATACTTTCAAAATCCCTTATTTCTTACCGAAAATTTTGTCCTAGAATTCATCGGTTTCACTGACGCAAGCTCTAATCAAGATCAGTCCTCCAGCAGCTCTTCGAATTCTATCTTAGAGATTTTGCCTATTTTCTGTCAGAAAGTCATATTTTTTTTCATATTTCCTATCTGTCAGTAAAACATATGTATCAGAATTCGCCATCTAGCCTACGAAATCGTCCTCAGTGAGCATAAATTCTCTGTCCCACCCGCGAATTCTAATAGTACAATATTTTTTTCAAAAATATTAAAAAATCAATATTCTGATAGCTAGCACTCCCTGTCAGAATTTGCGAGTCTTATAGTTCAATTTATCTGCCTCTCCATGATTTCTCAACCTGTCTGCGAATTCTATTACAGCCAGAAAGACCAGTTTTTTTTTGTCCTACACTCTCCATTCTACAAGCAAACTGTCTTCTTTCCCAAAAGTACAATATTGACATGCTCATCTGTATTGTTACTCTCCTCCACACTCTGCATCATGTCTCGTGATTGTGCTGAATCTTCTAATCTGGCTCCTCCATGACTAGAACGCAGAATTCCACATATCAATGCACCAAAGTACGATGGAGAATCTGACCCAGTCCGATTTCTCCAAGACTTTGATAATGCATGCCGTTTTTATGGAGATACCTTAGAAACTGAAAAGCTGTTAATAAACTTCCGCCATGGCATGTGTTTTAAGCCCATGAGTAGAAGCTTAAAAAAATATAAAAAAAACTTAAACTTAGATTTAGAACTTAGACTTAGGAAACTTAAGATTAGAAATATTTTGTCATAAGTTCTCCTAAATTAAGAAACTTTGAAGTTCTAAATCCTAAGTTAGAAGTTCTAGAAAGACTAGAAATAGATTAGTCCCATAAGTTAGTGGATACTTATGGAAGACACTCCTTGCCAGAAAAGGAGAGGTATTTGCCTTGTAAATAACACTTTCAAGATTAAGCTATCAAAATCTCTATTTTTGACATTATCTCTCTATTTCATTTGTGTTGGGAAGGTGCATAGCTTGAGGAAAAGTGCTCGGGCCTCCTCTTGCCTCCTCATTGGTTTGTATTGTGGCATGTATTTTGTTGATTGATTATTAATTAGCCGCAATCTTCCACTCTAATTCCCTTTGGGTGTTAATCTAGGATTTAGTTTAATCACCTTGCTAGTTGGGTAAGCCTTAGTAAGGTTTGTATTTTATCATCTTAGTTAGTTTCATTTCTATTTCGAGCACTAGTTGGGTAAGCTTTAGTGCTTTCATCATTGTTTTCTATGTTCGCACTCCATTTGAAGCTTGGTAGAAACTTAGAAAGTGGATGATCCTCTCTATACTACACCACATCGTGAGTAGATCTAGATAAACATTCACATACCAGATTTACTTCCAGCATTATCCAAAGATATTGAGTAAATTGGCGTCCAGAAGCACCAATGATGAAACGATTTGGTCAAGGTTTGAAGGTATAGAAGGGTACGGACAATCAACCAAACGACAAGAAAAAAAAATAGACTTCAAGAAGCAATGGCTTCAATCAGTAGCATGCAGAACAAGATCTGCACTATACTTAATTCTTCAGGATCCAACTTTCTAGCCTGGAAAGTTAAGACATCTTTGATACTCAAGGGTGAAGGACTCTTTTCCTGGGTGGATGGCACAGAAGAAATGCCTACGACAACAAGCAAGGAGCTACATGAATGGAGGGAGAAAGCTGACAAGGCAGTAGCCTTGCTATTATCTTCCATTGAAGATAGCCTTACACTTGACTTGGCTACACTCTCCAAAGCTAAGGAGATGTGGGATACGCTGCTCACAAGATTTCAGATGAAATCAAGAAGTCAGATTATGATGCTGGAAGATCAACTGACGAATCTGCAATGGGATGGAAAAGACCTCACCTCTTTTGTGAGAAAGATGAAGGATATGTTTCTATCACTGCACAACTCAGGAGCAGAGAATGCAGTATCAACTGAGTAGCAGCTCACATATCTATTGAGAGCCTTACCCAGATTTTTCCAGACGACACAAACCCTGCTCGCGAAAGATCCTACCACGAACCTCGAAAAGATGATTGTCGAGATTTGAGAGGAAGTCGAGGCCAGAGAGCATCTTGATCACAAAGATGGTTTTGACCAGGCACTCTACAGCAACAAAGAAAAATCAAAGAAACAGTTCAAGCCTAAGAGGGAGTCGAATCAGAGGTAGGACCGTGACCAGCAAGTAGAGGGGACCAGCAAAAGCAACTAGAAGACCAAAGGAAGGTCGAAATGACAAGATCCCGACAAGAAGACCTGCACGAGATGCAGAAGAGACGGGCATACAGTAGATACCTGCTGGCTCAACCCCAAGATTGAGTGTATTCATTGCCATAAGAAGGGTCATGCAGCCCTGGATTGCCGCCAGAACCCAAGAAACCTTTCAGCACAGAACAGACAGGAGAACAATAATAGTTCTTCCTATGTCGAAGAGCCCGAGAGCTCGAAGATGGGCGAAGAAAGAACGAACAAAAATTGTTCGACCGCCTACATCTGTGAAGATGTGTGTGCAGCATCAACATCTGACACACACGAGGTGATCCTGGATTCGGGAGCCACCTCGCACTTCGTGACATCAAGACGAATCATGTCAGATTTCAGAAGTGCAGATCCCTCAAAATTCATAGTTCTTGGAGATGGATCCAGACATCAAGTGAACGGTATTGGTTCACTCTGGCTCAACACCAACGACAGAGACAGACGACTCGAAGACGTTCTATTCGTGCCAACTCTGTAGCAAGACTTGCTCTCTATAGCAAGAATAGCAGATGCAGGGATGCGTGTGACATTTTCTAACAAAGCATGCAACATGATTGATGCCAGTACCATCACACCCATTGCTCAAGGCAGAAGAAAAGGGAACCTATATCATCTGAAGGTATGCCTACTTGCAGATCAGGTGCATCAGACTCATGACGACTCGCCATACACTCTATGGAACAGAAGACTCTGCCACATGAACTCAATGGCACTCTACCAAGCAAGTCATCATAGATCAATAACAGGGGCCAACATCTCGAATGCAACCAATTCGGCCACCTGTGATGCATGTTTGAAAGGCAAGATGTCACGTACACCATTCGTCAAAGACTCCTACAGAATGACAAAGATTCTGGAGCTGGTGCACTCTGACATCTGCGGTCCATTCAACATGATCTCAATAGGAGGTTCAAAATATTATATCACCTTCATTGATGATTATAGCAAGTTTTTCAGAGTTTATTTTATTTAGAATAAATCTGAAGCACTCAATAAATTCACTAAATATGTGAATTGGGCTAAGAGATGCACAGGCAACAAGGTGAAGCAAATCAGAACAAATCGAGGTGGCGAATATATCTCGAATCACTTCCTTGACTTCTGCAATGATCGTGGCATCATTCACAGAAGAACCTCAGCCTACACACCGCAGCACAATGGTGTTGCTGAATGAAAGAACAAGACCCTCATGGAAGTAGCCAGATGCATGATGGCCTATTCGAAGGCTCCAAGGGCTCTGATTGAGAAGAAGATGATGCAGACCACCTTCATCGGAACAAAGGATATGGTTGCTGACATCTTCACAAAGGCTCTACACAAAGGACTCTTTGAGAGGCAAAGGAGCAGTCTCGGGATCATAAGGCTACCATGCTTTGAGAGGGAGCCGAAAAAAAACAAAGTGTTTCTGAACACAAAGCCTTGCTAGCTTACACCCCCTCGACACGGAACACGACGAGTTTCACGAACACGAAAGTCAACGAAGATGATGATGAACATCTTCACGAACTCGAACATCTGAAGACACGAAACACGATGAGTTTCGTGAACACGAAAGTCAACGAAGACGAAGACCAACGGTTCACGAACATGAACGAGATTCTCTTGCGGTCCTATACGAGAGAAAGACGAACGAGGTAAACAAAACCAACGGTGGAAACAAAACCTATTCTGTCCTCACGCTCCAAGGAGTACCACCAGAGATCACAAAAGTACCAGAAGTACAGAGATCTGACCCGATGGCATGACGTTAGCAGATACTCCCTAGGTCGTGGCTAAACTGCCACTCTTGTAATTCTTTGGTTAGTTGTAGATGGTTAATCACTCTAATCTTAGATTTGCATAGAGAGACTGTACTTACTGAATAATACTTGACATATATCAATAGGATACACAGTGTGTAACCAAGTAAGAAAAGAAAAACAAGAAGTAGTCTGATGCTAGTAAGCAGAAGAATAACACAGACAGAAGTTCCGTCTGCGTGCGAGAAGACAATTCTGTCTAGGATCAGAAGATCCCATTGTCCGCTAGTAAAGCGAGATTACTACTCGTGAGAGAACCATGATTCTTTCACGCCAACGCACTAAGTGGATTCGCATGCAGTGCCCTGAAGAAATCAGATAAAATCAATATAGATTATTTTTTGGTTGTGTCCAATCTTGAATGTCGAATGCTTATGCTGTTTATTTTAATATGTCTAAGTTTTCTTGTTCCCCTTGAATTTCGCACCTTAGTTGAAATGAAGTCGAATGCTATATTAATTTTATGAACGTAGATCAGTAGTACCTGACTACCCTCTAGAGGATTGTAGGAGTGTTTCAGCTGGTAGTATTCAGCAAACGCATCTGAACTCCATCCGAATCTCGAAGGACAGTCGCGAATGTTTCGTGAATTTTTCTTCATCACGATTCTCATCAATTTGAGCTTCTTCAAGTTTCTTATTCTTCTACAACAGATCTGACTGGGTGCTTTCAGCTCTTCATCCCTCTGAGTAAGGTCAGCACATATGGTATTGTACTTGCTTCCCAGCTTTCTTGAAATCTTTTCCAGATCGACAAAGTGTTGGATGGATGGGTTCAACATCATCATCTTGCTCTTGTTGAGTGTTAGGATTTTCCTGATTTTCGTATGTCACTTCTGTCTGGTTATCACCCTACATTGGCTCTTGCTCAACAACAACTTCAGTATCAGCTTCTGCCTCTGGTTCTTGAACTCTATCATTGCTGGAGACTGGCCTGTACTGCGATGAGGGAGATGACATTCTCACCGAACTTGCATTCTTCTGTGTTAAAGATGAGGACGCAAGTGCAGTAGAAGTTGCCTTTGATGTCTGCATCAGAGAATCGCCCTCAATAGATGGAGCTAATTCTGGCAGCACTGGCGCAATCCTGATATCTTCCTGTACAGATAAAATTCCAGCGTGCATACATAATATTCCAAATTGTAAACCTAGTATGGAAGATTGTTTATCTTTGACTAATTTACAGAATTGCTTAAAAGCAATCTACGTGAAAGCAATATTGCTACTTATAGGGATGGAACATGAAATTTCACAGACATGACTACTTCCTGGCCATATACTAACTGGAAAGGAGTTAAGTCTGTAGCCATTTTCGGGATAGTACCATATGCCCATAGAGCAACATGGAGTTTTAATTCCCAATCGTAACGGTTGGACTCGACGGTCTTGGTTAGAACACCACATAAGATTTTGTTGGTGGATCCCGACTCTGGCCATTGCATCGTGGATAATACGGGGAACTTTTGCGATGTACAACAAGGAATTTCGAAAGTAGATTTGCTATGACGGAGTTAAGAAAGATGATGATGTTGGAGATAATGACGGTGCTTATGGATCCATGCCAATGCATAATGACACTAACCTGCCCATGTATGAGGGAAATCCTGACAGTTTGTATGAGTTGCTGTCCACTGGGGACAATTTTGTGGTCAAAGTAGCAGAGAGAGGAGATGATTTCTACCTTCTTAAATGCACCAAGACGATGTACCAGGCAGCGATAGCACCGAAGGATGCATGACACAACAAAATTGTTAGAGGAGGGAGAGTAGTTAAAGGCCTATACTATGGCCAAGTTGAAGGCACGATCAATACATACAACCTTCTGGATCAGACACAGCCGATAATGAACTATTCAGACCTGGTGAGAGCAATTTGGTTTCCCATGGAGCCTATCCCTGGATATCATAACATGTTTTGATTATCCACCGATGTGTATGTAAACATATACAACAACATGTCGTATGAAGATGACAACGATTAAGAGGACTTTCTCAATGCCTTATATTGATTCATTTGGTACTTTCATAGTACCCGTTTTGAGACTGATGAGTACCAATTTGGTACTTTGGATCACTGATCTATCAGTAATCTGATTTTTTTTTTATAAGTTCAGGCTACATTTTTTGGTACTATCGGAGTCTCAATCATAGTGCTTTTGGTATTGACTAAAAACGTCTTTTCCATTTGAAAAACAGTACTACTTGTTTAAAACTCCAAAGTACCTGTTCTTAAATTACAGATTTTCTATTTGGTACTTGACTACCAATCTGGTACTATCGAAGTACCAATTTTGGTACATTTGTAATTGTATGAAATTGCACTTAAGTCTCAAAAACAGGTACTTCCCGTGGATCTTTAACATTGTATCCATCTTTAACACCTTTAATACCCCTTCACTCTTAAGCAAAAACTAAAAACCATCTAAAGAGCACAAACTATAACTTTAATAAACTCCACCCATACCATCATTCATAGATCATGCTGGAATATGCA
Source organism: Diphasiastrum complanatum (assembly GCA_029204225.1). Classification (NCBI taxonomy): domain Eukaryota; kingdom Viridiplantae; phylum Streptophyta; class Lycopodiopsida; order Lycopodiales; family Lycopodiaceae; genus Diphasiastrum; species Diphasiastrum complanatum. The sequence goes on from CM055097.1 coordinate 27,080,370, forward strand.
TGTGAACACATGCTAGTAATGTGAACACACGCTAGTAATGTTGCAAGGAGCACAAACCCTGAAATCAACTTCTCCTAGCATATCTGTGACTCAAAAATCATGTTGGAATCCGGTTGTGAACATTTATAAAGCACCAACATAGGATCTACAGGTTGAAGAATGCCTTGGCCTTTCAACCTTCATCCCAATAAATCAGGAAGCTGCAAATGAAATTCAAAGCCGTTCAAGAATGAAATGGCCATTCAAATCTTTTTTATATATCATATACGTCCTCGTAGTTGTTTTTTAACGACTTTTAGCATTTATTGTCTACAAGTATGGTGTTGGATGCATCGAACTCTGGCCATAATTTCCATACCTCCCATAGGTTCTTCAAATATACTGGCACCCCCAGTTTATCGTTGCTGACGTAAGGAATCTCCTTGAAGTCTTCACGCCAGATCTCACAGTTATTTTGGGCAAAAATATCTGTAGAAACAAAAGGTAAATATCAGACATTACCAAAAACTACCCTCACGGTTTTGATGGAGCATATTAACAGTACCAAATATTGGTACATAGTACCAAAACAGAGGCAATAGGTACCATACATTAAGAATTGATATCCAAAATAATTCGAAAAAGTTTCAGCTTGGGTCTAAAATACTACCAAAATATACCAAAATTTAGGCAATTGGTATTAAAGCACAAAATAACTAGTACCACAAAAGTATTGATAATTTATTTTGCGGGTATTGCTGAATACATTGTTGTGAGTTAATTGAGCTCATATGCTTTACTAATCTCGAGATGACAATGTGATCACAAGTGTTAATATGTTAAATGTTGAGCTACCTTTGAAAATTCATTGTTGCATTTCTTCACGTTTCATAATTTTATTTATTTATCACGAGCACTTGGATGGCACACAAAAGCGATCGTAAAATTTTTCAACATTCCTATGGATTTTCAATGGGCACAATAATGTTTCATGGATCTCAAAACATTAGGCAATTTATTTTGTAGAAATTTTTAGGGACCCCCCATTCTAAGTTACATGTATTCCTGTTTCTTTATCATTCATTAAACCTTCATAACTTTTTTTATTTGATCTCGGAATTCAGTAATGTAAAAATGAAAAGTGTTCAATTCGTTGAGCTAAATAACGTGAACAACATTTTTTTTTTTGTCATCATTACTTATTTATTTTATTATTATTTTTAAGTACCCCCATTTCTAAGTTTGTTCAATTGTAGTTTTTCTTGTTAATTTCAAACCTTCTTTGTTTGACCTCGGATTTTGATGTTGTACAAAGCAAACTTGTCCTCTATGTGGTGATTTTTAAGCTGAGTACCTTTATTATTTCCAAAAACAAAGAAAAATAACTTCCAACCAAATCCCTAAAATTTGCACCTTCCATTATTTTAACATATTCATTCTACGAGGACTCAAAAATTTGGGAAGGTCGGAAAAAGCAATTCATTAGTCCATTGAATTCTAGTGTAAATAAACTTCAACTTAGTGTACTCATAAACTATAGATTCCATAAAAACTCTGAATTCTTATCTTCTTTCGATTAATTACAAAATGGATTCGGATTCTGATTATGAGCTGGGATTTGATAGTCAATCTGAATGTGATGACCAATCGTATTGTGACTATGGAGATCAGTATGAGGAGCACAATGATAGCTATTCAAATCAATATGAGCAACACGATTCATTTGGAGACGTTTGGGATGTGATGAAAGCCAATCTGATCAATATAAAGATCATGAGCTGTACCAGTCAAATCAATCCAACATTGGTGGTGGTTTTTATAGTAGTGATAGTGATGATGAGCCAGATTCATGACAATCAAAACATCATTGCAACTTACAAGGTGAGCACACACTACATTACACGAATTCTATTTGGCAACTTGAACAATCATCACCTCTTGTGCAACGTTTTGAAAAATAATATCAATAACTGATCTCTCGGAGATCAACATTTTAGTTATTGTGCCACTTCCTACATCCACTTTGGTTCGTCAATGGTATATCCTTAATACGCAAATTCGGGTATTTGAATTTGGCCCACCCACAAAGTAGGCTCTTATCCATGGCACTACAAATCCTTGGATTTAGAAGAAAGTTTCAGGCAATGGCCCAGATGGGAATCCTTGGATTCTATAGGAAGTTCCAATATAGATATTAAAATGACAATGTCAAGAATATCTCATCAAAAACAATATCCAAGAATCCAGATTCGCAGCCTGTTAGTGGGCCATGAAGTACGCGAGCTTACTTATCATTTTTTACCGTAATGCCTTGTGCTCAAGTGTCCTTTGTATTTTGGGACCACCTCCAGGAGCATAATGTCCATCCAATATTCTCTCCTAGGAATCTGCCGTTCTCTCTCCTCTCTCCGGTGGAGTGCACGTTCTCTCCGGTGGAATGCACGTTCTCTCTCCTCTCTCCGGTGGAATGTGCATGTGCTATGTGGCAGCCCGTCATTGGTTGTCCACATCCACATTCCACCACAAACGTAAAAAAATTTGTGAAAAAAAATACGACAAAAAACCGAAAAAAAAAAATTGGTACACGCGTATGGCCGTACCGCCGTACTGTACGGCCAAAAAACGAAAAAAGAAAAACAAAAAAAAACAAACCTTTGCACAATGGCATTACGTAGGGGAAGGCCCGAAACTCTCGGGCCTTCCTTGCTAGTCGGGGCCTGCCCTCGGGCTCCCGCCCTCGGGCAAGGGCCCTTCCTACAAGAAAGGCCCTCAGGCAAAGGGCCTTCCCCCACGTGATTCATTAGTAGAGGTGGGCATTAGACGATGTGGAGTCTGGATCGAAGATTCAAGGAGGGATCAGATTCTAGAGTATCAGGATGAATGAATTAGTCACGGGGCGGGTCGAATGATGATGTACATGAGCGAAGTATGGCCGCCTCGCCTCCTATCCACCGTCATCATTACCACGGTGCCATGCACATGATGCCTCCCCATAGCGTGGCCCGTGTGTGTGGGACTGGAGAGAGAAGAAGACTCGAGAGAGAGAGAGATCTGAGATAGAGAACATCGGGATAATTTTCTGAGTCTGAGTGAGCTGCTACTGCTCAGTGCTGATGCTGGCAGCTCAAGATATATACATATATTAAATAGTATGATGATGAGAGGGACCTGGAATCCGTGAAGACTTGTCATATTTTTCCGGTCGGGCACGTGAGGATCAGATTCTTCAACGATATTAGTCAGGACGCAGGAGTACTAGGTGTGACTCCTTAGTGGGTACTCTTATTCCACCAAGTACATCTCTAAAAAAAATATTATATCTTCCTTCATTTATGCACAGTACATAGTACAAAGTCTTCTTCAGATCATTACTCGGGAAACCTCCCTCAAGTTTCCTTTAATATCTTACTATCTTTTAGTGCACCGCCTGGGGAAAAAATAAATTTTAACCTAACACAAAACCTATTAAATTTTTTTTTAGGATTCATAATCCAAAAGCCTATCATTTTATATGGAGAACGGCTTAAAAAAAAAATCTTTCAAAGAAGTCTTTGATAAAAGTTTGGCTCATTGTTCGGTAAAGTCATCAAGTATAAGAATGGAATCAACATCTTTTTTTAAAAATCAACTGTGTAAAAAAATTATAGAAAAATAACTTTTAAAACATCGACAACATTTTTTAAATGCAAGAAAAATTTTGTTTAATGCTTTCAAATGCAAGAAATTTATGTGTAATAAAGTAAGGTAAAATAGTGAAAACACTGAAATAAACTCATTGAAAGTCATTTCAAATGTGTATTAAAGAAAACACACATACACGTACCAATCTCTCATTGACTAAAAAACAAAAGTGTTCAAGAACATTATATTGCAGCAAAGTAACCTTTGATCGAATGTGATTTAGTGTCCAATCTTCCTCCACCTCAATTGTTGTGATAATAGAATCATTTTGCTTCACTTGGATTTTTGTTTGATCTTGATGATTCAATGTAAAATCTTGATCCAATGCTTTCCATTCACTGCCAACTTTGGACCATCTTCTATAATAAAATGTTAAAGAAAGTATTTTTTTTTCTATATGATATTTAAATTTCATTGACGATCTATTATTTATGCACTCGATATTGCTATCACTCTTTTTATCCCATTGATCATCTAGGCCTGATAACATATCGTTTGTTAAATCACTACAAATAAACGCTGTCGTTGTTTTACGAATATTACATTTACAAAAAAATCTACAAATATTGCAAAAGACAGAAACCAATGCAATCTATTGTTTTTTGAGCTTGGGCTACATTTCATACAGTTTTGAATGTCAATAAACAACCTTGATCGGAAGCCCTTTGCTATGGTAGAATTCGAAGGGATCCATTCTTCGCTTGAGAAAGAGGGTAATGATATATCGCCATTAATCTTCCACCTAAACCATTAATGGATGGTGTGTAAAATGAATACAAGAATCCAAGAGTGGTCTCATGGAGCATTTTTTGTAGTGCAGAAGACCAATATCAAAATGAATAACGTCCATGATGTCGGCAAGGGATTGTATAGGTTGCCATTCGATTATGCTTGATGGATACAAATATGCAAAAACCAATTAAAAAAAAACACATCTAAATGATTGATGTAAAGCTCAAAGTCAAAAATTCTCCAAAACTTACAATTGCATTTGAGTCTGTCATTTGAACTTATGCCTTCCACTCTAATTTCCTTATGCATGTACACATGTTGAACCAAGATCTCTGAAATGGATCAACCACCAAGTGAAACTTTGAAGTCTAAAATTCTACCTTTCCAAAAGCTCCTATAATCCATATTTGATATTCTCTTTTTACCAAAAACACCTCCTGGTGAGGGATGCATGAAAACCCACTGAGATTTTCTATAAATACGTGGTATCCAAGAGCCATCAAAGTCTTTTTCATTACAAACAGAAACTGAGGCAATATTGCTTCGTGGTCTACAGCTTCCGGAAGCCATTGCAAAGCTAAAAGAAGATGAACAATAGAGTTTGAAACTAAATTTTGATGAGCAATTAGTATGGAAATAGAAAACCAAATTTGTAATAAATGCTGGCGGTCTTTCGTAAACCATATATGTTACTCTAACTATGATTGGATCAAAATAGACTTACTTTAACCACAAGTGTTAAGTCTCGGGCACTCAAGAAACTCACGGGCAAGAATTACGATCCAATCACAAGTCCGACGAGAGTTCTGAGTTATAAAAAAAATATGACCAGAAAGCTCCAAATAAATTTCGACTGGCAAACAACATTATGGTCTTTCACAGGTCTAAATATATAGCTGGGCCAAGTGTACGTTGAACAGTCAAAAATAAAAACAGCGTCTTGACAAAAGGCCCTTTTGGTGCTCGAAACTCCTGCAAATTGCACTACACCCTACTCCACCACATTCAACTTGTTTGCCTCTAACCTTAACATCCTCTCTATGTTATGTATTAAGATGGGATGCCCTGATATGATGGCCTTAGCAAGAATTTGCATTCCTTTCACATCGATATCTATTATAGAATCAATAGTTCTAATGCTATTGTTGATGACTTGTCTCACCTTCCAACTCTCATCTATAATCTTTTCATTACTAGTCTAGTCCAATTTGATCAGTTACCTATTGCCTATCATACATGTCCTAACTTTCATGATGCTTATGCTTTCCTTCTTCAAGTCATCATCAGGTTTATTTTAATGTCAACCACCTTCCATTATGGGTCCCTTTGAATTTTCAACGCTTTGGACATATGTCCTAAACTTCTCTTGGATGCTCACTTATCCCATATGGGGAGGCCATTTTGGTTATTAAAAGCCCTAGAGTCATTTCAAAAACCATTTTTACGAGCCTTCTATAATTTGAGCTTTATACTCTTAATCATCAATATGCCTTAGCCTTCCTCTCACCCAACATGGTCATGACTCTTGCATGGTGGTATGTGATAGGTTCTCAAAATAGGCTCAATTTATTCTTGTACAAAGCACCATAATAGCCAAGTAGTATCATTAGAGAAAATTTCAATTCCAAAAAGGTCGTATACGAAACCGTGCCTTAGTAAGAGAATGTTAGAGAGAGAATAATAAAATGACCGGAATTTTTTCTCATTTTCTCCATGAAACAAAGCATGCTGCCAAGAAACAAAGCACGTGCCACAAGCGGGAGAAAATTCCCTCCAAAATTTCATGTGTGAAGGAGTACACAACACCTAAAGCCCATGATCAATATTTGAAGATTGAAGTTTTAAATAAATAGAACCTCTAGTCTTTTGGATTTCTCCAATCATGTTGTCACAGTAATTTGCATGTCAGCTTGTCAAATACTTGTGAGTCTTCCTGAGGAAGTTTTTGTATGTGTTGATTGCTATTCATAAAGTTCAAGTTTATTGTTATTCTACTCTCCCTTAGATTAATATATAATATTGTTGTAGATAATGTACTTGATGTTTCCAACTTCTTGGTTGAGTAATATGTTCCCTCTGATATTAATTTATAAAAGTGATAATTTTATCTTTTTACTTTGTTGGATTGTGATATGGGATTCAAGCAATAGAGAGTACTCTAAATTTTCAAACAAAAACAAGCTCGCATATTTTACTTTTTCTTGGTACTAACATGTACAGACAATTGTTGAGGTGAGAAATGTGGGCAATGATAGACAAAAATGATTTTGTCTATTCTCATTGGTCCATCTTTGCCCTAAAGCATATTTGGAGGGCATTTGAAGTGCAATGAAAATGGGTTGAAAATGACATGTGCTTAGAGAGTTCGAGAGAAAGAACATGTGGCTTTAAAAACTTCTAGATAGAGAAATTTCTAGAAAAAGAAAAGGTATAAAAGAGAGGAGAGAGAGGCATCAAGATAGAGAGAGAGAGAGAGAGAGAGAGAGAGAGAGAGAGAGAGAGAGAGAGAGAGAGAGAGAGAGAGAGAGAGAGAGAGAGAGAGAGAGAGAGAGAGAGAGAGAGAGAGAGAGAGAGAGAGAGAGAGAGAATTTCACATAGTTCCTCTTGACAAAGCAAGACCAAATGCTTTGAAGCCTTAATTCATAAACCAACAAGGTACAGTAAAGCTGAAAAGTAAAATAGAGTACAGTAAAACACAATATAGCATAACCACTCTCAAAACGTCCAGCTGATACCTGCCACCATCCCACAACACAAAACCGCACAAGTTAGTATAGTGGAAAAGACATGTGTCATAGCTGAGCGTTAGTTGTTATCCATGTCCAAAAGAAGTTATACTACTTATCAGCATAAATAGCATTTTAAATCATAGTCCAGTCTTCCCAAACGCAAAGACAATTTTTTAGCAATTGGTCAAGTTCCTTCAGTACCGTATTTTCATCGTATATGTTGCTTATCGCTGAAAGAAATGGTGTCGAACACGTGTGTCGGTGTCAAAGCAAATCCATGCTATTCTAACCTTGATGACTTAAGAAACATCATACACTACTGTCCATACTCCTAAGCATATCCATGCTTTCCAGTCGTATCTCACCATAATCTGAATATGACTACTGAATGGGTAATAAATTTGTAAAAGCCATGGTTGAATAGTGTAGTTACGAATGAGCTTATGTTTATCGTAACTCCATATCCAACTCGTGGTTTTTTAAGACCTTGTATTGGATTGGCTTCATGTTATTGGTGAGGTTTCTATGGTTTTTACAAGAAGGTTTTAGGGCAGATCCGTGCCACTCATAGCCTTTTGTAAGAACCGTTTATCTTGCACAAATCCATGTTGTCCAAGATAATTTGAAGAGAAACCTTGTTTCAAGACAACATGAGTTTCATTATACGCAGAGTAGTTACATTATTTATGAAGTGATATAGTCAAACTGAGTAAAAACCAACTAAATTCTGTATTTAGGATCATTATTAGTCACCGAGAATGGAATATATTTGTAAAGAGACACCTTTCCTTTCGAGCATAGGTGGTGCTTGCAAATTCTGAAAACTGTTCGAAAAACTCATACCTGGATGATCGTAGAAGTGACTTCTTGTGAGGATGCCATGTTAGTCCCTCGAATGCTCTTGCCTTCTTTAGACTCAAACCATTTATAACGTTATTGTCAGATATTGTGAAAATGATACTAAGCATGTTAAGGAAAGCCTACTACTCATTGCTTATATAAGTCCAAAGCAAATGAAGTTAATGTGCATAGCTATGCAAACGCTTATATCTTTATGGTTCGAAACCGAACCTAATCGACAATGAAGATAGTAGTAATATCTGATGCTACAAAGAGTGCAAGTTTTATTTGTTAGTGCTTAGACACAATAGTATTCCCTTTGAAATAGCAACCATTCAAAAGTATGATAGCAAACAGGTTAAAGCATGAGATATACTAATCATAATCAGAATGTGCCAGTATCTTAGTTGTGTCTTTTGTATAATTGCATGATACTACAATGGCTTCATCTCTAGACTATGTATGTAATCTTTCATTACTTATGGAACAACCAAACATTCATATTGTCCTTTGAAGGATAGTAATGCCTATTGTATATTGTAGTTATCAAACCAACCTCTCATCCTTTCATATCTATGATAAGGAGTTTGAATACACACAACCATTCATAATGTAAGGCTTCATTGCTGGTCATTAAGAATCTTTCGTCTCAACCCACAATATGTGATGCATACCTATTATTATCATGCTTAAAGGTATGTGGAAGGAAGCATTGGTTCATCGTTGGTCCATCGTTGCACAACTTACCATATATATCCATTTTTTGAGTACATGTTCCAAGAAAAACCGTTGTAGGTCCATCACTGGACAACAACTCACATATCTTCAAAAAACTTCTACAATGTTGAGCATGCTTCATCGCTGGACAGTGGATAGTATTTATGAAAAAATGCCATATAAAAATATATATGAACCCTCACTGATCCATCGCTGGACAATGGATCCATACCATCACAAAAAGGAGAGTTGCTTTGCCAGTAGGAGAAAAGGCCCTTTAAGCAAGAGGACGCAAAGAAGTTTTCCTTGAAGGGAATCCGTAGCAGATTAGAACGAAGAGTGAAAACGAGTCATCTTAAAGAATGTAAATGGCTAAATTACAGTCTACACCTTGTGTGTCTACACCTTGAAGAGTTATATCAGGATATTAATCTTAGTTCTTCTTTATGGTTTTAAAAGAATAGACCCTTTGAGATAGTGAGCATTGAAAAACACATTTTTAGAAGTGAGAGAGGTTTCTAAGGATCAACTAGAATACGGAGGTGGGTTCATTTTATATGGAAATCAAGAGTTCAATTTTGTTTTGAGGTTCAAAAGAGAATTTGAAGCAGTTGTTGAAGAGTTCTAAAATCATTTGCAAAATAAACATGAAAAACTAGGTGCATGGTAATTCTCTTGTAGCAAGATTGCATAACACAAGAAAGGATAATGCAACTTGAACAAGACATGTTGTGGATACCGAGAAAGGTGGAATCCAAAGCAGAACAGAACTGGAAGTCTGCCATCTTGATCTTGTTCATTGATTTTAATATGTGGTTAATATACTGATGTCGTTTTGGTCTGAGATGGTTATTAACAGCTCTAGCTAGTGATCTTATAACTTTTATTTCTTGATAAAAAGGCCTAAATCTTAATTTTGTAAGTAGGTGCTGTTCTTGTGGTTGAATTAGTAGGATTCAAAATAAACAAGAAATTGATAGTTTTATTTTAGAATAGTTTCATTTTGAAAAATTAAAACTTTGTGTAGTATAGTTCCTAGAATCAATAAGAGATCAATTTCTTTTGTTAAGGAAAGTGCACAAACAAACTACAATAAGACTAAAATCTGCATTTTACTTGAAATGAGATGGTTTATAGGAGATTCTGATTAACATCGGACAAAGAAAAGAGATGTTGCTTGAGGCAAATTTCTTGCTAATAACATTTTGTCCATTGCTATCTTAAGAGCTCAAGTAATATCTAATGACCCTCCAATAACCCCCATCCATTCAAAAACCAAAAAAACACTCTTCATCGAGTGGAAGACAAAAAAGCCTTTAATGATGTGACTTATTTGGTATCACTTTGGTCAAGCACTTTGAGGATGACATTGTTAAGACTTACATAATGTTGTTCAATAAAGCTTGAATAATTCATGGTAGCTTCCTATTAGTAGCTCACAAGAATGAAACCTGTATGCATTCAAAAAGCTGCTTTACCCTAATCCTCCAAAAACTTCTTTGTAATGTCGCACTTGGAATCCAACACAACTTCGAGGTGCAATTAGTTCATGATTCTTTTGATCTTATTGTATGCACAATGAGTTTAGACTATCGTTTTTTATATTTGCATGCATGCCTTCACTGACAATATCATCGAGTTACAAATGACATAATCTTTTGTGACATTTTCCCTCGAGCTATATAATAAACCAGAAACAAAAGCTCAATGCAAAGACAACTTTGCTTGAAGCTACATAAACAAGTCATAGGTGACTTGGGACACTTGCACACATGAGTTTATAGAACTTCTTGCATACTAGACTTGACTTTATCACATCTAGCCTTTTGCATATAATTTGCAAAGTCAATTATGACGTCAAGTCCATTGAGAAACTTAGAATCTTAAGATAAGATATTATGTGACATAGTAAGACAAACTTATGAGAAGGCACTTTGAGCTTGATGGTTTGCAAACTTTATTCTTAGCCATCTTGGATTGATTGCATAGAATATTTGGGATCATCGTATTCCGCACCCTCACTGCTCCACCACCTTTTTGCCCTTCCATTGTTGGATGGAAGGGCCTAACACTAGGGCCCCAACACTTGCCACAATAGGTGGCAATGTGGAATATATTGCTTCAAATATTTGGAGATGTATTCTATACATAGCTGTACAATGTTTGTGGGTTTTTTTTCAACCTAAAAAAAAATTATAGGCATTTTAGCAACTCATGGGCCAAAAGCCTATTGGCTCTATTTGGAGAAGGATAAAAAACAACATCTTTCAAAAAGGTTCAATTTTTTGTACAAGGCCATGCATTTATCCTTTCTCATATAGATTTCACTGATTAACTCAAACTTTAGGTGACTTGATAATCAATATCAAAAGTTAAAGTTGTACATTTTTAATTCATATTAAAATCTTATAATGATTACAAAAATACTTGTATGGTCTTTCTGCCTAACAAGAGGTGAAATGGCATGCACTTTGTTAGAACTTTATTATGGGCCGCTCAAAGAATGTATTAAAGCCTAGAGCAATTTTAAGCTTAATATGAAAATGAACACCTAAAGCTTAATATTTGATAGGACGATAGCCTATAAAGGCTCAAACATGTAGGTTGTGAAAACTTGGAAAAAAATTCTTGGTAGGTGAATAAATCTTTTTGGAGGCTTTTTACAATGAATTAGAGGTTTTCGGCAAGCACTTATAGCATGTAGTTATGGGGAAAATTTGTGTAGGAACTTCGAGATATTTGTCAATATTCTTTTCGAGTGTGCCAATATTCATAGATGCATGTTTGAGTAAAGACAAACCTTGCAATCACCTTGCATTTTTTTTGAATCTTAACACATTTTACTTTCCAAAATAAAAGGACCAAGATTGGTAATATAAACTTGAGTAAAAGATCAAAACATAGATTACTAATGGTCATGGAGACCCAGGCTCGAATCCTGGGGTATGCAAGAAAGAAGAGACACCTAGCAGCTTATACTCCAAAATTGTAATAACTTAATGTATATAGCTGGTTGTGGCTTTGATCGGTTATTTACCTAGTTTTCAGCTTCAACCTATGAATATATAGAGTGGTATCAACTCCAATCCTTATAGATCTTTGAATACTTCTAGTCATTGGTCTCCACCTCCATGAATAATTAGCCTTTCAAGATTAGAAGAAAAAGACCACATACTCTATTTGAAAAATAATTAAAACAAATAAAATTCAGAATTCTCGTAGCTCTTTGGTATTGATGATGACATAATGGGAGAGGAGCTACAATTACACAACTTGAAAGTGGCATTGAAAGGGTAATATTAGACTAACTCTGGAAAATATTGGAAATGAGGAGAGGGAAGCATGGAGAGTGTAATGAAGGTGGGGTTTTGATTAAGTTAGGTGGTGAAGGGGAATATAACAAGTGAAAAAGTAAAGGAGCAGCTTTTATGGTTTTTTTCAAAATAGTGTGTCCTTCACAATGATTGTGAATCATCCTAAAAATTTGTTGGACACAAGCTGGACTCTCTTTGTGATCTCTTGAAAACTCCTCTTCGTTCCTAAATTTAAGAAACCACCCTTTGGAGCTGCTTTCAGGCCCTGATACTGCATGCGCACTTCTTACATTATAATAAATTGAGGAATCGTTAATAAGCATAACCCACCTGCATGCTTATCATTTCAAATTTAGGCTCATCAGTATCTTTAGCTCTTTCTCCATATTCAAAAGATCATCCAAGTTCATACACTAAAAAGAACCAGACTATAAACAAATTTTTTGCAACACGACTTAATTGCCGGAAATTTTGCATACCTGTATCCCAGCAAGCACAATCAGATTGAAGATTGGATGTAGTCCCCTAATGTTAGGATTTACTTGGGACCTGTGTAATTAGAAAATAAGATTTCATTCAAGTTCCGGAGGGCAAGCTCCTTCTACTTACAATGTGGTCATGCCCAAGATCCGAATACTCTCTGTAAGGCAATAACAATGATAAACTGGGAGGTCCTCCCACACTTCAATTCCTAAAATTTGGCAATGTTTATACTGTTAATGAATGAGATACACTCATTCATCTCAATCATGTGTTTCATCTTTGCATTCAATTTTCTGGTTTTCTCCACTGTCTAATATGTGTGCTTTCTGTTTATGATCCTATGCTTGCTTTTTCAGGTGGCAAGAGTAAGAGCATGAGCCAATCTAGTGTCCTGAAAATCCCAGATCATCACCATCTGTTCATCCAATCCCACTGCAGAATTGGTCCAGCTATCGGGAGAAATCTCCCAGGAGCTCAGGATTGGCTCAGACAGGAGAGGAAGATCTGGCCTCGTGTCAAAACCTTCCCAGAAGAAGCTATCCTCAAAGTTGGCTGCAGCTTCCTGAGAAATGGAGATGGGAATAGAGGAGGTTGAATAAATTGGGCGATCCAATTCTCCATCACTGACAGACACGGAGGATCGTGGGCTGCCCTGATCATTTGTCTCCAGCTGCTGGAAGAATTTTTGTAGCTCCCCGTGCATCATCCGTCGTTCTGTCTCTTCAGCTTTTGTATCATGTAGGCCAGTAGGAGGCAGAGCTCTACACCTGCAACTATGGCGATGAAGAGATGGAGGATTCGTGTAGTGGGTGCAGTGACTTACGGTTGAATTCATAGGCACCTTAGATGATTTCAAACTGTTGGGCTCAGCAACATGGTAAGACATCACATGTGGGTCATTGATGGTAGGGGCGAGAGAGCACACCGACGGAGGAGAGTCATGGAAAAGCTTCATCTGGGTATGAGAAACGTCATCACCAAAATCGTTGAAGTTCTTGGTAGTCCTTTGGGAAGATAATGCAGCCCCAGATGAGGCAGCAGCAAATGTATCGGTGTAGCTAGTCAAATTCGAAGTCTCTGATGCACACCACCCGCAATCACTGCTGCAGCAGCTTGCATCTATGGACAAATTCGAGAGAGACTGTCCAGAAGTCGTGCTGGCAGCGGAGGAGGACGACATGGGTTGAGTTGGTGCCGGAGGAAGGTTGAGATGAGCTTCTGGACCATACAGCTTGATTGCTGCCTCATCGTAGGCTCTGGCTGCTTCGTCAGCTGTGGAGAAGGATCCGAGCCAGAGACGAGTGCGTTTTCTGGGCTCCCTGATCTCCGCCACCCACTTACCCCACGTCCGCTGCCTCACTCCCCTATACCGACATGTCGCGTTTTGAGGGCCGCCCTTGCCTCGCATCGATCCCTTTTTCCACTCCCGCGTTGGCTCCTTCATCGAGAGATGTATACTACTTGACTGTCTAAGCAGGTACTAAAAGCTGCGAATTACAGAGATGAAATCTACAGAAATTACCTGCAACCAACGTCTCAGAAAGCGCGAAAGATTGAACCATCTGATTCGACCTCTACGCATACAAAGAGGGTAAAGACGGTGAGCAGAAAGTGGTTAAATCAAGCAAACACCGGCACTGAACTTCTCTGATCCTAAGTGTACAAGAATGGAGCGCAGACATGCACGTTTGACCGAATGATCAAGGTGGAAAAGAAAATCAGCCTTCTTTTCAAAAACAGCTTGGCAGCCGCAACATGAAGCATATCATTCCCAGACTCGTGCGGTAGCCTGAACCAGCTACTTTCATAACTCCACAAGCCTGAAAACATCGCATGTGCTGGCCAGAACTTAGAAGCAAGGAAGGATCTTTCTGGAAATTCTAAGACCGCGATAAAGCTAGCTACTCACAGGACTGCTCTTCTGCAACCTTGGCACTGGGCAGCTCCTTGCGTCTGCGAAAAACCAAAAAGCAGGCTTGTCCCGACTTGTAAGGCAGCAGCAGGAGCTGGTAAAGACTGGTATAATTCACAGGCTGAGGAACAGGGTCAGACAAAGACAGCAATGAAAATGTGAGAATGGGGTGAGATAGAAATGGCTGCAGAATAGCACAGAAGCATAAATAGAAGCAGAATGGCAGAGTAATAGGCGAGAATCCAGGATCAAAACAAAATTCTCCAGCCAATGCAGCGATCGCTCTTCTTCCTCTCCCTCTCCCTCTCCCTCTCCTCTCTCTCTCTCTCTCTCGATCTCTCTCTTTTTCTCTCGCGAGCCTCCTCTCATATCCCTCGTGTAAATTTTGGTCACGATGCGATGTAAGGCCGCTCACCGTTGGATGTTCTAATAAAGGTCCAGATATTGCCACGATTTCTACTACGAACCGTGGATAGAGACCAAGAAGCAGATTGCGACACGTGGCAGAGATGCAGCGGCTGGGCGTAATATCCCTAGTGCCGTTAGGCTCCAGGGCCTGCAGCGGAGAATCTGAGGCTGTTGATACATACATGTATTTGTGGAAACAAACACCAACTTTTCACATTCTAATTAGGGTTTCCTTTTACGTTTCTTTGGTGATGATGGACCATGATAATAGAAAGAGGAGGGTATTTTTCCATCATTTGTGCCATCTCCTTTGGTGCAATACCCCATATGGATGGACACTCCCAACTCCCAACCTACGCAAAAGTTTTGACCGAGCCACGATAAGATAATATGTAGAAACTAATTGAAAAAGCAAGATAATTTTGTTTTTCAACTGTTTTCCAAATGGCAATTCTGATTCATAATGGTTGTCAAAGAAAAAAAAGGCAATGTGCTAAATACAAAATGGCAGTAATCGGGCAGATGGCATCTAGTCGAGAAGGGTCATAAGTGAGGCGCGAAGCAAACCAAAGGAAAAAATATGCTTAGTGTGGATTCGTATTAACGTCAAGTTTGATTGCTTGGCCCCTTTCTCTTAGCACTCGTTTGTGTCTGCCCTTGGCAAGTCACATGACTTGATCATTACAAGCCTCTTGTAGATTGAGGCTAGCAAGTGTTGATGGAAATCTGCAAGCTTATTGGCCTTGCCACGCCATCATCCCATTGTTCTAAAGTTATCCCTTATAACTTAAGTTGTCAAACCATAATGCTAATAGGAAAGTGTGGTAGGCATCTCCAACAAGTTGTTGCGGAGGAAATGTGGGGGTTTCACCCACTACAAACTTCTTGGGTGAGGTTGTGCCACCATACTAACTTAGGATTATCAATAGTGTTACTCACAATGCATTGGCTTGGATATGGATATTCCCAACCGTGCTTGGATCAATAGGACAAAATCCCAAATGTTTGGAGACGATAAGGATTAAAAAAAACACATAACAAGCAAACCAAAGTACCAACCTAACTATGAGTTAGAAGGGGAGAATATACTTAGTGTGGATTCGTATTAGAATCAAGTTTGATTGCTTGGCCCCTTTCTCTCAGCACCCATTTTGTGCACCCTTGGCAAGTTATATGACATGATCACGACCACCCCTCTTGCAAATTGAGGCTAGCAAGTGTTAATGGACAATTACAAGTTTAATTGTCTATTTGGATTTATACCACATCATCCCATTTTGTTAAAGTTGTCCCTTCTAACTTAAGTTGTCAAACCATGATGCCAGTCCTAAAAATTGGGCTATCATTTTGCCCTTATATGACATCAATTTGGCCACCTCATCTAGAACATTGTAGCAACTCGGATGGAGTCTAAAAGTGAAGATAAATTTTTAATAAGTGGACCAATGGCAGGCCCCCATCATGACCCAAAAACTTGTAATGCATTGCAGTTCGTAACATGCCTTAATAAGAAACTTTGGCACATCATTGTGCAAGGCAGTCACTAAACTTGGACATAGTGCAAATATAATGAGTATAAACTATACGTAAATTTCATACTTTTTGCAAACAAGACCAAAGAAGTTTATCTTGAGAAATCCAAAATGTTTGGGACTTTCCAGATAGGCCACAAATGACTTGCCATCCACAATTGCCAAAGAAGAGCCAATGGATTGTGATAATAATCATGATCACTACTAGGAGAATGTGATCAATACCAAAGCGTAGAAGCTTACCTATAAATGATTGCCAAAGCACTAACCAAAGAGATCTATGACAATCAATAAAAAAAAAAGTGGGAAATAGTTTCATCTTAGGAGTACCACAAGGTACTATTTTGGTAGAAAGGGCCATTCACATCCAAGAGGTAGAAAATTGGATGCCAGTCCATTAATTGGAGAATCTCAAAATACTAGTAGAGAATTTGACAAGAGAGCATATTCTTTCAGTTAGAATAAAAGTAAAATTATTGTGCTACTGTACTGTGAGTCCAGTCAGTGGAATCGGTCTCGCCACGAGGCAAGTCAACGGGGCACGTGTCCCGGCAACATCAACTTCGGCCATGTATGGGTTGCCAAAGTAGAAGCTATATGTGTTAGCAACACAGTGAAAAAAAAAAAAAAAAACTCCGTGGCATGTGTATTGTAAGACCACGTATGTTAATAAACTTCTACTATGGCATGTGTTTTGTAAGTCCATGGGTAGAAGCTTAAATAACTTGAAACTTAAACTTGGAACTTAAACTTAAGAAACTTAAACTTAGAAATAAAAGATCTAAGCTATCAGAATTATCTTAAGTTCTAAAGTTAGAGATTATAAGATTCTAAGTTAGAGAAGCCTATGGAATGGCAAGTTTAGAAACTAATCCCATAAGTTAGTGGAAGCTTATGGAAGGCCCTTCTTGCTATAAGAAGAGAGGCATTTCCCTTGTAACACTTTCATGAGTTTCACCTTCAGTAAGACATCGTCGGATAATTCCATCTAATCCCTGCTTGTAAAGTTGTCCTGCTCAACATACAAGGTATTGTTCTGAGGATCAACGCATGTTGTTCAGGTTTAGATAAGAATGGAGCCATTTGCCCTGAAGTTAAATATTCAGTAATATCCTTTGCCCAAATAGGAGTATAGTCAACTTGAAATAAAATGGCATTGGGTAAATCATCGTTGACACCTTGGTCCGGAGTTGGTAGATTAGAGATTCGAGATAAATGATCTACGAGAAAATGTTGAACGCCTTTTTGAACAACAATCTGAAACCCAAACTCGCATAACAACAAGATCCATCAAGTAATGCTACTGGTTGTGCAAATTTTGTTGATAAGATAGAGAAGTGTTTGATGATCAGTGAAGAATGCAAAAACTTTTCCCATGAGATAATGGCAAAATTTTTGAACTGCATACACCATTGCTAAAGCTTCACGCTCAGTAGTGGTGTAATTGACTTCAGCAGGGATCAATTGTCTATTGAGAAAATTGGATTGGATAATCATTTTTGAATTCTCCCGGTTGGGTGAGCACTGCTCCGATGGCATACTTGGATGCGTCGGTTATGCACGTGAAATTATTTGGAGTAAACAAGAGCCCGGAGAATAGGTGCATTGGTGAGGGCTTCTTTCAACTAAATGGACGCGACTCGTTGTTCATTAGTCCATTTGGGAACAACAATCACCTTATAAATTAATCGTGCTTTATTGGCAAATAGAGAATAAAGCAGCAATAATAATTGGCATGGCCTAGGAATGAATAGACTTCGCGGATAGTGCGTGGTTCTAGCAGATTTTGGATGATCAAAACCTTTTTAGGATCAGTTGTAATGCCGTTTTTGGAAATGATATGTCCTAATACAATGCCGTGTGTTACCCAGATCTGGCATTTTTCAGGGTTCAAAGAGATTCCAAAGCATTGACATTGGATACACATTTTTTTTAGCACAAACAGATGACATGTTTCTTCTGAATGCGCTAATTTTGTTCATATCTCAGATCTTGTACATGCCCAACCATCTTCCAAACAAAAGCACAATAGGAAATACTCGAAATTACATGACAGCTTCAAAAAAATTACTCATTGTAGTATTCACAAAAGAAAATATCGTCTTCTTATAAAAGGCATAGCATTTATTTTTTTCATCTCTGTTGAAGTACCAGAAGATTAGCCTTGCATGATGATGAAAGATGTGCTGCAAACAAGAGTTGAAACTAGTTGAAATTGGTAACATCAATAGAAATAAATATAATCATGAATGAGATACCATATAATGAAATTGATCAACACCATGTAATGTATAACGTGTTCTTCTCTCTAACAATCTCGTACAGATTTTACAAATGTGGTGCAATGATTTTGCTTTCAATAATACAAACCTCAGCATGCAATGTGCATATGTGAACATGTTTTAGTCAAATTGGCAACACACTTTTCATATTTGGATCTTCTGCTTCTCGTGTTGGTTGGTCATCCCAAATTCATATTGTAGCAATCCTTCATGCAATACAAACATGGATGCTTTGATGTTGCCCCATGAGAGACATTATACATACATTTCAATGTTTTCAAATTGCCTGCAACGTGCCACTGAATTTGAAAACTTCCATGGTTTTCGATTGTAAATTTCTCATCCTCCAAGTGTCTCTTTATAATCTTGCCATAATTTGTACGTGAGAATATCCATGAAAGTATTTTATGGTCTTCTTTCATGACCTGTAGAAAAGCAAGTAACTCATCACGTTAATAAAAAAAGACAATGTATTCAGTGTTGATAACAATACTTAAAAAGAAAATTGAAAATTGAAAAGTATACTTGAAATGCCGCCAACCACCATATGTGATTTTCTGATTGCAACAGTAAACATTTGATCATCGGTATCTGAAAGTTTGTCCATCAAATTGACACTCACTCATTTCAATTTTTGACCTTTGATGATTTCGGATTCACCTAATTTCATTACAATAATGATCTTTCCATTTACTTGATGTTATTCATATATTATCAAACACGATGTATACAAAAAATTATATGACATAATACAAAATTACATTGTTCAAATTCTATGGATCTTCGATTTCGATGGATGTTCCTATGTTTTTGCATTTTATATGCTCTTCCTGCGTTGCTCTTACCTGCACAATAGAAATTGTTTAAGTTCATTTATCTTGTAAAACTGATTCACTAAGAAATAGAAAAACTAAAAAAAATTATATGGCATAACGTAACTTTACACCATTCAATCGAAATTGATAGTACTGAGGTAGATCAAATTGCAACATGTCTAGTTCTGATTGAATGTGATTGAGACACCAATCTTCCTCTACCTCAATCATCGCAAGAATGTTGTCATTTCTTTTCACTATTATTTGAAGTGCTCTTGATGGTTAATTCCAAAATCTTGATCAAGTGGCTTCCACTCATTTTTGCAGTTTATCCATCTTCTATAATACAGCAGCAAAGTGAACATTGATTTTTTGATGTGATATCTAAATGTCATTGATGAGCTACATACCATGAACTCAACTTGCTAATTTTGTTTCGTATCCCAACCATCATCCAACAACTCCGCGATTATTTCGTCACTCAAGTCCTTACAAATAAACATTGTTTTCGTTCGTCGAACATTGTATTTGGAAAAAAAAATCAACAAAAATAGAAAAAGGTAGATACCAACTTAATCTTCTTCTTTTTAAACCAGTGCTATATTTTAATATACTCTGAATATCCACGTAAAGTCTAGATCAAAAACTTTTTGAAATTGCTGAATCTGGAGAAATCCATTCCTCACTTGAAAAATCTGGTAGAGGATATGGCTCTAATCTACCCACTACTATTTTTATCTGGAATATAGGTGTGATCATTAAAAAACACTCTTGGCTCTAACAGGGATTTTGGAGAACGAACTTTATATTATAAAATACCGATATCAGAATGTATGACATCAATTATTCCTACAATCGATTGAACTGATTGCCATTCAACGAAATTTGATGGATACAAATTTGCAAGACCAACAAAAGTATCGCAAGAAAAAATTAATATAAAGAAACTACTAATACTATAGAAATTTAATATGAATATGTACATATTAATCGTATACTTACAATTACATTTTCCTGCAAGATGGTGATGAGAAAACTAATTTCTCATTCAAAAGCAAGAAGAAGACCAATGGCAAGAATTTAAATCAGGATTGTCTCTTTTGTATAGATAGGTCACTCATATTGAAAATGTTGGAAAGAAAAGTCCTGGATATAATGGATTGAATCGTTTGGGAAGGCACTTATTATTGACTTTTCATAATTAAGATATTTTCATGTGTCATCTCTCTAGCTAATTTTTATAAGAAATTGAGAAACTTCTTTTAAAAGCCTGAGGTGAAGAGATGAGTAGTGTAAGAATCGCCTTATGAAGATCTGACTAGATCTTGTTGCAAAACAACCAAAAGGACACCTATGGAGCAAAACCATGCATCCAGTCCTAGACCCTTCTTAAAGTTCCCTCCTGGATCTAGCCCCAAAGCCATGGTAAATGAATGCAAGAGAGGGGAGGAATCCTAGCTCAAGAAACTGACTTTCCAATAGGGAGATGGGGGAGTTTCCATGGTAAGTATTCTCTCTCCAAATAGAGAATATTTTCCCTAGGATTCCCATGCATCCTATATTAGCTATTAACCTCCTATTCTTGCATTATAGCAGTCAGACACCATGCAAGTGCTCCTATGTCCAATTATAGGTCTGGGCCCTCATATGATTATTAATTACTATACAGGCCAAGCCCGGAATGACGAGGCATAACCAATAACCATATACTCCTGGAGTGACAGGCTATCCATGTCAAGAATTACTCTGAATCCCACATACTGGACATGGACATAACATTCTTCTCCCCTTAAACCAATTTTGTCCTCAGAATGACTAACTAGGAAAGATCCAATTTGTATGTTTTTAACTTTTTCCCAAGAACCATTACCCTCAATTTGACCAACCAACCTAAGCAAGCACACAAAGATAGATCGATTTCTCAATTGTGTATCTCTGATCCTGAGTACTCTTTCAGAGTCCAAAGGTACATTGAGCGATAAATCTTGCAAATGGATCACAATTCTCAATACATCTAATTGTCATCATCATATAAAGTATAATTACATGATACATTGGATAGCAGTCGACCAAACTTGAAGATTAAGTTTCGAAGCTAACAAATCAAAACTTTCACTTTTACCCTGAAAATCAATCTCTAGTTTGACTTCAATATCAAATAAGTACTTAGAGATAAAATAATTCTCAAATTATCTATCTCTACACTGAAATACTATATTGACCTTTAGAAGTACACTAAGAGATAAATTTCCCTATTGGGTTATCTCTCCAATCTAATAACATCACCTTCATGTAACCTCAATTTACATGAATCATTGGGTGAGTTCTCACCTTACATTAAAAATCAATATTCAAAAGTTAAAGATCCAAAATAATTATAGTCCAAGACTATCCACAATTACTTGTAGACCTGTCATAAATGCTTCTTGGTACAAATACACTTAGAATTTTTTGAGAAACTAAGGTACAAAACTCATCCCACCAAAATCTCTTAGGAGATCCATAAAGATAAAATGACTTTAACTCAGTTTGAGTATCCCATATACTCTCTTGAGTTAGTGCTTTATCCCTAGCATCACATGCCAGAAAATAGCAATCATTCAATCTTGATAGACTTAATTGCTCCTAATTAACCGGAGATTTTAGGCTGAAAAATAGTACACAAGCATTCCTTGACTACAATCTATAAAGGTAAGCAAATTCCTCATAAGTAAACAATCACTTAATGAAAATGCCTGTGAGATCCACACAATCTCAAATATGTACACAAATTTAGAGTTCAAATAACAGATTTAAATTTTTGACTCAACCAATTGATCAAGAATTACTCACTATCTTAAGAATCATCATATTTCCATATAATCATCTAATGACCTTTAAGTATCAATTTATGATCCGTCAATCATAAACATTCAGAATCTTACGATTCGCCAATCATAATTTATCGGATTCCAAAACCATACTTAATCATTTAGAGATACTGGAGTATATGCACAACAACATACCACTTAGGAGATATAAGAAACATTTTGAAATTTGTTTCACAAGAAAAATTATTGGATTCCAAGAATATTATCCGAACCCGATTCTTAACCAGATTATGGGTTCCAAATTCTACAATCAACCAAGTAATTAAAGACCATTATAAACATTTGTCTTTAACAATATAAACTTTATACAATCACTTAGAACCACATCTATAGATTACAAAGTTCTGTTGAATTTCGATTGAATTCAGTGGTTATTTTTGACATTAGTTAGACTCGATCATCCTATATGAGCTCATTGAGATATAGTCAATACCTTAGGATATTTCTCCTTCAAAAAATATTCTATATCAAGAATATTCTATATTCTATGCACACAATTCTCATAGATGAATCCAGATGAGTCACTAATCATGTGTCTTATAAGTATTATAGATTTAAATAAGCAATTCTCGGTGAATTCTCTTCACATTGCCTATTTATCCAATTACTCAAGTCAATTGTAAATGATTCAGAAATCTTAAATGTCTAGGTGCAGATCTCAATTATACATGTATAACACCACATTTAGATCTTCTTCTAAACCATAAATAAGTTAACGAATTATCCTTTCCACAGAAAGAGACATTAACTTACAAGTAACTGTTCCTCACATTACTTGTTCATATGTCTATGCACTCTAAATAGTTTAAGTATATGATATAAACTCAATACTTAGGATACACATAGTAGATCCACAAGATTAAGATGTACATAAGCAACTTATCCAACTATGTTCCTATTCATAAACATAGGCTATAAACTGACAAATATCCAAAATTAGCATATGTTGCTCACATAACTCACTGAGAATCTTGCAACTCAGCTACAAAAGAACTCTATTTTTCATGAGTAAATAACATATCTGGGAAATCTTTGAAGTGAATAACTCCACATCACAAGTTTTCCAACCATCTAACTCTTATTAACAAAATTCCCTCAATCAATCAGCCTACATCAGATCTTAGCGTACAAACCAAGTTTAGGCTAACTTATACAGACATCTTTGGACATAGAGTTAAGATTAACGCTTTATTCCACTGATCCAATCCATAACAAAATGATACTTGGTAACAATCAGTGAACCTTAATTTAATCTTTACCACTACTTCTCATATTAATGAATATCTCACAGCTTAATATCCCCAAAACTCTTCTAGTTTCAGATTATTCAAAATAATCACTTAGAGAGTTCCTCTATTTCAAACTGGATAGTTCTACCTTTGCACACATACATGATTTTTTTTCAAAAATCAATGCAACTGGCTGATTCCTCGAAAGACTTATTCCTATCTTTTCTTCTCTCCCTTTAATATTTTTTTTTCATAATTTCAACTAAAAAGTTCTCAGGAGACAACATATAAGATATCAAAGATTTTAAAAAGTCAGTATTGAGTATGTAATACTATTACAAACCGGACTTTTTCCTCAAAATCATAAAATATCTTATCCCGAGTGATAAAAATATTACATTTCAATAATCAACTATCAAACGGAGACTAACGTTAGGGTTCAAAAAACAAATTCCAAGCCATATTCGAAGTACAATTTCATATAACTATAACAGTCCTTCAGAACAAAGTTATACACTGGAAGGAATTATATGAATCTCAATCCAATTGTCATGTATTAAGAAAGTTTTAAAGAGTAGAGGTCTAATATAATAGAGGAATATATTTAAGGACGTCCATATTTTTTAATCAATGAGATACCATTTAGGGATCGATCTATATCTCATAATTCCCAAAATACCCTAAGCAAAAACCAATGGACTCTGTTAGTATTACCATTACAGCACTCACTAGCCATCGGTCTACAGATCATTCTACCCAAGAAATCCCCTTTAGAATCACTGATGTCCCATACCACTAGCTTTTCCTCCAAGAATCCTCTGCATCTAGATCTGTTTCGCCCAAAAAGTCAAAAAGACTATTTGTCTATCCTATATCCAAATATAGGACCAATTCACAACCAATTCCAAGAGATGCTTCTAACCATTGAAATGTCAATTTTTAGAGAAGAAGGACAATTATGATTTTACTAATCAATCATTAAGAGTTATTGATTGCTTAATCCGATGATCTATCGAGTTCTAGGTGTTAGATCTTGATCTAGATACATTACATAATGATTTAAACAAGAGCAATGGATCAAATGATTAAAATCTTAGACGAGTGGCCTCACACATGTGGAGGACAGTACCTGTATGGCTTGTTAACAGAGACTAAAGTATTCAAGCTTAGAAGTGCATTCCAATCACAAAAACACAAGACAAATGTGGAAAATACAAGCAAAACTAGAAATTGCCAATGTCACATCAACTTCTCATTGACTTGGTTGATCCCTTTTATAGATCAAGTACAATATCCATGAGCTGTGTACTGTCCAACAAGCCTTCACACGTGTGAAGAGTGCCTAGTCATCCAGATCCACCAATGGGAGCCGTATGTGCTCATTTCCCAAAGTTGACTATTCTCTTTGGTTAGAAAACAAAAATTAGTCTTCCACATTCATAGGAATATTCCCTATAAAATAGGATTTAATGGAATATTCCGATCTTATCATCTATAAGCTTATCCACACTTGTGAATGGTATCTTGACATGTGTGAGTAATAACTCATTCACATGGAAGTCCAATCTATTTACATAAAGTTTGACCAATTTGACCAATTTCAAGATTCCACTCAAAGGTCAATTTCACACTAGTGTAGATCTACCTACACACAGCACGTGCGCGCGCACACACACACACACACACACACACACACATATACAAAGCCATTAGGACATGTACACACTCGCATGCCCGCCATTGCCCGTCAACGACGGGCACAAGCAACTATATATATATATATATATGTGTGTGTGTGTGTGTGTGTGTGTGTGTGTGTGTGTGTGTGTGTGTGTGTGTGTGTGTGTGTGTGTGTATAAAGGGGATCTTTCTTGGTTATGCTGAAACTAGCAAAGGATATAGAGTCTATAATCCAATCACTAAAAGATTTTAGTGAGTAGAGATGTTACTTTTGATGAAGGTAACTACTATAAGTTGAATGAGAAAGCTTCTAATTCATCTTATGTCAAGGATCTTGTAAGGTTTGAGGAGGAGCCTACATGTGATCAAGATCTTGAAGATCCATCTCAAGATCCGAGGACTCCAAGGAGATCTACAAGAAGGAAGGCCGAGCCCTTAAGGCTCACCTATGTTGACAAAGGTGAACAAAGGGAAGATCTACATTCACTTACCTCTTACACTTTTCTAACTTCTATGTTTGATGAGCCATGAAACTAAAACCATTCTAAACACCATAGGAAGGCATTGGGACTTCCAAGAATCAAATCCTAGTTTCTAAGTGAATAGATTGTGTAGATACTCTTTTCCAAATCTTTTTGAGCTCAAGATCATGATAGATCTTGCTTCTTGAGTCTTCTGAGATTCAAGAGATTAGCATTGTAGCTAAATTCTAAGAGAGAGTGAAGGGAGAGCCTTTGAATAGTACATTTGTTGTACTTGCTACTAGATAGAATGGGTTCAATTGGAGCCTATCTTCTTGAGGCTAGTGAAAGGCTAAATTCTAATAATTATTCAACTTGGAAAGTAAGAATGGAGTCTCTACTTGTGCTCCAAGATACGTATGATCTTGTCATAGGAGAGGAAGAAGAACCTCAAGGAGGGCAAGATCTAGTGAGGTACAAAAAGAAAGCTAGATTAGAATCACATTGCTTGAAAATGAATGTTAGTAATGAACTTCTAAAGGAAGTGGCATCTTGTACCTCGGCTAAGGAGGCATGGGACTACCTTAAAGGGATTTATGAATCCAAAAATACCTCTAGAGTGCTTATGACTAGAAACAAAGTTCTTCAAAGCATTAGAGGGAGTGAAGAGAGTGCTCAAGAGTATGTCTTGAGAATAAAATCTCTCAACAAAGAACTTTCCATCATTAGTGAGGGTATTCATGATGATGAACTTGTTCAAATCATTTTGAATGGTCTTGGAGATGAGTTCTCAAATCTTGTACAAAGCTTTGCTGTTCAAGATGCACTACCTTCCATTGACAAGCTCCATAGTGTGCTTGTGGCCGAGGAGAGTAGGATCCTTCATGTCAAGCAAAGGATGGGATCCTTGAAGTTGCATGATGGTGATGAGAAGGCCAACTTCTCAAGCAAGGGAAAGGCAAAGTCAAAGAAGAAGATCCAACAAAAGGAGACCAAGAATGATGATCAACCATCAAGCTCCAAAGGTAGAAAGAAGAACAAAGCCAAACTCAAGTGCTTCTTTTGTGGAAAGAAGGGACACTTTTTATCCGAGTGTTTTAAGAAGAAGAATGCACAAGGAGAGAGCAAACAAGGCAACCTCACTCTTGAGGAAGATGAGGATGAAGTGGACTCATCCTTAATGGCTTCTACATCAACATCCAAGAGCTACTCCAATGACACATGGTGGATTGATAGTAGGGCTATTTCCACATGACATTCCAAAAGGATTTTTTTCTCAACTCTTGTACCTTTTGTAGGTTGTAAAAAGTCTATTCTAACAGCAAGTGATCAAGAATGTAGAATAGATGGAGTGGGAAGTATTCCCTTAAGTCTTGGATCCTCTAAAAGAGTAGATCTTGATAATGTACTCTATGTTCCTACACTCACTAAGAATTTGTTAAGTGTAGGACAATTGATGGATGATGGCTTAGATGTCCATTTTAAGCAAGGTGTTTGCTCCATAATGATGAATAATATTTGCATTGTAAAGGGATTCAAGCAAGGAAGGCTTTTTAAGCTAGATGCTAATGTTTTTCTTGGAAGTGTGAACATGGTGAAGGAGGAGCTCAATCAAGTGGAGCTTTGGCATAAGAGGTTGGGCCAACCCAACCTCAAATCTATGGAGATGCTATGCACCAAGAATCTTGCTCTCAGCCTTCCAAAGACACTCTCAAAGTGTGGAAAAAGTTGTGAAGCTTGTAGCCTCTCAAAGGCACACAAGCTACCTTTTGATATCTCTTCCACAAGATCTACAAAAGCATTAGATCTTATTCATAGTGATGTGCACTCTTTTTCTCAAGAATCTAATGGAGGTGCATCTATGTATGTATCTTTTATTGATGATTACTCTAGATACACTTGGATTGAACTTTTGGATTCAAAAGTAAAGTGTTTGAAGCTTTTGCTAAGCTCAAAACTCTAGTTGAAAATCAACTTGATGCTAGAATTAAAGTATTGAGGAGTGATAATGGTGGAGAGTATATCTCCACCAAGATGATAGAGTTTTGTAAATCCAATGGCATTAAGAGAGAACTTACATGTACTTATAGTCCTCAACAAAATGGTATAGCCAAGTGGATGAATAGAACACTTTGTGAGTGTGCTAAGGCTTTGAGGTTAGATGCATCTCTACCTAAGTCCTTTTGGGGAGAGGCTATTATTTTTGCAACTTATTTGTATAATAGATTGCCATGTAAGCCCATTGGAGGCATAACATCTTATGAGGCTCTATTTTGTAAGAAGCCGAATCTTAAAGATCTAAGAATTTTTGGATCTACTTGCTATGTTTTTAACGCATTAGATACAAGAAAAAAGAATGATCCTACTTCTATAAAGGGGATCTTTGTTGGTTATGCTGAAAATAGCAAAGGATATAGAGTCAATAATCCAATTACTAAAAAGATTTTAGTGATTAGAGATGTTACTTTTGATGAAGGTAACTACTATAAGTTGAATGAGAAAGCTTCTAATCCATCTTATGTCAAGGATATTGTAAGGTTTGAGGAGGAGCCTACATGTGATCAAGATCTATCTCAAGATCTGAGGACTCCAAGGAGATCTACAAGAAGGAAGGCCGAGCCCTCAAGGCTCACCTATGTTGACAAAGGTGAACAAAGGGAAGATCTACATTCACTTACCTCTTACACTTTTCTAACTTCTATGTTTATGAGCCAAGTTGCTTTGAAGAAGCTATGGAGTCACAAGAATGGAGGGATGCCATGCAAAAGGAGTATGATGCTCTTATGGAGAATCATACATGGAAGCTTGTGGATCTTCCTCATGGAAGAAAGCCACTTGAGTGCAAATGGATCTATAGGGTGAAGTACAATCAAGATGGGAGCATCAACAAACACAAGGCAAGGCTAGTGGCAAAGGGGTTCTTGCAAACCAAGGGAGTAGATTTCGATGAAACTTTTGCTCTTGTTGCTAAGCTAGTTTCCATAAGGTTGATTATTTCTCTTGCAACTACTTTCAATTGGCCTCTATTTCAACTTGATGTGACTAATGCTTTTCTCAATGGATATTTGGAAGAGGATATTTTCATGAGGCAACCCGAGGGCTTCATCAAAGAGGATCAAGAGGGAAAAGTGTGTTTGTTGCTAAGAAGCATTTATGGGCTTAGGCAAGCACCTAGAGCTTGGTACTCTAGGTTGAATACTTTCTTGAACTCTATTAGGTTTTTTGTAAGTGCTTATGATCCTTCTTTGTACTTAAGATTCAATGATGGTAAGATCATCATTCTCATTTTGTATGTTGATGACATTATCCTTAGTGGAAATGATCATGTTGGTATACAAGAAGTGAAAGTAGCATTGTTTAAGGAGTTTAAGATGGTGGATCTTGGTAATCCTCAGTTCATATTAGGAATAGAAGTTTCAAGAGGCAAGGATTTGAGTTTTATTTGTCAATCCAAATATGCTTCTTCTATCTTAGAAAAATTTGAAATGAAAAATTGTAAAGGAGTAGAAACTCCTATGGAGCAAAATGTAAAAGTTTCCAATAGTGATGATGAAGCATCCTTTGAGGACATCACACTATATAGGAGATTTGTAGGGTCCTTGATCTATCTTACTATAACTAGGCCTGATCTAAGTTATAGTGTAGATAAACTAAGCCAATCTATGCAAAACCCATTGGTTTGTCATTGGAAAAATGCAAAAAGGGTGTTGAGGTACATCTCGGCCACCAAGAACTTTGTCATTTTATATGATGAATCTAATCTTGCCTTAATGGCATATTCGGATGCTGATTTTGCAGTTGATAAGGTGGATAGGAGGTCCACAAGTGCTTTTATTACCTTCCTTTGCAATGGCATAGTGTCTTGGCATTCCAAAAAGCAAGATACTATTTTTCTATCTTCAACCGAATCAGAATACAAGGCACTAACATCCACAACAAAGGAGATCCTATGGTTGAAGAGGCTTTTGGTGGAGTTGCAAGTCAAGGAGGCCGAGGAGTAGCCAATAATATTTTGTGACAACCAATCAAGCCAAGCATTAGCAACCAATCCCACATTCCATGCAAGGAGCAAGCACATATAGATTGCTCACCATTTTGTGAGGGAAAAGGTTCAAGCAAAGGAGATCAAGCTACATCATGTGTCTTCTTCAGATTGCCTTGCTGATCTACTCGCTAAAGCCTTGCCAAAGGCTTCATTTATCAAGTTAAGATCAGCCTTAGGAGTTGTAGATAGATGTACTATAGTTGTATCCTGTAAAAATTGAGGAGTGTTAGAATTATGCAATTTTCACATGGTTTTTGATATCTATTAGACATCTATGTGGATCCACATGTGTGAGGACCTGTCCACATGTGTAAAATGACACTTGTAGTATTCAGATCCATTTTGATTAGCTTTCATTTGAGTCTAATATGACATCTCCTAAATTATAGGAGTTAGGTCCTAAATTGTAGGAATCTAGAAGGTCAACACAAACCACCAATAAATGATGTGGCAAACTTGATAGATCTTATCAAAAGTGGATATGGATGAGTACAATGAGTTGTCCCACACGTGACTCATACTCTTGACCTTCCTCCAGGGTGAATACTTAAAGAGCTTGGAATAGGGACTTGTCACAGATTCCATTCAATGGTTCTTGGGGAATAGCCTCTAGGTCCATCATAAAAATTGGCATGGAATATTGATGGCCTTTGTTGGGTTCTTTAGTTTGTTCCACGAACATCCTTGATGGAAGTTCACCCTCATTGAAAGAAGTGTCAACGACAATTTTGTTAAAATTCACAAGCTAGTTTGATATTTTCACTTGTAAATTGCATTGAGGCCATGTGGTGGGATCTCACACGTGCCAAAAGCATAGGATATTTTTTTCTTAAGTCAAATCAATAACCTAGCTTTGGAATGGTACCTTTGGACTGAGAGGCCAAAATGTGCATAAATAGGCTAGAGAGATTCTAGGAGCTAAAAATAGCAATTTTCACATTGTTTTGGATCTCAAGATCTTAACCCCCAATTAGGGTGATCTTATGACCTAATAGGTTAAACATTAGGTTTAGGTTATGGATGGATCAGAGGAAGCCCTAAATGCTCAGATCCGAGGCACTTATGTATAAATGTGATGGATCATCCATCCAAGGGATCTTCCTTCATGAACACAATTTTCTAATGAGTGGGTTATTGAAAAGGTTTCTCCTAAGAATATTCCCTCCAAAACTTTTAAAAATCAAAAGCACATTTTTGTGTAAAATTATTTTTTTAAGGGTAAGATTTTTTACTTTCTAAAAACTTCAGAATGCACATACCATATTTTCAAAAATACATTAGTAAGAAACTATGAAATTATCTCCATTGCAAATTTGATATAGTTTTCAAAAATATCACAAACAAAAATTGAACTTAAAATGCATAAACTAATGTACTTTTTGTTGAAATTTTGTTATATGTATTTGCATAACGCATTAAAAATATTCATATTTTAATTGTCATCTAGATATTTTCAATACTTTAAAATGATGTTTTAGTTTGCATAAAAAGTATTCAATAAAAAATTTGCATAACAACTTAATTTATCTAAATGCACAATGATAGTGCATAAAACAGAACTTTTTATAAATCTAAGAATAAGGTCATGAAACATAATATCTCAAGTATATCTTTGTGAATCTCACACAAATAAATGCTTGATTTCAAAATTTGGCACTTGCTAGTAAATATATAAGTATCCATATAAACCAAAGGTTCATGCCAATAACATATATGTCTGCCAAACAATAAAAGTATCAAGCAATATCCAGCAACATATCTGGTAATACCTTCTCGGCTGATTGAGAGGCTTGTCCCTCTTCAATGACTTCAATAGCCCTCTCAGTGTAATCTTGAGGGGGCTCAATAATATCATCTCTCAACCCAACCAACTCCCCTTCTTCATTTAGAAGTCGGGGAACCGGTTCCAATGAGGCACTTTGGAAACTCTCACTATTGTCGACTGCTCGAGCCCCAACTTCCTGAAGTTCTCAAATGGCAGCCACTCTCATTTCAATGCAGGTCGCCTGGATTTCATCCACTTCAACAGCTATGCAATTCTTGTTTTCCTTGAGGGCACAACATGTGGTAGTACTTAAATTTGAAAGTAAATAAGAGAACAAGTTACTCAAGTAAAACAAAATTAAATTTTAAAGTTAATAATTGATCATGAAAAGTAATTGTAAGCAAAGAAACACATCTTAATACATGTTCCTGCAAACAGGTCCAGAACCCAATCATCCTCATTCGAGAACATATCCATTAACTTGTTGATTAATCTTTGAGGCTTTTGATAAGGGTTAATCAAAGACCTATCACCCTCTAAGTTTCTCAATTTCCGAGTCACAGCTGGACAAGAAATGGCATTACTGCATTGTTCATTGCAATGAATTCGTAATCTTTTTTTTTCATGCACATAATAGTAGCCCACTGTCATCATTTCAAAAGAACTGATTAGCCGTGCATGCTCCAGATTTGTTTTTTTCCTACATATATAATACCATATTAGCATCCAGACTTACATTCCCAAACATCAACTACATCAAAATAAATATCACAATATATATTTAAAATGACATACCAGACAAGGTGCTCGATAGCATGACATATGGTTTTCAGATATGCAATCACTGATGGCAATTGAGCCACACTATGAAAAATCACACATCTCCATAAAGAAGATGTTGTCAAGGCAGCAAAATCATTAACCAGCTTGGTAATTTGAGAGTACGAAAATGGTTTTTTGTCATTAATGGAGCCAGGCATTCTGAAACCATATGGAATATTTGCAATAGCAAGAGTATACTCATGCTTTGGGACATCATCTAGCAATTTTGCAATATCACAACAGACAATCTGATAAGTAAATTTTCTCATCGGATCTGAAAGACATGTGAAGGTCTTAAAATTCTCAAACAATATTAAGTAATATTGAGGACGACAAATGGGAACTCCCATTTGACTTCGTGTGGCTTGTCCATCAAAATAACACCGAAGTAGAGCAGGTACAAATAACAGACCATCATGAATCTGTTAGAAGACCAGAGAGATGTATCTTGGAGCAAGGAGATCAACAAGCAAGAGGAACAGACTACTACAAGTTGAAAGATAGATAGTATTGCCTCTGATTTGAGCCCTTATGCACCCAATTTGGTGGTGGGAGGCTTAGGTACTGATATGCCAAACTTTTACTTGATGGCGTCGTCCATATAATTTGAGCCCTTTACGATCCTTTTGATTCAAAGCATCTTCCACAAAGCACTGCACGGCCTGAAACAGTCTGCCAGAGCTTGGTTTCAGAGGATCAACACATTCCTCATTGAACAAGGATTCAAACCAAGCACTGCTGATTGCAACGTTTATTCAAGGTCAGTGCAGCAATCCTTCATTATCATCACCTTGTACGTTGATGATACGTTGCTCTTCGGCAACAATACCAAAATGGTCAAGGATGCAAAACAGATGTTGTTCTCAAAATTTGACATGACTGATCTGGGCAAAGCTCACTTCTGTCTTGGAATTCAAATCCACAGAGATAGAGCAAATCGACTGATTTACATCACTCAACAAGGGTATCTTCACAATGCTCTTAACAGATACAATTTGATGAATTGTAAATTAGCTCACTCATCAATGGATCCAGGCCTGCATTTGTCAAAGGACCAATGTCCCCAGACCAAACAGGAAGATGAGCAGATGAGAGAATATCTGTATCGATCGATATTTGGATCTCTCATGTATGCAATGGTCTGTACAAGACCAGATATCTCTTTTGTTGTAAGCTCACTCAGCCAATATATGACTAATCCGGGCATTACCCATTGGAAGGCTCTTATTCGAATCATGAGATATATTTGAGCTACCATAGACCAATGCATCTGCTATGGAGATGTCAGCAACGACAATCTTCATCAGCTCAGTGGCTATTCTGATGCAAGCTAAGGAGGAGATGCAGACAATCGTAAATCCACATCTGGATTTACATTCTTCTTCAACGGCGGTCCTATTTCGTGGAACAGTCATAAGCAAACCTCTATCGCACTTTCTTCTACTGAAGTAGAATACATTGCTGCTTCTCAATCTATTAAGGAAGCGTTTTGGTTGAGAAATCTGTTGTTATACATCAATCTGTATCAATACAGCCCTACAATTTTGTTTTGTAATAACCAAAGTGCTATTGCCTTATCGGCCAATCCTAGATTTCATTCTAGGAGTAAGCACATTGAGATCAGATATCACTACATCAGGGACAAGGTTCTCGACAGGGAGGTAAGCTTAACGTACTACAGAAGGCAGGACATGGTTGCAGACATTTTCACGAAAGCACTCAGTGTTAATACACACAACAAATTTTGTGCATTGCTCAGTCTGAAGATCAAGACATTCACAGATCCAGATTAAGGGGGGGTGTTGAATTTACTCCTTCTACTCTCCTAAATTCCATTTTTAATCTGCCTCCATTCTTGCTGCATATTTACTAACGTTGTCATGCAGCCTGCATATTTACACGCAAATTCGCACAGACGAATAAAAGGCGAAAGAATCGCGATACTGTGTTTTTACACAGGTTATGGTGACAGGCGAAAAGGGGACACTATCCTACAGAATGTCGAAGGTGCCCTAAAAGCTAAGGCACCCTGTAAATCTAATCCTAAGGCTACTCGTAAGAAGTGACGCACTTTTTGCATCATCACCAACGTTCACCTCAGTACTGACTGACGTCGCACCCTTCTCACGCTCATCCCATGCAGTTGCGCTAACAGATTGGACAACTACTGCAGTCACCCACGATCTCTTACAGACAGCACATCCACTCTGTACTTTCACATCTGCACACTTGTAATATTATTAATATATTGGATACCATCTACGTATTCCATAGTGAGAGAAGAAGAGACTAAGAGAAGAGGTTTCATTTCTCATTACAAACAAAATAAGCTTCGTAGGGCACGCGGTTTCGTCCGCTATTGTATTGTGCTCTACTGCATTATTAACATGTATATATGATATACTTAATCTGATACAGCTCTTTGTTCTGCATTCCGATTTGTGTTAATATTGCTATGCTTGTTCTTCATTTTGTCTGATCTTTCTAGTTGTTCTTTCTGGTAATAGACGATTAACTTTTAGTCTTGTCTTTCGCGAATCATCCGCGACTAATTATCAGTTGAGCACAGTCTAGCTCTTCGCGAATCATTCGCGACATATAATTTGTCTTGCAATTTGCGACAAATTATTCATCTAGCGCTTCATCCATTAAATGTTTGGCTGCGTAATCTTGAATGACTATGATTCCTATCACTAAAGTTTTGTTCATTTTGATAGGCGTAGTCATGCTTACGGAGAGAGACGTTTAACTCATTCCGTGTTTCTCAAATGTGTCAAAATAGCTTTTCTATCTTATAATTTACTCGGCTAGCACACCGGAATGCTAGCCGAATCAACGAGCCAAAAAGAAATTTATTTTTTCAAAACGTTCTTCAAAAAAATTTCATTTTTTTTTAAATAAAAATTTGCAGGCTAGCACGCCGGCATGCTAACTTTTACAACTTCAAGAATAGCTCTTTTTTAATAAAAGTAAACCTATATTTATAGAGTAACAAATATTTTGTGATGGACCTATTTAGAATTTGATGGATAGTCAAATTTTTAAGTATGCATCAAACAACAATTCTTGTTCTTAAAAAATCATGTAGTGAGATAAAAACAGTAGCACATGGTGTGCTACTATTTTATTGGATCATGAGTAGAAGAAAATCGAAAAACTCACAAAAAAATTACTTGCAGAATGTCAAAACCCCCTACTTGGCATGGAGATCACGAGAGACATAACAAGTAGAAGGATCGCTATAAGCCAGAGAAAGTATTTAATGTACTCCACAAGTATGGCATGAAAGATTGCAAGTCAATAGACTCACCCATGGATCCAGAATTCAAGCTGTCAAAGGACATTGTCGGCATTGTCGTCACTATCGGCACTGTCATCATTGTCATCACTATCGGCACTATTGTCACTATTGACATTGCCAAACTATCGAATTGTCGAATAGTGCCACTCAAAATGGAGCTCTTTCTGTACCGAATCTGAAATAGACTATGTCACCATTTGAACATGTTACTATATATAGTGATTGCTCCTTGTCATGTCTGTAGATTGTACAGTGATTGACTGAAAAACAAAATGGTGAAGTTGACAAATTTACAAGCTGAGGTGTCTTTTTTTTTATCTGGAAATGTCCGAGTGCAGTTGGGCATTCTCCTCAAAAAACATTCGACCATATGAGAATGACTAAATCCATACATAGATATAACAAGTAATGCCAAACCAACTCCAAACCCTGCCAATCTCTTGTCAGGAGAGAGAGTTGAGGAATCACAACCAATGCATTAGATAGGGATGAGATGGGAGAAAGATGCAACGATCC
The DNA here is from genome assembly GCA_029204225.1 of Diphasiastrum complanatum. Classification (NCBI taxonomy): domain Eukaryota; kingdom Viridiplantae; phylum Streptophyta; class Lycopodiopsida; order Lycopodiales; family Lycopodiaceae; genus Diphasiastrum; species Diphasiastrum complanatum. The sequence goes on from CM055097.1 coordinate 27,116,483, forward strand.
CAATCATGCATCAAGGATTACCAATCAACCAACGGGCCATGGTTTCCAGCTCTGCCACCACTAACCACTCTAATGAGGAATCAGAGGATGGACGTCGCTAGAGTAGGATTGTCATATGAGATGATTCACAAACAGATGTAGTGAACTACTGGTAAACAATCACCTAGGTTAGGGTTTTGTTGAGAATGCAACAAAATAAACCCATTTGATCCTAGAAATGATAGAGAAAGCACCTACTTAAGATTCAATCAAGATCTAATAGCTAGATTACTAATCAATGCATTGATTTCTATCTTATCTTGGCTTGAACTCCACAAATTGGCTCCAAAATCATGCTAAACTCTTCACACATGTGAGTGTACGGCCTACTGATGCCTGTAAACTGTACTTGCACCTTAAAACTCACTCTAATGATTACAAAAATCCATATGCCAATAGCAATCATCATTCAAATGATAGACAAAAACTAGTCATGAACACAATTTCCAATTGAATGGGTAATTTTTTCCTAAGATACTTTAAAAAAATGACCTCTTTTTATGGGTGTCAACAAAAAAGCGTTACGCATGCGTATAGTGTTTTTCAAAATACATTGAAAAAGAGAATTGTTTTGTTCTTGACAAGAATAACAATTATTTCGTTTTTGGGGGTTTTCAAGACCACTTGCAAGAACATTTTTATTCAAAAGAGTACCAAGTTCAAAAAAGAGCACATTTTTAAAATGCTCATACTCTTACAATATAAAAGTGACAAACAAAGAAAGTGAAGAATTTGGAGTATTCTTTGTTTTTCGCTTCTTCCCTTTATCATGCACCGTACGGACCATCTCGAGGCTATACCTCCCTTTGAATGGATCAATGTGATCTATTTTAAACCAATGCACAGTTATGTCTTTAATATTAGATGTGATGACGTCTCGATGAAGTGTGAGTCCTTTTCCAATCCAAAAGAGGTGACCGAGATCATCATATGTTGCCAGTGTAACTACCAAAGTACCCTCTTGGTATCTTGGGGGTCACCCTTCCACCAACATGCAATCATTAGATTCTCTCATAATGACTGTAAAACAACAAGTACAAACCTGAAAAACGTTCAAGATCAATAGCTTTGATAAATTTCAAGCCAAAACATTGAATACTAGCTCAAAAACCGTAAAAAACTGCCAAAAATCCATAAATTTTCATCATTTTCTATGAAAAAAATCCATAATGATGATTATCAAGCTAAAAGCAAATCAAAATCAAAGAAATCACTTACTTGGAGGTCAATTCCCAAATCCCCAGGCCAAAGAGCCTAAGTTCCATGACAGAGGTGATGGCATGCTAATCAGATCCTGGGTTAGTCATGTTAGTTGTCTAGTGGTAGCTCCACATTTCTTTGAATTAGCTGCGTCTGATGACGTCCTTACTTTTTCTCCACTCTCCCTTTTGTAATATTTTCCAATGCTTTGCAGAATGGAAAAAAAATTCCATTTTTGAAAGGAGAAGATTTTGCAGTTAAAAAAAAAAAGTCAAATTTGAAAAAGGCCAATCACAATAGGTAGTTTCACCATTCCACTGGGCACGTTGTTGGGAATTGACGACTGAGTGCATTTCGGAAGGCGACGCCACCTCCAAACAACATGTCCAACCTACATTCAATTTCATAATCATCCACAGCAGACTGTCTGACATTATAGAATCTAGATACTTGCAAGCATTTGCTTTTTTAGCATGTCCAGCTTTAAGCTCTTAACTCAGAGTATATGATTTGGCACTCAAACAATCTAAAAGCAGAATTTTTTGAAGGGTAAAATCTTGTTGAAGCGGTAATATATTAGTGATACGAGCTTCAAACTTTGGTGCAAATATTCGGTCCTATTCTCCTTGCAATTTACATTGGAACCCAAGATGTAAAATGGGACAAAGCTTGTCATACCATGACTCCCATTTCTGGCCGAAAGAATAACAACATTTTGCACATAAAAAAAGGATATAGACTGTTGTACTAAACAAGAAAAAAGTTCTCAGTAAAAACAGACAAGAACAAACACCAGCTTTTGAAGGTGAACAATCCCTTCACATCATAAATTCATGTTGGTAAAACTGTATGCTATGCAGATCAGGGCCTTGAGCAGTATGTGCATTATAACAGCAAAGTGTAGAGCTGAACCCTTCATCTGTAATTTTTATACTTACACATCCGTGAACAAAAACTTATATAAATGGTTTAAGAATAATCAGATGCAGATGTGGACGACTCTGCAATTTTCCATCAACGAGTGATTGAGCACAACCTGTCACCCTTATCGCCAAAACTGCTGCAGGTACTTTGGGAATTGGAGAAACAGATAAGCAACTGGATAAAGATTTATCAAAAATGGCCTGCAATCAAAAGTAATATTCATTAGGACATGATTGTTGCAGTATGTCAAAGATAAATGTCTACTCAAAAGGAGGGAGAGGTACTTGAGACTATCTATAAAAGGATCATAGTATCCAGCCAGATAAAGCCATATTAGATTTGAAAGAATTTCTTGGAATACAATTTGAGAATCAGAATCCTTTATTCAGTAACTAGAATCAGATAAAAACTATTTCTGACTCGTAGATTAATTATGAGGAAGATAATCAATAACTATGCACCCTTGAAAGTGAAACAAGAAGTATGTGACTTCAATAATTTATAAAAGAGCTGTAAGCTGAGAACCTGGCTTTATAGAAGATTTTCAGCGCTGGAGATTACACAGTAAATACTATGTGAGAAGTGTATTGCTTTAGGAGGATAATACAGGAATTTGAATTTTTGAATATATACCTAAGATTGACGTCTTCCAAAGAAAAAACTCAATAACAACGATTATCTTAGAATATGGTTACTAAGAACTATACTTAGCAGATGATCATTTATACAATCTTGATGTCCCTGCTTTCTAGTAACGGCCTTTGTTTCCAACTTGCTATGATTGAAAATTGTACATGAAAAGTGTATTTTGTCCGACATTGATTGCAGCATCAGAGCATATAAGAAATCCAATATTGACATCCTTTATTTCTATTTCACATTATAGATTATACTTATATATGCTTAGATCCAGAATGCTTTTTGGTATTTTGAACCTTTGGGATCACAGAGAATCACGCAACTCAACCATGATACACCAACCACCACATTTGGGAAGATGCTTAGATCCAGAATGATTGCTTAGAATCAATTTTAGCAGTCAATCTCGAAGTAGACTTCAGCAAACCCAATGTTAAAACAGTTTTTCTCTTCCATCCGAAATGCATGATATCAAAAAAATTAATTTCTGGACCAGATTTATAGTGCATTCCCAGCTTCCTTCTCTTGAAAAAACTGGCTCATTGCCCCCTCAATGAGCCCTCTTTCAGGCACTAATAAGTCCTCCCTCTGCAGCCTAAAGCCCTAAAAGCTAGCAAATTAGCAACCAAAAGCCTCTCCCCTTTGCTACAAGTTTCTCTTCTAGTTTTTGGCCCATCTGAAAGAAGGAATCTTTAGGGAGTTGCTTCTATGAAATCTTGTACAAAAACATACTCAGCAATGAGACCCAATTTTCCAGGGATTCAAAGATGCTAACTGCAATTTGCTTAGATCTCACAGTTCAGTGCCCCAAATGCCATTGTTGTTTCTCTTTGATACATAGAGCAAAGCATATATATGTCCAACAGCACATTTGTACGGATGGAGGATGTACTTTTGGCCCCAAAATTTGATTATAAAAAGTTTAATTTTTTTAACTGAAAAAAATTACATCTTTTTTTATAAGGCTCGTTCCGGAAGAATGTTCTAGAACATCTTCCATTTTGAAATGGGCAACAATGACCACAAAATGTGCATAACTTTACCAACGAACAATTGACTTCAACAAGATTTTGTGGCCGCCTTCCTAGTAGTAATGATGAATTGCAAGACCTAGCTATGGCATATCTTAACTGCAACACTAGATCAACCAAGAAAGCTTCAGAAACTTAGCTATGGAAAACATCAAATACAAGGAGAATCACATAAGCACCTCACAAACAACATTTGGAAATTGGACCTCGTGGTCCTTCCACCACTGCAATGGGCTACTACACTCTTCAAGTGGAATGTTCAATCTCCTGAATAAGGAAAGCTCAGACTTCACCAAACTTGTTGTGGCTTCCTCGTCAGATGCTTGATGCCCAAACAATGAATCTGCAACATCATGCTCTAGTGGTTGTGTGGTTTGTGCTCTTGGATTTAGACGGTTGAAGCAAGTTACCAAGAGTGGAATGAGGACTTTCACATCATACTCACCGACAATTTGAATTGCAGCATCTCTTCCAACATAGTCTCTAACCAAAGAGAGACCTTTAAAATGCGGGTCCAACATAAGGGCTAGTATATTGTGTGCCTTGCGAGCAGAAAATGAGACTAGACAAGACAAGAAAGGCTCAAGGACCCCAACCATCTCATTTTTCATATGAGCATTCAAGAGTTCTAACTCAGCATCAAAATCACCATTGCAATCAGCAACCATGGAGTTGTGAATTATATAACTTGCTTGACCCATCTGCATGCACAATTTTAGAGCAGCAACAAGCGCATCCGAGAGCAACCAATAGCCACGTGTTTGGTTTAATACACATCGTTTAACCACGGGTATAAGGGTTGAAGACACAGCACCTGCAATAGCCCATATCTGTGGACTTGGAACTCGAGACTGTAATGCCAAACTTTGCCTTGAGTAACATGTGATAATGCTTCCCTAAACTCCAAAGTTTCTTGAAAAAAAAAAATGACCTTAGAAGCAAATCTTGTCTTGATAGGTGTTTTCAATTTTTGTGGTCGCAATCCACTATCAATGCATGCCTTAGTCCATTCTTGTCTCCCCTTTCTTGACTTCTTTGTCCAAGTGATGGTCTGTTGGAGAGAACTTTGAGCCTCTTTCAAAGAAATCATTGACTTCATCCCAGCACACACCTTTGCATCATTGGTGGCATATTGGCAACACTTTGACATAACATGGCCAAAACAAGTCCCTGCATAGGGCTCACACAAATTCAAAGGCTCACAATCCACCACAAAGATAAGAGCATTTGTCATCATGTTCAAATTTGCGCCCTCATCCTTCACATACCCAATTATTCGTGAGGTAAGATTGTATTGAGACAAAAGTTCTTTCAATTGTAGAGCCATGGCTGCACCACTCGTGTCAAGTGTCTCAAACAATCCCACGGTCACATGACAAGGAACCCAAGAGTCATTCAGAAAGTTAATAACTAGGGCAAAAGTGTCAATTCCTCCACGTGACATCCAAAGATCAAATGATGCTGTAGCAGTCACACAACTAGCCAACAAAGGGAGGACATACCTTTCCAAAGTTTTGGCAACCATCTGTGATATCGCCTCCTCCACAAGTTGGTGACGAGAAGGAAATACTAAACGATTGCATTGTCTAAGGATTAACCTCCTCAACCATATATTCTCAACACTTGATAAGGGCCTATACCCTTTCACAATGTACAGCACTAAATCTTCCAAAAAACATTGTTGTTGATCATCCTCCTTCTTGTAAGGTGTAGAACTACCATAGAAACTAGTTATGGCAGAAGAAGAAGGTAAATTTCTCTTCTTCGTAGGATGACGAGCATCTTCTTTAGGGCATATGGAATCCTTTTGAGCCTTGTACTTGCTCAATACTTCTGCATGCTCACTAGAAACATGCTTTTTCATTGCAGTGGTCCCATGCTCTTTACCTTTCCTACTTTGTGAAGTGTTGTGTGCAGATAATTGTTTTGTATCAAGATGGCAAATGACACACCTCATCTGTTGAGGATTCTTCAAATCCACCGCACTTTTGTCATTCACAAAAAAGACCAAGTCAGGGCATTACGATTGTAAGGCCTCCAGAATGATTGTTGTTGGGCCAACAAAGCCAATTGACAGCTCAACAATGAATCCTCCCGTTGTGAATTTTCTGTGGAAATGTTTGGTTGAGATTCAGTAACTCTATCTCCAATTGGTCCATTTGTTTCTTGCCCTTCATGACCACTTTCACCCTCAACCATGCTTGCAAATGTTCTTGCTCTACCTTCTGACATTAAGGCAGATTGACCTGTAAAGCCTTCTAGGATATGCAAATTATAGGCCACTGTGTTTAAAGACACTGCCACTCCTGAATACAATGCACATAAGCTAGAAAAATGAAAACTTGGTTTTATAGAATGAATCATAACAAGCCCCTAAAGGTTGCATGCACACTATTCTTAGGTAGGAGTGAATAACGACAACAGTGTTACAATACTTACAAGCTGACAGCTGATCAAAGTTAAAATGAGAAGCCAATGAAGGAATAACTCAAAGAAAACAATGATTAATGCAAATTACTCACCTGGTAATGACAATGAAGAATCTGGTATTTCAGATAGAACGAAGGATTGCAATAGAAATCTGAACTGTCAGCTGCAATAGAGACTCCGGAACAGACAGTAACTCGCTGATGGCAGGTCCAGAATAACTCGCTGATGGCAAGTGACAAGAAGAAGAAGAAGAAGTCCCTCACGGTTTGTTGGTTGAAAGTCCAGAATCCAGAACTCGTTCATGGCAGGTCCAGAACAAAAAGTAACTCGCTGATGGCAGTGACTTGCTGATGGGAGCTCGCTGATGGGAGTGCGCTGATGATGGCAGCCCAAAATTCGCTTTTGCTAATGGCTTGCTGCTTCTACTGATGGTGCTCGCTGCTTCTGCTATGCTCCAGATGCTGCGCTGATGCTTCTGATGCGCTGCTTCTGCTCGCTGATGGTGCTTCTAATGCGCTGCTTCTGCTTCTGATGCGCTCTCTGATGGTGCTCACTGGTCGTGCTCGTTGATGGTGCGATGCTTGTGCTCATCTGAAAATCCATGATGAGTCAAGGCTGCGATGCTTCTGCTCAATGATGATGGGCGTGTCAATGATGATGGGCGTGGGCGAAATGAATGATGGGTGTGGGTGAAATGGATGCTCGGGAGGCTCACTGCGTGGGCAGTAGGAAGTTGGCAGGTAAGAGTTATGAGTTATGAGGCTTGAGGCCATTTGAAGTTATTTCCTATTTCAAAACTAGTACTAATGTGGAGAGTAAGAAATTTTTTTATTTAAATGAACTTAGATCCCAAAGTGAGTTGTTGGGAACGTGGTCTCACAAGGAAGCCCTGATGAATACTCTATACTCTACACTCCACCCGTGAATTTTTCAGGATCATCCCGGGCTTACGAGTTGTATCAGGCTGTCTTCAAAGGATGACTACTTCCAAGCTCTCCGAGAAAGGGGTACATGTAGCTCTAGTGCCTACACACCGAATTATTTCCTACTCTATTATACTATACCCAAGGCCTTTTCTAAACTCGATCGAAAGGCTGGGATAGAAAAAATAGTATACCTTGCATTGTGAATTGATACTCGGGTTATACACCCCTCCAAATGACGGTCCGGTTCTCAATCTCAATCTAAGACTCAAAGGGACCCGACGGTTCTCAACCATGGCCGGTTCCTACAAAAGGGCATCCCCGCCGGTTCTTGAGGAATAGGGTACCCGCCGGTTAGGGTCTTTAGAACCGGGTTGATAACCGGGTTGAGAACCGGGAAAAAAATCAATACCCGCCCAACACTGGTGTCAACCATATGAGTGAGCACCCTGGCCAAGTGGGCCACTTGCACTAATTTATTTAAGTTACAAATAGGGGGTCCCATGTATTTAATTAATAACATGTCCCATGAGTAATGTACAACTTATAATATTAGAGATTAGCCAAAGGGGTAACATAGGCATTACTCTTCAACAAGTAAATCACAGCTCAAGATAGGATTAGCCAAGAAAATTTGTACTTAATGATCTGTTGTGCTCAAAAATCCATCTTTTGACCATTTTCCAAGCTTTTGGAGTTGGAAAGTCATAAATCCCTGGTTTTTTGCTGCTTCAGCCCAAGATTTGGCACAAAAGATCCTCACAATAGGGTGACTTGGTGTGGGTGAGCTTTCTAGAGAAAAAACAAAAAGACCTTACTACAAAATCTTTACATCCATTTAACAATTGCTTCTTTTACTCTTCAAAAATGAAAGTCAAGAATTTTGGGACATCCCTTTATTTCAGGATTTTGAAGGCTAAACATTGAATTGATCTATTGTGTTCAAACAAAGCAGCAAACAACATAATCAAGGGAGCACTTTACCTCTATTTTTAAAATTAGCTTGCTAATTTCTTGAATTTTATCACTTTTTGAGTGGTGGATTCGAGTTCTTTTGTACATTCACTTTCATTTCAATGAAGCAGATGGAACCTCTTTCGACTGGATATGGAATGTCCTTGCTCTTCTTCTCTCTTCCTCCATCTCTCATGTTTTCTTTGGATTTGCTAATTGTTAGATTTTATGCTTGTTGAAGTATATCTTTACTATACTTTCTATGAGAGAGAAAAAGTAAGATCTATCATTGCTTGAGTAGTGTTAATTACTACTGTTAATGGATCGTAGTATTAATGGTTAGTGTTAGATGTGGATCATAAGCTGTGCTTGATTATGAACTATGCTATCGCTCTCATGAGCACGAATCTCCGCGTGACAACATGTTAATCCTCTTCATCTCCTTTGATGCTTGATGTGCTTGGATCTAGGGTTGAAGGTGGATAGGAAATACTTGCTACAATTTTGGCGCCGTTGCCGTGGAGCTACGCCAATTTTTCATTTTCAGCAAGTTTATGATACATGTATGGTGGTTAGCTTGCATTTAGGCATCTTGGTTTTGGCATGTTAGGATTAGCTTTGCATTATGGATGTGATTTGTGAGAGTTATGTCCAAAAACGTTCAAAAAATGAGTGGGAACTGTTTTTTGTTTTTTTAATTTTTCTGCCCTTTTCTATTCAATTTTTGCCCAACTTTCTATTCTCTGTAATTCGATCTGAATAGGTAGGATTGTAGAGCATTGAAAGGGCTTTCTAGCCATACTTTTTTTTTTGGATTCCGTTAAGTATTAAGCAAGTTACAAATTTTTTAAGTTGGCAACAAAATTCTGTAAACTTGTCAAAAACCAGAAATTTCCAGATTTTTTATTTTTCTGCCCTGTTTGATCCATATTTTGCACTACCTTCTATTCTCTATAATTCGATCTGAATAGATATTGTAGAGCATTGAAAGGGCTTTCTAGAGATAAAATTTTTCTTTTTCATTTCGTTAAGTATTAAGTTACAAATTTTTGAAATTGTCAAAAAAACAAAATTCTTTAACCTCGTCATTAGCTTCAACAATGTCATTGCTAGCCAGCAGCAGCACCTATCTACAAGGATCAAAATCAACAAGCATTATCTTGTAATACTTTTTTGGATGGTGTCTACCCATTTGTCAATGAATAAGGTTATCATGAATGGCCACCGGACCCATATGATTATTATTGAAAATTTGCATTCAAGCGCCGAGGTTGGTGTCATGGGACCTCCACCAATTTTGGTGGGGTATTGTTGGAGGGTTTGCTGATTCCAAAGCAACCCTAACCATAGCTAATAAGTGAAAGGGATTTGGTACCCTGCGTGTGTAAGTCCAACCCGATGATCACAAAATTATTTGATTAGTTAAAAGTTAATAAAAGGACTTTAGGCCTTTTTGCGGCAATTAAATATCGCAAGGCCTAATAGTCAAGTTAGTGAATAAAAAGGGCTCCCCCCAATTTTCGAATTTCAAATAATAAGGGAGGTGGAGATTGGCCAATAGGATTTGAGGCCAAAGCCCTAAGATCCACTATATAGAGTGGTGGATTCAAGTTATTTTGTACATTCACTTTCATTTCAATAAAGCAAGTGGAACCTCTTTCGAATGAATATGGAATGTCCTTGCTCTTCTTCTCTCTTCCTCCATCTCTCATGTTTTCTTTGGATTTGCTAATTGTTGGATTTGATGCTTGTTGGAGTTTATCTTTTATTATACTGTTTGTGAGAGAGAAAAGTAAGATCTATAATTGCTTGAGTAGTGTTAATTGCTAGTGTTAATGGATCATAATGTTAATGTTTAGTGTTAGATGTGGATCATAAGCATGTGCTTGATTATGAATTATGCTATCGCTCTCATGGGAACAAATCTTTGCGTGATAACATGTTAATCCTCTTCATCTCCTTTGATGCTTGATGTACTTGGATCTGGGGTTGAAGGTGGATAGGAAATACCCACTACAGTTAGTAATGTGCCAACTCCTCGTATTCCAACTGCGGGGCCTTTCCATGTACAATCTACCCTTCAATACCCCTTTCCTTATCCATCGTACCATGGGTCGGCTGATAAGGATATTAAACCGCCAAAGTATGCGAGTATGACTTAACAATGACGCATCGACTTTGTGGATTAGTGGTTTAATAAGTGGGAAAATTACTTTGAACTACGTTGAGCTTCAACTTATGAGGCTTGGTGGATTAAGAAAGGGGCCCTATCACCTCAATGATGTGGCTGATAGGTGGTGGCGCAAAGTACAACATACCCTTGGTTATCCAACAACATGGGCTAATTTCAAGGTCATTAAAAACCAAATGTCTCACCACACGAAGCATGTGAGGGCTATGTGCTCAAGATTGTTGATCCCCAAAAGCCATTTCGTTTAGAAACATATGCTAGTGACATTGTCATAGGACCAATCCTCAGTGAGGCAGGGAGGACAATGGCTTTTGAAAGTAAAAAGCTAACTCCTGCTCAATAGAGATACCCAACACATAAGGAGGAATTATACGCCATCTTACATTCACTCAAAATGTGTTGACACTTTTATATGGTGCCAAATTTTATGTATATAATGACCAAAGTGTTCTTGAAGTATTTCTATATTCAGCCTAAGTTGAGAGGTCGCCGAGCTCATGCAGAGTTTCATTTAAAAATATTGTACAAAAAAGGCCAAGAGAATGTGGTTGTTGATGCTTTATCTCTCATATAATGTATCAGATGTCTTTCACAATTGTTGAAAGTGAGCTTATCAATGAGATTAGGCAAGCTCGACAAAGATACAAGCATTGTAAGTGTGTGTGGCCTAGCACTCTTGAGATATCCCAAAGGCTCTAATGGTGAGTGGCTCTTCAAGGAAAACACATTTTTGACATACCGTGTGCAAGCATGTATGTTGAAACGGAATGGTAAGTATTACATGCCAGACATGGATGGACTTCACGCTAATATCCTTCATGAATACCATGATAGTTCCTATGCAGGGCATCCTGGAGCAGATAAGATATAGAACTAGTGAGCAGACACTATTTTTTACCACACATGCAACGACACGTGAAAAAGTACATCCAACATTGCATCGCTTGTTAAGTGAACAAGGCAGAGAGAGTAAGCTCTCTAGTTTGCTCCACCCATTGGAGATTCCCCAAGGTAGATGGGAGAGTATCTGAATGGATTTTATTGGACTACCTAGAACGCAATCTAAGTTTGAATACGTAATGGTAGTTGTAAGGTTCGCCAAGTGAAGATCTTCTAGATCATGTTGCATGCACCAAAAGGACTATTGTGGAGCCAAACCACCCAACCAACTCAAAACCGAGAGTCAAACCCCAATCAGCTTCTCCCCCGAGCCACAGTGAAGGGAGATAGTGTATCAACTCCATCACAATTTGCTACAATCATTCCTACTTCTACATTAATTTTTACCTCTTTTGTGTCTAAAGTGCTAGATCCTTAAGACAATGTTGTCCAAAGGTGATGATTGAAATCCACTAGAAGAGTTTTTGTTTCAAGCATAAGAGCCAAGACTGTTAGGGTGAAAATTAAATCCAGTCCCCTAGTGCCACAGCCACTGTAAACATCCATGACGCCTATCATGCTAATTCTCATTACTATGTATAGATCATAAGGAGATGGCACATAGCTCTAGTGAAGACAAGAAGCACTCATTCCTATATTATCACCCAAAGCCTTTTCCAAGTTCATGCTACTCAAATGAGAGCACCCCATGCATTACATGTGGAGGTTACAAACTCCAAAACTTTTCAAAGTACCAAAATGTTACGTGGTATTTGGTACCAAATTCAAGATTTTAGGGCACATACAAATCTTTACTCTCAAAGGCTTATGTCGTAGCTTTACTATGTGTACCTCAAGAGCACAGTTGCCCATTCCGGAACGCAAATCTTTGTGGGAGATGGTATGAGCAACTCTTTGTTATGGTCGTGGGTGTTGCTCATACCACGTTCTTTGTAAGAAATTGCTCTATAATCATCAATTACTGTCAATTTTTTTACATGTGATTTTTTTTTTGTGGATATGGTCACGATTGCGACCCTAAGGCCTCAAATGATTGTTCTTCCCTAGAAGAGATCAATATTTGGCGTGCACTGCATTCAGCCACTTGTTGAGCTAACTCTTCATCTTGAATGAGATTGCTTCTTAAAAAGAACGTAGAGTCTAGTTCTTGGGTATGGCATTGCATCCATGGGACCCTAGGCTTACTACAAGAAGAGATTTAGCTATGAATGTATCACGAAGTGGAGATAGTAATAGGTCATGATAGGATGATAATACAAGTAGCAGGAACGAGTGGTAATAAACAAAAGGACAAAGCAAGAGTCGGAGACAAAAGTAGTGAAGTAGTGCTTGTAGTGTGAAAAAGTAGGCTGAGCAAACAAAAAGTGAATCTTTAAGCTAGTAAACTACAAGAAAGGATTGTGTAAGGCGTTATTGAGATCGATGTGAAATTCACTTTGGATGCCACATGAGATCTAACATCATGCCATTACACTTGTGTTTGGGTCTCCTCCATCTTGGAATTGAGTAGGTGTCTCGTTTATTGAGTACATTTGAGTGGATTGTGTGGATGCCCTAGTGCATTCAGAGTGGAGAAGCATTTGCTTCTTCATCGAGTGATTAATTGATTGATTGAGAGAAAGCAATTTCAACAATAGTTCGACATTTCAAATGTATAGAACCTAGAGTATGTCGTACAAGATTCCAAAGAAAACATTACATATGCATGAGACTAATATTAAGTGTTTTGAAGACGCTACAAATCCCGTGTCATCTTGCTGGAATTTGTCGCAGCATTGGAGACAATTTAACAATTTATGCCATATGATAAGGTTGCAGAATTGATTCCTCGGTAGGACACAACAAACTGAAAACAATATTGCCATGTTATTGGTCAACATCTTCCAATACATGTGAAAAATGTCAACTAGTTTAGTTGGACTAATTTGGCAATTTGGAGGCCAAAGTGAATTTTCAATTTAAGAGATACATTTTTTTATGTCAATAAGGACTAAAAATAATGTCCTTACTATTTTGAGCAAGTATATAGGTGGATTAGGTCGACTTTGAACTTACTCTAATTGGTTAGAAGAGGTACATTGAATCTAGTCAAGTTATCTAGCTTTTTGGAGAAGTTTCTAAAAACTTCCATAAGTTGATAAGCTTGGGCAAAATGATCTAAATAGGTCAAGAGGCTGTTATAAATAGACATACAAGTGTGTGGGACAAATTCATCTCTCTCATTCGTCTCTCATTAATTCTTATGGAAGATATCTCTTTGGGTTTCTACATCCATTTTTGCATCTTGGTGGTGATATAGTGAATTTTTGTGTGTAGAATGTTGTTTTTTTAATGTGTATGGATCCACACGTGTGAGTATTGATATTGTACAGCTGTTGTACGGACAGGGACAATAGAATATCATATCTAAGTGTTTATGACAAGTTCTTATTGAGTTTTCATCTTCTATGTGTAGTTGATGCAGGATTTCTACATTTGTAATGAAACTAGATGTGCTCTCCAAAATACCTAAAGATCATGGGATATAATTAGGTCATTGGGATCTGATTTTTTCACAATACATTCTTAGGATTTTAAGATACTTAATCATGACAATCAAAGATAACATCAAGCTCAGTGAGAGAATATACCAATTCAAGGAAGAGCACTATCATTTTGAAATAGTTTTCATGTTGACAACATTTATTAAACTTGCTTGCTTTTTAACCAAATAGGACGCGGACGTGCCAGGGGTGCATCCGGGGGTCCGGACGCGTCCGATTCTTTTTTTAATTTTTTTAAAAAAAGAATTAGTGTATTTAGGCTTAAAAAACTAAAAATAAGAAATAAAAAATAAATTGGACGCGCTCGGCCCCGCATCCGGGGGTCGGACGCGTCCGGGTCCAGACGCAGACGGGGATTGCCCACGTCCGGCCCGGACCCTCATGTCTGAACCAAATAAATCTAAATTTTTGCCATAAAAGAACTCAAGCGCATAAAACACATTACTGGACAAGACTTCCGTTCTATATTTACCATGCTTTTGAACTTCAGTAATGATACATAATTGCTTCAAATCAAATACTTGAGCAAAATAGTATTCTGCTCAGGTACAGTCATGCGATGCAGAACACCGATCTAACATCTTCTGAGATTTTATGGGTGCATTTAGGTTGCACATGAACTTTCGTAGACAAAATCGATTCTTTTCAGCAATTGCCAATTGTTATTTGCTAATAGCTTTTGTTCCTAACAGCATGTGGATGTAAGTAATGTTCCAAATTGCTTTAAGCTTTTTACACAATTTTAGGCATGCTGTAAATACAACTGTTGGGGTTTAACACGCATGCACGCATAAAAACAAAGCACATAAGCGAGGATACTATGATTCTAAACTTTAAGAGGGGTACTCAAAGAAAGGGGGAAGACTAAGCAGAGCGTTAATGTGGAGACAACTACAAAATATCGAACATCACTTCAAGTACATATTTGAACTCTATCAAAGGAAGAAATTGCTGCATTTGCTGCAACCCTTTCTTATGTTTCACTTACCTCTTGTCGTTGATGCTGATACATTACTCGTGGCCTTTTTAACTTTTGCTCTTGTAACGGCCTTGACCATCTGCAGTTGCATTTGTGTCCGCTTCAGCTCCAAGCCAACCAGTAATTCTGTCCGTTTTAGCTCCATCTCGCACCTTAGACGCTCATTATCTTTTTGCAATTCCATCTTGTGCTGCTCAATTCTTAAAATCCCATCCATAAAACACTTGAGAGCTGGCAAAAAGCTATTCGCCTTGCGACGCTTAGCAATAGCCTTAGCTGCAAGGTTCACCTTAGTCGTTGCTACTCCATGATTCTCTGTTCCAATGCCACGCGGAGCCCTTTGAGAAGGCGAAGTGAAGGATGCATCATCTCTTTCATTCTTTGCAGCAGGTGCCGAATCTGCAGCATTCACATTAACTCTGACCTCAGTATCCATATTATACTGTGACCTTAACCCTAATGGCATACCTTCCACCCCATTCCAAGTTGCAAAACGGTCGAGAGCATCTGCAGCTGCAGTTTTTCTGGCAATTTCATTACAGGCCAAAAGTTCACACTCCTTGGGCTTATTATCACCAAGCATTCCTTCAAACTTGTCATACCATATCCATTTGGAAGGGCCGAAGCAAAGCCGGTCTCTCAGAGATTTTTCCTCTCTATATTTCCTCCTCAGTTTCTCCATTTTGTGCCTACATTGCTCCCCTGTTCTTGACACACCGCAGCGTAGATTCACTTCCCCTGCCACCTCTTCCCAATTACTGCACCTCAAATTTCCCCGACGCAATGCGATCCACTTCTCCTCGAATGCTTCCAGCAGACAGGCTGTGGCTATGTCGCTCCATATACTATCCTTGCGATCGCATTGGTGCTTTCCAGAAGCCTCATTGTCTGTTCCTTTCGGTAGTCTTCCGAAGTCGTCATGCATCATCATCATCGTGTTTGAGGAGCCATTGGCAGCAGCTGCAGTGGCAAGAGTAGGCGGGGAGCAAGATGCATTTGGCGAATGTGAGGGTGTGGGATCGGATGAATACATCACACTTCTTCAAAAGGAAAGAGATCTTCCGTTCGAGAAAAGCATGAAAAAAGTAAAGAAAAAAGAGAGAGAAAAGCATGAAAAAAGTAAAGAAAAAAGAGAGAGAGAGAGAGAGAGAGAGAGAGAGAAAACAGAAGACAAGAGGAGAGAACTAAATGATAGAATATCTTATGCAAGATTGTTTCACCTTGTGTTGATCAAGCCCTTAGGGTTATGCTATTTTTATGGGGAAGATGGGATGCCACAAGTCTTATTTTGGAAGCGACACGAGAGGCGGCCTCAGGTTAACAGCCTACGGAAATGAGGGAGCCAACCACATGCTGGATATAGCACTTACCTCCCACATGTTATGAAAGGAGCACATTAGAGTGGTCGGAGGCAAGAACATGGGCAAGTAGGAGGCATCCTCAGGAGGTTGATTTTTTTAACCTCTTCCTATTTTTCGAGGTTATGGCCTATCCATGGAGGCAAGAGGGAACCTAGGGTGAATATACCCTCCATCATGTGGCCCTGCCTAGAGGCTCCATGTGCGAGCTCCGCTACACTAGGGCAAAAAAGGGCTCCAGAGCTCCCACTACACCAGGGCATAAGGCTTGAGGGTAAAGAGGGACTCCCCTGGCACAATGCCACGTCTGAATTTTTCTTTTAAACCTTTTTTTTTAATTAATTTTTTTTTTTAATAGAGGTTTTCACATTTTGTGCAAAATTTTTGACAAGGCATTGCAAAGGCAATATTATGTGTTCATCGATGGAGTTTTTTGGAAAAGTCAACATTAAAGTCCATGTCTTAATTCATTTATAAGGGTATGTGTGCACAAACAACTTTGTCACATCGCTAAGGACTTTATTTCAAGAACTTGGTCCTTCAACTGGACCTCCATCTGGAAATCATATGCTCATGCTTCAGATGCGCCTTTTATATACAACTCATAAATAGCAAAAGGTCCTTTCTTTTTCTTTTTCTTGCATGTTTTCCCCAAGCTCTCTTACATGACGCACCAACATTATCATCAACAATAAAGATTATCTAAGGCAGGTTTCATACTACAATGCTCCTCCCATTGGTTCAGGGAAGAAAAATGGGTCTCCACCCTTTCAAACTTAACCTAAGTTGTCATCATGTGGCAAATGAGGTGGCATGGGACTCATGCTACATAGGTGCAACTCAAGCCCATTTTTGGGGCCTAGGGACATTGCCTGGAATGTTGAGTTGCCAAGGACAATTTCACAAAAGACCAATCAAATCATAGGGGTTCAAATTGGCCAATCAAATTATGGCCCTTCATTTGACAATTGTTAGCCAAGTCTAAAAGGAAGATGGTCCATTGCCCATCAACTCAACCCAAATTCAAAAAATGGGTGGCAAGTCAAAGGGCCAAGCAAAGGGACATGCGACTAATCTGAAACCACTCTAATTGCATTCAAAATCATTTCATGTATTTTATTTTTTTGTTGCCATATTTCTACTCATACACAATCTTTGAGTGAGAGTTCAACCTTTGAAGTAAGAAAACTAAATGCTAACCATTATGCCACCATGCTCAGACAACTAGGATTTGAAAATAACGAATCACCTTGCATCTAATCTTAAACAGTCACACTTATTATTCAAGACATTTGTGGAAATGCCTTTGTGGTATACCACAACATTCTTGTTTTTTTTCCTCATTTTTTTTTTACATAAGGTGCATGTGGACAACCGATGACAAGCTATCACATAGCACATGCACAATTTGTCAGAATGTGCTTGTGCTATGTGGTAGTCTATCATTGGATGTCTACATCCACGTTCCATCAAACTTTTCATGTGTTATGTGTCAAATTTTTAATAGTTGTCCTCTTGAGAATTGAGATAAAAAAAACTCAAAAAAAAAATTGATTCTAAATTTGCATGAACATTTTGATTATGGTGCCTCCATAATACAAAGAAAAGTTGAGCACTTGGCATAATGTTTCATGAAGATCATTATGTTTTTGCTAAGCTCTTATATGATGAAAGTTCATGAGCTAGATTATCTATATAGTTAACACTATTTTAGAGTGTGTGTGTGATCAAGCCTCTCTCTCTCTCTCTCTCTCTCTCTCTCTCTCTCTCTCTCTCTCTCTCTCTCTCTCTCTCTCTCTCTCTCTGCATCGCGCGTGCACACACACACACACACACAGACCCCCCATCGGCAAGCACACTTCGCTAGTAATAAAATGTGTTCCTTGTCAACAATAGTGGGACCAGTTGGGTGGGAATAAATTCACGTGAGGAAGAAGGGAAATCATCAACTTCATCAATTGAAAAATAGAGCCTTGATAATATATCAAGCACTAAGTTGATAAGAGTCAGAAGAACCATATCATTCTCCACATTTTGTCGGCTACAATGTGACACAAAAGCAATGTACGTGAATGCAACAAGGGTCTTGTTTTTGGAGCAAAATCTTCTCACAATGTGAATGGATGAGTCACAACCTTCTTGACAAGAATCAAGTATTTGTGGGATCAATTGGGAATCATCAATGAAACCATTTGTGAAATCAACATAATAAGTATTATGATGAATGCATTGTCATCTTCATATTGATATCTCGTTACAACACTGATGGTACAAGAGAAGATGACCATATTTGAGGGATTCTCAAGGGACATACCAAAGACTCAAAGAATAATGATCCAAAGTACTGAAAGGGCTAATTTGAGTGATTGTTGTCAAACAATTTTGAAGCCGTTTTGGGCATTTTTGGTGAAAGAATTAAAAAATCTTAGTAGTGCACCAAAAAGCAAATGCCATAGCTCATTGAAGAGCATCTCCTAGGGCCACTCAAATGAAGGTAAATTGTGGAATTATGACCAGTTAAAATTTTCACATCTTCTTATTTTCCAGCTTACTGAAAAAACTATTGTGCACATCAATGGAGGAGATTTTTTATGTTGTAAATATTTCAATGGGGTGAATTTGGATCACAACTAGGCAACATCAAATATCTAAATATATAATTACATTTCAAAAGAGAAATCCTCCTTGGAAGCTTTTGACCTCCATGCGCTCTCTCTCTCTCTCTCTCTCTCTCTCTCTCTCTCTCTCTCTCTCTCTCTCTCTCTCTCTCTCTCTCTCTCTCATGGGTAGTACCTAATTTTATGGCACCCCCTCTTGCTTTTTATTGTCTAAGTTAGTGGCATACCCCCAAATGTTGTGAACTTTTTGGTGGGAGTTTTGTTTTCTCAAATTTCCTCTTAAATGAAAGGTTTTTTTCATGAAGCTCCAGGAGGACGTTTTACTTTTGTTATTCTCCACATTTTATCGGCTACAATGTTACACAAAAGCAATGTACGAAGCAGTGAATGCAACAAGGGTCTTATTTTTGGAGCAAAATCTTCTCACAATGTGAATGGATGAGTCACAACCTTCTTGACAAGAATCAAATATTTGTGGGATCAATTGGGAATCGTCAATGAAACCATTTGTGAAATCAACATAATAAGTATTATGATGAATGCATTGTCATCTTCATATTGATATCTCATTACAGGACTGATGGTACAAGAGAAGATGACCATATTTGAGAAATTCTCAACAATTTTATTGTAGAAAAAGACATCACAACTAGGCAACATCAAATATCTGAATATATAATTACATTTCAAAAGAGAAATCCTCCTTGGAGGCTTCTGACCTCCATGCTCTCTCTCTCTCTCTCTCTCTCTCTCTCTCTCTCTCTCTCTCTCTCTCTCTCTCTCTCTCTCTCTCTCTCTCTCTCTCTCTCTCTCTCTCATGGGTAGTATTTTATTTTATGGCACCCCCTCTTGCTTTTTATTGTCTAAGTTAGTGGCATACCCCCAAATGGTGTGAACTTTTTGGTGGGAGTTTTGTTTTTTCAAATTTCCTCTTAAATGAAAGGTTTTTTCCATGAAGCTCCAGGAGGACGTTTTACTTTTGTTATTCTACACTTAATTGAAGATATTATAAGGAATGGTTTTTTACTTATGACTAATCTTTTGTTAAACATAGTCATCTCTTGCTTACTTTGTTACATGATGATTGAACTGATCCAAGGCATAAATTTGTACCTGTCTTTGGCTTACAATACTCTTGGATCGCATGAGTTGCGCAAGCCAAAGACTGTTTCTACCCGTTTCTCAAATATGGCAGCTTAAATAAATTCGTAAATTTTGTATATACCCTTTCAAGTTCACACTAGTAATTAAACTAGTAATCGAGCTTGAATACCCTTTGAAAAACATGGATATGCTCAGGGTGGGTTTGAACTATTACACGACTCTTTTATGGGTCCACGGGTTAGCATGGCATGGATTTTTCCTGATACTATTATACGTGTGTCCATGCTCAACTCATAAATCTTTTCATGAAAATATTTTGCACATGTTTAACATGCATCCTTTCATGTATTTTATTTATAATAAAAGTAATCACTGATATGGCCTGTTACATTGGTCAGCATGGTCTTTGCCCTGATACGGTAATATGACAGCTTAGCCTATCGCTAAAATTCGAAAGCGAATGGGAAGATTGGACTATATATATATATTTTGTAACCAAGCTGTTAAGTAGCAATGCTTATTTTGTACATGGATAACAACTGACATTCTGCGTTGACACAATTTTTGACACATCAATTTTCAATGCCCATCATTTGGATGATGAGGATTCTATTGATAAAGTTACTCTTTCTGTTGATGATGCATGTTCTATTGGTGAAAGTTCTACTACTTAGTCTTCTACACATTTGCAGCCACGTGATGAGCATAAGTTATCTTGTTCTATTATTTCTATAAGGCATCCAAAATAATACTTTAAGGCAAAAGTGGGATAGTGTTGCTGCTGGAGTGGAGAATCCTGGGAGCGTGATGGGGATGCTTTCTAGAGTTGTGTGATCTTACAAAGAGACGTGGGGGGCGGACATGCACATTTCACCGAAGAGAGGAGAGAAAACGTGCATTCCACCGGAGAGAGGAGAAAGAATAACAGATTCGTAAGAGAGAAAAAATTGGATGAACATTATGCTCATTGAGGTGGTCCCAAAATACAAAAAGGACACATGAGCACAATGCATTGGGTGCTCTTTATTCATCTATTTCGTGTCTTTTTCTCTTTCACAAAGGACTGTGCTTTTCATCACATCCTTTCATTTGGTGCGACCTGCTTTGGAAGCCTCTTCCCCCTTTTATAGAGGACTGTGTTTTTCAACACATTCTCACATTTGAGCTTGTTTTCTTCATTTGCTCCGGGTGATCACCCTTGGTTTGTTTACTCCTGATACGACCTATCTCTCTCAAAAGCATGGCAAGGCAGCTCTACCTTCTTCTTCAAATCGGTCCCCATGCTTTGCTCTCAGTCTTGACAAGATGGACGATCAGTGCGCCTAACAATTTCTCGCTTAATCCTAGAGGAATTCTTCCTCTTCCGACTTCCATCCATCCTTCTCTTAGTTACTTAGAAGCTCTCAAACTCATTCCCTGTTCTTATTATCTCCTTCCCCCCTTTGTGGACAAATGGGCGATCATGAAGAAGGTGAATATTTCTGTTGAATCCAAAAAGACTTTAGATGGTAATCTCTCTGTCTCCTTTTTGCAGGATCTTGAAACCCTTAATGTTTGCAAGCTTCTCTATTTGATACTTCTGTTGTCATCTTCTTAAATGCTCTTCTTCTTGATCCTGCTAATCTATCAACCTTTCCATTGCTCCTTACTTCAAATTCTTTGTTGATTTCGAGTCGTTGGGGGCTAATTGTTTCCTGCTTCACTTTGGATCTAAAACGGACGTCCATGAGCTCCTTCTTTCCTCTACTTTCAGATTCAAAAATTCCATTGTTTCAGCTTTTAAGTTTAGCAAGAACTTCAACCGTCAGAATGCTGAATCTATTTTTCTTCTTGTCCACTTGTCGCTCCCTCTCTTTCCTGTTGGGTTCAAATGCCTCCTTTTTTGTTTGCTCTCTTGTTTAGGAGAAGTTTAGACATTGTCGTTGATCTTGACTCTCATTTCTGGCCTCACGTTAAAGCGTGCATCCTTTGGAAACTGGCAGATGACTTCTTTCTCTTATTGGCATTTTCAATGGTCAAGTTTATTTCAATCAACCTATTCACTTAGATTCTATGTCTGCTTTCTGCAAATCTTGCCTTAGTTTCACTCAGTGCTCATCCTTTGGAGTACGCTCCCCCCTTTCTGCTGAACAAACGAAGTGTTTCTTTTGGAGAAAGCTAACAAGGATCATGTAAGCACCACTGTTGTCCCAAACATGAATGTCGAAGAGCACTAGAGTTATCAGCAGATGTGACAATAGAGATACAAATTGTGCATCCTTCTTCTCAATTAGCATACCTAGCAACTTGCACTGCTATAGACGCAAGATAGTCAGAGTAGACTACACACTCTATCACTGATGGAGCAGCGAACCTACAGAAAACTCTCTGTTTTTCTCTTATGGCAAACTCTGCTGACTTTATCGCCGCTGCCGCAGACCAGAATATAGTGCGATTTCCTTCCTCAGGAAAGAGTCCCTCAGACCATCAACATATTCGTGCGACTAATCAAATCATCGTAGGTCAGAATTACCTAGACATTGGCAGTAATGAAGCTGTCTTGACCGCAGATTTTTTTACACAGATTGCAATCAAATATCCCTTGCCGGAAAAGACACTTCTACTAAGCTTTTAAAAAAGAGATACTTATAGAAGCGATGATCCACAACAGCAAACTCTACTTCCTTGCTCAATGTTAAAGACAACCCAAATCTGAGAGACTTTCAGACTGCTTTCACAGAAGCACTCCCAGAATACATGCCGACTACTCACAACCCAACTGAAATTTACTATGGGAAAGAGATTTGAATTAATGGGTAAGACGTTTTAAGAGATTCTGTTGTCTAATAGCTCTCTAGACAATGCTTCATCATATTCAGAACCACGAAAATCTAGAGCTTTCTCCAATGGTGAAAGGAAAAACCTTTCGACGAACTCTCATGAGAGCCTTTGACAACTACTCTTGCTCCCTCTGCTCAATTATGGTGGCCTCCTTCTGAAATGGGACAGAATCAAATCAACAAGATTTTTACCGAAGCTCGCTCAAGGCGTCGGCACCCACTAAAGCCCAGGATTCATACGTTGTGCATGCTTAGATCGAGTGCGAAGACGGAACTTCCTCGCAGGTTACTACTCTTCCGTAATGGATTTTTGGTGACTATTTTGCCCATTTCTGAACAGATTAAAAAGCAAAATAGTCACCTTTTTTTTTAAAAAAAAAATTAGTGCATATTCTGCCTACGTCTACCACGTGGCAGCATCGGATTGGTGTCAATTTTGTTTAGTGCTGATTCTGCTTGTGCCTGCCACGTGGCAGCAAAGGATTGATTTAAAAAGGGTCCAAAAATCCATTACGCAATGAAAGGGGTCGGGCAGAGGCCATTTTGCCCGGTTCGGATTTCCAAAAAAATTTAGGCTCGGCCCATTTGGGCCTCGCCTAAAAAAATTCTGGAAATCCTTACCGGGCAGAATGGCCTCTGCCCAGCTCCTTCCATAATACGTTTTGTACTCTTAGTGGACATGCTTTCACTACTTCTTGTACCTTGCTTATGAATGTGATTTATTGGAATGTTAGAGGTCTCAATTCCCCTATTCGCTACTCTCTACTCTTTCACTATCGCTTACCAAATCGTTTGTCTGCAATTTCAATTACTCCTATACTTCTGCTGACGGTACCTGTGGCAGCTTGGTGACCCTTGTTTCTAGAGACTGGAAGTTGGCTTCTCACTTTTCCCTTCCTGGTGGTCGTGTTAATATTTGCACTATTTCTGAATGTGGTTTCTCCTTCAATATTTTCAACGTTTAAGCCCCTAACTCTCCCAACGCTCGTGTTGACCTTTGGAATGCCATCTCTACATTCAACTCCTTACCTTGGATCATTACGTGAAACTTCAACATGTATCTACACCCTCTTGACAGCCCTAATCGTATCTCGTATGTGGAGAGGCTAGCCTGGAGAATATTTTAGCTATTCTGATGCCCTTACACTACAATTTCCCTCGTTTTTATTCTTGGACTAATGGACGTTCCCCTTCTTTCTTTGCTTCTGCTAGACTTGACAGATTCTATCTCTCCAATAAAGGGGACCTACACCACCATCCCCTCTTTTCTTCTTTCAGATCACCTCTCTGTTAACCTCCACTTTAGACTCTTCCCTGTCAAAACCTCCAAACGTCACTCGGTCTATATCATGAACAATTCACTTATCTAGAATAAAGAGTCCTTCAATTCTGTCCTTTCCATTAAGATTTCTTCTGTTTTGGATTTGGGAAATATCATTGACTGCTCGCGATCCTACATCCGCTAGCAAGGAAAACTCACCAGAAGTTCCACCTCTCTCCTCGAATCCTCCCTCAAGTAAACTCTTTCCTCCCTCTCTCTAGTTAGGGCCTATGTTGTTGACCCGTCCCTTCATGCAAGTGAATACCTTACAACCTCCAACCAACTTAAAATTCTCAATCACTCCAAAGTTGCTATTTTGCGCAAGAGAACTCACCTTAATGGGAAGCAGACCTTCCATCCGTCTTCTTCTTCAAGAAACTTCAATCCTAGCACGGAAGACAAGACTTTTGTGGCCATTTTGTTAACGGTTCATCTCTTTCCCCTCCTCTCTTTCGATTATGACTCTGTTTCTCTCTCTACTCTTTTTTTCTTAGAAGAGCTTCACTCTCCACTCAAAATTGTCAACAAAGACAAAACTCATGGCTCTGACGATGTCACTTCTAACTTTTTTCTGGCAAATTGGGATTTGGTCGATCCCTCTCTCCTCCTTGCCACCAATTTTGTGTTATCTTCGGGATCCTTCCCTTCCTTCTCATAGGGGCTCATTAACCTTGTCCCTAAAACTGAGTCCTCCTCCACGTTTTCTGATTATCGACAGCTCACCATGCTCAATACCTCATACAAAATCTTGGCGAAAGCTATTGCTAGAAGGGTTGCCCCGCTCCTCCCTTCCCATCTTTCCAAGAGCCAATCTGGTTTTATTAAAGGCAAATCCCTTTTCGATAACATTCTAAATGTCTGGTTTGCTATCGACTCCTCTCTCTAGTTCAGCTACTCGGCCCTTGTGATAAAGATTGATTTCGACAAAGCCTTTGACTACATTAGCTGGAATTACCTCCTCACATGCTACCCTACATTCGTTTTTTTCGACTATCTCATCAAACTTATCCGTGCTCTTTTTTCCTTTGCCTCGTCTTCTATTCTTTTCAGGAATTCCTTTCTTCCTGAAGAAACTTAATGTTTCTAGCCACAAAGCTTTGATAGCTTTCGAGTTCGTGTCTGCAGAAATGCACGAAAAGGACCAACAGGTCTTTGTATCTGCAGAAATACAAAGGAGCCACTCACAGGCAGAAACCGCCCCAGACAATAATCGCCTACATAACGGTTTCAACGAAGGCCAAAACCTGAAGACACGAAGGTCAAATGAACGAGGACTCGAAGGCAAAGACCCGAAGTAGGACCTCGAAGGGGAAGCCGAAGGCTGAAGGAAGACACAAAGCCACAAAGCTCGAAACACCCGAAGATCGAAAGACGGTGGATCTTCACGCTCCAAGTACAAAGGAGATTAAGCAAAGTACTAGGAGGAGAACCACCTCCACAGACAATTTCGATGGCAAACTGAGTGTCATTAGAACGTGCTTAACCAGTCGTTCTTGTAATCAATGATTAGACTAAACCATTTCTCTCAATCTGTATATAAACACGACGAACACGAGAGAATTGGTTGAACATCATAATTGTTAGCCCATGTCCAAGAGTTTGCTGGTAAGCGAGACTGTCTGATAAAATTCATGAGAGACATAGTATCTCTTGCACCGATGTGCTGGGTGGGTTTGTCACACAGTGCTCAAGAAAAGATCATTGATTATACAACAGGCATAATGCACATGTTTTTTTTTCTTTATCTTGAATGATATCGAATATTTTAATGTCTGATCGTTGTTAGTACATGTTCAGCTATTTATTCTTATTCTGCACACTGGCTCATTCTTGTTGAATGCTTAAACAAATTAAAAACATAGGTCAACAGTGTCTGTCTACACTCTATAAAATTGTAGATCTGATCGAGCATTTTATCCAAGTACAGTGAACCCGTTGTTCGTGTTAAGATACACATTAGTTGTATCAGAGCAATCGAGGTTCCAAGAAAAGAAAGTGCAAATGCGAATCCCTTCGGTTTCGTTTCATGCAACAATTGCCAATCGACCTTTCTCAACAGTGGTATCAGAGTTGATAACAGTTTCTGATGCAAATAATTTCGGATGGAGTTCAGATATCATTGTTGGTCACTTCCAGCTACATCATTCCTACAATCCTCCAAAATGTAGACAGACACTGTTGTACTACGTTAACAAATTAATGTAGCATTCAACGAAATTCAAACCAAGGTGCAGAATCAAATGAACAAGTGAATCAGACACACGAATAGTAGCAGACATTCAAGATCAGACAGGACAAGAAATCATCTATTGATTCTTCTGATTCTTCAAGCACTACATGCAGATCCACGTAGTGCGTTGGCGTGAGAGAAATACAGTTCTCCCATGAGTGATGTCTCACTTACTAGCAGACTTGTGGATCTTCAGATCCTATTCAAAATTGTCTTGCACGTAGGAGGACATGTATTCTGTGTTTTCGTCTTCTTGCTTACTAGCATCAGACTACTTCATGTGTGTATCAAGTATCATCCAATAAGTATATAGTCGCCCTGTGTAACTTCTATTAGAGTGATCAAACATGTATAGCTAATCACGAAATTACAAGAGTGACAGATTAGCCATGACCTAGGGTGTATCTGCTAACATCATGCTATCATATTCGTCTTGATGTCACGAAGTGTGAGGTGGCTCCTGAATCTAGGATCACCTCATGTGTGTTAGATGTAGACGCTGCACACACGTCTTCACAAATGTAGGCGGTCGAACAATTTATGTTCGATCTCTCTTTGCCCATTTTTTAGCTCTCAAGCTCCTGACATAGGATGAACTGCTATTGTTCTCTTGTCTATTCTATGTTGATTTGTTCCTCGGGTTCAGGCAACAATCGATGGTTGCATGACCCTTCTTGTGGTAGTAGATACACTCAATCTTTGGATTGAGCCAACATGATCAACCGTGTGCCCATTTCGTCTGCATCTTACGCAAGTCTTCTTGTCTCCACCTTGTTGCTTCGACCTCCCTTTGCTCTTCCAGTTGCTTTTGCTAGTCCCCTCTGTTTGTTGATCACGATCCTGCCTTTGATTCGACTCCCTCTTAGGCTTGAATTGTTTCTTGGATTTTTTTTTGTTGCCGTAGAGGGCCTAGTCAGAACCATCCTTGTGATCAAGGTGTTCTCTAGCCTCGACTTCCTCTCGAATCTCGACAATTGCCTTTTCGAGGGTCATGGTAGGATCTTTCGCGAGCAGGGTTCTGGTTGTCTGGAAAAATCTGGGTAAGGCGCTCAACAGGTAAGTGAGCTGCTTCTCAACTAACATTGTGTTCTCTGCTCCAGAGTTATGTAGTGATAGAAATAGATCCTTCATCTTCCTTACAAAAGAAGTGAAGTCCTTCCCAACCCACTATAGATTTGTCAACTGATCTTCCAGCATCATTATTTGACTTCTTGATTTTGTTTGAAATCTCATGAGCAGTGCATCCAACATCTCCTTAGCTTTGGAGAGTGTAGCCAGGTCAAGCGTGAGACTATCTTCGATGAATGAAGATAGCAAGGCTACTGCCTTGTCATTTTTCTCCCTCCACTCGCGTAGCTCTTTGCCTGATGTCGTAGGAATCTCTTCTGTGCCATCCACCCAGGGGAATAGACCTTCACCCTTGAGTATCAATGATGTCTTAACTTTTTGCAGGCTAGAAAGTTAGATCCTGAAGAATCTAGAACTGTACAGATCTTGCTCTGTATGATGCTGATTGAAGCCATTGCTTCTGAAGTCTGTTCACTTGTTGATGGTTGATTGTTTGAATGTTTGGCCTCCTGGATCTGATAGCCTTTGGCTATGTCAGATTATGACAAGGTAGCTCTGATACCACTGATGCGAATAATTTTGGATGGAGTTCAGATATGATTGCTGGTCACTGCCAAATGCATCATTCCTACAGTACTCCAGAATATAGACAGACACTATTGTACTATGTTAACAAATTAATGCAGCATTCAACGAAATTCAAACCAAGGTGCGGAATTAAATGAACAAGTGAATTAGACACATGAATAGTAGCAGACTAAAATTACATTCAATATCAGACAGGACAAGAAATCATCTATTGATTCTTTTGATTCTTCAAGCACTGCATGCAGATCCACGTAGTGCATTGGCATGAGAGAAATACAGTTCTCCCACGAGTGATGTCTCGCTTACTAGCGGACTTGTGGATCTTCAGATCCTATTTAGAATTGTCTCGCACGCAGGCGAACATGTATTCTGTGTTTTCGTCTTCTTGCTTACTAACATCAAACTACTTCATGTGTGTATCAATTATCATCCGTTGTAAGTATATAGTCGCCTGTGTAACTTCTAGATTAGAGTGATTAAACATTTATAGCTAATCACGAAATTACAAGAGTGACAGATTAGCCACGACCTAGGGTGTATCTGCTGACGTCATGCTATCAGATCAGATATCTGTACTTCTGGGTACTTGCATGATCTTCTTGATCTTTTTAGAGCATGAGGAAAAAAAAGGTGTCGCGACGATTTTCGTGTCGCTTCGAGTCGTTTGACTTTCTCGTCGTCTGACTTTCTCCTGCTGCATCACAAAAGATTCTCTTTCACGAATCTTTCGCATTTGTGTCTTCTCATCAGGTTGTTCGCGAACATTTTCGCTTCGTGTCTTTTGACTTTCGCGTTCGCAAACATTTTCGTCAGGAAGAGGGTTGAAAGCTAGCAAAGCTTTGGTAATAGAAACGCTTTGTTTCTTCAGTTTCAAAGACAATTGGAGCTTCTTACAACAAGAGCCTATTAGATCTCTGAAGGCTATCAGATCCAAGAGATCATACATTCAAAACAAAGAGCTAGAAACAAGCTGAAAAACATAGTTCACAACAATGGCGTCTATAAACAACATACAATCGAAGATCTGCACCATCCTCGACTCATCTGGGCCTAACTTCCTAGCATGAAAGAAGATAAAGACTTCTCTCATCTTGAAGGGAGAAAGCTTAGGGCCCTGGGTGGACGGCATCGAAGAGATGCCTACGGCCATCGGTAGAGAGCTACAAGAGTGGAGAGAACGGAACGACAAGGCAATAGTCGTCTTATCCTCCTCCATCGACGAAGATAGCCTAACGCTTGACCTCGCGACACTCTCTAACGCAAGAGAGATGTGGGATGCATTACTGACCAGGTTCCAGACAAAATCACGCAGTCAGATAATGCTTCTCGAACACTAGCTGACCAACCTACGATGGGATGACAATTCATGCCAGGCAGCTCGGCTTCGACATCTGAAGAGTTCCGTGGATTCAACGGCGAACCGCAAACCTATGAGAAAGTCATCGACATTCCATACAAAGACAAAGTGGTGCAAGCCATGAGGAGATCGAATCCATGAAGAAGAACAAGGTATGGACGTTGCAACCAGTTACAGATAAGCAAAAAACCGTGCAATGCAAATGGGTATACAAATTGAAGTACGAACCGAATGGAAATGTGTCTAGATACAAGGCCAGACTTGTAGTCAAGGGTTTCTCTCAGAAGTACGGTATCGATTGCACTGAGACCTTCTCTCCAGTAGTCAAGCATGTGTCCCTACGTACTCTATCTGCATATGCAGCCGCTTATGACCTCATGATCCACATAGGGGATGAGAAAACTGTTGGAAAGAGCTGTGTAATATATAGGTCTAAAAGAATAGAATAAAAATAATTCGAACGACAAGAAAGAAAACTTATCGTGCGCAGCGGAATAAAGTATCTTCCTCTTTCTTCATGCATGACTACGCCTATCAATTTCGAACAACACTATAGTGATAAAAATCCTGTTTAATCCTATAGTAACTAGCTTTGAAATCATCAGTACTACAGTGATTACGTAGCCAAACATTTAAAGCATTGAATTATCAGACAAATAATTTATCATGAAGAATTATAGAAACGCATACATTCTGAGACAAACCTGAACGCAATAAAAGATGGTATTGATTCAGTATGAAACGAAACAGAAGTAAATGAGCACAACAAGTTTGCAGATTGAAGCCGCGTACTCTAAGCTATTTCTAAGCGACTAAATAAAAGTCTGAATTAAGCATTGTAGAAAAAATAGTAATAATTCTTCCACAGAGAACACGATGAAAGTTTGAATAAATCAAACTAATATCAGTGTCTTTAATCGGGTTTGTTTCTGATCTATGTATTAATAGAACAGTATTTACCTTGATTAAATTTGCGTGTGAAAATAATATGAGGAATTAAGAGACAACTTAAGACAATTTTAAACAAACAGAACCTACTTATAATTCTGAATCTGAATCAGTATACATCTTTTGTTGTCTTATCTCGTTGTTGTGTCTCTGATTGATTGAGTCTGTGAGTCTCTTCAGTTTGAGAGTGTGTGAGTGTTTTTACAACGAGTAGTGCACATGTATTTATATTGCTATAGGACAGGTCTTTTGGCCTTTTAATTACAGGTCTTGTGCCACAGTATATCTGTCAATTCTTGAGTTTTATTGGCTTGTTCGATTCGAGTTTGAACGTTCAAGTGATACAAATTTCTTTCTCTGTTGCCTTTAGCAACTAGGTATCAGAATCTTCCTTGAACAGTTTATAAGAGTTCTTTGTGAAGGTTACTGGCATGCCTATATCGACTATCTTTGCTACGGATAGAAGATCTTTGTCAAGAGTAGGGACATAGAGAACTTCCTCCAGTTTCTTGTCACCCTGATTCGTGTCCAGCCATAGTACACCAGTTCCATCAACCACGTGCTTAGAACCGTCTCCAAGTATAATGGATCTCGAATAGTTCATCTTCTTGTGCTCAGACAATATTTGTTTTGAGAAACCAAAATGTGAGATAGATCTCGAATCAAGTACTACTTCTCGAATTTTAGAATCTGTAGAACAGCATAGATCAACACTAACATAAGCTACTGAGTTCCTTGTTGTCATGTCTTCTGCTGCTCTGCAGCATTCTGCTTTGTCCTTGACATAGTTTGAATATGAAGGTTCGCTTCGATTCTGCTCCTTTTTGTTTCTAGGATTCTGATAACAGTCTACTGTTGCATGACCCCATTCATGACAATGAATGTATTCAATCTTTGAATTTAACCAACGCTTATCTTTTGTGTGACCTGATCTTTTGCATCTATTGCAAATCTTCTTATCACCAAAATTTTTCTGTTGTTTTCCTTATTGTTGATCATTTGTCTTAGACTCATTCTTTTTAGATGACACTCTCTTAAATTTAGACTTCTTAGAAGATTTATTCTTCTGAGTAAATAGAGCATTTTCAAAATCACCATTGTCGTCATAGCATTCACAAGCTTCTATTTCCTCTTTAACTCCGTCTATTGTCTTTTGAAGTGTCATTGTCGCATCTTTCGCCACTAAGATTCGAGTTGTGTGGAATGATCTGGGTAGGGCTCGAAGAAAATAACTAAGCTGTTTTTCCTTTGAAATTGCATTTTCCATGCCAGAATTCTGCAAAGAAATAAACAAATCTTTAATCTTTCGTACGAATGTGTTCAGGTCTTTGTCGTCCCGCTGTAGGTAAGTTAATTGGTCTTCCAAGAATATGATCTGATTACGAGATCAAGTCTCATTCTTGGTTTGCAATTCTTCCCATGAATCTTTTGCGTTTGAAATTGATGTAAGATCTAGTATTATATTGTCATGCACTGAAGACACAATAATTGCTATAGCTTTGTCATTTCTCGAACTCCATTCTCGAAGTTCTTTGCCAGGAGTAGTTATTGGCTTCTCCTCTATTGGTTCTACCCATTGTAATAGACCTTCGCCTTCAATATGAGTGAAATCTTTAATTTCCAAATCAAATAGTTTGAGCCTTCTAGATCCAAGATCGTAGTGATCTTAGCTTGAATATTGTTGATCGACGACATCTTCTATTTTCTGAATAACTCTAGACGCGGCTTGCTGATGGATGTATGAAAAATGCTGAGAGGGATGCGAAGATACCACTGTATCGACTCTGACTTGCTGTGATACCACTATATCAGTTCCAAAAGCTCTGATACCACTGTATCAGCTCTAATTTTGTATGCTCTGATACCATTGTACAAAAAATAATAAAAATTCTTCCACAGAGAACACAATGAAAGTTTGAATGAATCAAACTAATATGGGTGTCTTTAATCGGGTTTATTCCTTATCTATGTATTAATAGAACAATGTTTACCTTGATTGAATTTGCGTGCGGAAATAATATGTGGAATTAAGAGACAACTTAAGACAATTTTAGACAAATAGAAACTATTGATCAAAAACAAATTTATAATTCTGAATCAGAATCAGTATACATCTCTTGTTGTCTTATCTCGTTGTTGTGTCTCTGATTGAATGACCCTTGTGAGTCTCTTCAGTTTGAGAGTGTGTGAGTGTTTTTACAACGAGTAGTGCACATGTATTTATATTGCTATAGGACAGGTCTTTTGGCCTTTTAATTACAGGTCTTGTTTAATTCTGTAACAGTAGATCTAACCGTTTACGACGGTGGATATTCAAATAAACGCTCTGTTTCCAAGGTCGAATAGTTTATGTTCGCGAATATTTCGCGACAGTCTGTCTCTTCGTCACAGCTTCGTGTTTTGTGAATTATTTGCGACACTTGTCTCTTCGCGACATTTTCGTGTTTTGCGAATTGTTCACGATAGACGAAAGTTTTTGAGCTTGAAGAAGAATCCAAAATATTTTGCGAATTGTACGTGAAAATTTCGCGACATCTGAGGTTTGAACAAGAAATAAAATCTTTCGCGACAAGATTCTGTTCGCGAATATTTCATCCTTCAACAAAAAACCATAAGCTTTTACAAGAAACTGTTTCGCGAATTTTTCGAGTTGGTTGCAACTTATATTTTGCAAATCCTGCGAGGTTGATCACGAATCGAAATGTTTCGAGTTCTCATTCGTTCTTTTCTCATCCTTTGTCAAGTAAACTACGCACTTTGTTAGTAGAATCGCGATCTGTCTGATCAGGTGTTCTACAAGCGCAACTACTAATAAGCAGTAAGCGCAATAGCAATCTCTAATCAACTTCTAAAAACTGAGCTAGAATGCTCAAGAGTGTTCAAGCTCGCAGGCTTGAGAGAGAGCTAACTATTCAATACTTGATCTTTGAATTGATCTGATTTGATGTTGAAATATGAACAACTATTTATACTAAGTTATTAGGTCATCAAATGTGGCTGCCAGCTGGCTGGAGTCTGCTGGCATTCATCCAGTTCTTCTCAGAAGTTGCTTGTTCATAAGCGGTGACATTTGGCCGTAAACAGCTTGTCTGCATAAATGAACGTAACTATCACTCTGCAGAAATGAACGTAAACTATCATCAGAAAAAACGACAGTGTCGGCTTTTTGCGAAAAATGTGACTGTCGCAAAATCTCATTTCCTGAATATTGGGGTAGCCCCACACTTTGCCGAAGTCATTTTCTTAACATTTGAGGCACTTTGAAAAAATGCGAAAATGCGACTCTGCATTTTTGCTCAGAATTCCTGACAGGCGAAAAATGCGAAAAACGTGACACTGCATTTTTCTAGATCCATACAATGACAATGCAAATAGGTTCCTATCATGCGATAGTTCGATCCCAAGGAAAAAAGCCTATTTTCAAGACGTAATGCAAGCTTACAATGAATCCCTAACTATTAATAGGCATTAATTCTAAATCAATCACAAATCAATCTTAATTTTTCCTCTCTCTCTTTTGTCTCATAGAGATAGAAATAACAACAAAATTTAACAAATGCAAAATTCGATAAACATCAAACTACAATAAACATGAGAGAGATTGGGAAGGAGAAGCGAAGAAAAAACTTCTTGTTTTCATTGATAAAAGATGGGAAAACCCATCGGACTACAAAAGAATGCATGTAGAAGCACAAAAATTTAATGCCAAAATGGTAGACTCTCCACCTTTCTTTGACCCACTAATTATAGTGGAGAATGAGGCATTTGGCCGTATTGGCTATTGGCAAATTTTTACCTCTTTACATATTTGAATTTCAAAATAGGTAAAAAACACCATTTATTCATCTAACTTGACTTTTAGGCCACTAATTGTTTTAATTTTGCAATGGCATTGAAAGTGCTATTATTTCTAACTATCAAATGAAATAAGGATGTGCTCATTGGGTTGGACTTACACACACAGGGTGCCAGAGCCCTATACTTATTCTTCTATCTATTATGTGCTATTTACATGGTGTACCACCAAATGCCAACAGTATCCCCACCAAAATTGGTGACGGCCCCATGACACCTATAAAAATAACATTGCTAAGCTACGTTATTCTTGCCTATGCTTGGTGAGGTATGATGTCACTCATTTCATAAAGATGAGATGTGGAATGTGGCAAGAACAAGGAATATACAGCCTCTAGCCATCGAGTAGTTGTCCAGGTAACAAAAATTTTCTCCCACGATCCACCAAGCATCGTTGCTCTATAGTATAGCCTTGCCATCAAATATTGTTTTGAATTCTCCCATGATTTGAATGGCAAATTGGGATCAAATGCCAATGTAAAAATCATCTCACTTCGTCTTTATTTTTGCCAGGTATGCCAAATCATGGGCAAATGTTGCAGCTTCACTAATGCTCGGATCTAGAGAATCTCTATATTGTTGCACAAACAATCATTTTTAAAACTCTAACATGAAAGACAATTGACAATTGATTGCCATTGTAGCTAGAAGTGTTGTCTCATGTGTCAAAATTGTGTCAGCAAGCTTTTATGACATCAACTCCTAATAAATGAATATTTGTTTATTTCGCTAATAGTGGCACAAGTAAGATAGTCCAAGTACTACCATTGATCTAGCTTTGTAGTCGTTGGCATTTTGTTTATAACTTATCAAATGCTTCTACCATGCATACAACTTGGTCAAATTTTTTGATTTCAATTAGATAGTTTCAACTTAACTCATTCAACCATCCTCCATTGTAGCCGAGCTGGATCAGAATTGCTATTGTGTTCAATATAACACAAGCTCAAATCCCAATTGTTGCAAAGTAGGGATATTTTAGAGCCTTACGCTCCAAATTTGGCTAGGACTCCTCATAGATGCATGATGAAGATATGTGCCTAAATTGATGCTAATGCAAGTAACTACTATGAGGATATTGGCTATTGTTGCAATCCACGACAACTTGATTGGAGGACCAAGTGTGTACTAGCTACAACATATCCACAATTTACCATCCTAATAATCCTAACAAGTAGCTTGTGCTTTGGTACGTCTACGTCATCAATGGAACACTTACCAAAAGTGTTATTGTTCTTTCCCATTTTTCAAAGTTCTACATCTACCTTGGAACTCTAATATTCCTTCCCATGCACACAAGTGGATTAGCCCTCTAGACCTCAAGGTAAACAAAGTTGTTAACCATTAAGCATAACTCAAAGAACAAACTTTAAATGGCAAAAGTTCTCTTAAATTAATTACTACAATTTTGGTTCCCTAAGTACGGTTGCTTGACCTTCACTACGAGGATCCTTTCACGTGATGTAGAAAACCAATGCTACCCATTGAGATTATCATAAATAATATTTATAATATTCCAAGATCAAAGTGTACCTGAAGAACTAGCTTATGTTTTCAGCTCATAATCAGAAAGTTCACCACATGCGTGTGCGAGAGAGAGAGAGAGAGAGAGAGAGAGAGAGAGAGAGAGAGAGAGAGAGAGAGAGAGAGAGAGAGAGAGAGAGAGAGAAATTGTACACATGGATATACACGGTAGGAATCACATTTCTTTACTTCAAATGTTTTGAGGAGCACCAAACAAAGGTGGTACTATCGTCTCTGATCTTTCACCCTCATAGACAGCAAAAGCTTGAAGAATTATAGTCAATGATCCTAGAAGGTAACTAAGTGAATTTTTTTATGTCTACACCTAGATTTTTGTTAGATTGGAGCATGAATAGGTCGTGGTATTAGACAAATTCAAATTATTCTTTTTCTTACAATGTACTACAATCCTTGTATCATGGCATCTATAGATGAGCACAGTGAATTTATTCTTTGTATTCAAAGTTGCAAATTCATTGCTTATAAAGTAGATAACAATGTAACAAGGTGAACCATGAGTTACCAACAACAATATCAAAGGCTTCATGTAGCATAGGAGATTTGATAGAGAAACGACTGCCCAAGTCAAGTCCAATGCACTATAGTTTGACCATTATCTAAGATATCAACCAAGTAAAGGCTCGCTCAACTCATCTCTTGACAAAAGAGATGAATAGATAAAGATGTATGCATAAGGAACCAGCCATAAAATGAGGGTCCCAATAAAGAATCCAATGCCAAGTTGAGCGACCACAGAAACCACAAGCAAAACTATCCCGAATATAGGAAACACCCAACCTGCAACAGCACTTCAAAGAATCGGCTGTGTTAAGAGATTAAGCTGGAGCCAAAGAGGGCACTGCCCAGAAGATGCAATGGTCCCCGAGTGAACAAATGAAGTGAAAGCTGAAAACATTCACATTAGCATATTTTAAATGATGGCTACACCACAAGTTCAACCTTTGTGTTAGAAGTAAGAGAGTAAGCCTTTTGTTGCAGCAAAAACAAAGTAATCAATGAAACCTTAGGGAGTAAAACAAGTGTGTTACGAGTGGTAGAAGAGACAC
Source organism: Diphasiastrum complanatum (assembly GCA_029204225.1). Lineage (NCBI taxonomy): Eukaryota > Viridiplantae > Streptophyta > Lycopodiopsida > Lycopodiales > Lycopodiaceae > Diphasiastrum > Diphasiastrum complanatum. The sequence continues at coordinate 27,153,093 of CM055097.1, forward strand.
ACCAGCATGTGCATGAGTTTTCTGCCAATTAGTTTTGCTTGCTAGTGTCCAAGGAGTCAATATTCCAATTGTGTGATTCGGCTCCACATACTGTAGTTTTCAAACAAGTCAGCTTTGTAAGAATTATCAAGCATGTAAAGTTGAAAAAGAATTTACCAAACAAGCTCTTGCTTAAAAGCTGAAAGGATTCATAGCAGGTACTCCAACTTCCTTTGCAAGTAAACTTTATATGGACTTTCTTGATCAAGAATGAGGTTAGTACCTGTAAATTGTATCCTAACCAGATGAGTAACCAGATAGAGATACTTGCTGTAAGAACTCGGGGATGAAAGTCATGGCTACTGCTAGTGGCTGCATCCAGCAGACTGAAGTTTTGGACGAAGAATAGAAACAATGCCGGCAGCACAATTATGTGGGTTGCTGCATGTTTAGAACCACCTCTATGATCACATACGAAACATGTTAGTATGTACAAGTTGCTAGCAAAACAACTCGACATGACACACATAGAAAGAACACTACAGATGTAAAGAGTAATCAAATACAAAACAATGGTTGAGTAATAATTCCCTGGAGTATATTCTTTGATTTACTGAATGTAATCTGAAGCTATGCTAGGCTAATCTCAAGCTACTCTTCAACACAAGAAGCTAGTCTCCAGAAAATCAGCCAAGCGTAATGATGCCTTGGAAGGTACTTAAATCGTTGAGGCCCAATTTAAGGGTTATGACCTCCAAGTTAGATTTTGAGGACAATAATGATCTTTGTCACTAACCAGAAATACTGGAACATGACCGAATTTTGCAAATTCTAAATCATGCATTAGGAATGCCAGCCAAATGAAGGCATCAATATGAGCCCAACAACAGCCATATACAATAAGAACTATGCTGCATAGAAAATAATACCATGTCGGTCTACACTCTAATGGAGAATGCCACGTAAAGGTAGGAATATGAAGTACGACTAAAGCATGACCCCTACCACATGCTACTATGCCAATTGTATAGATCAAAAGTGTCACATGAAAATAACAGTAAATGACACAATTTAAACGAGTATACTTTAGCCAGCCTGATAGACAAAAAATTCCAAGTCATATGATCTGACACATATGAATAGATCCCAAGCTAGTTGTAAGCACGAAAATGCCAACTAAAAATAGCAGAAGATGGCTTAGAGCCCTATTCATTTATATAGAGATCAAACCTATGATGTCAAAACAACAATAACTGACTCACGCACAAATGCAACCCAATCCAACCAAGTAGACCACAAAGAAGATTCATGTGGAAGGGTGCAGAGCATCCAAAATTGTGGGCCAAGATTGTATTTAAAATGGATTGTAATAGTGAATCAATTGTGATACAAATGTAATGGCCAATGGCCATAAAAGAGCACGTAAGGATGGCTCAACCAAGGAAGAGTGAGAACCATATAAGATGGAAATAATAGAGTAGCAGATAACAGGGGTTTTATAACAAGAAAACAATCATAATTAGTGAGAAGAAGAGAACCGAACATGTAGAACGAACTTTGCCGCATATAATGAGATCACAAGCCAACCTGCTAGACAATGAGGGCTAATTTTTACACGAGACAACAATGTTAAAATAGAAACTCAAAGCCAACCCTCTAGGAGTGCCAGCCAATGGTACTATCCCAAGCTATTCGAAGGATCATGAATGGGCGCTTCAACGAATGACTCAAAGAATGCTAATAAGCCCAACCATGAAAACCATGAAGATCATGCATGTGCCATGAACAGCGATTGCCAAATCCAAGTCTAAACTTGATGCGACACTGATAACCATAAGTGTTGAATGATTATAGAAGTAGACCCCTCGATGTCAAAGGATGCATAGTTGCCCACATCATATATCAAAGAACAACTGTAACTGGAGTGGTCACACTGCATGAGAAGCTCCTGCAAAATGACTAGAACAATGTCACATATAAAAACCACTATAGGAATACGTGTCTCTACCGGAGGTATTCAAGATGAACTGGCTCTGCAAAAAGAAAAAGTCTGTTGCAAATGTTTGGAGTTCTAAACCACTCTTTGATGCAATTACAAAGCAGAGTAGTAAGGCTTCTTACTCACCCTCAATCTCATTATGTTAGACAAAAATCAGTGCACGGGAGTAGCTGAAACTATCAAAAACCCTTGATTGAAGATTCTTGAAACTTTAGATCCAAACAGAGAAATCTTTTATTTTACTCCTTTTCAAAGTCATACCAAACTCTAAAGCCAGCATTCCAATATCTGAGCAAATGCTCTATTCAAAGTCATACAAAATGGAGCCAAGCTCTCTCCAGTTATAAGCAAATGCTAGATTGTCTCTGCACATGCATGCATAGGAGTGGCACTCTACTTGCAAAGGTATGAAGAGCATACTAAAAGAAGCCCATAATCGTGATTGCCATATGATTTTCCAGAAAAAATGGATGTCTGCCAAGTAGCAATCTATTTCCAAATCAGAAAACATGTGAGATTGTCTCTAGCATCTTGAAGCTTTAGAAGATTTGACCTAAGAAGAGGTCATAACTTATTTGATTGAGTACATGTCAAAAAACATTTAATGCGAATAACTCAGAGAAATGACCAAGTTTCACAAAGCAAGAATGCTGGTGTTGAATGTCATCAGTGCCCAATTCTGTAAGGTCAGGAACCACTAAATAATACAGTTGCAGACGAACATTTTCAAAAGTGGTTTCCGCTACCTAATTTCCAGGAGTTCAGATGGAGATGTCGCAAGTTGTGAGGTCGATATGTAAGGATAATGGGGTGCCCTGACCCAAAGGGACCTATGAGGTGCTTACATGATCTGAGCTCAAAGCAGTCCTAAAGGATACATGTGGCACTATTTATTCTTGAAGTGCATTATATTCTGAGAGATTGACATTTCTGAGGGATTTACAGGCTGCAACGAGATTCGGCAGATTCTGTGGACTTCTGAGACCATAAAAAAGACGTGAACCATGGCATGATTTTGAATGTAACATGCCTGCAGAATCCAGATTATGAATTTGAAGTGCATAGGTATTTTGCAAAAACAGTTTACAGTGAATAAAAAATCTGAGGAAATCGGAGGAGGATATTATAGCCTCCTATATAAAATCAAAAAGTGTGCGCCATAAAAGATTCAGCCATAAACTAAAATGCTTTGCCAATATTTTACCCTTAAGAAAGGAATTTCTAGTGAGCTTGGATTGGATCTGACGGCCGTTCTTGGTCTAATGGCATCGCGAATATTTTACAGCCATTTTACCAAATGGAAAGGTCACTAGATTCTCCAATGAATAAGGAGATAAATGCTGCCCAGTTTTGTTGAAAAGGTGGCCAAGTGAACTCTGCCATCCTAAATACCAGCAGGCTCAAATGCAATCTTGCATGCAATAACCACTCAAGAGCAAGGCGTATATGTAAGAAAAATGTAAAGCTTACCCTTGCCTGCCCAGTTCCTTATCTCGTACAACAAAGAAACACACAATGAAAGGGATCAAGAGCTGCAACACTGGCAGCAAGAAGAGACCCAACCATTTGGGCACCCACAATGACGGATTCCCTGCATATTCACAATGCAAAGGCCACGCATTTGTAATGCTGCTACCTACAAATTCTTCACTCCAGGAACTGTGCATCAAGAGGATTGAAATACCACTCACCGCTAAAATCCCACCACAGCGGCACCTTGTCTGGCGTCGCTGCATACTTGAGAGCTGCAAAGACGGCACTGGAGAAGGCAAGAAGAGTTGCCAAAAGGATGGTGCTACCCATAATGATTAATCTCTTCTCTTCTCTTCTCTGAATGCTCCCACCTCTCTGTCTGTGTCTGTCTGTGATTAATTTGCGTGGATCAAAGAAAGAAGAAGAAGGATTTTTGATGATCTAACACTTTGACTTCTGCACAAGGCGCTCCCTTTTGTTGAGGACTCTCTGTTTTTTTTGTGCTTCTTTAGGAGAAAAGTTGCTTCAATGCTTTTACAATTTTTTTTTTTTCAAATAGATTTCTTGTACGTAGCTTTCCTTCTTTCTTCTCCTTGTTTTTTTTTTAATAAAAAAACTTCATGGGCACCTTTCAATTTTTTCTGATTTTTTTAATAAAAAAATTCATGGCACCTTTAGGCTAAAAGTGAGTATAAAATCACTAAATTTTGTTTAAGTGCATCTTTTGAAAATCTCAAGATGCACAAAAAAAAAAAGCAATAAGTTCATTGATTTAGATAAGGAAGGCCGATCCATTGTATTTTTGAAAAAGGTAAAAAATGATCTTACGAAGGGTGAACCTCTAATGTGTCTCAACTCCTCATCTTTTCTTTATGATCGGGGACCATGGAGATCCCCATGAACCTCTAATGTGTCTCAACTTCTCATCTTTTCTTTATGATCGGGGACCATGGAGATCCCCATTATGCATGAAATGTATCATATTTAGCTCTGAAAATCTAGGGCTTCTCATGGAAGGTAGGGCCCCAGTCCAAGGGCCTTCCAAGCTAGGAAGGCCTTTGCCCAAGGGCAAGACACAAGCAGCGCAGAAGGTCAAGTTCTCCTGCATAATGCATAGGTGCCAAGGTTTTTTTGAGAATTTTTGTCCAATATATTTTTTGTGAGTTTTTTTTACGACTTTTTGATTTTTATTGCCATCTTCCCGTAATGATCAAGTGTGATTTTCTTTTTTACAATCTTAAAAAAATTGATGTAGGCCAAATGTGCATGTGGACAGCCAATGACAAGCATGGCAATTCGATTAATCATGAAGACACTAGTTCTCACAAAATCGAAGACAAAGGAACAATCACCAGTAGATTTATTGGTGGTTCATCTCAGTAGAATTGTTAATCAAGGCACAAATTACAATTCAAGAGTCAAAAGTTTAAAGTAAAAGCAATGATATGCCACTATCATCTATGTTGAGCAGTGAGTCCCCCCCCCCATCTAGGCTCTAGCCTCTAGCTGTCCGCCTCCGACGTTGTCGTCGTGGAGGCACTGGCATGTCCTCAAGCTCAATGTCATCCTCCCCATCATCAGAGTCACCCTCATCCTCCTCATCTGATCCCTCACCCTCAGTGGCAGATTTCTCATCTAAGTCAGAGCCAGAGGGACTCTCAGAGGTGTCTGAGACTGCTGCATGGCTCGAGCCCTCTCCTGCGCTCCTGGTCCTGCGTGCTGCAGCTCAAGTGGTTGGCCTTGCGCAATGCACACAAGGAAATTGGAATCGGGACTTAGGCTCGACATGTCACATTACTTTTAACTTACAATTTACAAGTTACAATCTAGTAATCTACTAACTACTATCTAGTATATCTACAAAACTTCAAAGTACTAAAAGCCTACTAATATAATGCAGTGAATTGGAAAATCGGGCATCAAAATCAACCTGTAGCTGCTAAAGCCTCCCGATGGAGTATCCTCCTCCTCTTGTGATCTTGGTGGCAAGTCTGGAACCTTTGCCACATCGATCTCATCGAGATTAACCTACAAAAATTTTAATTAAACCAAGATTTCGATTCTCAATAGTAAGTACTAGTGAACGATTTCAAATAAAATAACAAATTTGAAATGTAAACGTTGAAAGTTGAAACTTGAAGCCTGAAGGTTCTTAGTGTAGACTCTACTATCTAGACAAACCATGGTAGATACTAGACTCTATAGAATTCAGATTAATCATTACCTGTATGGGCTCCCCGGTCTCTCTTAGCTTCTTCACCGTAGATTGGCATGTACATACACCAACCTCTCCAGCTGCGCTATAGAAAGTCTGTTTCTCCTCTTCGTATGAATAAGAGAGAACACACTCCAATTTCTCTCACATGCAACTTATTACAAAGCTATCTGAATACACTCAAAGCACACCAAAGTAGGCTCCGAAATATCCACTTTAATTGATTTCTCTTCAAAGTACATGGCAAACTATCCACATAAACACATAAGAGCACTGCTACTAAGTCTCCTCCCAGCTTGCATAGATTATGATGAGAAATGCCTCTCTCTAGGCTCACTTATACACAATCCTCAAGCACCCACTTAACCCTGACCCTTTCCTAACATCGACACATAGCGAACCCCATGCACATCGACACTTGCCACTTGGCAGTACCCTGACACATTGGCAAGTGAGTAGGAGGATCGTCCGACCCGTGTCACTCATGCACTGGACCAAGTGTCTCAATGATCATATGACATGTGTCCCATTGACCGGTCAACTCTTCTACTTTTTAGGAGGTCAATCCAGCAGCCTCTAAATTAAGACCCAGTACCCTATAACAAATATAAATAGGACAACAAGTTACCAGAAAACTGCTATTTACATTTTTACAAAACACCACAGGCCGGTTTGAGCGATTAATATTTACAAATTTACAAGTTTGACATGTTCACTCTGAGGCAGGAATATAAATACATAACATTCCTTCCCTCCTCAAGGAACATCATCTGCAATCATGGTAAAAGAAGGGTATTGTGCATGCAAAGCGTGCGCGGTCTCCTAGGTAGCATCAATGAAAGGCCTATTGTGCCACGCAACCAAGTACTCACGGATCAGACAGTTTCTAAGCCATCTCTCTCTCCGGTCCAATACTTTGTCAGGTCCATGCATCACCTCTCCATGCTCCTAAAACAATACAAGTCCATTGGTTAGCAGGTTATCACCCTCATGTAAAACCCTCTTTAAGCGTGAAACATGAAAAACATGATGAACTTTACAATCATGAGGTAACGCTAGTTTATAAGCAAGATCATTAAGCTTTTTAACTATTTTCTAGGGTCCACAATAATGCGTAGATAACTTGTAACACTTCCCTGTCTTAAGAGAAGTTGAGTCCTAAGGAATCGGGAGAAACACCATGTCTCCTTCCTCGAACTCTCTTGGTGTGCGATCCTAGCAAATGTCTTTGCGCGATCCATCTCTTGTTTCACATTTTTTTTGGCTAACTCAAGCATCTGTACCATGTGAGTTAGAAAGTCAACAACACTAGGCACTCTATGAGGTATCCCTATCGTAATTGGACTATTTGGCCTAAAACCATAATTCAATTCAAAAGACTCATCTTAGTTGAAGCATTTCTTTTATCATTATAAGCAAACTCCAACAATGGCAAATATTTCTCTCATTGCGTTTGTTTAACACTTGCGTACACCCTAAGCATGTCCTCCATGGTTTGGTTAACTATCTCAGTTTGACCATCCGATGATGGTAACCCATGAAGTTTGAATACATGCTGTATAAATAGATCAGCTATCCCAGGTGCATCAATCTTAATATGGGTTGGAATGAAATGAGCCATACTGGACTTGCCACATTTTTGCTTAGTATAGATAGTTGATCACACTTCTATTATTTTTGATCAAGTAGTAGCTCTCTCAAGCTTTCAAGCTTGAACACTCTTGAGCATTCTAGCTCAATTCTTTAGAGTTTTTCTATTAGCGCTTACTTATTATCAGCGGAAGTGCAAATTCAGACAGAGATCTTCAGTTACTCATAGATAGCTTAGAGTATGCGGTTTCTATCCGCAATTGTCTTGTGCTCATTATCATCTATTTCATGCTGAATCAATCTATCCTTTATTGTGTTCAGTATTATATCAAAATGTATGCATCTCTGTGATAGTTTTGTAGCTGATAAATATCATATTGCTTTTGTCTGATAATTCATTGTTTGGCTACGTCATCATTGTAGTACTGACGATTTCAAAGTTAGTTACTATAAGATTGAACGTGACTTCTGTCATTATGTTTTGTTCAATATTGATAGGCGTAGTCATGCATTAGGAAAGCAGGCTCCATTCCGCTGCGCTCGATAAGTCGTTCACTACCTTTGACTTGTCGTTATTGCTATCACCTCTTTCCAACATGGTATCATAGCTTCTAATATATAATATTAGAGCATACCTTCATGATATCAGAGCGATCTGTTATACCAGGGCTCTAATACTTGATATCTTTCGTAATATCAAATCGATATCATATTCTTTGACAACATGGAGAAATATATCTCTACCGAATTCAAGGAGTACTACCTTAACAACGACATCGAGCAACAATACATTACCTCCTATTCGCCTCAATCCGATCCTACACACCTACGCTCAAAGCTTCAAGCTTCCGCTGTCGATCATACCCACATTTTTACGACATGGTATGAGAGCAGGCATTTCAATAATCTGCATTTCTACTGTGGATTATCAGTCTTGTTTCTACTAAGACGGCTCTCTAGCAAACACGCAGCCAACAGTATTCCAACAATCGTTGTTTCTACCAATAATCTCGTTCAACCAGAATGGATCCATCATCTAGTTCATCTCTCATTGACAAACTCCATGGAGATAACTATCATCTCTGAAAATTCAACATGAAGGTTATACTTCTAGCCAAAGAACTGTGGGACATCGTTGATGGCACAAAGTTCAAACCATAGGGTGATGCAACCAGCATCACCAAGTGGAGACTAAGAGATGGCAAAGCATTTGCCATGATCACCTTTAACATCAAGGATACTCAGATCAGCCACATATGTGTTGCTCAGACCGCTAATAATGCATGGGACATCTTAGCAACTCTCTACGATATCAAGGATGTTACACTTGAGGAAGAAAATTTTCACCCTGAGGATGTCTGACGTTGAAAGTGTTTCGAGTCATCTCAACACGTTCAAAAATCTTATGGAACAGATGACTGCAACTGGCTCAGTCATAGAATATTTCGATGCACTCATGACTCCATTATCGAGTCTACCTAAAGCCTACAAAAATTGGGTACTGGCAATTTCTACCCAGGAGCACCTCACTCTATCAAGAGTAATATCAATGCTTCTAGAAGAGGAGATCAGAAGATCAGCATCCTCCTCGGGATCAGGATCGGATCCTCAAGCTCTATATTCCAAAAATCAAAATTCTAGATCCAAGAGACCTACAAAGTCAAGTTATACTGACAAGAAGAGCAACATGCAGACTGGACCAAATTTCGGTTCAGGATCGAATTCAAGTTCTTCATCATTCCAACCAGTGCAGAAACTATTCTGCAGATATTGTAAGAGGGCTGGCCACGAAATCAAGGACTGCCAAGAAGAGCAACATGCAGACTGGACCAAATTTCGGTTCAGGATCGAATTCAAGTTCTTCATCATCCCAACCAGTGCAGAAACTATTTTGTAGATATTGTAAGAGGGCTGGCCACGAAATCAAGGACTGCCAAACTTTGAAGTACAACAACAAAAAGAAGAAGCAGTTCCAACAACAAGCACACAGTGCTACAACCAGTCACTCAATTCATCAACAAGAAAAAGATGAAGCAACTTTCATGACCAAAGTCGGAAAACAACATGATATCAATTCCTGGTATCTAGATTCTGGAGCAACTCAACACATGACTCACCATCGCGACTAGTTCATGGACTACAAGTCATTCACCTGTACAAGAGCTGTGTAACTTGGAGACAACTCATCACATTCAATCGAAGGTGAATGAATAGTCAGAGTCGAATTCCAGAAAGGTGAAGTGTTGTCCAACATTCTCCACGTTCCAAATCTGACCAAGAATCTGCTCTCAGTTAGTAGAATTATCGATTCTGGTTGGAGGGTCGAATTTGATATAGAAGGCTGCACAATTCTTGCCAAATTTCGGAATGTTCTAGCCTACGGAAGAAAAATTGGCTATCTTTACAAACTCAACCATTGCTACTCTTCTAACAGTCAAGCTCTTCACACAGCCACTTTCGAATCAACTGATATGTTGTGGCATTTCAGACTTGGCCATCTTAATTTCAACAATATTCAGCAAATGTCTGCTCAAGGTCTAGTACAAGATCTATCTTTTGTCAGCAAGCCAGCTTCTCCATGTGAAAGTTGTATTATCAGCAAGCATGCAAGAAGTCCCTTCATTTCAGATTCAGTTCATACTTCCAAAAGCTTGCTTGACCTTGTACACAATGACATTTGTGGCCTGATGCAGATTGCTTCAACAGGGGAAGCTCTCTATTTCCTAACTTTCATTGATGACTTCTCTCGAAGGACTGCTACTTACTTTATGAAGAACAAATCCGAAGCGTTCAAGTTCTTCAAGCAGTTCAAGGCGTCTGCTAAAAACCAGACCCAAAGGAAGATCAAGGCTCTACGCACAGATGGAGGGGGAGAGTATATCTCCACATAATTCAAGGAGTTCTGCAAGGCCAGTGGAATACATCAACAATTTACAACCAGCTATTCACCTCAGTCCAATGGTATAGCTGAACGGAAGAATAGGACACTCATCGAAAGTGCCAAGAGCATGCTGGCCCATGCCTCTCTTCCAAAGAAATTCTGGACAAAAGCTGTTACTACAATTGCCTATTTGTAGAATCGATCCATTACCAAAGCCCTAAGGGCCAGACACCTTATGAGATGTGGACATGATCAAAACCATCACTCAAAAATATTCCAGTGTTTGGATGCATTGCTTTCGCCCAAATTCCTGAAGATCTAAGGAGAAAATTGGACCACAAAAACAGGGAAAACGATTTTCATCGGCTATTTCCCAGATCACAAGGCTTAAAAGCTCTACAATTTGGATAGGAATTTCAACTACAAAAAGCGACGCTGACTCAGACAATGAGTCGGAACCTCAATGAGTCAACCCACATCAAAGGACCAAAGCTCAACCCAGAAGGTCGAACAGGTCCAGATAGCATCCATCCATATTTATGGATGATCCAGCCTACTACTTTATCCAAGAACCAACCACCGTTTGTCAAGTTGATGGTGACGCTCAATATTTTGATGATGATAGCCGAATAGTTGATGATTAATTTTGAATAGATGACAATACACAATTCCATAGTTCGGTAGTGTCGACAGTGTGAAAAATTGCCTGTGTTGGCAAATCTAGCCATGTAGTATATTGTAAATTATGTGCATATGTGGGTCCCACACGTCTGAGACCAAGGTTCCACCTGGAAAACCACTCCTAATGTAGGGTGGGTAGATTCTAAAGGGTTTGTCATGCCAGTTTGGTAGTGATTCCTACATTATAGGACCTACACCTAAATTTATGATGAGATTTTAACCAACTAGCCACGTATTTGGCATGACTCTAGGAAAGAGGCTGGGGTTGCAAATTAGGTCAAGAAAGCCAAGTTAACTTCCTTATTACATGTTGGAAATTCACCTAAATTTACAGAGGAAGTGACTTTCACTATGTATTCCATCTCTTCCATAGTGAGAAGATCGATTGTTTTTGGAGCTCATTAGCAATCTCGAGCTACTCCACTATTGTAATGTGATTTTGTGATTCTAATTGCAACCAAAGTGATTCAGCCTTCCATCTCTATTTACAGGCCGTATATTAGGCCTCATTTCACATGTGTGAACTTGGATCCATCATTGATCAATGCCATTTGATTGTTCTTGCTTGTTGTTTGTCAAATTGCCAATCTAGATCGACTTTTTTGTGTCTAGTTTTTTGATAGATTGTTAAGCAAGCATCCAATCACTCTTGTGGATATTTTTAAGATCCATTTATGGTCCTAAAGTACATTACTTTCACATGGTATCAGAGCCAATTACAAGGGCTTAACCATTGAGATCAAAAGCAAATCCATTTTTAGCAAGTTTTGGTGCTAAAACCTAGTATTGAGAGGGCGAGCTAGAATCTCAACTTCAGTGAGGGGATTTGATTCCAAACTTTGTAGGGATCAAATCCATATTTTCCACACGTGTGGGAACCTTTGAACCTGAATTTAATACACAATATTCATTTGATCCATAAAAATCCATTCTATGTGTTCTTGATTTGTTGGAGCAGGCTTTTTGAGACCAATGTCAGACAATAGATTCCTCAACCAAATTGTCTCTTTAGTAGCTTGAGAGGCTACAATGTACTCTAACTCTATCGAAGACCTTTTGATAGAGGTCTGCTTTAGATTGTTCCAAGATATTGGACCATTGTTGAATTGGACCATTGTCAACATTGCCTTCCCAATTCGCATTTGTGTATCCATCAAGTGTATGGATATCGAATGGATCAACCTCTCCATAGCATATGCATAGGTCTATAGTAGCTAGTACATATCTGATTACTTTTAGGAGAGCTTTCATGGATGTAAAATCTACTTCTCTTAATGAAGTGTTAGATGAAGAGGTATACATGATACAACCTCAAGGATCTGTTGAGCCCATAAAAGAAGATATTGTTTGCAAGAAAAGCTATTTATAAATTAAAGCAAGCACCATGAACGTGGTAATCTTATATCAATAAATACTTTATACAAAGGTCAATGGTAAACTTCTAATCTCTACATTCTACAACATGATTCTAGTTATGTGTTAATTGTTCTATATGTTGATCATTTGATCAATACTAGAAACAATCAATTTTTTATATATTAGATCAAATCAGAGTTGTCCAATGCTTTCGAAATGCGTGACTTTAGGGTTGATAATAGCATTAAAAGTGGCAACAAAAAAATGTTATTTTTCTTAAGCAAAGCAAATATGCACAAGATTTGCTTCACATGTTCAATATGTAGAATTGCAATCATTGAGCACACCAATGGATGTCAACACTAAGCTAATTGCATATGATGAGTTTGAAAAAGTGAATTTCTGTTTGTATAGACATCTGGTGGGTAGTTTGATATATTTGTCACATACATGTCCTAATACCAAATACGTTGTTGGCGTTGTTAGTCAATTTAAATAAGACCCAAGATGAACACACAAGAAATTTTCCAAGTAAATTTTTTGGTATATTCATAGAACACTTAACTATGGGTTGAATTGTGATCAACATGAAGTATTGATGTTGGTAGGTTATATTAGTGTAGATTGACCAAGTAATATTGTTACCACTAGTTATACTTTCAATATTTTTAGGTAGATTCATGGAATGCTTAACTATGGGGTGAATTGTGATCAACGTGAAGTATTGATGTTGGTACGCTATATTAGTGTAGATTGACCAAGTAATATTGTTATCACTAGTTATACTTTCAATATTGGTATAGTTGTAGTTTCATAGAGTAGCAAAAAACAACCTACAATAGTTCTATCCTTTCCAAATATTGAGTATCATGCTCTCAATAGTGCCACACAAGAAGCGATTTAATTGCATGGATTTCTTGATGACTCAGGCCAACCATAGATGGGTGAAACCATTGTATCAGTGGAGTAACTCGAGATTGCCAATGAACTCCAAAAATAATCTATCTTCTCACTATGGGAGAGATGGAATACATAGTGAAAGTCACTTCCTTTGTAATGTTAGGTGAATCTCCCACATGTAATAAGGAGGTTAACTTGGCTTTCTTGCCCTGATTTGCAACCCTAGCCTCTTTCCTAGAGTCATGCCAAGTAGGTGGCTATTTGGTCAAAATCTCATCATAAATTTAGGTGTAGGTCCTATAATGTAGGAATCACTACCAAATTGACATGACCAACCCTTTAGACTTGACCTAACCTACATTAGGAGTGGTTTATCATGTGGCATCTTGCCTCACACGTATGGGACCCACTTATGTACATAATTTACAACATACTACATGGCTAGATTGCCAACATAGGCAATTTTTCACACTCCTCCTCAAATCTAGCCTTGGAAATTATGATACTCTCATCAATTACTCCAATTGAAGATCTTATTTTGACAAATCAATTCTTAGGTAAGGATTTAGTGAATAGATCAGCTAAGCAATTCGATGAATGCACGTGTTGGAGCTTGATCTCTTTGGCTTGCACTTTCTCCCTCACAAAATGATGAGCAATCTCGATGTGCTTGCTCTTTGCATGGAATGTAGGATTAGTAGCAAGTGATTGGGTTGATTGGTTGTCACAATAGATGATAGGAACCTCCTCCTCAATGACATGAAGCTCCACCAATAGCCTCTTGAGCCATAAGACCTCCTTGCATGTTGTTGTCAAGGCCTTGTACTCGGATTCTGTGGAAGAAAAGGAAATTGTATCTTGCTTTTTGGAAATCCATGATACTATTCCATCAAATAATAATGTGGCAAATGCACTTATTGACTTTCGATCCAATTTGTCACCTACAAAATCCGAGTCACTATAGGCTCTTAAGCCAAGATTAGTCCCTCTATAAGATAGATCTTTTTACATCATTATAAGAGAGTAAAGTGGAGAAATAGTCCTTTTGGAAAGTCATGTGGGAGCTAGCCCTACTATCAATCCACCAAGAATCATTGGTGTTGCACTTGGATGATGGTGATGAGTTGGAAACCATTAGGGATGATTCTTATTCATCCTCCTCCTCTTGATGCAATGTTGCTTTGCTTGTTCTCTTGTGCCTTCTTCTTCTTGAGACATTCTGATGCAAAATGCCCTTTCTTGCCACAAAAAAAGCATTTGAACTTTGATTTGTCCTTCTTGCCCTTTGAGCTTGATCCTTCGTCCTCTTCTTTGGCCTCCTTTGGATGTCTCTTCTTTGCTCCATTGGTCTTCTTTTTGCCCTGGCTTTCTCATCTCCATCCTGCAAAGACAATGACCTCATTCTTACTTTGGTGTGGAGCCTCCTACACTCTTCAAGCTCTCCATAATGAATCTTATCTTCAATGGAAGCTAACTCCCTATTAAGAGACTTGATTCTAAGCATATAGTCTTGTGCACTCTCCTCACTTCTTCTCATGCTTTGTAAAGTTTGATTTCTAATCATGTGAATTCTTGAAGTGTTACTTGATTCATAGATTGATTTCAAAGAATCTCAAGCCTCTTTAGCTCTAGTACAAGATGATACTTCTCTCAAAAGATCATTACTTACATTCATTTTTATACAATGAAGTGCTAGTTTAGATCTTTTCTTGTCTCTAACTAACTCTTGTGCACCAAGAGATTCATTTTCTTCTTCAATCAGGAATTTATAAAGGTCTTGGAGCACCATTAGTGCATATATCCTAAACTTCCAAATGGCATAATTTGTAGAGTTCAATCCCTTACTAGCTTCTAGAAGGAAAGCTCCAATAGATCCCATCTTACTAGTGAATTCTACAAACAAGAAATTGATTTGATTGATTCTAGAAACTCACAAAGGCCTCTCTTGTAGTGATTCACTCAAATTAGATTTCTAATCCAACAAATGGACTTATGATCTCTGTTCTAGAACTCCCTCACAAAGATGGCATGAAGATTAGATGAGTTGCAATTTACTTACAATCAAATCAAGCCAATTTTGGCTATTTTTGGACAAAATAATGACTCAATCTCCCTCACACTTTTTGATGTACTTTCAAGATCTGTAAATCACTTTTAAAGGACTTGATTTCAGCCTAGATTAATAGATCTCATGAACCAAAGTCAAATCTAATTAATGGCACTCAATCTTGGTAGCTTCAGAGTGCTATAGCATTATCGATCAATCCTAGATTTCACTCTAGAAGCAAGTACCACTATATCAAGAGCATGATACTCATCAAGGAGGTGAGGATGAAGTTTTGCATAATCCAGTACATGGCAGCTGATATTTTTACAAAAGGATTAACTCAAGAAGCACACAAATTTTTTTTATCCTATCTTCAATTTAAAAATCAAGGCATTCATGGATCCAAATTAAGGGGAGGTGTTGGATTTCTATCCTCTCCATCCCTTATATCATGGCTAATCTAGATTATTGACAAGACTACATTGTCAAGTTTCTCTCTCTAGTTACAATTGTGATTTATATGTCCATAGTCAAGTAGTAGTACATGAAAGAAGTGTACATATTATCATGGATGTGATCTTTAAGATGTACTAAACTCAAGTTATCAATCTTGTGTGGATCCATTATGCCTTTTGAAGATAGATCTTGATGCATTATTATTTGGGTAATCACTTCTATCTAGTAAGTGTGTTTCAGAGACCTACATCCCACAACAACATAAGTTATTGATTAACTAAATAAAGGAAAGCAACCCATCAACAAAAATAATGAACACTATGTGATGTCAAAACATGAGCATATTTGGTTAACTTTTTCTATTTTGTTTGGTTCCTTAAAATATATCTCTTTCACAATTATTGGTGTATTGATTGAGAGATATCTACATTTTAGGTCTGTGAATCTGATTGAATAACTTAAGTCCCCTCTCAATTAGTTGCCCCATTCTTCCCCTTTTAGCCACATGCCCTATTTTTTAACTGGAAAAGCTCATAGAACCCATATTTCATTACTTGCAAATAGGTATTATCCTCATGTTCATGTACTTGAATTTGTTTGAGATGCAATTTTAGCCAAAGTGAACACTTCTTTAGTTTGCTTGAGTAGGGCACAATTGGCATTATGAACATAAAAGCCCGACAAGTAGTCAAAGGAACCTTACATATTCATAAGTTTCCTTTCAAGTGATTCTCAAGCAAGTTGTTTTTTGTCAGATATTTGTGCCTCCCACTATTAGGCCTTCCTTGTTTTGAGATACCCTAGAGCTATAAAAAAGAATTGCTTTGAAAAGGCAAATTAGACTATCTTGCCTCTCTCTAAGAAAGATCTCAAGGAGAAAAATGTTTGAGGGCAAGTTGGAGAAGCCTTTGAAAATGGGAACTTGATTTTGATGCGAGATGTTGGTGGGCTAGCCCAATGCGAGATGTTCAAGAACATGGCTACCAAAAGCTTCAAGTACCTTGAGACCTTGCTTAGAGAGAGGCAAAATAGCTGGCCTTGGGCAAAGTGAACACCACCCATGCCTTCATGCGAAATCAAAATGTTGGTGGTCTCATGTGGAAGAATACACCTCCGAAGAATACCATCTGGTCCCCTTCCGTACAGTTGGCTGGCAATCAGCTGATATGGTCTAGCTTTTATAATCAATTTCCATTGTTCCGCCTTAGGTAAGGTCTTATCTGATTGGCCCCGCATTAAATATTCAAGTATATTGGTGACCCACTCAGGTACAATGCCTATTTGATCTTAGAAGCAAATTGCTAAGTATTTTGTCTTTGTGGAGATTTGTCCATTCACTCTTGGCCTAGATCTCAGCTTTCAATCAGTTTTGGATCTTTAAAATTCACATAAAAAAAGTGAAATCACCGACTTTTCAACAACGATCACCCCAACTTTTATAAACCTAAATTGGTTGCCCATGCCATGCAACCCCATCCTTGTCACAAAAATCACTACAACACTTGCCGCGATTTGCGACATGAATCGCGAGCTTCTTCTTCTTTTAATTCGTCGTGGACATCGGAAAAACACGTCGCAATGAGGTCGTCAGAATACGACGAGAATAAAACACGTCTAAATCCGACATTCATAAGTTGTCGGCTTCCCGTACCTTAGGTCACGGTGATTGACGTCGGGTCAAACCTCTGAACTCGCCGGTGGACGTCAAATACCTTGTCGTTCGTTTTAGATTGATGACATGGATGTCGGAATCCGACGGTCCATGTCAACAGACACGTATTTTTGTTTATTTTATGTATATTACATGTCATATCCACATTTGCATGTCAGAATCCGTCATGTCGGATTCCGACGTATCACGATTTCCTGGTGCCGGATGTCCAGATTTGGTATTTTTGCTTAGATGTCGGATTCCGACACGTCGAATTGCGACGGATTATGAAATTTCCGAAAATCCGTCAGACGCCCACATCGAAATCCGCGATATGTTATTGTGAATATTCCAATGGTTGAGTTCATATTATTAAAGTGTGGATGTATACATTGATTGCCTATCTTGAATATATCGATTGGGGCCCACCTAACTCCTCCTTGTAATTGTCATGGCCTATCTTGAAAGGTTGTACATTCTAGATACTACAAAATTTGGTTTCTTTTCTTGGCAAAAAATGAAGGAGTTGTGACGCTTGTTTCAAGAATAAGGGCTAGATATGAAATTTATAGCATAAAGAATAATTACATTCAACCTCTCTACTTAGCATAATGTAAAACTCGATGAAATAGAACTAGATTGTAATATATGTTATTTTGTTAGGCATTAAAGTTTGATGTGTCTCTCATCATGTGCATGTACCACAAAATCTAGACCCACCACAATACTTGTCAGGTTTTGCCACTATCGTTCATACATCAAGTGGAAGCATGCATCAAGTACATCCATGTTATGCCACAATTATACATAGATCAAGTGGGAGCTTACATCAAGTACATCCATAAGATTCATTTTTTGATAATGACATACTATGATTTAATGCAAATAGATCCAAGTACGTTCGAAACATGGCCCTCAATAAAGTTATGTAGTATCTTGCCTTTTTTTTTTTTTTTTGAGAGAGAGACACAAGGCAAGGAGGCCACAACTAGTAACTTTGAACTAGCATTATTTACACAGAGGTCAAAGCTGATAAAATCTCGTAGCTTGGTAGCATGTAAATTATGTAGATTGGTAACTTGGTACATAATTATGTTCTATCTATATGTCACAATTGCCAATCCCAATCCACTTGAAGTTTCTTGTTTGCATCACCTCCAACATGGGAAAGAGCATCAAAGGGCAATAATAAACTACCCATAGGACCCCACAAGTGCAAATAAGTGTGCAAACTTCCCCTAACCTTGACATATAGTGAAAGTAACATGTGATTTTCCAAAAGCTCAAGATTGATCTCATCTCAGATTTGCTAAATTTCTCAAACTTTCAAAGTTTTAGCAAGTGATTGGGAGGATACCTACATAGTGTTAATTCAAAAAGAATATCTAGGACAACTGAGCTCTATATGTGGACATGATGTACCTAGCTACCAACAGATTTCAGATGAGGATGGTGATACATGAAGCCTGAGGACTTTTGTTCTCCCAGAATAGTGACCTAAGGGCTAAAAGATGTGAAACATAGGACCCGGCCATTCTTGGATATAAGGTTGGCTATTCTATAATGCTTTTTATATGTTCACTTTTATCAGATAAGAAAAAGGGTGTACATGGACAAAGATGGCAATTGCTATATTATATAGCATTCTCTGCTAGCTGGAGTGTGTGCAAGGGGTCTTCAAAGTGATTTTCTGTATCTGGTTTAACATCATCATCATCCTCAGCAGGAACAATGTGCCTCCAAAACCAGTGCTCTCTCCAAAGACTTGACATTTCTTCTATAGGGACATTTCTGGTCTCAGGAAGGAACAAGTAGACATATATTGTCATGGTAGCTTCCCACCCAGCAAAAAACAGAAATATTCCCCACTTGAATTTACACAGCATGGCGAGAAATGCTTGTGCAATGGCAAACGTGAACAAAAGGTTAACTGAAACTGTGATGCTTTGGCCAGCAGAACGAGTTTCAAGGGCAAATATTTCACTGGGAACTAGCCATCCCAAACCAGCCCAAGACCATCCGAAGCCAGCCACAAACACACAGATGAACACCACAACCAGAGCTGAATAACTCTTTTCAAGTGAGACTTGATGTGGTCCATATTTAGCTTGCAGTACAATAGCTATGACCACCTGCACAAACAGGTAAGGTTAGTGAAAACAAAGTTTGTTGTACTCTCTCTCTCTCTCTCTCTCTCTCTCTCTCTCTCTCTCTCTCTCTCTCTCTCTCTCTCTCTCTCTCTCTCTTTGTGGAGTAAATTTGCGTTGTGATCATTGTTTACATCTCGCATCTGCATGTGACATCGTCCACATTGATAAACTCTTACAAAAGACCTATCAAATTTTAGCAGCACATAACCAACTGCACAATGATTTTCAGAAACTGCAATAGTTAAAGGTGACTGTACAGGAAGGAAAACTCAAGCCCAGAAAAAGCAATTACACGAATTACTCACTGCCTTTTGCCACAGATAGTCAAGTTCTGCTTTTGTAAGGTTTTCTACCGTAAAGGCCATAAGGTGGCACACAGTAAGAGATGCATCCATCACAGGAGATCGCCAGGATTAAGCATGGCAATTGGAATTTATCTGGGTCATACATATAAGAGGTCACGTATAGATTGGTATGTGGTGAATACTGAAATGGGTACATAAGCAGACTGTTATATACTCTACAAGATTAAAACAAAGAAAGATGAATAATTCAAGCACGTGTACGTGTTAGTGCAAGAGAATTATGTTTCTCGATTCTCGATCAAATAATGAATGCTGAATACTTTAAACAACCCAGTTCAAGACAGGCACCTGACAAAGCTTCGTGTTTTAAGTCAAACCTCAACTATGTTCTGTTGTTGGGCCATATGGCTTTGTTTCACCTCGTTCATAAACAATTTCTTCAAATGTGAATCGTAATTTCTTTGCACTGTGGAATTTTGACTGTTCTAGCGTACTGTTCATCGTGAAGAATTGTTTAAGGTCCTTGTTACAAAGGCAGGAAGCCATAGCTGGCAGCATAAAATTTGGTGTAGTAGCTTATGTCGAACTTCAAAGTGGCTATCCTAGTGCAATATATTCCTAATTGCTTGTGTGACAATTGAACCCAAGCAGCTCCCTCAATTTAAGATGAGAAAACACTTTTTTATGTTTACACTTGAGTTAGTAAGTTACCTGACTCAATACCATCTGTATGCCACCAACCATAAAGAGAAATCTCCTTCCCCATCTGTCAACAGTGGCAATAGTGACTAAGGCCCCCACCACCATCACAGCTCCTGTTATGACAGATGAATAAAGAGAAGCATTTGTTCCAAAACCCAAACTATTGAAGAGTACTGGGGCATAAAATAGGATTGAGTTGATCCCGGTCAAAAGCTGAAAGGCAGGAATCAGGATTGCCATGACCAACTGAGGCCGATTTCGTCTCTTGAGAATGTTTCTGAAGGGATGCTCAACTCTACTGGCAATGTCACTTGCTTGTACAAGATCTTCAAACTCTAGAGCTACATTGGTTGTGCCTCTTATCTTCTCCAGCACTTTTCTTCCTTGTTCCAAGTAGCCTCTTTCAACAAGGCTGTTTGGAGTTTCAGGAAGAAAAAGCCCACCAAAGGTCATCAAAGATGCAGGCACAGCAGCTAGTCCCAACGACAGCCGCCATCCCCATGGTGTCAATCGTTGAGTCCCATAATTGACAAGATTTGCAGAAAGTATACCAATAGTAGTGGCAAGCTGGAACAGCATGTTTAAACCTCCCCGCAAATTAGCAGGTGCCATTTCTGATAAATATACTGGTACAGCCTGCAATTGAGATCACATACTCAAAATGGCTGCGATGGATCTCTGGTGAATCAAAAGCATCTTTGCTGCAGTATTGAGATGAAAACAAGTTGGCGCAGGATGCTCAGAAAGGGCAAGTTTACATCTTCGTATACTACTCTGAACAAGATCTTGTAGTTAATCTTGAGCTGGAAGAGAGGCCAATTAATGGAAAAGGCAGTTTAAGGTGAGCGTTGCAAAACCAAGCTGCAGTTTAAATAACACTGCAGCTTTTTCTCTGGAAAATTTCAATTGGCAAAAACTCAACCAAAAGCTCAATTGCAGTAATCTCTCAAAGTATGAAGACGCACAAGCAGTGGTGAACTAACCTGATTACCAAAACCAACGCCTATACCAAGCATGATTCGACCACAAATAAGCGTCGGCAAGTTCATTGCTACTGCATTAAGACCAGCTCCAACCAGAAAAGAGAATCCACCGATCAAAATCGTTGGTCTTCGTCCCCATATTCTTGTTGTATAAGAGGCTCCGAAGGTGGCAATCAGGCCAGCAATATACAACGATGAGGTGAAAGCCGCAAGGCCCTGGTTATCATACTTGCAGTAATTATTGTATTGGGAATTCGGCTCCTTCTTTTTCCTTTCCACTACTGGGAAGAATTTTTGCAAGAAGTCATCCATGGATGTTACTCCGCCTTTAGGCCGGTACAACATCAGCTGGTTTAGTTTGATCGTTCAAAATCTTCCAAGCAAGTAATATATGGATTAAGGAACAGAAAGAAAACATGAATCGGCAAAAAAAAACTCCGGTTTATGATACTGATAGGTAGGATTGAGTGATTCAAAGTGTTTATTGCAAAAGCAGCATAATCAAAGACCTTCGGTTGAAGCAAGAAAAGAAAAGAATTAACTTCACCTGAGATTCCAATATCATATCCAAAGAGTAGACCTGCGCTAGCAGCCACAGTACAAGCCAGCACAACATAAGCAGTGGGACGTCCATCATACTGCCTGGACTGATCTCTTCTCACTGCAAAAACACCCCCTGCCATTATCACTTCCAAGGCTTAAAGCCTAAGCCTTCGTCTTTACTGATTCCCACACCACAATACTGTCGATCACTGTCATACACAATTGATCTTACAACCATGACCTCGGCTTTCACAGCTTGAGCAGTGCCTTGTGATGTCTCCCTCTCTATTCATGGCTGCTATGCTCAGAAAAGAACTACCTGTGCTGAGATCGAGATGGTGAGGTACACGCATTGATCTGTGTGGAGAACATGAGCTCAACGTATCCGCCAAAATAACGAAACCCCAGAAGATGAATCGGCTTACTGTTTTGATGGGCCCTCTGTCGCTTTTAAAGCAATTATAAAAAGCACGCATATGTCAACAGCGAAATAGACAGTCAATTAACACATACAAGTGGGTTATGCACACATACTCAGACTTCAGAGAATGTGAGTGTAATTCTTGCTGTGGGCTACGGGCAGACTGCAGCTTAGAATTCCTGTTGACAGCACGTCATGCATAGGAATTGCTGACGACATGCTTTTGTGTGTTCAAACCGCGCATCATTCGTGTTCCTTCTTCACGAGTTTAACTAATATTAAGCGTCTGAAGGTCTGAACGTTTTTGCCGGTAATGATCCTAAATACATGCATAACATAATTTCTCATGATGTATACTGGTCAGTGCTTGTACAGCAATCGTAGGTCGGTCTGGACGCTGTGGCCGGTGATCCCAAATATACGATGAAGATATTTCTCATGTATACTGCTCTCGGTGCTTGCACAGCAAACAAAACGTCACCAATTCTTCCTGTTTAATATTGGCCTTGAGCATGCTTTGGCGTGAATTATTTCAGATAATCCTCGTCTCTATGAATAGATCCTGCAAAGTCACAGAGCTATTATAAGGAATTGCTTGATATTTTGCAGTCGCTTGAATTTCTGCAATTCTTCATTATCCAGTCACCTTGACCACGCCGTGGAGCTCATTATCAACAAGGGGATGACGACTAATTTGTACACAGTCTAAAAACTTTTTGATCGTCAAATCCTTGACTTTGCTGAAAAATCGTATGGACAGGAGAACCGATCGTTTAAAATCTCTGCATTTTATTGGTTTTCTAGTGATAAAGTGCTTTTTTCCCCCTCTTGCATTGCTTTTTTCCCCCTCATACGGTGCTTTTCATTCTTGAAAATCAACCCATATTCTTAGATACTCGTAGATGCATGAATCCACGGAGATTCTATATTCAATGGAAAATAGTTGCTGTTGCTGCTGGTGCATGCATGACACCATTTCGAGTGGGGCCAGTGGAGTAGGCCACCCAACTCATCTTCTCCAGCCACGTGAGCTACTGTGATTCCAATCAATGAAACAAAATCATATCAAGGTCTCCATCAACAAGGACTTCATCAACAAGCACTAATGACCTGGGGTTGGAGTTTGCCACCTACTGGAACTCCAGTTCCAACTCTTGTACGCCAAACCGCAATTCCCACCATAAATCTAAGGGTGGATTTAGATTGATCCAAGTTGGCTCGATTGGTTACCTTGGCATCCAAAGTTTCTTTGATCCCAGATTCCCACCATAAATCTAAGGGTGGATTGAGATTGATCTAAGTTGGCTCGATTGGTTACTTTGGCATCCAAAGTTTCTTTGATCCCAGATTCAAGTCCCGCTTGGAAACTAAGATGCACTTTTTAAGCATAGTGTAAGGTTCATGTGCAATGGATTCACCCGATGTGATGGTCCAAAACTTTTCGTTCAAATACTTTATAATTCCTTACCCAAGCCATAATGCCCTACCTGAAGAGTTGTCGATCAAGTTTCCACCCATTAAGAGGACGTAAATACCTACAGATTTTTTTTCAAGTGTATTTGAAAGTTGCCTTAAATGGCAAAATTTTGTACTTTTGAAAAGTATGAGCAATAAATACCTTACAGATTTGTAAGGTACTTTTGCTATTTTTAGAAAGTCTAAGAATCACATTAGATTTTTGTAATGTTCAATTGCTATTTTTAGAAAGTCAGATGAAATATGAATTTGCTATTTTTGAAAATCGACTTTCTAAAAATAGAAAAAAAAAATTTAAAAAAAATCTACTGGCATTTACGTAGGGGAAGTAAGTGAGATGATCATCGACCCTCCAAACTTGCCAGCTTGATTAGTCCATTTTCTTTAACATGGTGGGCAATGTCCCAAGGCACAAAGAACCACTTTCACTTGTACCTATGTCACAAAGGCCACCTACTAACACCTCATGTGCCATGTGGTGGCAATTAAAACTAAGCCTCAAAGAGGGGGAGGCCCCTTTTTTCCCAATGGACCAATCTTATGCCTCCATTTTAAATAAGGGACTTGTCCAACAACCTATTTTCAAAACCACCTTAATATCAAACAACAACTTTTTGGTCTTCCACTCCTAGTTCTACTTAGTTGAGTTAGATCATCATGAAAAAATAGTCTTAGAAGACCCAAATTCTCATGGTGCATGAGTAAACATGTTTGGGCAAGTGTACTCCTAGCAAGGAAATGCATTTTTTCATTGCTGTGACTAAATAACCTTACCTATGTGTAACTCTCCACAACACTTATAGTCTATCACTCATGTGTCATGTGTCTTATTCAAAATAATAACAACCATAATTTTATTATTTACAAAATGAATCCATTTTGGACATCCTCGTACATCCCACATAGAACATACCATACGGAATGTGGGAACTTTCATATGGAACATAAGAACCTTGTAGAAAGAATAGATTGAAGCACTTTGTCATTGAATAATCCAACTTTCTCTTGACAGCAAAGATGGATCTGAACAATAAGTCAACGTGAAAGCTTTCACAACTACAAAACCATGGATCTCAACAATTTTTAGAGGCGTGTCATGCTTATTGGATTATGGATAAAATATTAGCCTTTTGTGGTCTTAAAATACTAGCTTTGATCACAATAATGCTTGCCAATTAAACATGCATATGTTGATTCTTATTGAGGTGCAACATAACACGAATAAAGAACATATGGCATGGGGACAATATCAATGGTCATGTAATAAATGTGTAGCCAAAATCAAAATGTGACCCCACAAGTTACACTTATTCATGTTATCTACATTATCACACTCAAAGGCTTACTTTGCATTTTCGATTTTTCAAACTATTATTTGAGTTTTTCAAAGAGCATATCTATAAAGATTACCAGGTGTAGATCCTTAAGACCCCGTTGCATACACCAAAAGGGGTTGTGCAGCGAAACCACCCAACCAAAAAGAAATTGATGATCAAACCTCAATCAGCTTCGTGGTGACTGAACACAAGAGAGGAGAGGTTTCTAGCAACTAAATACTGAAATCTGAAAGTGAAGCAGGGTATGCTTGAGATACCAGTGAGACATAGATGAGGTGGCTAAAGAGTGAGAATCATTTCTGATGGTGTAGCATATCATTTGTTGACCTAGAACATCCATGACCCAGGAATATGTACATGAAGAAGAGAATGCATAGAAAGTACGTAAGTAATGGTATGAAGTATAAACAAGGAATGAGGTGAAAAATAGGCATGGAAAACTAGAACTACAAGCAAGATCATAAGAAAAATAGAAAGAAAGAAATAAAAAATGTAAAATTTATACTAGGGAGAAGATGTTAAATTGGGTCAACAAAAAACAACTCTTCGTAATACCGCCTTAGACGACCACCGTTTATGACAGTGTCTAGGAGGATTCTGTCAAGTGTTTGCAATTGGACTGCACCATTATGAAAGATTTTATTAATAAATAAAGCCTCTCACTTCTGAATTTCAATTTGTCGGGGTGCTTCCTGGATGTATAAAGAAGCACCTGGTCACCTAAATGTAGATCTTTATTGTGTAGGTGACGGTCATGCCAGGCCTTTTGGCGTCGTTTATTAACAAGTTGTGCATGGTAAGATATAAGTCTTGTCTCGCATAATTGGGTTAACGTAAATAGCCTGGTTTTGAGTTGTTGTTCGATTGCAACTTTTTCACAGAGATCTGTTAAAAAAGCTTCCATGACTCGTAATGATGGAACTAAGAATTCTACTGGCATTACCGCCTCTTGACCATATACTAAGTGGAAAGCGGTAACCCACCCAGTGGCTTTCTTCGGGGTGGTGCTGTAAGCCCAAACAGCTGAGAAACATTTTGTTTCCCAATCAGAACGACTGGTTTCAACTATCTTGGTCAAAATTTTACATATCGTCTTGTTAGTTGATTCAGCCTGGCCATTACATCTAGGGTAGTACGGGGTACTTTTTCTGTGAACAACAGGGTAATGGCGTAGGAGGTTATCAATGACAACATTTAAAAAATGTGTGCCACGATCACTAACTAACTCAATGGGACAGCCAAAACGTGTAATAATGTTTTCATAAAGAAAAAAAACGCGCGAATGTTTTTGCATTGACGTCCTTTGTTGCTCGAGCCTCCACCCACTTAGTGGCGTAATCTGTGGCTATGAGGATGTAACGAGCTTGAGTATGTTTTGCTGCTGGACTAATTGGTCCAACAAAGTCAATTTCTCACTTATGGAAGGCTTCGCCTTCTATAATGGGAGTCAATGGCGTGAAATGCTTTGGTATTTTTCTTGGCTCGTTGACAAACATCACATGCTTTAATGACAACAAACATGTCCTTAAACAAAGATGGCCACCACAGTCCTGCTCGAAGGATAATCTTTGTTGTGGCTTCAGCAGAAAAGTGGCCACCTCCAATGCCCTCATGAGCCTGAGATATGATAGGTCGTATCTCATATTCATAAGCACATCGGCGAATGATACCGTCAATGCCCCTTTTGTAAAGTTGTCCCGCAATTAACTGAAAGGGCGCTGCTTTTAGCAAAAAATTTCTTTTTGCCGCCGCACTCAGGCCTTCTTTGAGTCTGTCTGTTGTGAGGAACTGGGTGATCTCCTCAGCCCATAAGGGTGTAACATCGATCTGAAAAAGGCATACATCAGAGAGATCATCGTTGACTGGTGCAGCTGCTTTTTTAGCACTTGGTAGTCTGGAAAGGTGGTCCGCCATGAAATGTTGGGTCCCTTTTCGAACGACTATGCGAAAATTAAATTCCTCTAAAATCAACAGCCATCGAGCTATACGTCCCGTTTTACAGGATTTATTAGCGATATAATGAAGGGCTTGATGGTCTGTGTAGAACGCAAAGGTCTGGCCTAATAAATAATGTCTTAGTTGTTGCACAACATAGACCATCGCCAATGCTTTTCTCTCGGTGGTTGTATAGTTTACTTCAGCACGCACCAATTGCCTGCTCAAGAAACGTATTGGGAAGTCTTTGCCATACTCGTCCGATTGTGCAAGAAGACCTCCAATGGCATACTTACTTGCGTCAGTATGTACATGGAACTCTTTCGTGTAATCTGGCGAGCGGAGTATGGGAGCCGTGGTGAGGGCTGTTTTCAACTCGTCAAAGGCCTTAATTTGTTCTTTGGTCCAACGAGGATCTACCACAACTAAATAAACGAGGCGTGCCTTGCCGGGATAGTCGATTATAAGTTTGCGATAATAATTGGTATGACCAAGGAAGACATATACTTCCTTCACTGTTCAAGGTAAGGGCATGTCCACTATAACTTTGATTTTTGACGGGTCGGTAGAAATACCGTCCTTTGAAATTATATGCCCGAGTACGACCCCATGGGTGACCCATATTTGGCATTTATCAGGGTTTAGTGAGATTCCAAATCTACGACAACGAATGAAGATTTTCTCCAGGGTGTCAAGGTGTGTAGCCGCGGAGGAATGTACACCTAGATTATCGAGATAAATCTCCACAATTCGATGTAACAGATCTTGAAAGGCCAATTGCATGACCCTTTGGAACGTTGAAGGGGCGTTGCATAAGCCAAAAGGCATAACGTTATAAGCATAAACCTTGTTCTCTGTTGCAAAGGCCGTTTTATGTTTATCTTCTAGGGCTATTTGAACAAGAAAATACCCAATGAATCCATCTAAGAAGCTAAAAACTTCAGCTCCTGCCATTTCCTCTAGGATTTGAGTCGTTAAAGACAAGGGAAAATGGTCTTTCTTCGTAACCACATTAAGGTTTTTGAGATCGACACAGATACGAAGCTTGCCATTTTTCTTGGGTACAACCACAATGGGTGATACCCAATTAGTATGTTGAACTTCATAAATGAAGCCAGCATCCAACAATTTCTTAATATCTTCGTCGATCCTCTCACGATAGACAGGGTTAGATCGATAGAGTTTAGCCCTAATAGGCTTAGCATTGTCTTCTAAAAGAATCCTATGGACGACTATTTCAGGTGAAATTCCTTTAATTTTTGTATAATTCCATGCAAATACATCCCTGTATTTGCGAAGTAATGTTTCCAGATCAGCAAGTTGGATTGATGACAAATGTGCACCAACATGAACTATTCGATCTATCTCCTCGGCAGGATCTTTAAGGTTGAGTGGAATGGTCTTAGAAGGTCCTTCAAAGGAGTTGAAATTTGGTGTAGGCTCCCGATGTGGCTGTGGTAACTGGATAACAACTTCATCCAATGTAAAGTCTTTGAACTTCTGTGGAAGATCAAAAGGTGGGTCGACAAAAGGTTCGGGAACTTTGGGAATCATCTGAGGCGATTCACTACCATACGTGGAAGCTTGGTCGGATTGTTTGGTTTCTGTCCCTTTTGACAAGGGCTTGATCGGCTGTTTAAGCTTCTCACGCATCTGTTTTTGACGTTCGGTTAGTTTTGTATCAATAACTTTAGCTTTTTGTAACCGAGGTTTTTGCTGTTTTTGAGTGGGCGGTGTTGGTGCCTCACTTATCAGATCGTCGTCGATTGTATCCCAGACTTCGTCGGGATACACATTTCATGTATATACTTTGGGTTTGGGCTTGTATGTTTGTGTGTTGGGTACCTTGGATGTCAGTTGGACGTGAGCCAACGGTCCTGGTGTCGTTATCTCTTAGGAATTGATTTTGGCGGATAAGGTTGTGCATCTAGATATAGGAGTACATGTTCATCTGTCATGTCTACATCATCCATGGAAAGAATACCTTCTTCCGAAACATGGGCGGTAGAGACACTAGGTTCTCCTGGGCACCACACTATAGAAATCAGGTCAATCATCATAAGTGGGATGATGGGTGTGTCAATGTCTGTAGAGGATGGGAGAATATCCACATCTGCTGCAGCAGTTTTGATACGACATCGATTGGAATCAGTACAGTTCACAGTGGCTAGTGCGTGACCCCAATTGATTATGTCCGTGGATCTCGTATAGTGACCTTTTTGTTGGATCGGGACGCTATCTGATTCGTCATATGTTGTGGATGACCAATCATCGTATACCTTGGCGGGCTTGACATGGCCTGTTGAGTCAACCGTGACTCGTTTATCGTGGTTACCAAAGGTAATTTTGCTATGCTTCCAATCTTGGACAACACCTGCCATCTGGAGCCAGGGTGTACCAAGAAGGAGTTTATATGTATTGTTATCTTCTGGTAAATCTAAGATGACACAATCTAGCACAAATTTGACACCTGCTATGTGAACTTTTATATTTGATAAATGACCAGCAGGTCAGTAACTCGTTGATCAACCATGCAAAGTTTATATCGTGGTTGACCGAGGGTATGAAAGCCCCATGACTTTGCTAATGACAAAGCCATGATATTAATGCCTGATCCGCTATCTAGGATAGCAAATATTGCGGGATAGTCTTTATAGGACAAAGGTAGGGTGATGTTAGTCCCCTTAGCAACACCTATATTCAACAGATTCATAGGAATCTGGAGAATTTCAAGAATATCTTCTATTTCCTGCTGTTCATCAGGAATAGTAGGCAGCTGAAAATTTCGATGGATATAACGTTGAAGCCCAGTGAAGGATTTTATTGCGGTATGAAACGACATGGTGAGTTGAGTTTGTAGGAGGTTAGAAAATACTTCAAGTCCTTGTAGAGATTTCTCCTTTT
Organism: Diphasiastrum complanatum; assembly: GCA_029204225.1. Lineage (NCBI taxonomy): Eukaryota > Viridiplantae > Streptophyta > Lycopodiopsida > Lycopodiales > Lycopodiaceae > Diphasiastrum > Diphasiastrum complanatum. Next base: position 27,183,077 of record CM055097.1, read on the forward strand.
CGGGGATATGAGTTGAGAGCAGACTTTCTGTATGTTCTTCCTCTCGCAAAAACTCAGCTCGAAACTCATTGTATTGTCGTTGTTCCACCTTTGGGTATGGGTAATCTTTTGGTAATGTGGAAGTCGTCAAGTGGCTTCCCTGCGGGTCAGCTGATTTGGCATTATTTTGATGTTGTTCTTGTTGTTGGCGTTGTGCTCTAGTGAGAACTCTAATAGGTTCGGATGAGATATGACGTGCTGGAAGAATCTTGTTAGGTTGTTTAGGACAATCCTTGAAACTGTATTTACGGACACAGTCGGGAGATTTCACATGGTATTGGTTTTTAACTTTACAGTCAGCCATGAAATGTCCCATTTCACCACAAATAAAGCAGCGGTTGCTCATTGGGCCTGTGGAAATAGCATAACCATCTTGGATGGCTAGTTGTGCTGGATTTTTTGGTGGTATTGAATACTTATCTCGTTTGCACGAGCACGAGTTGTCGGTTTGATAATGTTGAGAACTAGCAGATGGAAGTGTTGTATCTTGATGATAGGACTGATCGTAGGAGTTTTCGACAAGATGTGTTTGTGTAGACTCTCGAGGATTTCTATGTTTTTGTGGTCCTAGATCTGGTTGTCCTCTTGGAGGTGGTCCTAAGAGTGCCAACTGTGGTTGAGATTCATGTCTAGGTTGTCTGGGCAACTCTTGTATATGGACTTGGTTGTTTCGTGGTTGGTAGTGCGTGTGTTGGTTTTGTGAAGCAAACGGTTGTCAAGGAGGTTGATTATGTCCTCCTGACTGGTTGTGAGGTTGGTTCCTCGGGTTATAATAGCAATAAAGAGAGGTATGCCCCATAAAGTCGCAGATGTCACATTTGATCAAGGAAGTATCTGGGACCGGTTGGTATGAGGTGCACTCATTGCTAGTGTGTGCACCTCGACAGTGAGGGCACCACGTGTTCTGTTGTCTATGGTGGATTTGGCCAGTGGGTAACTGACCCGACATCAAACTCTGGATAGACTTAAGAGTGTTTTGAAACTCTTTCATGAGTTTCTCCATCTGTTGTTGGTGTTGCTGGTTAAGAAACTCCATCTGTGTTTTCCACAACTGTTCTCGAGTTTTGTCGTTGGTCGAGCTTCTTGGACAGCACGATGTGCTCTCTGTTCACATGGTTCATCGACATCAGAGCCCTCGTCTTCCTCTCGAATGGCGTCAGACATGGCTTGTTTCAATGATGTATATTCATCATTGGAACAAAGTTCACGACTTATCCATCGTGGGAGTCCAACGAGGAACCAGATTATGAGCATAGACTTAGTGGGTTGTTCTTGTACCTGACTTTTTAATCTTTTAAATCGTTCAATATAGTCACTTACTTTCTCGTCTTTTGTTATTTTGATGTTACTTAGCTTGACAAAAGGACTTTCTATCAAGCGGAATGGCTTGAAGCGTTTGATAAAGGCCTCCTTCAAGAGTGACTAGTCACGTTTATCTTCACGATCAAGGTTTAAAAACCACTCTCGTGCTCGATCGATCATGGACATCGAAAAGAGCTCTACCATGGCTTCCGGTGATGTCTCACCATAGATGTCACATGCGTTCTCAAAGACTTGAAGAAATCTTTGAGAATCAGGGAGCAGTCCTACCACTATCTACTAGTTTAGAAAACAATCAAGAACAAGATTAACTACTAAAACAGGAATGAGAAACAAGAAACTAGATTCCTAGCAGCATTTTAATAGTCCAAGAATCAAGAAACATTCATTTCTTGATGCTTAGATTGCCCAAGAACAATCAAGAACTGGAATGTAAGAAAGTATGCAAGATCTACACCACAAACCAGCCTATTTAGTTTACTTGCATGCTGATTCCTACCTTATTCCGCAAACAAGAAATAAATCCTAATCCACAACTAAGTAAGAAACAAGAAAACAAGATCCTAGTTAATCCACAATACAAGAAAATCAAGCATACTCATAGAAACTTCACTCAAGAACATTGTCATAAACAAGGAGCTTAGCAATTATCAAGAACTCGTGGAGGATCCTCTTTATTTGCTCACGGGAGCTTGACAATACATTCAAAGCTCTCTCACAAGAGAGGGGAGCCCTTAAATAAGCAAGAAGACTGCCCATGTGGAGCCCAAGTGGCAATTCCACCAAATTAGAAATTACATGTGGAATTTTTCCTTCCACTAAAGGTCACCATCAAAAGGTGGCTCACTCTAACTAATTTATGGGGGGTCTACATCTATTTACAAGGCCTAGGAAATATGACTAGCTCCTACATGGTCGTTCCTTCTCTGAGATACACCATGTAGGCTCACATAGATATTTCACTATCATCCTAGCTAGTAATTTCTCGGCTCTCATGCTCGGCTCTCAGCTTCTTCTGCTCTCCTCCTTCTGAGACCTCCTCGGTCATGGGTGAGAGGTATTCTATGTCTTCGGCTTGGCTCGGCATCTGGGGATTCTCTGAAATCTACTAACATTAATTCTGCCAACAACATGCACAAAGACATTGACGCTTTATTAGTCTATCAATATTTTTCATTGGACAATGCCATAGCGGGAGAATGTAAAATTGTGACCTTAGAAGTAATGTCTCAATATTTCAGAATATGTCTTTTCAATATCATTACTTTTATTTTCTATACACATTTCTAACATATTAATTCTACTCTAGACTCCATGTCGCGGAAGCTTTTTCTTGTTTCGTGTTCGTCCTCTCTTCTAATTCGTGAACAATTTTCTATCTTTGAATTTTCTTTTCGTGCAGAAGCTCTTACGGGATCCCAGACACTCGACTACGCATCACAGAACATATTTTATTCTAGCAATCAAGAGACACAGCACAAGGCCAAGAGATACACGAAATAGAACGACTATATTGTCAGTTTGGTTTTAGAGCGAGATCGTCAGTGTCTCGCTCGTTGGCGGAATGACTCTCTGCACTTTCGTTGTGTTCTGCCCGTTGGCAGACTTTCATGCACAACTATGGTATTTTTGCTTTCTTGCTCTATTCGCTACGTCTCTCTCTATTTCTTACAGATCTTTGTATTCCATATCTCTCTTCACACAGTTATAATCCTGAGAAGATTGTTTGTACCTCCACTATGTGGAGTTTACAAGATAGTTAAACGTAGAATCACAAGACTAGTCAATGCTAATCAACTAGTTACTTAATCTCCGTCGTTGCTATTCGTTTCAGTTGGGCATGAAGCCCGTTGAGTTGCCAGCTGGTAGCGCGTAAGATTTCTCTTCGTGTGTTTTCGTTCTTTTTGTTTCTTTTTGTAGTTTTCATTTTTCGTCCATTTTGCACTTTGCGGTCCTGGAGGTGTGTTTACAATTCACGAATCGTTCGTGCTTCGAGTCAAAGGCACGTTGACTGTCGCGAATTGTTCTCATTCGACCTTCGTCTTTTGTTCGTGTTGCGACAAAGTTGCAGGAGTTCACCATTTCTGACACTCCCTCTTGAACCTTGCAACTTTGTTCGTTCAATCCAATTGCCTCTCTTTGCTTGGTAAAGAGTGGCTTGTCGAGTAGTTTCGTGAGGAGATCTACAATCATACTTTGTGATTTTATGAACTGGACCTAGAGCTCTTCTTTTGAGATCAAATCTCGAATGTGATGGTACTTCAGAGGAATGTGCTTCGTCTTTGAATGGAAGACAAGATTCTGAGACAGATAGATGGCACTCTGAGAGTCCATCATCATCATGCTTGGCCCCTCTTGTGGTATCTCGATTGCCTCCAACATCATCCGCAGCCACACTACCTCATTCGCCACTTTCAAGGCTGCGACATACTCAGCTTCGCAAGAGGATTGAGCTACCAGGGTTTGCTTTTTGCATATCCATCTGATTGCAGCTCCGCACGCTATTGTACATCCTCCAGTAATGTACTTGTTGTCATCCTTGCAGCTCGCCCAGCTTGCATCACTATAGTGATGCAGCTCAAATTTTTTCTTCTCGTTTCTAGCTCTGTAGGTTAATCCAATATTCTGGTTTCTCTTCAGATACTGTAGGATTCATTTGGCCATTTGCCAATGTGCTAGACCAGCATTGGAACAGAATCGGCTCATAGTGTAAACAGATAAGGCTAGATCCGGTCTGGTACAAATTGTCAAGTACATCAGACTCTTCATTAAGTTCTGGTAGGGTATACCTGCCATCTTCTGTTCTTCCACTTATGTTTTTGGGCAATCCTGTTTCGTGAGCTTGGCTCCACCTATCATTGGTGTGGCTTTTTCTTTGCAGTCCATCATGTGGTACTACTTCAGCACTTTTCTGACGTATTCTGACTGACTCAAGTGCATTTTCCCATTTGTTCGATCTCTTCTGATCTCCAGCCCTAGGCATTTTGTTGTTTCTCCAAGATTTGTGATTTCGTAGCTTTCAGAAATATGACTCTTCATGTCTTTGATAAGCATCAAGGAATTTCCTATCATCAGCAAATCATCCACAAAAATGGTTAGTATCACAAAATCATTTCCTACTCTTTTGATGTAGACATTACAGTCTGGTTGAGTAGGGTTGAAGTCTAAAACTTCAGAAGACCATCAAGCTTTTTGTACCAGGCCCATGATGCTTGTTTTTAGACCGTAGATGCATCTCTGCAATCGACAGACATATTGTCTGTTGTCGAGGTCTTCATAGCCTTTAAATTGCTTCATGAAGATTTCCTCCTCTAGATCTCCATGGAGAAAGGCTGTTTCCACATCAATCTGGTAAATTTCCAAATTGTACTGTGTGGCGTATGCAAGGAGTAGCCTTATGCTTGTCATCTTCACCATGGACGAATATGTGTCGAAATAGTCGACACCATATCTCTGTGTGTAGCCCTTTACGACAAGCCTTGCCTTGTAGCGGCCAATAGTGCCATCTGATTTTAGCTTTACAGCCACTTGCAATCGACTATTTTTTTATTTTTAGGCAGTGGCTTTAATGTCCATGCCTCGTTTTGCCTCATCGACTCGATCTCCTCTGACATTCCCTGCTTCCAAAATTCTCTTTTGGACTCTAGATAGCTTCTTGGTATGTTGCTGGCTCTTCTGTGAAGCTGTAGTACTCGAACTGCATGATCTCGCTCCATTGAAGATTGTCAGAATAGTGGTCTGGAGCTCTTCTTTGTCTTGTTGACCTTCGACGTTCGTTTCGTCGCTACTCGAACATTTCTTGTTTGTGGGGTCAATCCTCTGCTTCCTGCTGCTCTGGAATCTGGGGCTCTGTATTTTGATTTGATGTATGTCCTTGATCTCCCTCTTGAATAGGCAGTATTGTGAAGATCTCATGGCCTCTTTCGTCTTTCAGTCCAGGGAATGTGGACTCGTCAAACTTCACATCTCTGTTCGAAACAACCTTCTTCGTGATTGGATCATGTTTGTACACATGTTCCATTCGAGTAGCCGACCATGATTGTCTGCTTGGATTTGTTTTTCTTTTTTTCTTTGGAATGTGCTTGTATGTTGCACATCCAAACACTCGTACGTATGACAGATCAGGCTTTCTGTCTGTCCACATTTCGTATGGTATTTTGTTTTCCAGCGCTGTCGTTGTAAATCTGTTTTGCAGGTGTATAGCTACAGCTATTGCCTCGACCGAGAATTGACCTGACAATTGAGCCTGTGCCATCATGCATCTGGCTCCTTTGACTGGCGTTCTGTTTTTTTCTTTCTGCCACACCATTGTATTCTAGTGTGTATGCAGGAGTGAACTGGTGTTCGATTCCCTATACTTCGCAGAATCTTGAGAATTCTATGCTTTTGTATTCACCTCTATTGTCAGATCTAAGGATCTGTATCTTTTCTGAGGTGTGTCGCTCTGCAAATGCCACGAACTTCTTGAAAGAATCAAATACTTCAGATTTTTTCTTCAAGTAGTAGAACGTGGTCATTCGGTTGTAATCATCTATGAACGTTAGAAAATATCTCGAACCTGAGAGCAAATCTATTTTCATCGGTCCACACACATCAGAGTGGACGAGCTCAAGAACTTCTTTGGATCTTCTTCCCTCGTGTGTGAATGGATTCCGATGTTGCTTGCCTTTCTGACAAGCTTCGCAGATTCAGCCTCTGGCCTTGAAATCTTGAGACCTGTGACAATGTCCTTTCTGCTCATGTCATACACGCTCCGCATGTTCAGATGATACATTCTTCTATGCCAGAGCTGATCTTCGTTTTTTGAATCATTTGCGAAAGATTTCAGATCCTTAAGATCCAATCTACTTGAATGATCTTTGGTTAGAAAGAGAAATACACTATCAATCTCACCAATGTAGAAAAATCAGCATCTACACACAATTTGAGATGCAAACACTAATAGAACTTGATCAAACTTGAATGAAATGATTATGTACTGTTGCTGTCCGTAAAAAACCAGCAAGCTACTGTATTTCACACGTGTGGGACCAAAAATAGCAAATATAGATCATTCTACACATAGAATTGCAAGCAATCACCAAGATAGTGTACCAATGAATAGTAGAACCCAAGAGAACCATGTATAATGATGAAGTGAGAGAGAGAAAAGAGAAGATTACTCTCTTCACGAGCTACATCCTTTTATAACAGGTCCAAACCCTATTTGGCCACTTGGCTTTCCCACCGAAATGCTAACCCTACTAATTTTGGGTCTAGATTCAATGTACCCAACTTATTCAAATTGAATCTACTCAAACTCGCATTCTATCTTTCTCACACTTTTGAAAAGTGTTTATTTAAATGAAATTTAGACTAATGAACTTTGAAAAGTCAACCTCTAAGTCTAAAACAAGTTTTGGCCTCAATATGCCAAATATGAAAATATTGCAAAATGTGATGAAACTAGTTGAATCTTACACACTCCCTCTTCAACTAGTTTTAGCATAGACTTTGATAATACTCCAAGTGAGGTCCTATGCTTCATGAACAAGTCTTTCCCAATGGTTTGGTGAAGATATCAGCTACACATTCCCTTGAAAACACATGTTGAAGCTCCACCTCCTTTGCAATGACTCGCTCCCTCACAAAATCATATTGTATCTTAATATGCTTGCTCCTAGCATGAAAGATAGGATTGGATGCCATTCTTTGGGCTGATTGATTGTCACAAAAGATGATTGGGCTCTCTGAAAAATCTAGCAAGTGAAGATCCTTGATCATCCTCTTGATCCGTACCATCTCCTTTGTGCAATGTGTAAGAGCTTTGTACTCGGCCTCACTAGATGACAATGAGATAGTGGCTTGTTTCTTTGACATCTATGATATAGCTCCATCACCTATGAAAATACAATAAGCACTAATGGATGTCCTATCCATTACATCTCCAGCATAGTCCGAATCTGAAAATCCAAAAAGATTAGGTGATGATCCCTCATACAACATGCCAAAATCTCGAGTTCCAATGATGTACCTCAAAACTCGCTTTCCTAGCTTCCAATGTTCCTCGCATAGTGTTTGCCAATAGAACTTTGATCCATCATAAGAATGATCTTCTTCCTAATAATAGACCTCCTTTCAGTGATCATATAATGCTCAAAATAGAGACAACCATAATTGATATAGAGAATAGTGTCCACTTGGGATGCTTCACTATTTCTTACATCAATTTTACATATCAAGATGTAACTAGAACATGAAGAATCAAATAGAATGTAAATGAAATGATTCCACCATGCTTCCAACTCTGAACTCTCTGGAAAAATACAGCAAACAAACAATAAATGTGATTGATCAACTTTTGCTTGCATGTCTCCTCCTTCTTTGTCCTTTGTTGCCATGTATCCACCATGATACTTCATGAATGAGCTTCCATCTCCATCTTGCCAAAAGATGCCATCAAGCCTTGATGACTTAGCCATGAATGAGTGACATAATGAACCTCCAAAAGCTTCATTTCCATCAGCAATATCATCCAAGAATGCTAGTACAAATCCAACATCAAAACAATGTTCACCAATGTAGCTAGTTTTACCATGTTTAGACAATTTGCACACATCCACATGAAAATGCTCAAACATGAGATAGAACAAGTAAAGTAAACTTGAAAAAAACTTCCTTGCTGTTCCTTTGACCTTACTTGAGTCTTCAATATGCTGCAAAAATAGATCCATAACATCTTTGCCAATTACCTCTCCTTTGATGCTCTTGACTAGCTCCAAATTGCCAACTTCCCTTTTGACTAGTTGAAGTGCTTTGAGATCAACCTCTTGATCTTCAAGTTGATCATCAAAGTCATTAAACAAACTTTGTTTTCCAGATCCAATAGTTGATTTTACAGCAAGATAAAATCCATCCACTTGCATAGCTCCATGTACACAAGAAGATCCTCCAAAAGATGTTCCATTCTTCATAAGAGATCGATACTCGAGATCCATTGCTTGGATCCACTCCTCTTCTTTCCTTGCTTGATCTACACTTGTAGGCTCATCCAAAGAGGTTAGGAAAGCAACATAATTTCCAAAAACTACTTGCCTACCCTTTTGATCATATGTGAGCCTTGGAGGTACTTGTCTTTCTCTTGATGTTCTCCTTGGCTTTTGACTTGATGAAGGTCCATCATCACCACCATCCAAAGTAGGATTCTTCTCATCAACATCAAGAATGTTAGATCTATCCACTCTACCATCAATCATGCTTGAAGACACCTTTGGAATATTCCCCTCATCAAAAATGACATCTCTACCAACAATCTTAGTAGAAGGAATGTAAACCTTGTAGGCTTTACTCACCTCACTAGATCCAACAAAAATACCTCTTCTTGAAGATGGATCCTCCTTGGTCCTATCATCAAGAGTAATGTTGACAGAGCATGTGCATCCAATGGTCTTAGAAAGTTGACACTCGGCCTCCTCTTGAATAGCATCTCAAAAGGTGTCCTTCCATCCAAAATAGCACTCAGCCACCTATTGCACAAGAAATTGGCACACAACAAAGCTTGATCCCAAAATGGTTTGTCAAGATTAGCACTTAACCTCATAGCTTTAGCACTTTCACATAAAGTCCTATTCTTCTTTTCAGCCACTCTATTTTGTGGGGTCCTTGATGTTGTATACTCCCTCTTGATCCCATGCTCATCACAAAAAGCCTTGAACTTGTTAGATATGTACTCACCACCATTGTCACCTCTCAAGCACTTGATCTTTGTGGAAAATTGGTTCTCCCTTGCATTCTTGAACTTGACAAAGACATCATACACTTCATCCTTGCTCTTTAGTAGATAGATCCAACAAAATCTACTAAAATCATCAATGAATGTTACATACATCTTAGCTCCACTATTGCTAATTGTAGTAAATCCATGAATATCCGAATGTACAAGTTGAAAAGGCTTTGTAGATCTAGAAATAGATCTAGTATAAGGTAGTCTATGTGACTTAGACAAAGCACAAGACTCACAAACATGCTTGTCATTACTTAAGAAACTTGGAAGACCAATCACAACCTTCTTCCTTGCCATTACCTCCAATGACTTGAAGTTGAGGTGTCCTATCCTTTTGTGCCAAACCTCTTGAATGGAAATTTGCTCCCTTGCAACACATCCAACTTGGTTAGCAATAACACAAGCATCAAGTTTGAACAACTTCCCTTGTCTTTTACCTTTTCCAATCAAGACTCTTTCCTTTTGATCAAACAAGCATCTCCATCAAACTCCACCTTGAGGCCCCTACTTAGCATTTGACTCACAGTAAGCAAATTCTTGATAATAGATGGAATACACTTACCATCATTGGCCGTGTAGATCACCCTCTTGTCATCTCCATATGCCAACAAAGAAGTGAAGTACTCTTTGTGAAAGGTCATGTGTGAACTTGCTCCACTATCAATCCACCAAGGATCTAGATCTCCATCATTAGCAAGCATACATGAAGACATCACAAAAGCATCATCATTTGCATCTTGAACATCCAAACCATCCTCATCAAGAGTAAGATTACCTTGCTTGTCTCCTTGATCTCTCTTCTTCTTGTAGCACTCACTTGCAAAGTGTCCTTTGATGTCACAATAGAAGCACTTGAGCTTTGATCTATCCTTCGTTTTGCCACTTGAAGAAGCATCCACTTGATCTTTCCCTTTAGACCACTTACTTTTGGTTTTGCCCTTGAATTTGCCCTTTGTGAACATAGCATCCTCTTGAAATGTCGATGTAGATCCACGTCTTGCTTGAAGCCTATATTCCTCATTGATCAAGATCTCTTGAAGATCCATCAAACTTGGCAAAGTCTTTTGAATAGCAATACTTTGAACAATGTTAGCATGAGCATCCAACAAGCCATTAAGAATCACTTGAATAAGCTCTCCTTCCTTAATGCTTTCATCTATGCAAGCTGGCTCATCATTCAATGCTTTCATTCTCAAAACAAAAGTAATTGAACTTTCTTCATTCTTTTGCAAACAAGAAAAGATTTGCCTTCTTAGAGTCAACACTCTAGAAGTAGACTTGGATTCATAAAGCTTCTTCAATGAATTCCAAGCTTCCAAAGATGATGTGCACTTACCAACTTCCTTGAGAAGTTCATTGGTAACATTCATCCTTATCATGTGTAGAGCCTTCTTGGCCCTCTTGTCATACCTCAATTGATCTTGTTGTGTTGTTGGTCTCTCCTCCAAGCCTACAACATTATCCAAAACATCATTCATCTCAAGAAGTGACTCCATCCTCACTTTCCACAATGAATAGTTACTTGAGGTAAGCCTATCATTGGCTTCCAACATGACTCCAATTGAGGTTGCCATGTAGCAATGACTTGATCTTCTCTTTCAACCTGCTTCAATGCACAAAGCACTCCTTTGAACAACAACAAATGCTTTCAAAAGAAATCACCAAGATTTGAAACTATCTCACAAATTCTCTTATAGCACTTATCCAAGCAAATCAACACATAGAATCATGGAATCTTGATCAACCTATGATCTATCCTCAATCTAATCACTTTTGCCACTTCCTAAGATTTAAACACACTCAAATGAAGTCCAGAAACCTCACTATCTAGAGATCCAATCAAAATTAGGGTTTTGACAAAATCACAAAAAATTGATTATTCCAAATCTACATGCAAATGCTGAAAATTTGATATGCAATCTATAAGCCACCACTTAGGCTGAACCAATGATCCAAAAATCGGCCAAATCCAGTATGTGAATTCAAAAATTGGAATTGAACAAGTATATTGACCTATTTAGTGTTTTGATCTACAAAAGATCCAATCTACAAAAGCAAAAAATCCGATTTTGGTGTAGAATCCTCTCTAGCATGCTCTAGACTTGATATCTTCACCAAATCATTGATAGATATGATTTTCTCCTTCATAACTTGAAACACAAGCTCTAATACCATGTGAAAGATTTCAGATCCTTAAGATCCAATCTACTTGAATGATCTTTGGTTAGAAAGAGAAATACACTACCAATCTCACCAATGTAGAAAAATCAGCATCTACACACAATTTGAGATGCAAACACTAATAGAACTTGATCAAAATTGAATGAAATGATTATGTACTGTTGTTTTCCGTACAAAACTATCAAGATACTATATTTCACACGTGTGGAACCGAAAATAACAAATATAGATCATTCTACACATAGAATTGCAAGCAATCACCAAGATAGTGCACCAATGGATAGTAGAACCCAAGAGAACCATGTATAATGATGAAGTGAGAGAGAGAAGAGAGAAAATTACTCTCTCCACGAGTTACATCCTTTTATAGCAGGTCCAAACTCTATTTGGCCACTTGGCTTTCCCACCAAAATGCTAACCCTACTAATTTTGGGTCTAGATTCAATGTTCCCAACTTATTCAAATTGAATCTACTCAAACTCGCATTCTATATTTCACACACTTTCAAAAAGTGTTTATCCAAATGAAATTTAGACTAATGAACTTTGAAAAGTCAACCTCTAAGTCTAAAACAAGTTTTGGCCTCAATATGCCAAATATGAAAATATTGCAAAATGTGATGAAACTAGTTGAATCTTTCACATCATTTAATATGCATTCAGAGTTGCTGATTATTTTGGCCTAGTAGAGATTTCCTTCTCTACATCCGACCATCAGCAACTTGTTTGTCGTCTTCTCGATCATACGACAAGTGTTGTCGTCGAACAAAACTCGAATGCCTAGATCTTCCATCTTGGAGACAAATAGTAGATCCTTTCTAAGTGATGGCACATAGAGTGCCTCTGGCAGCTCTGCTTGGCCTGACAGTGTTCGTAGCTGTAGAGAGTCGATGCCTTTGACATCATGTCTGCTTCCATCGCCTAGAATCACTGCTCTATCATTTTTGAGTTCGCGAAAGTTGATCAAGATCTTCTTGTTGCAAGTTATGTGAGATGTTGCTCCTGAATCGATGACGACATCATAGTCGTGTTCAGAGTAGCTTGTTGAAGCTTCGTCGAGTATCGTGAAAGCTTCGTCACCTTCTTCAACATCCTTTGATGACTCTGCAACGTTTGTCTTTCCAGCTTTGTTTTTTCTTTTTGGGTTGAATCTGCAGTCGTATGCAGAATGCCCTTTCTTCTTGCAGTGCATGCAAGGTATTGCTGGATTGAACCAGCATTTGTTGGCCGTATGGCCTGGTTTGTGCAGCCTTCCTTTCGTGAAGAGAGCCTTCTCTTGATCACTGCTTCCCTCTCCTTCGTCTCTCATCAGTCTCTCATCAACGACAAGACTGACTGCTTTGTTGAATGTCATATCTGGTAGATTCAATATGAGCATTCTTAGCGGCTGATAGGACGTCGGTAGAGATTTCATGAAGTACATCAGCTGCTGTGGTGCTGGGACCTGGTGCTCCTGTCCTGAAGCAGTGAGCTGCGTGAAGATCGTTCTGATCTTCTCAACGTGCTGATCTAACTGGTTGCCATCCCACCGTATGGATTGCAGCTGATTGTGAAGGTGCATGACTGAAGCCGTAGTCCTCACTTCATATTTCTGCTTTAATCTTTCCCACGTTGCATGGCTGCTTTCGCACTCTTCAATCTGCATGAGTAGATCTTCATTTATGGACAAAATGATGATCGCCATTGCGCGCACATCTTTTCTGATCCATTCAACTCTCCTCGGGTCTCCCTCTGGAGGCTTCACCTCTGAGAGCTCGGTCACCGACTAGATGCCTTCGCGCTTCAGGAGTGTTTTGATTTGAAATTTCCAGATTTTGTAATTTGCACCATCAAGACTGATTGCTACTCTGGCCTGGATTGTCATAGCCATATTGTGTTGTCTGGAAGAATCATTATTGGAATATCAGTAGTGATAACCTGTAGGCTTTGATACCATGTCACGAAAGCTTTTTCTTGTTTTGTGTTTGTCCTCTCTTCTAATTCGCGAACAATTTTCTGTCTTTGAATTTTCTTTTTCGTGCGGAAGCTCTTACGGGATCTCAGACACTCGACTACGCATCACAGAACATATTTTATTCTAGCAATCAAGAGACACAGTACAAGGCCAAGAGATACACGAAATAGAGCGACTATATTGTCAGTTTGGTTTTAGAGCAAGATCGTCAGAGTCTCGCTCGTTGGCGGAATGACTCTCTGCTCTTTCGTTGCGTTCTGCTCGTTGGCAGACTTTCATGCACAACTATGGTATTTTTGCTTTGTTGCTCTATTCGCTATGTCTCTCTCTGTTTCTTACAGATCTCTGTATTCAATATCTCTCTTCACACAGTTATGATCCAAAGAGGATTGTTTATACCTCCACTATGTGGAGTTTACAAGATAGCTAAACGTAGAATCACAAGACTAGTTAACGCTAATCAACTAGTTAGTTAATCTCCATCGTTGCTATTCGTTTTGGCTGGGCATGAAGCCCGTTGAGTTGCCAGTTGACAGCGCGTAAGATTTCTCTTCGTGTGTTTTCGTTCTTTTCGTTTCCTTTCATAGTTTTAATTTTTCGTCCATTTTGAGCTTTGCGGTTCTGGAGGTGTGTTTACAATTCACGATTGATTCGCGAATTGTTCATGCTTCGAGTCAAAGACACGTTGACTATCACGAATTGTTCTTGTTCGACCTTTATGTTTTGTTCGTGCCGCGACAAAGTTGCAGGAGTTCACAATTTCTGACACTCCACAACAGAATGACTCATATAGTTGCGGCTTTTGTGCTCTGTATAATGCAAAACTTTTATTGGAGTTGTACAGCTTCCAGGAACATGTTGATATTTTAGAAGTAATTTTTGCAATTTTGATTTCAAAAGAGAATACCAATTTATTTTCATATGTCAGTAAATAACATGTTTAAATGTGCAGTTTTCACTTCGTGAGTACATAGAATCAAACGTGTACACATTCATGTAGGAGATAATTCTAAGTATCTTGGCAAGGGCAAGGTCCAAATCCAGGGTACCAATAGCTCTTCCAGGAGTTAATAATGATATATAGACCAAAAACTGGTTGGGGATGATACAACTATCCCTAATGCATTGAGAATGATAGCTAGGCACAAAACATAGAAGAAAAATATACATACTTTTTAAAAATATTTTATTGAATTTAATGACTTGATGTTTGATAAATTTCCTATTTTCTTACACAGAATCCCCTTTTCATAGGTAATTTTTGCCGTCAAGGAGGCTACAAACAACATTCCACCTCATTTCATAAAGATAGCGGATTGGTCCACTATCTTAGGCATTTTAAGAGGAATGAGATATGTGATGCTCATTCTCAATTCAGTCCAGTTGGAGTTAAAAGAAGTTATGTCCTAAATATTTTAGAATTTGCTTCAAAAAATGATCCTTTAAGGAGCTCTCATTATTCATTATATGCAGCATATATAGAACTAAGTGGAAACAAGGATAATGCACATCTCCTAGATACATATTCAAGCAAATATTTTTTCCATGATAATACAACAATTGGAGAAGATACCATATCGGATGACAATGAATGAAAACTTTGTATTGTCAATTTATACTGCCAATATAATTACAATTTTTTTTTTTCCTGTGCCTATAATGAGCTTCTCTCTTGCTCTATGAATTTGCAAGCTTTTCTAAACTTGTCGTAATGTGAGGATGGAATGCTGCTTGTGCTTGCCAGTATGACTTTTCCATTCCTTGTGATGACCAGATACTCATGATCCCATATGTATTTGCAAAAAATGTTGTGCGATCTTTGAGTATGTTTTGTAAAATAGAGAGAGATAGCATTATCTGAGTGAATGACATCCAATATACCTGCAAGTGACTATGCTGGCTCCCATTCACTTATTGTTGATGGATATAAATCTGAAAGAAGAAAAACTTCTTAAGATCTTAAATCAAAAAACACAAATGATAACAACAAAGTGCATATATTCTGATATACTTATAGTTACATTTTTTTATGATCGTGAGGATTGACATCTTGTACTTTTAATTCTGAATGCATATACACATGTACCAAAACATCTGATATAGAGTGACCTCCAGGAGTTGTCTTAAATTCCAAAATCTTGGCTTTCCAATATGACTTACATGTCATCTTTGCCCTTTTCTTCTATCAAAAATTGTCCTTTGATGATGGATGCAGCAACACCCAGGAATCCTTTTTTTGTATATTTTGTTGGTTCCCACATACCGTTTTCATCTTTCTGATTATGAAGAATCACAAATTCAATTGTTGATCTTGGTATTTTTTCCATTGTTACTACCAAAGCTTGGGCATTAAAATTTCTCCGATACGATATTCAAATCATTTTTCAATGTCACATTTAATTCATGAGAAAGTCATAGTAACCAGATTAGGTTATTGTGCATACTATAATTCTATAATTATAACTAGTCTAGTTAACAAATTTCATTATACTAACCAACATAGTCAATCAAATTTAACTTGAGGTATTGATGTCAGGCAGATTAGCACATGTTGGGCAAGAAGAGCCAACCAATGGGATATAGCCATGTTGTCCGACGTTGAAGTTCAAAGTTTGCTATAATTTATTTTTACTTTCCAATTGTTCTAGGCTACGTTGCGTAGATTTGAAATGTGTGCATTTTTATTGGCCCAAGTGGTGGTCGAAACGAAAAAAAATAAAAGTATCTTTACAAAGACTCATTTTTTATTTTGAAATTTCTCTAATGGGAGCTAAAGGGTGTCACACAAAAGCAATATCGCTTGAAAATATGACAAAAAAAGTGAAAATGGCCTCGTGACTGAGTGCCTTATACCTAGGACTTCACACGTGTGGTCCGTAGTGTCACACGTATGAAACAGAGTATGGACGTTTCATCAATTGACACGTGTCATCACCACAGGCTCGCACATGTGGGATTCCTCCAACCAATGGCATATTGACATGTGTCATGGTACAGACGAATCATCCATTGACATGTGTCATGTTGTGTGCAGGTTCGCACGTGTGTGTGCCTTGGAAACAATGTGGTATTGACACATGGCAAATTGACTATTGACTTGCACATGTGAAAAAAAACTATAAAATGCACGATCCTTGATCATTTTTTTGGCATTTTTCCCTTGATTTTTGCAAATATCACTTTTGTGTGTGCCTAACATTCCTGGTCTGAGACCCAGAACATTGCACGCACACACAAGAAATATTAGCCTCCCTAGAGTCCGTACATATTGGTTTTGAGATTTATTTCCTCTACTCTCCTAAACCCCATTTTAATCTGCCTCCATTCATGCTGCATCTTTACTCGCGTTGTCGCGCAGTCTGCATATTTACATGTAAATTCTCACAGGCGAAGAAAAGGCGAAAGAGTCGTAACACTGTGTTTTTACATGTGTTTTGGTGACAGGCGAAAAAGGCGACACCGTCTTACAAAATGTCGAAGGTGCCCCAGAAGGCAAAGGCACCCTGTAATCAAATCCCATGGCATTTCGTCAGAGTGACACATTTTTCACATGTTCACCAACGATCATTTCAGCGAAGGCTGAAGTCGCACCCTTTGTAGAGACCCGATTTCGTCCGCTATTGTCTTGTGCTCTACCGCATTATTGACATGTATATTTGATATACCTAATCTGATAACAGCCTTTTGTTCTGCGTTTAGATCTGTGTCAATATTGCTATGCTTATTCTTCATTCTGTCTGATTTCCTGATTGCTCAATTTGGCAATCTGATTTTAGACGACTAATATTTAGTCTTGCCTTTCGCGAATCATTCGCGACTGATTATCAATCAAGCTCAGTCTCTCTCTTCGCGAATCATTTGCGACAAATAATTTGTCTAGATAATCGCGACAAATTATTCTTCTGGTTTCCTATTAACGTTTGGCTACGTAATCAGAACGACCATGATTTCTATCATTAACACCCTGTTCGATCTGGTAGGCGTAGTCATGCTTAGGGAGAGTCTTATAGCTCATTTCGCTGCACATGAACACTTTTCGTTCGAGTTCATTTTCTTGTTCGTTTTTTTTTCGTGTTCGTATTCTTTTTCGAGCTATTTTCGTTTCTCACACACGACACCCTCTTAATCCCCTCTTTCTCCCAACATGGTATCAAAGCCATTTTCGTAGCCTAATAAGCTTCCATAGTATCCTTCGCTGAAGGATGCCAAGTATTTTATAACTTTTATTGATGAACCAGAAGGACTATGGTGTATTTTATAAAGAAGAAATCAGAAGCCTTCAACTGCTTCAGAACCTTCAAGGAGTGTGCAAGGAAGGAGTCACCATTCTTAAATGGCATGGTTTCATTTTGAAAAAATCATTATGCTTTTGGCCTCTCCCACTAATTATGAGATTTAATTGATATGTTGTAATTTGGCTTTCCCCATCAGTCCGGGCCTCGACAATTAGTGTGTGTATGGCTATGCATAGTTGAGCATGTAGTGTGTGTATGTCTGTGTAATCAACGTTGATTGAATGTGTGTGTGACATGTGTATTTGAATACTAATCACCTAACATCAATTATCTCATATTTTAAAATTACTCTCAAAGCACTCACCGACAAAAATCACAAATTTGACACCATGGAAAATAAATCACACACCCTCAGATTGTCAATCACAATTCCAAATTGTCTACAATTTTCATTCAAAAACTTCAGTCATGAATGTCTGTGTGTACATCAGGGTATCCAAAAATTGCTAAAAGGAACCAAGTCTCACAATCGAAACTTTCTTATAAAATAACCTAATATTACAAATCAACTCCTCTACATCTACAACCAACTACCATCTTGTTGGAATAAAGTATCCATCCTGCTGCTACTTGTATAAAAACATTTAAATACTTGTATCACCCACACTATGCTACATGTATGAACATCCTCCCAGAAACAAAACAACTCCATCACCTCTTGCACGAACGTTGCGTAGTCTATCACAACTTTCACTATCTGCAAAAACATAATATGTATCAATCAAACATGCAAAATGAAAATACAAACCACATTTTTAAAACGAATAACATGCCCTATTTCCAAAATTTATTCTTAGTCTTAAAGCTTTACTGTAACTCTAACATTAACCCTACCCTACAGCTCAACCCTACACCCTAAATCCTAATCCTTATAGCTCATCGTAACCTAACCCTATGGCTCATCCCAACCTAAACCTTAATAATGGGAACTCATCTAATCCCTAACCCTATAGATCTCTGAACTTATAGCTCATTCTAACCCTGTAGCTCATCATAACCCTAACCCATTAGCTTATCATTTTACCACTGTTGTCTCATCAATGAAGCTTCTTGGGTAGTTCTTTGAACTCTTTCCATCTTTCATGCATGGGGCATTTGGAAGGGATGCTCTGCATGGACCATGCATCATACAACTCTTCACTATCTCATATAGTATCCGATCTTCCTCCCTCTTTGGAATCTCCGCACACACTAACTGTACCTTGCATTATGCAACCATAAACCATAAATATCACTTCAAACATACAAAGAAAGACAACCAAAGTTTAGTTCAAGACGAAGAGAGCAAAACAACAAATATTCGATAGTTGCGTGCAAGGTAATACCTTTTGAAGATTAAGGATGTCCTTAATGATTTGGGACCATGATCTTATTATAAATTCTAGAAGGATATCACAAAGTATAATACAATTGGCAAATTTAAAATCGTTCAAACAATGATTACAAGTATATTCTTAAAGAGCAAAAATTGTTATTTTGAGTCCAATATTTGAATAACCAATATCTCGTAAAAAAAATCGAAAGATTCTTGATTGATATAGAGTCAATGTCAGGGAGACTTAAGGTGTCATAGAATTTAATTTCGTGTTCCCTTCTAAAAGAAGATTACGATCTATATGCACCTTTCAAATAGCTCTTTTTGACTAAAGTTGGGATCACAAACAATGTGTTGTGTTTCTAAGGCAACCCACCCTACACATACATACATTCAACATAGATATTCAGAAACACATAAACACATGCACATACACACACACACACACACACACACACACACACACACACACACACACACACACACACACACACACACACACACACACACACACACACACACACACACACACACACCATGCATAGACATACATTCAACTTACATATTCACAAACACATCAACACATGCATATGACACAGACATACAAACCACAAACACATAAAGAATTCTCTCTCTCTCTCTCTCTCTCTCTCTCTCTCTCTCTCTCTCTCTCTCTCTCTCTCTCTCTCTCTCTCTCTCTCTCTCTCTCTCTCTCTCTCTCTCTCTCTCTCTCTCTCTCTCTCTCTCTCTCTCTCTCTCTCTCTCTCTCTCTCTCTCCATTCGATCACATGAGAAAACAATCCACAATTTGCCTCTTGCCATCGTCAAAAGCATCTCCCGCCACCCAAAATGCCCTCCTGTCCAAAATGCAAACCATCCACAATCGACATCTGAATAAAACACAAACCATCTGCAATCAACGTCCGGCCGCCCATCAATGACGGGCATAGCCACTAGTGTGTGTGTGTGTGTGTGTGTGTAGGGATAGTGACTATCACTATCAAATTAGTTAAATAGATAGTATTTGTAATGCTAAAACTAGTTTAAGCAAGTAACTAGCTTTATTTTAGGTACAATAATGAAAAATGAGATAGTCAACAATATTTAATTCAAGCTAGGATCAAGTCGACAAATTTGTAGATTCAACTCGAGCTAAAGTTGATTCAACAAAGCATTGAGTTCGACTCGATAGTTGTTTAAATTGAATTTATTCGACACCCTTTGTTGAGTCTTATTCAAATATTCTCGAATGCTCACCTATTGTGATTGTCGTGTATTTCTGTAGATTGTTTGATAAATCAAGTAATTATGTGTGAAAGATTTCAAGTAGTTCAGTCAATATCGGTCATAGTTTGATAAATTGCCAAATACACAATTGAGGCCAATTTTCATATTAGACTTAGAGTTTGACTTTTTCAAAGTTATATTAGTCTAAAAGCATTTGAATAAACACTTTTGGAAAGTGTGGAAAAGTATAGAATACGAGTTTTTGGTAGATTCAATTTGAGTAGTAGAGACATTGAATCTAGTCACAATAATAGTAGGGTTTTTCATTATGGAGGGAAACCAAAGTTTGAAATTAGGTTTGGACCTACTATAAAAGGATGTAACTCACGGAAAGAGGAGACATTCTCTCTCTTATCTCATTTCATGCTTATACATGGTTCTCTTGGGTTCATCTATCCATTGGTGCACTATATTTGTTCTATCTTGCAATCTTGTGTGTAGAATGCTTATTTTATTCTATTTGTAGATCCACACGTGTGAAATACAATAGCTTACTATTTTTTGTACAGAGAGCAACTTCATCATATCTTATGTTTGATGTTTGATCAGGTTCTTAGTGAGTTTGCATCTCTTTCATTAAGTAGATGTTGATTTTTCGACATTGGCAAGATTGGTTGAGTTGATCTATTTCTAACCAAAAATTAGGTTATGGATTTGGATCTTGATTGATCCCAAATTCTTCACATTATGTAGGAATTTATTACATTTTAAATAACAAATGGATCTAGGTTAACTATTGGATTAGAGAGTAACAGAACATCAAATAGTCCCTCTTGACAAGTCAAGACCAAACCCTTTGAATTTATAGCATAACAGGTTACAATATAGTCGTATAAAGTTTAACAGGACAGAGTACAGAAAGTGAAGCCAGTTTTAGAACACCCAGTTGTTACCTATCACCATCCCACAAAACAAAACCGCATGAGTTAGTCAAGTGAGGAAGATAGGTGTCATAGCTGAGCATCAGTTGTTATCCATGTTTGAAACAAGATTCACTACTTTACCAGCCCGATTGCAATTACAAAAAGTACGTCCAATCTTCCCTATCAGGCATTTCATAAATAGGGTAGATGCCATACTTATCAGTACAAGAGCAAGAAGAATGTATTATGTTCATATGAGCATTCAGTATGCAAGCAGCCATTCTACCCTTCACAGATGACAAGAAACTTGACATTGGTATCGGTGCTAGGTACTAGGGCAGATCCGTGCCATACTAGCCCCAGACATTCCCACGAAAATTGTAGGGAGTCCAGGCACCTTATAGTCTGGACAAATCCATGTCATTCAACCCCACCACGGTTGAGTTCTTACTGAGTAATTAGCTTATTTTAAAAGCAACCGCACTTAAGTCAATTAAATCACAACCTTGCTATACGCATTATGAATAAACACTTTGTTAAATGACAGACATATGACGTAAGTAGTATTATGACAATGCTTTCAAAAAACACCATTCTACGCATATAGCTAACTCTCACAAGCATGAATTGCATAGTCCTGCCGAGTAGGGAGGCATTCAATTATTATTACCTTCTATATTTACATACCTAGATACGAGGCGAAGTGATATCCTGCGAGCTACCCATCTCCAGTTGCTTAAGGCCGGGTCCTCTTTTTGTACTATTAATTTTCAAACCGAGAAGACCGAGTTAAATGTGGTGTGTATTCTTAATAGGCGTATCGTGTCACTACTCAACTAGGAGTCTTTGATAATGCCATTCTTATTATAGTATGCTATTATCATAGCTACTACTATATAAGCCTTCATAGTATGCATACTAGTGTATTCAAGTAATAGCGTAATCATTCTGGTATCACTCCTTTTTCTCATTATATTATAGTTAAACCATCATCACCATTGAGAAAATGAAAAACAAAGCTAATATCACGTGTTACTTACACTTGAAGAGCAAGTATATACCTCATATCCAGTCAAGCTTAATAAGCATTGCTTTAACCACAAAGAGAGCACTATGGTAGCTTTTGTTGAGTAACAAAATGCAATTCCAAGGCATGCATGCACATTGCTCATAACCATAGCATGTAGTATGAGCATACTAGAAAACTCGCAATGGTCCATCGCTACTCATAGCGCGATCTATACACGTGGATTCAAGGCATGCATGTATACAAACAGTGACCAGAACATAAAGTGCAAGAGTAATAGTATTCAGCAGGACTTTGGGTATCTAGATGTGATTCTGGATTGTAATCTAATGTTTTTGTAGTTGAAGATGATTGTCATTTGATATGCTTTCTGTCTTTAATTACCAGTGGTTTATAGAACTTGAATATCTCGCATTTCAATTAAAGAATCATGATTGGAGAGTATTCCTAAAATCCAGTATTTTCCTGTTGGGAAAGATTTTGGAATGATTCTTACTTTTCCTGAGTTATGTGGAACATACACTCCAGTATCCTGTAAATGATTAAGTATGATTTTGACTCCAAGAAATTATGATTGATGGACCATATGAATCTAAATATTTATGATTGACGAATCATAAATAGATACTTAATTATTGTCAGAGGATTATAAGGAATTGTAATGATTCTTAAGTGTGATGATTAATTCTTGATCTATTATTTGAGTAAGAATTTGAATCAGTGTTTTTGAATCTCTCTACTCCGGTGTTATATTTGAGGACCTATAGATCTCATAGGCATTCTCACAAGATAAGTTATCTTATTTGTGGAGAATTAATTAATCTAGTGGATGCTATTCTACTACAGTTTATGGTCTGCAGATGCTTGAGTACAGTTCTTCATCTAAGTGGATCTCCAGTTATCTTAGGAGAAAACAAGTCTATTAAGATGAATGAATGCTATTTTCTTGCATTTGGTGCTAGAAACAGGAGCATTTAACTCAAAAGAGTATCTGCGTTACTCAGAGTTGAGTTTTAATCATTCTATATCTTAATGATTCTCCTAGAGATTTTAGCTAAATAAATTATCATATCTTAGAATTTGGATTCTAAGGATATTTGTACTTGAAAGCTTATGAATTATATGTCAGAGTTGTGGATAATTTCATATTGGTAATTGCAATTATTTTAATATTTCTTTAACTTTAATTTCTTAAGCTAGGTTATTTCACCCAGTGTTTCATGTAAGTGTTTTACATGAAGGTGATGTTACTAACTTGTGATGAATGTAACCCAGATGGAAAATTTATCGCTTAGTGTACTTTTCAAACCTGAGTTGTACTCCAGTGTAGAGATTATCATTTGGAAGATAGGATTATCTCTGAGTACTTGTTTGAAGTGAAAGTTTAATTAAGGAGAATGATTTTCTAGGTTGATATTTAAAGTTCAAGGAACTATTATTCTTTCCTGTTTAGAGAGCTTCTAAGAATAGAAGCAGTTTAAGGAGAGAAGAATGTTATGTCCATGGCCAATAAGTAGGATTCAGTATACTCCTAGTCTTGGATACATGGTACTCTAGTAAATCAAGCTGTTAGTTATGCCACGTCATGCTGGATGTGACCCGAAAGTAACTAATATCCTTGTGAGGCCCAGAACACACTAAATGGAGTTTAGACAAGGTATGAGACAATGTATGCATGTGTAGAGTTATCAATAGCAATTCTATGAATAGATGGTCCATGCTTAGGACTCTATTCTAGGGGAATCTATGTATAGGGAACTTAGGGCTATGAGTGGCTATGTGCCCAGGTTGCTTTTGGCTCTATATATTGAGGCCAAACTCGCCCTACTCCTCATTGTGATCATTGATTCATTGCTAGGGTTTCACTCTACATTCATGCTTCTTATTCCTTGGCTTGGGGTGAAGTTTCTAGAGTTGATTGGTTGCTTCTACTTGGTTGGGTGGTTGCTCCATAGTGTGTTTTCCATTGTGGTTTATCTTGTAAGTAGGATCTTAGAGAGCTTCCCTTATATAATGGATCAAATCAATATCCATACTCCAAATTGGCCAATAATCCACCAAAAATACAGTTGGACAATTGTAGTAGATTTCAATGGAGCCCTACAAGACTATGGATACGAGTATAGGCATTCACCAGATCCAACCGTTAAGCAGACGACTATTTTTACGAACAATTTGACCAAGTTGGCATCTGTTATTGCCTACTCACCTTGGCTTTCAATCCAAATGTCCCTATGGCATCCGACAAGGTTCAAGGTCAATTGCCAATAGCCAGAATGTACTATCGAGCTACGATGTTGGGTGGCTTGTGGGAGTCCATATTTACAACATGGACAATCTCAAATTGGATTTCAGGCACAAATAAATGCTTTCTTGATTAATTGTGCACATACGAGAATAATCTCACTATGACCTAGTACATAAACACATTCTTACCTGGTAGATTCCTCTAGAACCCACATATGTTACTCACATATCTCACTGAGATCTTGTAACTCAACTACAAAATATTTTCTATTTCTCATGAGTAAATAACATCCGAGAAATCTCTGAGACGAATTCAATCTCAATAGTTTTCCAATCCAGTTTTTTTTAATAGCATAATTTCTTCCACTCAAACAACCTCTCTCTAATCTTAGTACTAAAACTAAGATTAGGTTGTTTCAATACAGAACTCTCAAACTTAAATTCTAACCAAACTTACTTCTATTCCAATCAAAATGGAATTAGGAACTTTCAACCTTTTACTGTACTACTTATAGATAATTATTCAAATTCCAAATCTGTTCTAGTTCCAGATTGTCCACACAATCCCTAGAGAATTTCTCATATTCGAAAAGTTTCAACTAGGCATCTTACTCTGAATCTATTCGAAATTCCTTTCAGATCCAATCTTATTTCTATACCACAGTTGGTTCTTTTCCGAAAACTACGCAACCAAAAAATTCCCAAAAAGAATTTTATTCCACCACTTCATCCCTCCTTTTAAAGAAAGTATAAATTTCAATAAAAGTTAACTAGAAAGATGATATATGAAAATATCTAAATCCAAGAAAAGTCAGTAATAAGTGCTTCCACTAAATAATTTCACTTCATTACAAACATGACTTCTCCATCAAATATTTTCAATCTGAGTGATAGAAACCACTACTCCATCGAAATCCATTTATGCAACCGAGAAATTATATGGTTTAAGAGATTGAAACATTTTAATCTTAGAATTTATCTGAATTCCAAGTCTATTCACACAAGTAGTAATTTATATGACATAACAATCTTTCAGAAGAATAACTTCATGCTGGAAAGAATCATATAAATAGTCTGATGTCTTTTAAGAAATTATAAAAAATTACAGGATTAATTAAGAAAGTGAGAAATAGATTTGAGGGCCTCTAATTTTTTAAATAATGAGATACCATATTAGGATCTAGATTAAACCTCAAAATTTCCCAAAATACCCCACATTTGATCGAATGGTTTTCTTCTTTCCCATATCGCGACTAGGTACTAAACACCCCATTGATCATCAGATCTTTACAGTCCCAGAATTTTCTTTCCAAAATTACTGATGTCCCATACCATCAGTTTTTCCTTCCAAAAAACCCTTAACTGTGGTGCATAAGCCAACTTAGCAGCATCAATATCCTCCTCATAGGGTCCAAACTGTTGCTGCCAAAAGTAGGTCTAGACTCAAACTCAGGGAATAAATCATTCAAGACCACACTTCTTAATACACAGTAGGCCTTTTGTGTAGACAGTGAGGATTCAACATCCGAAAAAATACATTACTGAAGCAGAAGATATAGTTGTCTGAAAATTTTCCAATGTAGTGAGCAAGAGACATATCAAGCCTAGGTTCTTCACAAGAACAACACCCTCTCTCAATGCAAAATAGTCAATCTCTACCGCATAGTGCATTACATTGGAGAAGAATGTCATAATTACAATGAACAACACATTAAGAAATGAGAATAAACTTGCATGAGAACATTTTCAAACAAAGAACTTGTCTAAGTTCCTACATCCTCTTCTTCAGTGGTTGCAAACTCAATTGTCTTGTCTTTGTAGCTTGTCTTTGTAGGGCATCTCAATGCCACCAGATGGTTATTTCTCAAACGGTTTTCTCTCAACCAACGATGGTTGTAGATTCTTCAAATCACATAGTACCTTTGCTAGAGCTTCCTCAGTAGTATCTGTGGCTTGTCCAATCAAATGTTGAGATGTGTCACATGGTACATAGTGGTCAAAAGTTGTATTCTCATTTTGCAATTTTACCAGTCCTACCAACATCTCATCTTATGCAAAAAATACTACTCCTATCCATTAATAATCACTAGAGCAAGGTCACATATGCACAACATCAAATCTGTCTCGTTGACATTTTCCAGTTGACCGGATGTTGATGTCAACTTTCCTTCTCAGTGGTTTATTTTTCCTCTACTCTAGACTCATCCGTGTGAGAAATATGGCAAAATATAGCTTGATTAGGCCAAATTTATGTACATAATGTGATTTCACATGTGGAGCATGTTCCCACATGTGAAGGATAGGCTAGGCTATCTTGTACATAATCTCAAGAGCCATTAAGGAAAATAGGCAAGTTTTCGAAGGTAAAATTCTTATATTCTAGCTTTTTTCAAGAGGTGCAATTTGATTGGATAGCCATAGATTTGTATGAGACCTTAAGAGGAGCCAAAGGACAAGTGGATGTACTCCCACATGTGTGAAATAGGTCAGGTCAGTCCAAGCCTCAAGCTCTTTTTATATACTCCAATTTAAAGAGATCTTGAGGATTTTGCATCAAGCTTGTGTCTCTCTCTCTTTGCATGCATTTTGGTGGTTCTAGTGCTTCAATTAGTGTTATTACCTTTCTATGAGGTCTCTCTCTGTACATTAGGTTGTGGCTCACATGTGTCAGGCCTATTTGATCAATAACACTTTGCTTTAGATTGCTCTTGCTTATAGACCTACATTGTGTCAATTCTGGGTGCTAACTTTGATGGAGAGGTTGATAGTAATGCAACCAATCACTCTTGTGGATTGAATGAATCCATTTTTGATCCTAATTTTACTTTCCTTTAACATGGAATCAGAGACAAGTACAAGAGGATGAGTGCTTAATCAAGATTTGAGCCCAAAAGTAGCTAGTTTTGGAGGGGAGAGCTTCTAACATTTAATAAAATTGGAAATTTGAGATCAATCATTGTTTTTGAGCCTTAGGTATCTTACCACACATGGAAGTATGCAAGACTAGAGAGGAGGCCATTTCTCGAATTAATATCAAATTAGGATGTTATGAGGTTTTTTCTACATTGTGTAGAAAAATCAATAGAGATTTCAAATCTATGGGTAAATTTGAGATTGGATCATCAAATATAATGTTTCATCTAAGAGTTTTAGGTCTCTAGAAAGTGTGTTTTTAGTTTTGATCAGAGATAAAAACGTGGAGAGAAGGATAGATCTTGTGTTGCTTATGGGGGTTGGTCAAAATTCTCAATTTTTGTGTGTAGAATTGACATGTGATTGTATGAAGCTCAAATTGACTCTAGCCAAGATTTATTTGTGAGAGCGTGCTACAAGACCATACCGGTACCAGCCCAACAGTACTTCTAGGTGCAGCTAACCATAGGAAGACAAAGCTAGTCTGATCCACCCATCCAGTGCACTCTCTTATAGAATGCCCCTTCTAGCCCAGTGCGAGTTTGCAAGCATGCGATAGGTGGTAGTTGTTGCCGACACCCACCATTTATGTTGCATGCATGCATGGGTTACTGATGCATGTGGAGTCCCAGCCCATTACTGAAGGACTGCATGGCCCCCTATTGTCATGCATGTATTTGCATGGGCATTACTGGCCCTCATACTTACTACATGGTATGCATGCATGCCTCTGACTCACAATGTCCTCTACCTTTGGTGGTTAGCTATACCAAGAATTACAGTTGGGGTAGGTATTGTTACGATCTCGTAACACTCCCTCCCCCTTATGAGTTGTCTTGGTCCTCTAAGACAAAATCTGGATATAGCTGTTGAAGTATACTACCCTTTTCCCAAGTAACATTATCAACTGGTTGATCCTTTCACTTGATTAAATATTTTTGATATAGGGTATGACAGGTCTGCGTCTCCCTAGAACTAATAATGATGTTTGGCTCATGTGGAAGTTGTTAAGAGTCCATGAGGGGACAGGCTAACAATAAGATTCAAATGTTAACATTAGGAAAATTTTTGGTTTGAAACTCATTGAAATGTCTACTTGCGGTTTGGACGCATCTTTCATTAGTGCACAAAATCAAGATCTTGCAATACAAAAGAGCTATTGAAATTGATGGCATCAATTGCTTATTCTTTTAATCTGGATCAATCTTAGATTACTTGCCATAGCAACGATAGAGGCTAAAGAAAAATATTTCATTACAAAAGATATAGCAGGGACTTTCTAAACTTGCAGTTCTTTTTTTGTGTCACAACATTAGCAACTATTTGGTTGTTATAAACACCATTTACAAGATGAAATGGCCAATTCAGAGCAATCTCCTAGTATTTCATGACTTCACCATTATTGGGATTTGAGACATGACAACTTGGTAATTGTAGGCATCACTCTAATTTCATGATGATAATTGCAGGCATAATATCTCATATATATATATATATATATATATATATATATATATATATATATATATATATATATATATATATATAAGATCTTGAAATAAGCTTTTGATTGTTTTTACGTTGGGACTTATGAGTGCATTGAGCCATCACAACTTGGTTGGATTGTTTTCAATTGGTTATAGATGTAAGAAACTAAATCTAGTATTGCCTTTGTTAGTGTACATACATGTGTGAGCAATTGATTAGAAATGTGGAGTGCAAGATCAATATAAAATGCAGCATTGATCACAAGCCTTTGTAACTTGCCAATACACGCAATGCAGTCAATATGGAATGAGGCACATGTGAGCCATTGCGACTTTCCAATATTATTATATGCAAGTTCGTGATGATGCAACAAATTACAATGATGGCAGTTGTAGCAACGTAGCCATGATTCGACAATTACTCTCTACCGAATGGTTTTTGGGCTCCAACTACAAGCAATTTTAGTGCTGCATATACATAATAATAAACATAAATATGTCTTCTACGTGTTTTTTTACACTAGCTCTTGCTGTGAACATATAATTTTGTACGAATTAAACCGACAATATAGCATTTAGGTTTCAATGAATTAGCGTAAACCAGTCTTCATATTTATAATATACTTTTAAATGGAAGGAATTTGTTTCTCTCCTCTTTTGAGGTTCTTTCTTATGATGCTTTCTCTATACTCATGTTTGAGGCCCATTTCACAATGTTGTAGAAAGGGCATTGCAAGTTGGAGTTCGAATCTTCCCATTTGAACATGTTCTTTTCTGCTTTTACTTTTAAATTTTCGGGCTCTCTCTCTCTCTCTCTCTCTCTCTCTCTCTCTCTCTCTCTCTCTCTCTCTCTCTCTCTCTCTCTCTCTCTCTCTCTCTCTCTCTCTCTCTCTCTCTCTCTCTCTCTCTCTCTCTCTCTCTATATATATATATATATATATATATATATATATATATATATATATATATATATATATATATATATATATATATATCCAATTTAGTTGTTATTCTTGGATTCATTATGATTCGTTATCCATTTGAGCTCTCTGGGATACAATCACTAATGAGCTGAGTCTATTCCTTAACTAAGGAATAATCTATCCCAAGAATACTGTATATCCAATGCACACAATTTTAAACTGATGAACCAAAATGATTCACTAATCATGCATCTTACAAGCAATATAAATAAAAAACCATCAGTTCCCGATGAATCCACATCACACAGATCATTTTACCAATTAACTTCCCCCTGGAGTAACCAACTACTCACGTTAATTGCCAATGATTCATAAATCTCAAATGTCTAGGTGAAGAATTTAATTATACTAGTATAACACCACATTTAGATTCTTACCCAAATCATTTATAAGTTAATCCATAAATCTTCTATGCAAAGATTTGTTAACTCTGCAAGTATATGTCAAAACTATACTTGATCATATGCTTATGTTCGCCAACTAGGCTAAGTGCACCAGATAACCTTAGTAACTAGGATGACACAATAGATGAAGGTTTGAAGAGAGGCCAACCAGAGCCCTAAATAAATAATCTCGCGAGGTGTCATGGAACCACCACCAATTTTGGTGGGAGATACTGTTGGAGAGTTTGAGGATATTGAGGCAACCCTAACCCTAGTTAATAAGTGAGAGGGATTTGGCACCATGCGTGTGTAAGTCCAACCCGATCACATAGAGATTAAATTAGTTAAAAGTTAATAAAAGGACTTTAGGCCTTTTTGTAGGACTTTTAATGTCGCAGGGCCTAAAATTCAAGTTAGTGAATAAAAAGAGTTTCCACCAATTTTCAAGTTGGTTCCCTCCAAAATACAAATTTAAATAGTTAGGGAGGTAGAAATTGGCCAATAGGAATGGAGGCCAAGACCCTCAAATCCACTGTATATAGTGGTAATTTCAAATCATTTGTACATGTTCTCTTCATTTCAATACGAGTAGGTTGGCCCTCTAATGGAATGGATAAGGAATGTCCTTGTCTCTTTTCCTCTAAGTACTCTCATGCTATTTTTTGGATTTGATGCTTATTGGGATTGAATGTTCTTATGCTTTTTGTGAGAGAGAAAGGGAGAGAGAGAAGAGTAAGTTTATATCATTGTTGTGGATTAGGGTTAATGGAAGTAGTGTGAATGCTTAGTCTTTCTTAAGCATATTAAAGCATATTTTGATTATTTTATAGTATGTTCACATGTGCAAGCCGAGATAGTTGTAACGACCTTTGGAGCTCTACTTTTAAACTAGTCAATTTCATGCATTCTAGCTTATCTTAAATCATTGAAATTTTTTGAGTGGTAACTCCCAAGCTTCATAAGAGATCAAGAATCCTTGGCAACATTCATTTTTAACTTTTTTGAATTGTTACAAAAGCGAATTCCTTACCAAAAAATATAACTTAAAATTCAACCCCAAAGCCTATTCAAAATCTCTCAACCTTCACATGTTCATTAGCCGAGATGCTTGGTTTTCTTGCATATGAATTTTGAGAATGCTATTTGTAAAAAAATTGAGGGCAAATTGTGAAATAAAACGATGGCCTCACCTTTTTTTGGGCATATTATAAATTCTCAAGTCTCCAAATAAAGTTTTACAAAAACATTATACTCTTTAAACTCACTAAATTGAGAAGGGACAATACTACTTATAAAGATGAGTAAGTGGGATGTAGAAAAAATATCAGCTCTAAAGAGCGGTCTCTTATCTCTCTCACCATCTTCCATGTATAAATAAAGGCCATTGCTCAAAAGCCTTCACTAAGTTTGAGGCGCTTGAGGGTGGTTATAAGTCATAAAGAAGAGTCTCTCGTCTCTCTCACCATCTATTATGTATAGGAGAAGGCTTGAGGTAGCCCATAATGCGCTCTTGAAGAAAATGCTAAAACTAAAAAAGCTGTCTATTTTTTAGAAAAGCATAAGAAAAGGTTCTTTTCATTTTATATGTCTATAGTAAGCATATCTTGTAAAATTTTAAGCTTCATTCATACAATCTATTTTTAATAAATGGTGAATATGTTTTTCAAGCACTCCTCTAAATACTCGTAGATTTCTTTAAAAGTGCTTTTTGCTTTCGAAAGTTCCAAGGTCCTTTCAGTGTCCTTTGTACTTGTAAAATGGTCATAAAATTCTGATGAGGTCCATTTCCCAATATGAACAAATCATAGATGTCTACAAATATTTGTCATAGAATTTGGTCACATTCAACTTAATACGATTACTTTGAATTTTTCAGCTATGTAAGGAAGCGATTGCGGAGAATGACACATAACTTAATTTTTTAGTTTTTAGCTATATAAGGAAGCAACTTTGGGGAATGACTTATGATGATGATGGATAAAAACTCCAATTTGAAAGATTGGGCCATTCCCTGTAAAATCTGCGACTACTTAGCAAGTGCACTTCAGACTCTCCCTGCACCATGTCAGGGAGTGCATCTGCGGCTCACAAAGGAAGAAATCAACGCACTCCCTAATGAGAGCCGTAAAATTCCCTTCCTTTTGAGACAAAGGTATTTAATGCCTATATTAAAATATAGTAAAGTTACATAAGACATTTTTGTTTTTGTATTGGAGGGAAGCGAAAAGGCCCACCCATGGCCCTAGGGCCACTCAAGATGGCTGGGATATTCCCTTGACATCTTTACTTCTCCCAAGCTGGCATTTTTCGATGGCACTTAGGATGCCACCTAGACCACTTGACGCTTGATGTGGCTTCCACCAATCAAGATGCGATATTTGGGCCCTTTGCACTTATCCCCAATTCCCTGTGAAACCCCATCCTATGTAATTGCTGCAAAACATTGCCCTTCTTAAAAAAATTATGTGTTGAGAACGTGTTTGTCAATGCAAAGTTGCCCATAGACTATTATGAATTTTGAAAGTGACCGCATCTCACTTTTGAGCTTTGCGTTAAGCTTTTGTGATTATTTGATAAAAGCTTAGGTGTTAGTCTTAGGTTGAGTTTCATCACTATTAATTTGTTGAATATTCTAAAATGCAAATCTTTAGTATTTATGTATTTTTTTAAAGATTCGAATGACTTGTGTACAACAAAGCTTATCATGATTTGTCAATCAACAGAGCATGTTATGAACTTTGAAAATATCTTACCTATATTTTTCACCATATTATGAAATCTAAAGTTCATAGAGAAGATTTTGCAAGAACATTGTGCTTGTAAAAAGGGTGTAAAAAATTTGCGAAGAGATATTGTGGGGAGGGGGGGCACCCTCTGAGGCCTTTTTTTTAAATGGAAGAGTCTTCAGGCGAGAGTAGTAGCCCAAGGCGAAAGGCCCTTCCCATGGCGGAACGGTCGAGGAGGTGACCTTCCTCAGCATGTAAACTATTTTTTCCCATGATTTTTTCGTACATGCACCTTTCACCATCAAGAATGTGCGTCTAAAAAATGCAAGTGCACAGATTCCGCTCAGGGACATGCGTCTCTTTCTTTTGTAAAAAAAGAAAACTTAATTTTACGACTCATGAAGATGTGTAAGTGAAATTTCTAAAAAAATCTCAGCCATAAAAAAGAGCCATTCTTTACTCTTGAGAAAGATGTTTTCAGTAACCTTTATACTCGATATAACAACTATAAAAATTATGATAAGTTTTTATTTTCTTTTCTTTTTTTTTGTACATAGCTCATGTGTGGGTGAAGTTTGAACTTGGGTAGTTAATCCCACACCTAAAACTTCTTAAAAATGTAACACAAAGGGTGGATTGAGGCTGTGCTATTTAGTGACCTTTATATGCAATAAGCGCAAGTCCCTTTGCTTGGCCCTGCCCACTTTTTGAGTGTTGGCAAGTGCTTTGATGGCCCCCTTTTCAAACTTGGCTAGCAAGTGCCAAATGAAGGGTCACAATATAAATGGCCAGTTTGAATCCTTGGCATCTAATTGGTCCATTTTTGTTAAGTTGCGCGTGGCAACTCAACATGTCGGGCAATGTCTCCAAGCCCCAGCTTAAGTTGCCCTTACATGGCATGGGTCCCATGCCACCTCGTCTGCCACATGGTGACGACTCAAGGTAAATTTTAAAAGGGAAAATACCCATTTTTTCTCCCTAGACTAATGGAATGACTCCAATTTAACTTGGGGACTTGTTAGCAATGTAGTCTGAAATCACCCTTAGAGCACCTTTCTATGCTCACCCCCTCGCCCATGCATAACGACATTTCACAAGAGCACAAGTTGATGAACGAGCGAGAGGGTTTGCATTCTTTTTCAAAAGTAAGGTCTTCGAGATCTTAGGTGAAAAGATGATGTAGGATGACCCGGCGTAGGTGAAAAGATGATGTAGGATGACCCGGCGCCGAGTAAAGGGGTGAGCATGGAAATAGCCTATTAGTGACCTTGACACCGGGTCTAATTATTCTCATCATCTTGCCTGCCTTGGGCTTAGAAATTAGTTTCATGGCACTGAAATAGCTTGCATGAAGTTCTTCTCATCATCTTGCCACTAAGAATTAGTCTGAAGGTATAACAGGGGGATGTGTTCTCAAATATTTAGAATTCTTGATCTTCCTAGTGTATTTCCAATGTTTAGATGCTTCAATCACATCTCCCAACAATTTCACTTTATTCAGTGACATACTGTCATCTTCTTAGAGAAATCAAGGGTTTTTCAACTTCGAGGTAACAGTCTACCAGTTGGCTGTAGTCATGAAGAGGACGAGACTTTTGCTGCAGTTTGTAACAGCTGCTTCACATCGTTGTTATCCCGCTATGGGCTTCACATCTTCAGAAAAGCTTTTAGCTGCAGGTCAAGACTCGGCTGTACTAAGGAAAGCATCAAATGCACATCCAAGTACGAGTACATCCCATTCGCATTCTGAAATGGTTGTTATTCGCTATTGGGTCTTAAAGTTGAAGTAGATTGGTATGAGCTTTTCATAAATGTGGACTTCTAAACGTGCATATCCTTTTTTACCGTTGAATTCGGTAGATTGATCAGTTCGTCGAGCATTTCAAGACTGGGGGGAAAATTTAGAAGACTTTTGTGTGTAACATTTCCCGTTCATGACACCAAAGCCATCAGCTGTGAAATGGACCTCAACTGCAAAATCCAACATGTGCTGAAATGAACCTAAGTTTTCATTGGCTTCTTATTAGGATTCTAGCCCATGTTTATGTTGAGGTTCTTTGAGAGCTTGAATAGGCATTCGACACCATCTTCACCACATATTCCAAGCCAATCAAATAGCTGTTGATTCCTTCACCTATGTTATATTTCTCTTGGAAGCTTCTCAAATTTTCAGTTTGCAAGATGCAATGTTGTCAAAGGTCATTTTTAGTTTGAAAATAGGGCAAGCTAAGCTTCACCTTGAAGCCAATCTGCTCATTAATCTTTTTAGACATAAATCACTTTGACAATACAAAATTTCATTTGTAAGCCAAAAAGGATGAATCATTAATTATTGCTCCATCTACAACTTTTTAATACCTAAGCATGAAAGGTTAACATGTCATAAGTGAAGGATGTGTGTAGACAATCAACTGGAAAGCAAATGCCTATACACAGTGAAGCTATGTTACTTTTGCAACAAATCAGATACGATCTGAGAAGATAAAGGTAAATCAGGAACAAGATATGTCTCAGTCCCGCCCTCTATTATCAGCTGTCACATATGCCTTGGAGATGTATCACTTAAACTGCTTACTTGAGATAGGTTCATGGTCATCCTCTGAATAGATATAACAAAATTTGAAATGCCTAGAATTTAGGTGATTACACATATGTTGCTCCCCAAAATCTAGAGACAGTGTGCCCAAAGAAGCGATCAATTAGAGCCAAGGATGATATTAAAATGTGCTAGTTACCTACTACACACAAAAATTTGGTGCCACATTAGCATAGTCACAACTAGATTCAAATCGAAATTTGCATCAAGTTCGAACTGCTTTTTGCTCCCAGCAAAAAAAAAACAAAAACAAACGGTTCGAACGTTCCCCGATTCAAACCTAGCTAGCTGGTTCGAATCGGGACGAATCGCTTGCAACATTGAAAGTGAGCCATAGATGTAGGGCAACACATTTCGCTGCATCCACATTTTGGACAGCAAAATGCTATTTCGAACACAGATTATTTTATTTAATTGTTTTAGGAGAAAACATTGATTGTTGGAAACTTTTTTGGTAGTATCGCTAAGGATCATAATCATGTTGGATGACTAGCACAGGATCCTATCTACAATAGTCAAAACCATTATATGTATAGTTTAGCTAATTTAGTCGACAGTTCCTTTAAAAAATTTCAAGGAAAAACAAATTTTTTTCTAGGAAAAGTAAAAGAAATTCCAATTTTTTTTTTCTTTTTTTTTTTTTGCGTTTCAGAACGGGCATTGCAACTATTTCTGAAACATACAAAATATTATGTGCTTTTAGAATAGATTTGCCATAAGAGTTTTTAGTGGTACCACTTTCACATTGCACAACATTTAATGTTGTTTTCAGAACTTAGCCAAATAAGTTTCAAATTTGGCTATGATTTAAATAAAGATTCCAATCTTGCATAGAATTGAAAAGGTTCAAAACCCTTTGAATCTAGATTTATTGTAATTATTTACACGAGAGATGAGAGGTACATAAAAGAGAACTTTGTTATTGGTAGAAGAATGGTATTGCCAGTATTTGATAAAGCATTAACTCTCTATTTGCAATAGGCAATGAGTTATTCAAGGTAGGTATCTATAATGGCCTAATTTCTTACAATCATTTCACTTCAATCGTTGTGTCACTTAAAAAAAGATAACATGGTAGCATATGCTCTATCATGAAGATCCTTGCTAAATGCCATGCCTGTTGCTTTCCATGAAAAGCTCACTATGTAGAAGTATTGTATACACGCAATGTAGAGTTTTGGCAATTATGTAGGCTTCTATGGGGTATGGCAAAGTATCGAAGGACTTGTCCCTTTAGGATGCATATCTATGTAAGGATGGTGAACTTCGTGCTACCAAGAAATTAAGAGACAATGTATTGCAAGAAAGCCATAACCCTCCATATGTGGGGCATAGTGGTGTTGTTGCTACTTTTGAATCTTTGAATAAATTTTCTTTTGGCCATCCGTGATGAAAGAAAAATAAGCGTATGTAGAAGCTTGTGTAACTTGCTAGCACATTGAGTACGGAAAAGACACTTGGATTGTTTGAAGCCTTGCATATTCTCAAGGAACAACGACTAAATATACTATAGATTATGTGATAGGTTTACCTAGGACAAGGTTTGGATATGAAATGTGTTGGACCATGATGGACAAGCTCAACAAATAGGCTCATTTTGTTTCCATGTACGAAGAAACCGAAATCTAGAGAAGCAACACACTTGTATATAGCTGCATTTTTGTGCACCAAGGCCTTTCCAAGTTCTTAATTCTGAATAGAGGTTCTTGTTTTGCTAGCAACTTTTAAAGAGCTTTGTTTGGAGCTTTGGGACCATTTTAAGATTTTCATCCGCTTACTATTCTTAGACAAATGTTCAAAGTGAAGTGGCCAATAGAATAGTGCTAGATCTCCTATAATGTTCATTGTTAGAGATGTCAATGTGAAAGTGTCCACTTTTGGCATATTTTTCTTATAACAATAATGGTAATTTCTCAATGATTAAGGTACCATTTGAGATTTTGGATGGTAGGCATACAATTTCTTAGATGTTTCAAACCAAGGAGTAAACTTTGCTATTGATGAACTCGTTGAGGATTACAAGTGCTTATGAGAACGTGAGGGTTGCTATTGCTAAGGCCCAAGGAAGGTAGCAAATTGGACGGTGGCAAGATTTCAAGATGGAGATCAAATTTTACTTAGATTTGAGGACACAGAGAACACAAAGGAAAAGTGTATTTGTATCTTAAGCTAGCCCTTATGTATTATCTCCCCTTTAAGGTGGCCAATGAGATAATGAGATAACCTATGAGTTGGACTTACCTTCAAATTGTAAAGTGCACAATCAGTTCTATCTGAATCCCATGAAAAATCTATGGGGACCATTTCTCAAGGGACTATTGATGAATATTTGGTAGAAGTTGTGGACAAGGAAAAAATACCTTTGGTTGAGTGTATTTTGTTACACAAACAATGCAAAGGAAGGAAGAGGCAAGTGTCCATGTAATACCCCCTAAAGTTAAATAATTACCCATCCACATTTGCAAGATATCTTCCAAGACTTCCCAGAAATTTTGATCATGTACCAAGTACATGTCTGATTGAGGACAACACTTTATGCCTCCGAGGAGATGCTACCCATGCAAATTTTCC
The DNA here is from genome assembly GCA_029204225.1 of Diphasiastrum complanatum. Taxonomy (NCBI): domain Eukaryota; kingdom Viridiplantae; phylum Streptophyta; class Lycopodiopsida; order Lycopodiales; family Lycopodiaceae; genus Diphasiastrum; species Diphasiastrum complanatum. The sequence continues at coordinate 27,221,025 of CM055097.1, forward strand.
ATTACTTCTGCCGAGGAAACCATCGACGATGGGACTACATCAGTCTCTCCAAAAATAGAGACTATTTTACCAAACTTATCTTTAAATACCAATGAATGGTTTTTAAAATCTATTTCTAAGGAATTTGATTTACTATAAAACCATTCATAGCCTAAGATGACATCAGTGCGATCGAGATTCATGATGTGAAAGTCGAGTCGCTCGGCATAGTCCGCATCTGAAGCTCCAAATCAGGGACCTTGACATCCCAGATTTCTGTGTACAACCCCGAGGCTAGATGGACCACATAATGGTGATCACTGGCCATGGGGGCACCCGAAGCTTCTGCACAAGCCGAGAATTCAAAAAATTGTGAGTGCTTCCTGAATCAAATAGTACATTTACATCTTTCCCTAATATCTTGCCTCTAACTCGAAACAACTGATTAGGCTTGAAAGATAATGTACTGAAATCGCATGCACAACCACAATTTCCTAATATATTGACTTGCAATTTACCTGCGGGTCGCCGTTTAGCATGGTGCCCGGGTTTATTCCACAAAAAGTAGAGATTCTCTTTAGTTGGCGCGATCCTCGCCTTGTCTTTTACAACTAATTGTTTTTCTTTTTCTTCTGTTGGTACACAACAGCTTCCAGTTCTTCAAAAAAACCCCTGCCAGAAATCAGCTACAAGAAAGGTCTAGAGCAGCTGCCAGAAAAGGTATGAACAACTAGCAAAAAAGTAGCTGGTAGTCAGAAAACACTTTAAGAAGCCCTTGAACTATTAGATACGATACCCTTTCTAATGATCAACAAGATAGTTGAACCCCATTGATACATGCTGCTAAGTCTTTAAACTTATCACGATGGTGGTGTTAGGGTAAATCACAGCACCTTAAAAGTTGCTTGGAAGCTAATAGAAATGGAAGTCTGATGTGTGCTGGGTCGTAATAACAAGTGGCAACTAATGCTCTTCTCCTAAAACATGCTTCTTAGAATAGCACACTATGTGAAGAAAATCTCAAATTAAAGCGTTGGATTAACCTAACTAGACTCACTAGAAATAAACATAAAAATGAATGCTTAGAAATTGACAATTTGTTTCAAAGTTTAGTTGGATGGCTTAAATTTTGCTCTTTAAGTCAAATGTAGTGTTGAGCTGTTCATATGTTTTCTTCCATCCAAGATGAAAAGTCAAAAAGAATAGCTTGATTTGTAATTGACAACTCCTAAGAATCCGATTCTCCTTTCATTTTAGGAAAAGTAAATGGCTGTGCTACTCACGGAACTGATAATCACTTCTTGATTTGTTGTATCACTATGGAACTATGCCTTTGATTGGAAATTATGAAATTTTTGTGCTGATGCTTGAATATTACTTAATATCTATGGTGGATGAAATTTCAGGCCTGTTTTGGTGTAGCTTGAAAGGTTCCTCAATTGCTACTTCAAACATACCAAGGAGCTATTGGAATTTTGTTCTTTCTGCTGTTGCAAGTTGTGGACTATTTGGTGCCTTGATTTCACAGCCAGTATTCAATGAGAGCACGATTGTAAGTTTTTCTCATTTTGAGAGGGTTTGACTAGGAACATTACTTGCCATCTTCTTTTCAACTTCATCAACTAAAATGATGTGTATGTTGTCAAGATGCTTTGTAAATCACTACCCATAATATGATTTATGTTGATAGCGTAAAGGTCTCGTGTCTTGTTTTTTTCTACAAATGAAGGAGAGACAACAATCTTGTTTTTCTAGTTCTCATCCAAAAACCCACAACTCTCTCTCTCTCTCTCTCTCTCTCTGTCCTCCTTTCTTAAAGATTTTTATATACACTCCCATGGTTTTCACATACTTGGCATGTACTCCTTTTGGTCTTATATGCCTTTTGGCATGGAAAAGACATTAATAAAGCTTTCTCTCTCTCTCTCTCTCTCTCTCTCTCTCTCTCTCTCTCTCTCTCTCTCTCTCTCTCTCTCTCTCTCCCTCTCCCCTCCTTTCCCCATGACAGTATAGATGAAACACAAGCTACTTTGCTTACCACCTCTCTTCACATTGACGCTTCTCTAGTCTTTCCTTCTAAGCCCCATAAAGGCAAATCCACACATTCTTCACTGCTCCCTCCTCTACACCCCCCGTGGTATGATGACGAATGTCGCTCTCTTCATCATCTTGTTACCCAAGCATGTACTCATGCTCCTCACCTTCTCCGTTCCTCCCGATGTGCATACCATCGTACACTCCGCCGTAAAAAGCGTGCCTATCATGACTCCGAAGGAAAACGTCTTCAGCTCTTCCTCGGGTGCTTTTTGGCGCGAGTTTATCCCTCGTGCTCCACCACCTCTCTTGTTTGACCTCCGCATATGGGCCGACTATGCTACTACCCTCTACACCATACTCACTGACTCACCCATCTCTATCTCTCCCCGACCTTCTGAGTTCACCTTCTTCACCTCTGACATGGTACTTGCGGCCATCAAGAGAATGAAGTCCCATAAGGCGAGAGATATCAAGGACCTGAATCCAAACTCCTAACCCATGCTGCTGACCTACTTGCTCCCACACTAGCCACTCTCCTCAATTCCGTAGTTGTTTATGGCTTCCCATCATCCTGGTGCACCAACATCATCGTTCCTATCTAGTATCCATAAAAATGCTGACCCGATGATTCCTGGTAACTATCACACTATCATGATTGGGCATGTTCTCGTGAAGCTATATGTTACCATACTTCAATCTGCAGTGAGCACAGAGGCGGAATACAGGAGCTTACATGCTTTGGGACAGATAGGTTTTTGAGCCCATTATTCTACCACTGACCATATCTTCACACTTCTGGCTTTGATTGAGGAAGCCAAGTACAGGAGAGAGAAGGTTTACTGTTGTTTTGTGGACTTCAGGAAAGCCTTTGATTTTGTTCCACGCTCCTTGCTCATTCAGAGAGTTCGTGACCTTGGCTTCCCCACTAGCATCATTCTGGTTGTTGTGGCTCTTTATGGGAGAGTCTTGTGTTGTTTCTGACATGGCAGTGGTATTTCTGAGCACATTTCGAGCACTATTGGGGTGAAGCAAGGTTGTTCTCTTTCACCGGCTCTTTTTGGATTATATATTGATGAGCTAGAGAGAGTCACCTCACAGTGCGGCGGTTCAGGTTGCAGACTTGATGATATTCTGATTGCCATTCTGTACCCAATGGGGCTTGGGGGGTGAACATTGCGAAGACCAAGGTTATGGTCTTCAACACTTCTAGAGCTTTCATGTGACGTTAGGAGCTCACTCTTGATGGATAGATCCTAGAGGTAGTCTCTTCATACACGTACTTGGGGATACTTTTCTCTGGTCCTACATTCAGCATGCGACAGGCAGCTACCACTAGACTTGGGAAGGGACATGCCTCCCTTGTTTAGCTAGAGTATTTTTGCTTCAGGAAGTTCATTTGGGATGCTCGGAGTAAGTGTAGATCTTTTGATATTGTTGTCACCCTCACAACCTTATATGCAGCAGAGACATGGTGTATCGGTCTTTTCTCCTCACACTAGGCGAGTATCTCGAGATTACAGACCACCATGTTAGCTCGTATGATTTGGGCGAAGCCCTCTGTTCCACATGAGGTCCTCCTTGCCGAGTTTGTTGTTCCACCTATACAGATAGATAGATGCAGATGGGAGAGATACATAGATAGCATTTGCTTCTTCACACTATCTTCATGATCAGGGCTACAAGCTTGTCAAAATTTGATCCAGAAATTCTAAATGGAGTTAACTAATTGTATTAGCACTCACACACACCAAGACCGTCATAAGAGATTAAGTGAGAGCTCAAATTATGAAAGAATGAGCAAAGCTCTATACAATATGGAATGAATGTGGTTGGGCGCCGGCCTCTCTTATATAGATTCTCTAGTCTAGCTAAAAGCAAAAGCAAAGCTAAGGCAAAAAGCTGATGAACAATTGTTGTACTTCAATATGCTTTGTCTTGTTATATGTAGCAGAGACATGGTATATTGGTCTTTTCTCCTCACACTGGTTCAGTATCTTGAGATTACAGACCACCATGTTAGCTCGTATGATTCGGGCGAAGCCCCCACGAGGTCCTCCTTGCCGAGTTTGTTGTTCCACCTATACAGATAGATAGATGCAGATGGGAGAGATACATAGATAGCATTTGCTTCTTCACATTATCTTCATGATCAGGGCTACAAGCTTGTCAAAATTTGATCCAAAAATTCTAAATGGCGTTAACTAATTGTATTAGCACTCACACACACCAAGACCGTCATAAGAGATTAAGTAAGAGCTCAGATTATGAAAGAATTAGCAAAGCTCTATACAATATGGAATGAATGTGGTTGGGTGCCAGCCTCTCTTATATAGATTCTCTAGTCTAGCTAAAAGGAAAAGCAAAGTTAAGGCAAAAAGCTAATTGCTATCACTACTACCTATTTTGAGTAAAGACCCAAGATTTTATTCTAAGTACTAAAATCAAGTCCTATTCTAGTAGTAGTGTGCCCACCTACATGCATGACAAATGAAAATGACTTACTACCCTATAATAGCATGCAGGCATGGCCAAACTAACATTTAGGGGTACATAGTAAACATTAATTCCTAACACCCCCTTAATGTTTACTTTGTTATCTATTACTCCTAGAAGTTCTCTAAACTTTTAAAACTTTTCTTTGCCAAGTCCTTCGGTAAAGATATCCGCAACTTGCTCTTCCGTAGGGCAATAGATAAGCTCCACTTCACCACTCTGAATCTTCTCTCTGATGAAGGGTTGTTACCATATTGCTTCACTTGCCGTACTCGTAGTAGCCCGGTACTCTGCCTCTATAGATGATAATGCTAGCACCAGAACCAAGACTAAAAACGTAACCTGTAGTAGATCTTTGATCTTCCGCATCTCCAGCCCAATCAGCATCCACATATCCCTGTAACCGCAAATCATCCTGTCTCTCATAGATGATACAAAACCTCAATGTACCCTGGATATATTTGAGTACTCGCTTAGCAGCTCTCCAATGAACCTGCGTAGGCTTAGCCATAAACTGACTAACCATACTAACAACATAAGCAATATCTGGTCTCGTAGTAGTTAGATAGATTAAGCTTCCAACAAGCTTTCTATATAACGTCTCGTCTACATCCTGATCCTCCTCAGCTTTAGTAAGCTTACATCCACTATCATATGGCGTAGAAATAGGCTTGCACTCTGACATGAGCATGCTTAGATTGAGAAATAAATAGTCCTTGTGCTACTCTCCATACCTCAATCCTTGAACCAAGATCTTTCATGTTGAACTCTGATGAGAGATCATTTTTGATATCCTAAATCACACCATGATTCGATCCTGTGATAACAAGGTTATCCAGACACATCACTACAATCACAATATGACCATCCCTAATCAAAATATAAAGTGTAGGCTCCGAACTACTCCTCTGAAAGCCGAGCTCCTCAAAGTATGTGTCAATCCTCGTGCACCTTGCCCTGGATGCGTACTTAAGTCCATATAATGCCTTGTCCAACTTGCAAACCTTGTCTTCATGTCTTGCTACTATGTATCCCTTTGGCTGCTCCATGTAGACTTCCTCCTCTAGAAATCCATTCAGGAGTGCACTTTTCACATCCATTTGTTGAATATCCCATCCAAACTAAGTTGCCAATGATGAAACTGTCCTCATAGTAGTTGACTTAGCAACTGGTGCAAAAGTTTTTTCATAGTCAATTCCTTCCCGTTGAGCATAACATTTCGCCACGAATCTTACCTTATGTTTATCTATAGAACCATTCGATTTGTACTTACTTCTGGCTCGTTAGTGTTAGTCTCCTGCTAGTAGTACTTGCATCTTAGTGAAAATTTCCCTCACAAAGGGGGGCATCTTAGTCCGTCTATTGGTGTTGCATGTGATGTTGGGGTCGGGATGACTAAATGTGGTTATTGAATTTAAGAAGCAATTGTTCACATTAGGTGCAAGTGGTTTCATAGCCTAGGAATTCTAGTTCAATTGGCCACTGTATGTCAATGCATGTTGCATGCATGTTATGGACCCAACCATTCCTGGTTTTTTGTATATTTATTTCTAGTTAAGAATCAATTTTCCTACTATGGGCATTTTCAATTTTTATTCAAATTTATATAGCCTGAAGGCAAATTGACTACACTTGGGAACACCATAGAAATTGGATCTTGAAGTTTCACTTTGCTTTGAAGGTGAAAGGATCTGTTATAGCAAGAATATTCCTATCTGGAAGGTGGAATTAATCACTCCCAAAGGTAGTGCAAGTGTTTGAGGGATCATGTTCTCATGATCTGCTTGAAGAATGGAGACTTCTAACATTTTCTTTTCTCACAAGTTAGTAGATGGGTTTGGCATGACTTTATCCAAGATAAAACTCTCTGGACATATGACAACAATCAAGTGATGGTATTCTATGTTGAAGGCAAATATAAAGTGCTAATCAAGGGACTTGTTGACCAAATAGACCTGCTAGTAGGTCCTATCAGTGGAGCAGATTTGGTATTGGGAATCCCATGGAGAAACAAAAAGAGCTTAGTGGTAGACTATTCAACAAGCGTCTTTTTATTATTTACAATGGGAAAGTGGTGGTGATTAATGCAAATTGAAGTGGAGAGTCTGTTTCTTTAAAAAATCATATCCAAGTTGCTAAGGCCATCAATGGAAGAGTTGGTTTGTACCTTATTCTTGTACAAGTAGATAGTTATGGAGGAAACAAGCTGGATAGGAACATGATGCAGTTTTTGAACTAATTTTTTGACCTGTGTCTTAAAGTACTACCTAATGGCATGAACTGGTGGCTAGTTTTCATGTGTCACATGTTTGTGTTAAGAGGATTGGGGCTAGGATGGTGAGAGAGAAAAGGTATCTCATTCACCTTACGCAAAGTAGGTTGGTTTGAGACACTGTTGTGTGGGAACTGATATTTTGTTGTAGTGTTGTCTATACATTAGTTCAAAATCTAGTGAATGCATCAAATCATTAATCAATAAATGCTATTCACCTTTATAGCGGATACATAAATTTTTCTCTTTCTTCATGATTATCCATAAAACCTTGGTATTATATTTTGTCATTTAGGACTTTGTTGAAGTCCTTCCCACTTTGCTTAGTAAGCAAGACCTATACCCAGTTGCCTAGTAAACAAGAAAAATAATGATCGTGAGATATGCAATTGCATATTTGTTCTTGTATTTTAAAGTGGTTCATATCCACTTGCCTAGACATTATACCCACTTGCGTAGTAAACAAGACACATAATGATCGTGACATGTGCAATCATTCATTTGTTTTTGTATGCTAGCATAGGTCATATCTTACAACTTATTTCTATTTTTTTAAAGTTAGGTGAATGATTCAGGAAAGTACTGACTATGAGAATGTAAACGTACCATTTTAAGCTGGAGAGTGGATCACCTACTTCAGAAGGTAATGTAGATGTTGAGAAGGTGGTACATCAAGTTCATGAAGGAGTAAGTGAAAGGTTGAAAGCATAGAAGCTCCAAGGAAATTTTATACCTCAACTCAAAATTGGTGCAAGAGGGCAACTCATGAGGAGACACACATCTCATCCTCCTAGACAAAAGATTGTCTGTCTTGAATCTAGTGCATTTTGTTCTTGTTGCATATGCTGCAAATAGGAAAGTTGGTGTTCACGCACATGGCAAGTCCGAGTTTGTAACTCTCAAAATTGGCTCGTTAGTGTTAATTTTCTGCTAGTAGTACTTGCATCTTAGTGAAAATTTCCCTCACAAAGGGGGGCATCTTAGTCCGTCTATTGGTGTTGCATGTGATGTTGGGTTTGGCTGACTAAATGTGGTTATTTAATTTTAAGAATCAATTGTTCGCATTAGGTGGAAGTGGTTTCATAGCCTAGGAATTCTAGTTCAATTGGCCACTGTATGTCAATGCATGTCATGGACCCAACCATTCCTGGTTTTTTGTATATTTATTTCTAGTTAAGAATCAATTTTCCTACTATGGGCATTTCAATTTTTATTCAAATTTATATAGCCTGAAGGCAAATCGACTACAGTTGGGAACACTACAGAAATTGGATCTTGAAGCTTCACTTTGCTTTGAAGGTGAAAGAATATGTTATAACAAGAATATTCCTATTTGGAAGGTGGAATCAATCACTCGCTCGAATAATTTAATGTTGTTGACCTCTTTACCTTGTCATTTGCCTTTTGAATCTTAATAGATTTCGTCTAGAAGATAAAGGAAAGGTAGTGCAAGTGTTTGAGGAGGGACCATGTTCTCATCATCTGCTTAAAGAATGGAGACTTCTAACATTTTCTTTTCTCACAAGTTAGTAGATGGGTTTGGCATGATTTTATCCAAGATAAAACTCTCTGGACATATGACAGCAATCAAGTGATGGTATTCTATGTTGAAGGCAAATTTAAAGTGCTAATCAAGGGACATGTTGACCAAATAGACTTGCTAGTAGGTCCTATCAGTGGAGCAGATTTAGTATTGGGAATCCCATGGAGAAACAAAAAGAGCCTAGTGGTAGACTATTCAGCAAGCGTCTTTTTTTTATTTACAATGGGAAAGTGGTGGTGATTAATGCAAATTGAAGTGGAGAGTCTGTTTCGTTAAAAAATCATATCCAAGTTGCTAAGGCCATCAATGGAAGAGTTGGTTTGTACCTTATTCTTGTACAAGTAGATAGTTATGGAGGAAACAAGCTGGATAGGAACATGATGCAGTTTTTGAACTAATTTTTTGACCTGTGTCTTAAAGTACTACCTAATGGCATGAACTGGTGGCTAGTTTTCATGTGTCACATGTTTGTGTTAAGAGGATTGGGGCTAGGATGGTGAGAGAGAAAAGGTATCTCATTCACCTTACGCAAAGTAGGTTGGTTTGAGACACTGTTGTGTGGGAACTGATAGTTTGTTGTAGTGTTGTCTATACATTAGTTCAAAATCTAGTGAATGCATCAAATCATTAATCAATAAACGCTATTCACCTTTATAGCGGATACATAAATTTTTCTCTCTCTTCATGATTATCTATAAAACCTTGGTATTATATTTTGTCATTTAGGACTTTGTTGAAGTCATTCCACTTTGCTTAGTAAGCAAGACCTATACCCACTTGCCTAGTAAGCAAGAAAAATAATGATCGTGAGATATGCAATTGCATATTTGTTCTTGTATGTTAAAGTGGTTCATATCCACTTGCCTAGACATTATACCCACTTGCGTAGTAAACAAGACACATAATGATCGTGACATGTGCAATCATTCATTTGTTTTTGTATGCTAGCGTAGGCCATATCTTACGACTTAATTCTATTTTTCTAAAGTTAGGTGAATGATTCAGGAAAGTACTGACTATGAGAATGTAAACGTACCTTTTTAAGGTGGAGAGTGGATCACCTACTGCAGAAGGTAATGTGGATGTTGAGAAGGTGGTACATCAAGTTCGTGAAGGAGTAAGAGAAAGGTTGAAAGCATGGAAGCTCCAAGGAAGTTTTATACCTCAACTCAAAATTGGTGAAAGAGGGCAACAAGTAGGGTTTCATTTCTTCTCTATCTACAAGACTTTCAACGAGATCAATTAGACTGACGTGAATGTTTGTGGACTTTATAGATGTCTTTCATATTGTCTTACTAGTTGGATGTTGTAGAGTCAATTGACGATTCAGTTGGAAAGTAAACGTAATACTGGACATCTTGATTGTGAATATGGAATTTTTTTCATACGTATCTGGTGCTTTCAAAATCATTGTAGCTTTGACTTAAGTGCTTCTTATCATTGTAATTAGTAGTTTCAATGCAATCGATGCTGAATAAGTTTGGCCTCAAATTTGTAAATTGAAAAGAAGGAATTGATCCGAAATCACTTTACTTTCATAATGTAAATTAATTGCTTTTCTGGTGACCTTCATTGATTACTGATGTTTATATAAGTGCTTCTATCACTGTAACTAGTGGTTTTAATGTCATAGATGGTGGATGAGTGTAGCCTCAAATTCATAATCTGAAAACAAGGAATCAGTCCTAGATTGCTTTAGTTTCATAATGTAAATGAATTGCGTTTCTGGTGACATTTATGAATCACTGTTTTATAATAATCGGAGTTCTATGTTTGAGTCAGAGTGTTTCGGGTAAAAAACTTCCATGAAATATGGCTTATCATACTGCTCTAAATACTCGTTTTGAAGAAGTCTTCCTCCAATTATCTCAAAAGCACTCTTTGCCAAGTGTCACTTTGATGTAAGGGTGTGAAAAAATCAGATCCAAAACATACTTGACGGATCAACAAGATCTTAGCCATATTTGGATACACATCTAGAAATAGCTAGAAGATAGAAATCATTACTTTATGCATGCTAGAACTTAGAAATGCATAAAGATCTGATCATAAACACTTAAATACAGTAAGGTACTATCCCTGTCCGTACAACAGAAACAGCCTACTGTCCTTCACACGTGTGGAAGCAAGATCAATCATAAAATCAACATTCTACACATAGAAAACCAAGATATCAAGAGAAATACACATGAGATGGATATAGAATCATAAGAGATGAATTCTCCACATCAAAAGAGAATACAATGATATGTTCTCCACGCTGTTACTGCTATTTATAGCTGCTCAAATGTCATTTGGCCATTTGCCCTAAGCTTGCCCTCAATGGTAATTTTTTGGTATCTTACCAAATTACCTAGAAATTTTAGTCTAGATGCAATGTATGAAAATTAGCCAATTAAAATGGGTCCAAACTCGACCTCATCCACTTATTTACTTGCCAAAAATAGTACAAACACTATTTAGGCCTTTATTGACATAAAAAAATCTCTCTCTAAGTTGAGATCTAAATTTGGCCTCAAAATTGCCAAGATCAACCAACTAAACTAGTTGAATTTTTCACAAGGAACATTTTGTAGTCACTTCAGTTAATCTTCTCTCGTAAGGCATATGATCCTTAGCCTTGTAAATTTTTCCTGGTTTTGAAAGTTTGTAATTTCGTTTTACAATATGTGAAGGTTTTTGTCCTTCTTTCAACAGTCACATTTATAACATCCAAAACTGTTTGCATTAAAAATTTAAGGAGAATTTCACACTTTAGGATAAACAATTTGGAATGCAACTAGCGTTATGTGGGAATTCAAGGGCATGCGGCATGTGTCTGGCTACTGATTAGTTTTGAGTTAGAATCAATGTGTAAGTCACGAGTTTGAAGATAGCACCGAGGGGGGGGAGGGGGGCTGCTTTGGAGGTTGCCAGAAGTAGAACCGAGAGCAGCACAAATTGATTTGACAGTTTCCCTGTGTTGTGCCTTACAAACCTTGCCTATGTGGCCTCCATAGCTGTGGGGTTGATCAAAGAGATGACTCTTCTTCAAAGAGTTTTTAATGTGTTTCCAGAAGCATGTGTTCTCCATGCCAACACCAACACAGCCCTTTCCCTAGTTGACAAATGGCAACTGACCACATTTTAGACAATGGCTTGTCCAAGCGTATGATGCAATCATCTCCAATGGTTGATAGCCCAAGATGATGTCTATTGTAGTTTTCAAGGTCAAAATAAATTTAAGATGTTAATGGTCCTCTTATGACATAGAACAATAAGATGTTGAATAGAAACCCCTAGAGCAGAAAATATGGAGTACTTCTTTTGACCAAAAGTGATAACTTTAGATATACAACTTGAATTAGTTTGTCGTAAAGTATTGTAGGGTTGTATGTTTTTAGGGGAGAGTAAGATCCACTCAGATCTTGATCAGAAGAATCCAAAGCATAAAACAAAATCTTCAACTTCTTGACCAAAAATTTGAGTTGTGACAATTTTTACTAGAAAGCTTTGATTTTTGTGCTGTTTATGCAGTATGTATTATGGGTACCCACCATAGCGCTCCACTAGATGTAATTGGCATTAAATTTGGTCATCAAAAAGTACCAAGTGTTGATGTGGACCAAACTTGAAAAATAAGGATTTTACTTGACTCGCTTTTGTTCGCCTTCTAATAAATCATTCGGCATCTCCTTGAGAACCCTCCTGAGAGCAACCTGATGCAATGTATGGAATCCAATTCAGTTCCCCCTTGGCAAATTAATGAGAAAATATAGGAATGACAATTTTTGGCCATAAGTCTTGGTTCTAATAATTTGATCTTACATTGCTCACTGTAGAAGCAATCTTAAAAACTGCAGAATGTGGCATCCACTTTCTCCTTGCTAGAGAATGTTCTGATGCCAAGTTATCAGGCAAATCCATATCACATAACACAAGTATAGATAAGACTGCAAACACATTAGCAATAAGCTGAATGTACTGCAAAGCTGAGATTGAAGTAACTAATGAGGAGGCAGCATGCCTATTTATAGCCGACTAGAAGGTACAGTGACTTACGGCCAGGAGTGGTAAGTCATTACTGATAAGAGCAAGTGAACTTATCCTAATGCTAGAAGGGCCTTATAGGACAAATCAGATGGTCTCGCGACAAATAATAAATAATAATATTGTGCTGGGACCCATGGCCCTCTATACTGTCCATAAATGGAACTAAGCTTCTAGGATCTGGTTCTATGCATATGCCATGAGCCATGAATCTTGGTTCAGGCAATGAACAGTGGTGAGAGCTTCCACTCATAGTAAATTTTGCATACCTTTATTTGTGATCACAGATGCAAGTCTCAAAGACAGTGAATTTATTGAGACTTACAATATCATGGTATATGAATTGATACAATTGTGATCAATCAAGTGTTTCAAGGAATGTGAAGACTAGATGTATAAGAAAGAACTTTCAACAAGGTGCTAACAATAGGAGGCTGCTGAGTATTCTGCCAAAAGGAGGTTCCTCCAGCTTGTTACGTGACATGAATGGGATTGAGTCTTATCTGGTCAGTGCTAGCTTTACTGCTTGAATCAACTCCTATTTTCATCTTTTAATAATCCTCCTTATGTCAGGTTGTTGCTCGATTCACTGTATCTCCAGCTTGTGATGTCTATCAACTAATTGTGGAAGTTGTCTCACAATTAAGTGGTGGTGGTGGAGAGGAGATGGTCGTCCGAGCATGGGACAGGTATGGAGATCTTTGAACATTGGAGCAAAAATTCACATCAAAACTTAAGATTGAAATAACGTCTGATTTTTTTTTTTGGGTGTACTTAAGCCTCTTCAATAAAGTTTCTTGTTGTGTCATAGTCTGTTACACTTTGCAGTCTTTTGCGTCAAAGGGCTATAGATTATTTAAGCCAATCTAACTCAAAACTCATGAAACATTCTATTACTGGCTGTAGGTCTGGCTGCTAATTTATTGCTTATTAGTTTCAGTAAGATCAAGTCTGAAATGACATCAGTTCCTGAGCTTAACCATGTAGAGTTATTCCAATGACTTTCAATTTTGTATAGCTGCAATTACTCAAATGTGTAATAAATTATGCTTTATGTGCCTTCTTAAGGCATAGGTACGAGCATGTCGGAATTCGTACAAGATCATTAGCTTGATCAAAATTTTTACTCATACACTAGTTTATATTTCATCCCCAAGATTTCTATGACAAGTTGGATGCATCATGTTCACCGCTTAGCTTGTTGCCAGCATAGCTGTTGGCTTTTATATGCATTGCACTAGGATCTCTACTTAATTAGCTGCTATAATTCTAACCTCTGAAGTTATGACACGATTTTTCCAACTGGTCTGCCTGTTTATAAATAAACTAGCACAGATGAGTTTCAAGATCTTTTTAGAAAAGTTTTCACGGCACAAACATGAATATTCGGATTTTATGAACCCTGAAATCTCTAGGATTTAAAATGTTTTGTGAAATAGTGCAGTGGCACGGCAGATAGTCATTTCAAGTAGAGAACCAATGGTGAATGAAACCTTATCAAGAACAGAGGCAGAAGAGAAAAGGACGAAAGTACCTGAAGCCAACCCCATATGTGTTATGGTCTTTGAGCCACTGATTGGTGACAAACTTCCTGTAAGCTTTCAAAATTTTTGCTTATATGTTTTCAGAAGGGTTTTATTGTCCGACCATGATTTTGATTGGCTCACTTGAAGCTCTGTTTAATGCAGGAGATTGAATTCTTGAAAAAGGGCTATTTTACACACCAGGAGCTTGATGCCCTTGTGAGCTCATTGAAGGTTGCTGCTGGGATTGATTCGGAATTTCAAAGAAGAAAAATTATGCGGCTAAATAAAGGACAAGCAAATCCTAGAAGAGGGAAGAGAGTTTTAGATGCACTTGAGAAGATGGGAGTTAAAATCTATGGTCTGGAGTCAGATGCAGGTTCTTTGGATGGTGAGCAGCTATCGTGGGACAACATTGCTGGATATCATGAGCAGAAAAGGTGTGCTTTAACAATTTCAGCTCTGCAGACTTGCTGTTTCATCTTGCAAATTATATCATGAATCAAGATCTTCAGCTTCTTAAAATTCATCCTCTCTGACAATTGTAATAACACATTAGCAAACTCCACCACAAGTTTGCATTGAGAAACTCAGTTAAGTGTTTTCACAATTGGGTCGCAAATAGACACTATTTCTACAATAGTCACTACAAGTCTCCACAACCCTGGATTCTCCTATTGGAAGTAGACTTCAAAGCTAAACTATGATTGCACTTTGCAAAGTTAAAATGAGTCAACAACCTTTCAAATTTCATTGAATATAGAAATAATAAAACCATTATAGTCAAATATCAATTAATAATGAGCCATGTCTACAAGTCATAAAGGTACTTTTAGTAAACTGTTATTGGCGTGGAATCTGGACTCTTGAGTCTGTATATGTATTATACAATAAATTACTGTCTACGCTAAGCACTCTAGAGTCTACAATCAAATTGCCTCCTCGGGAGCTCTGGTGTTTGCAAATCATCCTCTTATCACTCAGACTTCCCCCTCATCCTCATCAGATTTATCCTCCTCCACATACTCATTCTCTGATGTCTACTCATCTGAGTCCACATCAGGCTCCTCATCTCTAGTAGCTCGGGAGCTCTGAGCCTGTCACTTGTTGCCTTCTTTGCGCTGTGTTTTAATTAGTAGGTCCTGCACAATGCCAACAGCACAACACAAGTAAGGAAAGGAATCAAGATTGGCTAGAACTATAGAACTCTTCAGCTGTCAATAAAGCCTCCTCATGGAGGAAGGTGTGTCAATCCTCCTCCTCCTATGACATAGTTGGCAGGTTTGGAAACTTTGTCACATCAATGTCATCTTGATTGACCTGCACAGCTACCAGTAGCCACACTACAAATTACAATGCGCACATTTACGCGACATGGATGATGATCCATAAATTAGTTTATTTTTAGAAGTGTAAAATGTTATGACTTACAAGCATAGAATGTCAATAGTTCATAGTACTAAGTAGAAACTAGTTACTTGAGTTCACGAGTGTTCAATGTTTAATGTTGAAGAATTAGAATTCACCTGTTGCCAAACTTCAGCCTGTAGGCAGTATTTCAGACCTATGAAGTACCACTGGATATTCAAATTCTAAGGCCTCATCCCTGCTGATTTTTTTATACTAGGAGGCCCTCATTTAGAGCATTCCTGCTTGGCTACATCAGGAAAGGCCCTGGCCGACGTAGGAAAACTATCCGTCTCGGAGACCTCTATCCTAGAACTAGATGTCGGTCCTCCACAATGGGTGCAAAATACAAACCATGGCATGTGAAGCGTGATGTAACCACTACCAAATTCTTTTGATCTGTCTCATATCTTCTGGAGCTTGTGAAATGCGAAAAAAAACCCCAGGTTGAGAATGAAAAATTGGAAATCAATTTTCTAACTTACTACTTTCTACTAACTACTTGAGCTACATTCATGACCCTACTAGCATATTGTAAATGCAAGTTCTTAGTTTAGCAACGACAATGGACACTGTTCATTTAGTAACTAGTTGGATTCCAAAGATTTAGAAATTAGGATTCGAATTGGCCCTTGGTTTTGGTCCATGAAACACTAACTTGCAGTCAATGCAGCCTCCTCCTTGAGCAATGCATACCCATCCTCCTCCTCCTAGTCTCTTGGTTTCAAATGTGGAACTTTTGCCACGTCAATCTCATCGGGATTGACCTGCATGAATTTAATTAAAGTTTCAGAGTGATTGATCATTGTAGGCTAGTAGTTGCTCAATAAAACTAGTAACTACTTAGAAGTTAGAGGTTAGTAGTAAGTACAAAGTTTTGACACGCCATGAGGCATATTCAACTTGACAAGGATAAGCAATAATCAAAACTGCAGTTTACCTGAATGGCCCCTGTGTCTTGACCCGTCATGAGGCATGTTCAACTTGACAAGGATAAGCAGTAATCAAAACTGTGTTTACTTGAATGGCCCCTCTGTCTTTGCAACCCGAAATTCACCTTGGGTCTTTACCCGATATAGGTAGTAATTTTAGCAGTTAGCTTTTGTTCTTTTGCTTTTAGCTTGATGCTTTTAGCTTTTCACAGATGGAAAGAAAGTAGTTCGAAAAGGAAACTGCTTCGTTTGCAATAAATTAGGGCATTATGCAAAAAAATGTTGGCACCACAAGTTCAAGAAAAAGCAGGATGGGAATTTTGCTGAAGAAGAAAAAACATCTAATGCAAAATTGAGTGCTTTGGATCTTGAAGACTATGAGTTGTTTTCGGCATCGACATCTTCTGGTGGTGGCTTCTCGAAGGAAGAAGACTATTGGTTTATTGATTCAGGAGCTTCGAATTCGAGCATATGACACCCAGGCGGGAGTGGCTATCTAATTTACAATTAGATGATGGATCAAATGTGAAGTTGGGAGACAACTACACATATGATATAAAGGGAGTTGGAAAAGTACAAGTTCAACTACCTTCAGGGAAGATTGGAGACATAAAGGATGTACTTTATGTACCAAGAATCAAGAAGAACCTACTTTCAGTATCAGCTATTGCAAAGCAACACATGATGGTTTAGTTTAATGAAGAGCGGTGTCTCATCAAGAAGAAAGATAATGAAGTAGTAGCTGAGGGCATACTTGCAGGGCGGTTGTACAAACTTCAGGCTCAGGTGGTGGATCATCATGCAAGTCTTGCATATATTGGATCAGTGAGTAAGTTATGGCACGAAAGGTTTGGACATCTGAATTACAAAAGTCTACAAGTCTTGAGAAAATACAACATGCTTACAAGTTTACCTCAAGTTGTTTCTGATCACAAGGTTTGTGAAGGCTGTCTTAGGCAAGCATCATATGAAGAAATTTTCGTCTAGTACATTCAGGGCGAAAAATGTTCTAGAACTTGTTCATACAAATTTGTGTGGTCCTATGAGAACTCAGTCTTACGGGGGAGCAAGTTACTTCATGGTGTTTGTGGATGACTATATTAGGAAGACGTGGAATTATCTTTTCAAGAATAAAGGTGAAGCATTCAAGTATTTCACATGGTTTAAGACACATGTGGAGAAAGAAACAAATAGACAAATCAAGATACTCAACTCGGAAAAAGGGGGACAATATATTTCTACGGAAATTCAGGTGTTTTGCAAGGATCATGGTATGAAGAGATTGGGCTGGAGATGCGGAAGACTGAAGATCTACTACAGGTTATGTTTTAGTCTTGGTTCTAGTGCTATCTCTTGGAGTTCAAGGAAGTAGCATACTATTGCATTATCATCTACAGAGGCAGAATACCGAGCCACTACAAGTGCAACAAATGAAGCAATATGGTTACGAAGGATTCTACATGATCTACATATTATACAAGGTTCACCTACAGTACTTCAGTGTGACAATCAGAGTTGTATTAAATTGGTGAAAAATCCAGTTTTTCACATCAGGACAAAGCACATTGAAGTACAACAACACTTCATCAGAGAGAAGATTCAAAGTGGTGAAGTGGAGCTTATCTATTGTCCTACGGAAGAGCAAGTTGCAGATATTGTTACCAAAGGACTTGACAAAGAAAAAATTCAGAAGTTTAGAGAACTTCTAGGAGTAATAGATAACAAAGTAAACATTAAGGGGGAGTGTTAGGAATTAATGTTTATTTGATACCCCTTAATGATAGTTTGGCCATGCTTGCGTGCTATTATAGGGGCCAGTCTATTTGTAGTAAATTTGTTTTTTATTGCTTATGCATGTAGGTGGGTGCACTACTACTAGATTAGGATCTGTTTTACCAAGAAATTCACCTTGGGTCTTTACCCAATATAGTTAGTAATTTTAGCAGTTAGCTTTTGTTCTTTTGCTATTAGCTTGATGCTTTTAGCTTTTCACATAGATTAGAAGTATATATGTAGGCTGGCGCCCCGCCACAAGATCATTCCAGTGTGTTAGAGCTTTTCTCAATTCTCCTATAATCTAAATTCCCTTTAATCTCTATGCTTGGTTTGTGTGAGTGCTAGTAGGACTAGTAACTCCATCTAGAATTTGTATGACAAATTCTGACACCAACCAAGTAGAAACTGAAGATTAAACCCCAATCAGCTTCATCCCCAAGCCAGGGTGACTGAATACAGGAGGGGAGAGGTTTTTGGCAATTGAAAACCGGAATCTTGAAGTGGAGGAGGGTGCGTTTTTGTAGGTATATATAGACAGACCCCTGGAGCCTAGTAATATTCCTTTCAAACCCTTGATCCTTTATTGAATGCATATTCAATTACTTTTGATCTCCTCTGCATGCATAAGAGCTGTCAATCACCATGCACTACTCCATATGTCCTAATTGGAGTGTATGGCCCTCAGAAGGTTATTAATTACATTTCTGGCCTAGTTCAGAATGATGAGGCGTAACTAATAAACTCGTACACTGGAGTGCCGAATATCCACGTCAAGGATTATTCTGAATTCTTTGAACTGAACATGGACGCAACATTCTTCTCCCCTTGAACGATTTCTATCCTCAGAAGTGGAACTTAGGGAAATTCTTCTTTATGCTTTCAACTCTTTCCTACATAGTGCGTCCTTTCCATCGGATCAAACAATCAGAGATAGAATGATTTCTCAATCGTTTATCTTTGGTTTTGAGTACTCTTTCTAGTTCCAAAGGTACACTAAGCAATAAATCTTCCAAATGGGAAAGATCTTTATCACATCCCATTGTATCACCTTCACGTAACCTTAATTTTAGCTGACTTACATAAAATACTAGATGAACAGTAGGCTTGTCTTAAAATTCAATCTTCTTCATAATCCGAAATGGTCCACAATATCAGGTAGACAACTTATAATGCTTTCCTGTACACATAGTCCTAGAATCTTTTGGTATTCGAAGGTATACCCAATCATCAACTTTAAAATCTCTGGGATATCTCTTTAGATTGGCATGGTGCTTAGCTCTGTCCTGAGCACTACGGATACTATCACATGCCAGTTGCAAGATTGCTTGCAAATCATGCAAGAAATCAGCAACTTTCTGGATCTTAACAAATTTAGCCTCCACATTAATCAGAGATTTAGGTTGAAACCGTACATAAGCATAAACGGACTATAACCGGTAGCAGAATATTTTCTACTATTGTAAGCAAATCCAATTTAAGGAATGTAATCCTCAAACTAAGGCTGCCTATGAGACACATATGTTCTCAACATATCCTCCATAGTCTGATTAGTTCTTTAAGTTTGTCCATCTGATTCAGGATGATCAGTAGACCTAAAACTAAGTGAGGTTTCAAGCTTATGGAATATAGCTGACCAGAGGTGACCTGTAAACTTAGGATTCGTATCACTAACAATATTAATTGGCAGTCCATACAACCTGAATACTTTTTCCACAAAGATTTGGGTGAAATTCGAAGCCTTTGTAGTTGACTTAATTGGTATCAACGTGGCTAACTTGGTTAACCTGTCCACTACAACCCAAATAGAATAATTTTTCCATTGTATCTTAGGAAGTCCAACTACAAAATCCAAAGATATACTTTAAGCATATACTTAAGTATTTCCAACCTTTAAGCGTTTTGCTTTGGCTAGCTGATAGGATTTACAATTAACCACATAAGACTCGACATATGGCTTGAGTTTTGGCCAATAAAACTCTCTTCTGACCAAGTCTAAAGTCCTGTGTATACCTGGATGTCCTGCACAGGGGTATGCTATGACATTAAAAAGGAATTCTCTTCTTTATTCATCATCCCCTAGTACACAAACTTTTTCATTCCGAAATACTAACCCATTTCGAATGGCGAACTGTTCTACAATCTTCTTATTATTCTTAGACAATTGAGATCCCTGCGAATCCATCTTAGTTCCATTCTCATTCATTTCGGTCTTTACGAACTTCCATATCTGACCAAAATGAGAATTGTTTTCATACTTTCAATGAAAGATATAGATCTGTAGAAATTTGGGTGAATGAAAGTTCATTTAATTCACCAATCCGACTAAGAGCATTTGCAACTTGGTTAGAGCTACCTTTAACATATCGTATTTCGTGATCAAATTCTTGCATAAGCTCAGCCCATCGAGCTTTACGACCCCTCAAATCGTGTTGATTGTAAAAGTATTTCAGAGCTTGGTGATTTGTATACACTATAAACTAATTAACATACAGGTAATACATCCAAGTTTTAAGTGTATGAATCATAGCAAATAACTCTTTCTGCTGAGTTGTATAATGCAACTGAGGTTCAATGAGTTTTTTGCTCTCAAACGCTCTTGGCCTATCATTTTGCAAAAGAACTGCTCCAATTGCCGAATTACTTGCGTCAGTTCTAACGATGTAAGGTAAATTTGGATCCATGATCTGTAAAACAGGATCCAAAACAACCATACTTTTGAGCTTCTAAAAACATTGGCTTAGTTCTTCATTCTATTCAATAGGCGGACTAGGTTGACCTCTCTTCTCCTTCTTGTTAGCTTTGCCTTTTGTCAAATTATTAAGAGGTGTAGCAACTTTTGCATAATCCTTTATAAATTTCCAAAAGAAAACTGTAAAACCGAAGAGAATTAACTTCTCTATTTGTTTTCGATATCGGCCACTCAGCCATTGCCTTTATCTTATCTTTGTTTATCTTTAC
This sequence comes from Diphasiastrum complanatum, assembly GCA_029204225.1. Taxonomy (NCBI): domain Eukaryota; kingdom Viridiplantae; phylum Streptophyta; class Lycopodiopsida; order Lycopodiales; family Lycopodiaceae; genus Diphasiastrum; species Diphasiastrum complanatum. The sequence goes on from CM055097.1 coordinate 27,241,974, forward strand.
CCTTTAGGGGTGATCTTATGACCAACATATACTTAAAGAATGCTTAAAGAATTCACACTTAGACTCTTTCGCATAATTTTTTTCTCTTTTGAGAATTCGCAAGACAGTCTTGATATGATTCACATCCTCCTTGAGAGTTTTATTGTAGATGAGGATGTCATCTAAGAATTGACCCAGATATGGGCGAAATATTTATCATCATCTGTTGAAATGGCGCAGGTGGATCTGTTAACCCAAAAGGAAGCACTAAGAACTCATAATGTCCGAACCTCGTCTGAAAACTAGTCTTCTGCACATCACTTGGTTGAATTCTAATCTGATGGCTGATTTTGAGATCTATTTTTGAAGTATTTAGCTCCACCTAATTAATCTTCCAGATCGTCCATCCTGGCAATGGATATTTATTCTTAATAGTTAGTTTATTTAATCCCTTGTAATCCACACACATCCAGAAGTCTCCATCTTTTTTCGCTTTCAGAAGAACAAGAGCACCCGAAGGCGATTTATTGGGTCTTATATGTTCCATCTTAAGGTAATTTTCAATTTGATTAGTAATCTCTACCTCTTTCTTCTGAGAAACCCAGTATAGTTGTCTAGAGATAAGGTGACTCTGGAATTAACTCAATCTTGTGATCTACTGACCTAGGAGGTGGTAAACCATGAGGTAATTCAACTAGAAACACATAACGAAATTCACTCTTGATTCTACGTTTTTCAATCACAACTATTTAGATACATTTAAGAGAAATCCAAAATGGGGATAGCAAATAAAGAATAAGCTTCATACTGTGAATAAAAAATTTCCATTACAGTAGCCATTGAAATCATCTCAGATGGATGTACATATTTGTCTCCAAAAATTGTAACTACTTTATCAAATGCTTCTCAAATGCAATATCAGGAGATTTCTTAAATAATCACTCATAGCCTAAAATTATGTCTGTGTGTGCTAAATCTAAACATGAAAATCAACTAATTCTTTGTAGTGTTCTAATAATTTTGCTAGCAAACCTTGTACGAACTGCCAGAGAGCCAATTTAGAATTGAATGATGGAACCTTATTCCATAAATCCATAAACTCTTGGAGACAAGAGTCGAAGCTCTTCGTCCCCATTTCGCAATTGATGAACTTTTGATAGTAGTTTGAATTGTCCGCAACCACAAACAATTTTCTGAATGTTTCCGTGAATTCTCCCCACGCAGCGGGTTTTGGTTGCAGATCATGCCACCACGACGAAGCCTTATCATGGAAAAACAGAACAACGCTCTCAATCTTCTTTTCTTCAGGAATTTTGTGTAGACTGAAGTAACTATTCCATTTTGTGAGCTAGTCCACCTCAGGCTTCTCTTCTTTCTTCTCCCCCGAATATGGTTCAAGCTGAAAACCCAGATTCTGGCGAGGATAAAGTCTTGATTTGATTTAGTAGAACTTCCATTTGCTGGTCCCACAAAGTGTTTCGATTAGTCATCTCATTGCGTGCTACACTCAACTGTAGGCAAATTTGAAGATAGGTCGGCATGGGAACCATTCCTTGTAGACTTGCAGTATCTTTGGCCATTATTGATCACCTAAAACAAGAAATTGCTTTAATTAGTTGACAGATCCAAAATCTTCAACCTTAAGTAAAACTAATTGTCAAAGTTTTATGGTACTTTTCGAATCGCCTTTTCGAACCGTGTTTGAATCGGGTTTGAAAGGAGAAAGAATCGGCTTCTCTAGGTTCGAACTGGCGAATTGGTTTTAGGGTTTTTTATTCCCCCTCTCCCTTAATTTCTACCCTTCGATTATGTCAAAAAAAAGTGCTTTCTTAGTTCTAATTTGTGATCAATCGATCATAAATTCGAATCCTGACGCGGAACTTCGAACTTCCAATTCTTGAGTCTTGTCACGTAACAATATCTGTCACGTATGGTTTAGGGTTCTTGATCCATCTTTTGCTTGCAGTTTTAGCTATGATCTATTTGATATCATTATTGACAATAGCTAGTAGCTACCACTTACATCATTAATGTCACACCATACATATTACAATGCACAATGTACATGGCTAATTAGTAGTAAAATAGCAAATGTTCAATGATTCAAATTTCACGAAATGACAATGTATACAATGTGCATTGTGTAAATGTTAACAGGTGATAGATTATAGTACTAACTTCTAAGTTAAAAGTCCTAACAACTTAGTATTAAGTAGTAAGTACTAACTTTTGATTACTAACCCTTGAGTTACACTGTGAGTACAAACCTTATCCGACATTCAACATTGAATTGAAACATTCCACATTTGAACACTACCAAAATATAAACTTGCGTCTTGAATCATAAATGTAGTTTTAACTCATCCGTAAATGATAATAACACATAATAAATTACTAATTGCTAGTATGTAGTCTCAAGTTTGTAATCTCAAAATTAGTAACTTCATAGTCAACTCACTAAATACCTAAATAGTAAATGCCAAATGGGCCAACCTCCAGGGCCAAGGTTGACTAAAGTCTACTGTAGCCTCCTCCTAGTCACCCGTGGAAGGCTGAAGTTGTGATCTGCTCGCACGTGTAGGCTCAAGAGCAGGATCATCATCAATGCTATCATCGTCATCAGATGGATCACTCTCATCTTTTGAGGAATCGTCACTATCGACGACTTCTTCTGAGGTCTCTATATCATGTTCGTCTTCTAGTGGCTCCTCGTCCTCGAGATCTTGAGAACTAGAAGCCGTTCGAATCGTGGTTCTTTGAACAAACATCGATTTGACACAACATTGTCAATGGTGACCTCGTAAGCCGACTGATTACATCTCAGTAAGGCCATTCACTTTTTTTAGCCAATTTCGTTTTAATCACTAATTGACAGACTTAAAAAAAATTTGAAACAATTTCGGTTCTTCTAAAATTTATGTAACTGGGATTTTTTTAACTTTGTTCGATATAGACTGGAATTGTGAAAATTGATTTTCTCCATCGAACTCTTAGTTTCACTGTTATCAGTCTAAATTGAAGTGATTTCGAAACATCCGGCTTGCAACAAGTGTCACATGCAATGATTTACGAAATGAATAGGCTTCTTCTTTATAAACTGCCAAACTGAATTCAAAAATCGCTTTTTACGAAAACTGTACTCATGCATGAAATTTCATCCTCAAAACTACTGTAACTCACTGTGCTATGTTTCCAAACATACAAAGTGATTAAAAAATGATTTTTTGATTCAGGACAACCTATTACTTAACTTTCTGACATGCAATCAGAACATTTTGACAACTTGTCAATTTTTGAACTAAATATTTCCAAACTTCCGACGATCATAAATTTTGCTACAGAGCATTGAATTGGACATTGTAAAGCACAATATAGAGTGAGAATTAGAATTAGAATTATTATTATTAACGGCTTTTGGTACCCAAAGGTACATAAGACAAAAGAGGGTACAAAAAGTGAGGAGCATTGTCCGCATACGGACTTATTTACTAGTAAAAAGGAAAGAAACTAGCATATCTATCTCTCTATCTCAAGAATAAGTATCAAAGCTTGACCACTAGGTGGAGAGTAAGTTAGCAAGAGGCCTGCCACATCACCACTGACCGTACCGGCCACATGTGCGAGCATTAAATGTTTAAAAATGTAGTAGGAGGGCACACTTTTTGTAGGTGGTTTACTCAAAAACCATGCCTATGCTTCCCATGCCATCAAATAGACATTACAAATAGTCAGCCACTTACTCGGAGGTCAATTCTCCCACTAGGAAGAAAAGTCAAGGAGCTACTATCAAAAAGCTAAAAAAAGCAAAAAGCTTTTCTCCTCCACCTTCTGATCGATGCAAGGTTAGGCTCGGATACCACTGTAAAGATTGCTAGGTGTAGATCCTTAAGATCCTCCTACATACGCCAAAGGAGTGTTGTGAAGCCAAACCACCACCCAACCAAGTAGAAACTGAAGATCAAACCTTCATCAACTTGACCCCTGAGCCACTGTGACTGAATATAGGAGTGAAGAGGTTTCTAGCAATTGAAAACTGGAATCTGGAAGTGGAGGAGGGCGAGCTGCTCCACATGTCCTAATTGGAGTGCTTGGGCCCTCACAAGGAGTATTCACAAGCATTCTCCAACCAAGAAAACTTAATGAGTAACAATTGCTGCTTTAGGTTAAGTAGATTTCCAACTAAGGTTTTTAGAAATATAGAACTCCCCTAGAAGAAGCTAAAGACACCAAACTCAATAATTTGAGAAATGGTAATCTTTGGCCGTCATTAATACCAATCTAGCAGTCATTTGGAACTTGAACAAGCTTATGGTGGGCAAAAGACAATTGTAAGAAATTATATTGGCCTTCATCGAATTGTAGGAAACAGTATGTATCAACTCTTGTGTACCATCCTCTGGGCACTTGTTTGAGTCTGTATTAAGGCTTTGTCCAACCTGCAAACCATGTCTTCCTCTCCTTTGAGTATGTAATCCTTTGGTTGTTCCATATAGACTTCTTCCTTTAGAAATCCATTCAAAAATGCACTCTTAACATCCGTTTGTTGGATATCCCAACTAGATTGAGCTGTCAATCACAAAATTGTTTTCATAGTAGTCAACTTTGCAATTGGTGCAAATATTTCCTCATAATCAATTCCTTCCTGTCGTGCATACCCTTTCGAAACCAACCTTGCCTTGTGCTTATCAATAGAACCATCTGATTTGTACTTGGCTCTATAAATCCATTTACACCCAATAGCCTTTTTTTTTGGGTAAATGCACAAGTCTTATTCTTCATAATAGAGTTCTTCATCGATAGCTTTCCTCCAATTTTCCTCTTCTTTAGCTTCTTTGAAAGTAGATGGATTTTTTGTTTCTAATACGATAGGCATGAATGCAAAATATACATCCTCATCTTCATGCCGATCTTCACGTCGATCCTCATGTCGATCTTCGTGTCGATCTTGATCCTCATGCTGCTTCTCAAGCCTTGCTGATCTTCTAGCTCCCTGTTTACTTGACTCTCCCTGTTTCAAGACGAATCCATCTTTGATAGTCTCATAGTACCACTTAGGTAACTTTCTAGTAAGCGGTGTAGGATGCTTCCTGCCTGGTGAAGTGGGAGGTGTATAAGTGCCCCAAGTACTTGAGCTCTCTTTTCTTTTGCCTGTCTCTACCAAGGCTTCTCTAGGCAAAGGAGTTGGTGTAGGCGATTCATGTGTTGATTTAGGTTCTTGTTAAAGAATACTATCATCTTGCTCCTTCTCACAAGGTATTGTTGTATCTTTATGAGATCCCATCTCATCAAAGATAACGTCCCTGCTTAATAATAACCTTCTTTCCTACAATGTCATAAAGCATGTATCCCTTTTCTTGATCATCATATCCAAGCACTTTCTTGCCTTTGGGTCCAACTTGCTTTTCATGTGCTTAGGCATATGAGCATATGCAATACTCCCAAACACTATCAAATTACTTACTTAGGCTTCTTACTTGGATAAGCTTCTTCAAACTTCTAGAGTTTGATTCTCTACCTCTTTAGTAGGACTCTTATTCAAAAGATAAACCGTTTTTTGAATTGATTCACCCAAAAATGATTTTGGAAGATTCTTACTTTTAAGCATGCTGCTAGCAGTTTCCACAATAGTGCAGTTATTTCTTTCTACAACTCCATTTTGTTGAGGCGTTTTTGTACTTGGAAACAATCTCTTTATACCATTGTCTATTTAAAACATTTGAAATTCTGCAGAAAGATACTCTTTGCCTTTATTTGAACGGACTATCTTTATTTGCCTACTCGTTTCTTTTTCCACTCATGCCTTAAACCAAGTAAAGCTTTTGTTTGTCTCGCTCTTATTCTTGAGAAGGTATATCCATATCTTCCTAGAATAATCATTTGCAATCACCATAAAATAACTTGCTCCACCATGAGACTTTGTTTGGATAGGACCTAACAAATATGTATGAACAAGTTCTAGAATATTTCTTGTTCTAGCTGTAGTAGATGGAAATTTCTGCCTATGACGTTTTCCAAAGACACAACCCTCACAAAAATTGTGATGTGAATTAACTTGAGGTAATCCTGAAACCATATGAAATTTCTTCTAAACTTGTAGACAATTGTAATTTAAATGTCCAAACCTCTCTTGTTATAACGTACTTGTCATATCGATATTTGAAATTTCCACTAGACAACTTATCAACCCACCCCCTCGGGTGACTAGACCCTGCCTCTGCACCTGCACTGGACCCTGCACCTGCACTAGGTCGTGGACTTGCTCTAGTCCCTTCTCCTGCCACGGACCTGTGAATAGAGGTCTGAGATGGTCTCAATGGCTCAAGAGATGTACTATCGGCGGGCTCGTATGTGTCCATCAATTTCTCCACCTCTACATCTGAAAAGTGAGGGCAAATGGATATGCCCATCCCTCACTCATCTGGCCTGGTGAGCCGTAGTAAGTGGGCCCTGACCCTGGTAAGACAACCAGTAAAGACCCCACCACAATGCAGGCATCTCCATATGCGGGCACCAGATCCCTGGTGGGTAGCCACATCCTCCTCTGTCAACTCAACCTCTGACCAAATGCCTCTACCAAGGACCGGCATCGTGTGAAACTGTCAATGTATCAGACCTGCAAAAGAGGAAGCAAACAATCACATGTCAGTACATTTCGTTGGTAGCAACAACATCTGGATTCCACATATGCATTCACAACATTCATTTGCTTACAACAACCGTAAACCTAACATTGAAAAAAAACCGCCATTTTTTTTTTGCATCGACAACAGGTTCAAGCTGCAAATAGTGTCTTGGACCTTGAACTCATCAAAACAAGCATCCTAGGCATTCGTATGGGAATGAAGAAACAGAGTGCAACTTCAAACTGCAACTCAATTGCATGCCAACAAGACCCAAAACCCTAAACCCTAAAAAACACATGATTTGGGCATGCCATTGAAAACTTTTACTACAAGCGATAACAATCGAAACTAATAGCATAAGCATGTTTGTGGGCATGAAGAAACACAGTTTAGCCTCAATCTGCACCTCAATCGGATGACTACATGCCAGTTTACAAAAAGAGCCAAAAACACATGGAAAAAGGGCATGAGATTCACATCTTTTGCTACAAGCAATAATGGGGAAAACTAACAGCAGAAGCATGTCTGTGGGGTTCAATATAGATGAACTGGAACTAAAAACCACTTCATTACGTTGCCTACAGCTCATTCCACGAGCTTCCAAAGATGTGAAGCCAAAACTTACCTAAAACTGTTTTGGAGAGAAACGCCACTGCCTCGTTGCTGCCGTTGTGCTGATCACACACTGAACAATGCTCCAAGATGGCTACAGTCCACCATCACCCTCTCACCATCACCATCTCTCTCTCACTCCCAACAAAGCAAATTTTTTTATGTGGGCCGCAGGCTGCTGCTCGTGGCCCACATAAAAAAATTTGAAATTTTTTTGGCGATCCTTTGGCAAAGTCTAATGCTAAAGCAAAAAGCATATTCCTAAATATGATACCTATATTAGGTAAAAGTCCAAGCTAATTACTAAGTCAAAAATTTGAGCCAAATCATATAGCTCTCTAGTGCCCTACTACATGCATAGCTAGTCTAAGAAAAGTATAAGCCCCTAAAGTAGCAGGCAGGCATGGCCTAGAAACATTAGGGGTAAAATAAACTTTAATTTCTAATAGGGGAAAGCTAGTGATGGAGGAAATAGATGTTAGAAAGCTAGTGTTGGAGAAAAAAGGTGATGGAAACGCAATGGTGAGACCCAAAATGAACTTTTGGATCGATGATTGACGATTAGGGAGTTGACCAGGCAACAAAGAATGTAATAATGATGATGGAAGCTATTGATGGGGAGAATGTGTGTTAGAGGGCAATGAAAATAAAGAAAGGCATTGAAAAGAGCAATGATGAAGCTGTGGCATGCTTTTTGACTAGCAAAAAGGAGAAATAATAGGATGCAGGCTAGTGAGGGAGGGCAAGGGAGCTACAAAGGTAGCAATGGAGGGAAAAGAGAGGAATGCCCAGAATTCATCGACTAGATGAAGGTAGGAAACTGCTGTGATACCATGTTATGAACTTAATCATAGATATTGGCACCAAATCAAGTATAAAGATAACAATCAACATTCACCAAGCATTCTGCAACTAAGAAAACCTTATGAACAACAATGGCTCTGATAGATTAGGCAAATCTCCAACCAAGATTTTTGGAAAAATAGAACTCCTCTACGAGAAGCTCAAGACACGAAACTCAATAATTTGAGAAATGATTATTCTTGGCCTCTATTTATACTAAAATAGCAATGTCTTGGGAGGTTCCAACTGTGGCTTCATTTAGGTCACCCAATTTAGGGTTTTCACCAAAGAAGAAAATCTTATCCAAAAATATCGTTGTCCGAATCAATTTGGGGCGGTGGTGGTGTCTCCAAACTTAATAAAGTAATTGAACAAAATAGTTACAAGTCCCAAAAGCATGAGGGTACTCATAGTCTCATGATATAGAAGGCATGGAATGTGTCCATAAAACCTAGCTTGTTGGACCAATTAGCATATGCAAGTTGGGCTAAATTCTCATCTAATACAGGCTCAAAAATTTCTTCAACAATGTAAAGGGTAGAATCACTAAGATCGAAACCTCGTGGACTTGCAAAGTAGTAGTTTGTCTAGGGTGCGGACAACTTCGATTAAGATGATGAGGGTTACAAAACTTAATTGGTTAGATTTTCAAGCATTTTTGCGAAGTATGACACTTAAAGGCAACATTGGGGGAGGGGGCGAATAGAGGAGCAAGGGCACAAGAGAGGCCTACTGCCAGGGGGAATGAAATAAGGAGTAATGGCATGAGGAAAAGAGGATGAGATGAAGAACGGGGTTGAAATGAAACTTGCTGATCAAGATACTTATGCTGTAAAGTATTCGCAATAGTCATTCATATTGAAATATAAACCTAGTTAAATAAATAAAACATAGCACATGGTTCTATTGGAGGCCAAAGTTTTTAAGGCCCAAATAAACTTAGGCAAATTTTTTTTTTTAGTACAAACTCGTGGAGGGCCTTCTTGCATGATGATGCCACTTGTCCACTGGAGTTTGGTAGACCCCCATGCACATGTGCATGGGGGAGAAAAAGTTAGTTTGCCACATATCTTAGTTTGCATGCAACATGCAAGATGCATGCATGACAAACTAGACACATGCAATTAGACATGCAAATTGCCACCTACCCTGGACACTTGGCAATAGCATGCAATGTATTGTACATACATCATTTCTTATAAATAGAACCTCCACGATTTGGAGGAGTGTGATTTGTGGAATAATCTTCCATTCTTCATCATTTTGTTGTCTCCTCCATCTCAGATTGTGTAGTAGCTCGCAGGCGGATCTGATCAGGAGTTTTGCTAGTTTCTCCCGCAATTCTTGTCAGATTTGCATGAAATCTGTTGCAAACTGTTGGTTAGAAGAGGGCGCTCCATCTCAGATCTTCTCCCACTCAATTTTCACTACTTTGGAAGCAGGGCAGCCATCCAACCATTTGGAGTAGGGCGCTGGATCTGGTTTCCATGCTTCATCTCTTTCATTAATTGTCAGAATTGAATAGGATCTTTTGCCAGTGGTTTCTCTTGCGTAGGCTCTTTCTCTCATAGTGAATTGAAGTCATATAGAAGCTGATCAGAATCTGATTTTTCAGATCTGAGGCACCTATTTGAAGAGGCCAGCAAGTAGGAAAAAGTCCACATCTTGATTCATTCAATAGACAATGAATAGAGTTCAAAGAGGATTGAATTAGGATCATTCTTATGATCTATAGCTTGCTGTTCTATGTGTATTTCAGATGCATGTTTCATTCCTAGATCTGTTAGGCTCAAGTTGTCCTTGAAAATAGCATTTCTAGGGTCTTGAATCCAGATTTTGAGCTATTCTAGCATTCTTGGTTTTGACAACAGTGGTATCAGAGCTTGCATGTTGCTTAAATCTTCATGCATGTCTGTTTCCTAGCGTCATTCATTCTACAACAATGGTATCAAAGCCAGGTTGGCTCTATTCAAAACATAGATTGCCGAAGTAGTGTCTAATTCAAGTAGGCCTTGTGATTAGGATCTTTTAGCAATGTACCTATGGGGGAGAAAAAGTTAGTTTTGTAAGTTATGTAAATTAGTGCAAGTGGCCCACTTGGCCAAGTAGCTCACTCCTATGGTTGACACCTAGACTTTCCATGCATGTAAAGGAGGTGCTTGCCTCACAAGGGATTTGGAGGACCCACGCCCTCCTCTGTCTCTCTAGCAATTCATTTCTTCTTGAGACTTTTGAGTTTGTGAGGTGCTTATGCAATTCCCCTTGTGTGATATTTCCCATAGCCAAGTTTCTCAAGCTTTCATAGTTGATCTAGCATTTGAGTTAAGATACTCCATAGCTAGGTCTTGTAAATCTTCATGGTATCAGAGCAGGTTGTCTAGCCTGTGAGTCTGTGAGTGAGAAAAACTTCAGTGCTTAGATTCTTGAGAAGATTCTCATCTTCTACAAGCTCGAAAGAGGGAGCATTTGATCTACAGGTGTCAGATCAGGTGGAGTCTTGCACTGTTGGAGAGCTATTGGCAAGGGGAGTGGGATGATCCAAAAACTTTCTAAATCTGGCTAAGTTTTGGGGAGTCTTTCTGGAGGAGCTTACACAAAAGTAGGGCGCACTTTCTGTAGGGGCTTCTGGTTTCTGTTCTTGTGGGGCCTAGTGCTTGTGCTAGTGACCACACCAAGTGGCAAAGACAAAAGCAGGAGCTGAAGGGTTGCCTTGAAGTGGCTACATACCCTAGTTTGGGGTCAAACCCTTGTTGCTGGAAGTTGTTCTTTTCTGATCTTTTTCAGGTTGAGCTTCTGTTTAAGCACAGATTTTAGCATGGCTAGTCTTGGGGAGAGTTTGCTGGGTGAATCTAGCAAACTAGATGGCACAAACTACAGAGTGTGGAAGTTCAAGATAGCTAATATCTTGATGGACAAGAATTGCTGGGAGGTGATGACAGGTACAGAACCTGTACCAACATCTGATCCTGAATTGAAGGACTACATGACCAGGAGACAGAAAGCTCATAGGATAATCAATCTTTCTGTCAAGGACAATATTATTCCTCACATTTGCAATGCAAGGGATGCAGTTGATGCTTGGACAATTCGGAAGTCTATGTTTGAAACAGTGGATTCAGCCAAGCTGGTGTATTTGCAAAACAGGTTACATACTCTCAAGATGGAAGCAGGTGCAACAATTGGTGATCATATTACAAAGGTCAAGGACCTAATGGATCAGCTTGCTTCAGTTGGAGAGAAAGTAAGTGACAGGAGTATTGTTCCCATAGTCTTGAACAGCTTGTCATTCAACTATCAAGACTATGTGATGTCCCTTTCTGCTAGGGAGAAACTCCCAACCTTTGGGGAGTTATGTGGTCTTCTTTTACAGGAGGAGATGAGAAGGAAGAATCTTTCTGAAAGGGAAGATAATCCAGAGCTTGCATTTGCTTCTAAGAGGAAGCAAAACTTTCAGAAGAAAGGCAAAGGCAAAAAGAAGAACTCAAAGCAAAGCTTGGAGCAACAGGTGTCCAAGTTACAGGTTGGAGAGGAGTCAAGCACCAATTCCTCATCTACACCCAAGAGGAAGGGCAACTGCAACTATTGTGGTAAGTATGGGCATTATGCTTTTGAATGCAGGAAGAAGCAAAGTGATCAGAAGAAGGGAAAGAACCAGCAGGGTCACTTTGTTGACAAAGTTGCAGAGGAGGAGCAATCTGGTGTGCTTGAGCTATTCACCGCAGCCCTATCATCTGAATCCACATTTGGTGGATGGTACATTGATTCTGGAGCCTCAAAGCACATGACACCTCATAGAGATTGGTTCAACACCTATGAGGAGACAGAAGATGGTCAGCATGTTTGCCTTGGAGATAATTCTACACGTATGGTGAGGGGCAAAGGCACAGTTGCAGTACAGCTGTCATCAGGTGAGGTGAAGGAAATTAAAAGTGTGTTGCATGTACCAGGGTTGGCTAAGAACTTGCTATCTGTTGGTGCCATTACCAAATAGAACATGGTGGTAGAGTTTGATGATTCTACATGTTTGGTAATAGACAAAGATCAAAACTTCAAGGTGGTAGCCAAGGGAATGCAAGAAGGAGGTCTTTACAAGCTTTTCACAACCATTCCTAGCCAAGAGGCCTTGTCTGCAAGGGATACTAATCGGGACAAGCTTTGGCATGAGAGATATGGTCATTTGAGTTATAAAAGTTTGCAAGTTTTGAACAGGCATAAAGTGGTAGTAGATCTTCCTAGCATTAAGTCTTCTTCAGATACATGTGAGGCTTGTGCATTAGGGAAGCAACAGAGGAAAAAGTTTCCAAAGGAGAAAGCTACCAGGGCCAAGGGTATTCTTGAACATGTGCATTCAAATTTATGCGGTCCCATGCAGGTCAAATCAGCAGGGGGGGCATACTATCTCATGACCTTCGTAGATGATTTCTCACGGAAGGTATGGGTCTATTTTCTGAAGCTGAAATCTGAAGCGTTCAAATACTTCAAACAATGGAAAGCTATGGTGGAAAACCACACAGGGAAGAGGTTAAAGACTCTCAGGTCAGATAAGGGTGGTGAGTATATTTCTGATGAGTTCAAAGATCTTTGCAAAGCATGTGGGATAAAGAGACAGTTTACTGCTCCACATACACCGCAGCAGAACGGCGTGGCTGAGTGGAAAAACAGGTCTATAGTTGAGTGTGCGAGGAGCATGCTCAAGGCAAAGGGGTTGCCAAATTCCTTTTGGGTGGAAGCGGTAGCAACTGCTGTTTTTCTATCGAATAGAAGTCCAACCAAAGTAGTTGAAGGAATCACGCCAGAAGAAGCATATAGTGGCAACAAGCCCAAAGTGGGCAGCCTTCGAGTATTTGGGTGTACAGCATATGCACATATACCAAAGGACTTGCGGAAGAAACTTGATGCAAAATCCGTAAAGTGTGTCTTTCTTGGGTATAGTGAAGGTGAGAAAGCTTATGTGCTATATGATCTCGAAAACAGGAAGAAGATCCTAAGTCGAGATGTCATCTTTGATGAAGAGCATTCACCCAAGATACAGGAGCAGGAGAAGGAAGGAACTATTGAGTTCATACCCTTGATTGATTCCACGGATGAGGATCCTAGTCAAGAGTCCTGTGAGCCTCAAGTGCAGGAGCAACAACAGGAAATCGAACCTACTAGTTCGAGACCTCTTTTTGGCCAAGTACCAGAAGCCGAAGTTGGGGACAAACGGAAGACTAAGACAGTACCATGGGATACGTGGTCACCATCCACATCACCTACTGCTAGGAAGAAGCTACCTAGGTGGTATTGGGAAACAATCAAAGAAGGTCAAATGATGGAAAAAGGAGAGAGCAGTGAACAGGGTGTCAGAAGATCTCTTAGGTCTCATGAGAGACAAGAGACTAACTTTGCTCTTATGTCCACTATTCTGAATGCAGATGAGCCACAGTTCTTTCACGAAGCCGTGGGAGAAAAGGTATGGCAACATGCCATGCAGGAGGAGTACGACTCCATTGTCAAGAATGACACATGGGAGCTCACTACATTGCCAGAAGGGAAGCAACCAATAGGTTGCAAGTGGGTCTATAAGACCAAGTTTCATGCCAATGGAACAGTGGACAAGTACAAGGCAAGGTTGGTGGCAAAAGGCTATGCTCAGCAAGAGGGGCTAGACTATGATGAGACATTCGCACCTGTTGCTAAGATGACATCTATCAGGACCGTTTTGGCTATAGCCTCATATTTTGATTGGGATGTCCATCAAATGGATGTCAAGAGTGCCTTTCTCAATGGGCACCTACAGGAGGAGGTTTACGTGGAACAACCGCAGGGATTTGAAATAACAGGCAAGGAGAATCTGGTTTGCAGGCTTAGGAAAGCCTTGTATGGGCTCAAACAGGCGCCAAGGGCTTGGTATAGCCGAATTGATGAGTACTTTGCAAGGCAAGGGTTTGAGAAGAGTAAGTTTGATTGCAATCTTTATGTCTTCAGGGAAGGAGAAGACTTTGTGGTTGTTGTGCTCTATGTGGATGATCTACTCATCACGGGAAGCAATAAGAAGCTTATTGCTTGTGTTAAGAAGAATCTTTCTAGTGAGTTTGAGATGAAAGATTTGGGTTTGCTACACTATTGCCTAGGAGTTGAAGTTTGGAAAGGGAAGCGTTGTCTTTTTATCTCACAGGCAAAGTATGCACAGAAATTATTGAAGAGGTTTAATATGCAAGAAAGCAAACCAATCAGCACACCCATGGATACAAGCAACAAGCCATCAAAAGATGATGGTCCAGTATTTGCAGATGAGACGCTCTATCGTCAGTTAGTGGGCAGCCTGATTTACCTTACTACCACCAGGCCAGATATTGCTTATGCGGTTGGAATTGCAAGCCAATTCATGAGTAAGCCTACCGAAGCACATTGGAAGGCAGCCAAGCGGATCCTACGATATGTGAGAGGGACAGTGACTTATGGGATTGGATACACAGATGATGGGAACCTTCAGCTGGAGGGTTATTCAGATTCTGATTGGGCAGGTGATAGAGACGATCGGAGATCGACGACAGGCTATTGTTTCAGCCTAGGTTCAGGGGCTATATCATGGTGCAGTAAGAGGCAGCCTACTATTGCTCTATCATCTACCGAAGCTGAGTACAGGGCGACTACGAGGTCCGCCTGTGAAGCCATTTGGTTACGCCGTCTACTTGAGGACATGCAGATTGCTCAAGTAAGACCTACATTGTTACATTGTGATAACCAAAGTTGCATTCAGCTTGCGAGGGATCCAGTCTATCATGCACGAACGAAACACATAGAGGTGGACCAACATTTTATACGAGAGAAAGTGCACAGTGGGGAGATCGAGCTAGTTTATTGTGACATCAACGACCAGATAGCTGATATTTTTACTAAACCACTTAGTAAAGATAAGTTTGAAAAGTTCAGAACTTTGTTGGGTGTCAGTTTGAATAAAATTGCCATTAAGGGGGGGTGTTGAAGAGTAATGCCTATTTTACCCCTTTGGCTAAGCATTAGTTAAGTTGTACATAACTCATGGGGCATGTTTTAATTAAATGCATGAGACCCCCTTTTGTAAGTTATGTAAATCAGTGCAAGTGGCCCACTTGGCCAAGTAGCTCACTCCTATGGTTGACACCTAGACTTTCCATGCATGTAAAGGAGGTGCTTGCCTCACAAGGGATTTGGAGGACCCACGCCCTCCTCTCTCTCTCTAGCAATTCATTTCTTCTTGAGACTTTTGAGTTTGTGAGGTGCTTATGCAATTCTCCTTGTGTGTGATATTTTCCATAGCCAAGTTTCTCAAGCTTTCATAGTTGATCTAGCATTTGAGTTAAGATACTCCATAGCTAGGTCTTGTAAATCTTCACAGTACCTGGACAGGTTCTCCTGAGGGAGACAGATCTGTTACAGGTCATATATTTGCAGGATACAGCTGGTGCAGGCAGCTTATGAGGGCGGCAGCAACTGGTGAAGGCAACATCTGAGCAGAAGAGATCAGACAGGTCTGATCTGAGGCAGCAACAAACAGGACAGGTCTGATCCGGTGCAACCCGTCAAAAATTATTGCATTCTTAGTGGGAAGCTAGTCATTTTTGAACGACAAAAATGGAGAGTCTGAATGAATCCGTTCTTCCGGAGTCAAGCAAGTTAGATGGATCTAACTATAGCTTGTGGAAGTTCAAACTTCAGAATATCCTTTAGGACAAAGATTATTGGGAAATTGTCATGGGACAAGAGGTGATGGCTCACGGTCTCAATGATCAAGATAGAAGGGCATTTGAGAAACGGGTGCAACGTGCGCATCATATCATCAACTTATCTGTGAAGGATAAGGTGATTCCGCTGATCAGGAATGCAATTGGGCCTAAGGATGCATGGGATATCCTTAAGAACACATATGAAACGGTAAGTAAGTCTCGAGCGTTTTTCTTGAACAATAAGCTTCATACCTTGAAAATGGAATCAGAAGAATCCATTACGGATTTTATTACCAAGGTGAAGGATCTAAGAGATCAGTTGTCTTCTATAGGGGAAATTGTACTTGATAATACTCTAGTACAAATTGTTTTGAATAGCTTACCATTACAATATCAGAACTTTGTTATGACACTAAGTTTGAGGGAGAGATCGCCGACATTTGATGAGCTCAATGGTTTGCTACTTCAAGAGGAATTACGAAGACAAAACCTGATGTCTAGAGAAGATTTCAAGGAACTGGGATTCTTTTCCAAGAATCAAGGTAAGAAGGGCAAGAAGAAAGGAGGCAAAAAGGATCAGAAGCAGGAAGGGAAGGACAATACGGAAAAAGGAGACAGTTCCAAATCTATAGCGCCCTCCTCCAACCAACAGATTGCAACAAATTTTATGCAAATCTGACAAGAATTGAGGGAGAAACTAGCAAAACTCCTGATCAGATCCACCTGCGAGCTACTACACAATCTGAGATGAAGAAGACAATACAATGATGAAGAATGGAAGATTATTCCAGAATTCACACTCCAAATCGTGGAGGTTCTATTTATAAGAAATGATGTATGTACAATACATTGCATGCTATTGCCAAGTGTCCAGGGTAGATTTGCATGTCTAATTGCATGTGTCTAGTTTGTCATGCATGCATCTTGCAGCAAGAAGGCCCTCCACGAATTTGTACTAAAAAATTTTTTTTGCCTAAGTTTATTTGGGCCTTAAAAACTTTGGCCTCCAAATAATACCATGTGCTATGTTTTATTTATTTAACTAGGTTTATATTTCAACAATTCAAAGCTCAAGGGAAGTGGGCTGAAAAGATTGAACTACAAAATGAAGGGTCAATTTGGACTTACCAACAACAACAAGAAATATCCAAGTAAGAACGTTATTGATTAAGGAATGCCTCTTCGGGGCTCTCATATCCCAATCCTCAAGCACCCCTTGGCCATGACACATCCTATTGTTCACACGTTGCAAACTCGATGCACAGCTGATACTTACCAGTTGGCAGCACCTTGATGCATAGGCAATCAAGAGGACCGTCCGACATGTGTCACTCATACACTGGGCCAAGTGTATCAGTGAGCATGACACATGCTTTGTTGACCTCCTACTTTTTAGGAGGTCAGTTCAACTAGTCTTGATAAATGACCCAATATCCCGTGCCAAAGCTAAGCACGACTCTTGAGGTTCAATATAACTAATTGCAACACAATTACAATGGTCACCATAGGCCGTTTCCAAGCAATTTCAATAATTACAAATGTACAACTGTCTGGTAAAATTGTTAATCAAGTTTACAAATGGGACAGGGAGGAAAAGCTCTAACATCTCTTCCTCCTCAAGAGACATCATCTGTGATTGCTGGGGAGTGTGTGAATTGAACCGACAAAGAAGACGGCGGACGTGTGTCAGACAAATCGAATCGGGACGATCCTACTACTGCTTGAAGCAGGGTCCGACGAATTCCCTCAGTGCGTGCACTACTGATAACTAAGTAGGCGAACACAATGATAAAATTAAGCTTAGAGCTAGATGCGTGGTGATAGCGGAAGCAAGAGCAGACAATTAGACAAAGCAATCAAAAAGTCAGAAAGAGAGCGGAAAGCATTGCAAATACTGACAAAACCTGAACACAGAACTAGACAACACTTTATTCAGATCAATTGTAACGAAATACAAGTCAGTGATATAGGTGAGCACAAGACAATAGCGGGCGAAGCCGCGTGCTCACAAAGCTAACTACAATCTGTAAAAGCTATGAGCTCATATTGACAATCTGTTTGAAAGAAGGAATCGATGCATGAAAGCATCTACGATGTCTGTCTCTATTGAATCAATAATCCATCTTCTTGATTATTGATTCTGCATACTTTCGTCAATGATCTACATGCTATTTACATTTATGCAGATGAGTGTACAAAAGATGGCATGGACCCGTTGTGCCGTCTAGAAGAAGATCGTCTGTTGTCATTGTCAAGTTGGTTGCGCAGTATAGAGGATGAGCGCGAGGAGGCCGATAAGTCGAGCTTCCCCGATATGTCATCCAAGTTGGGTCTACCTGAAAAGTTGTCCAACTCTGATATGTCGGCCATCTTCACTTGTTCGTCTTCAGTAGTTGAGTTGCGTGACAATGCAAGTAAATATACAGCGATGAATGGAACTATATTAACATGGGATTTAGGAGAGTAGAGGAGATAAATCCAACAATGATGACAAAATCGGGTACTGTCCATGCAAATGGTGTGTGGTCTCCCAAATAGAAAGTGGTTTGCCATGTCACGCGCCCAAGTACTCATGGATCAGCCGATTATCCAAGCGCCTCTGTGCTGGTTCAATATTCGCGCTGGCCCATGGATCCCCTCTGATTCCCAAACAAGGTGAATGCTGATATTGTTTGGAGCTTACAAGACCTTGCTTAGTGCTAGTATGAGTCAGAAGTGAGAAAATTGAAAAAGGGGGGTTGGGGCTTGCGGCGCAAATATTTATGTTCTAAAATCATTAAAGATCTTACAAGTCTCATAGTCTATAGTGTTTCAAGCATACCTGAAAATTACAAGCTGATTAGTGATGACCAGGTTAAGTTTGTTACACCATGTTGCATAACTTTGCTCTCTGCCAACTATATCGTGTTTCTATTTTGAACTGATACATTAGGAACCTCTATTTAATTCATGCTGGTTTGTCTTGTTCAGGGAAATAGAAGATACAGTATTACTGGCATTACAAAGACCAGAAGTTTATGATAGTATAGCCAGGGGTACTAGGCACAAATTTGAATCCAATCGTCCTCGTGCAGTTCTTTTTGAAGGACCACCAGGTGCTTACCTTTTTATTGTAAGTAACGAACTTCTTTAATGATAGTTCTGCACATTTTTGTAGGGGTCTCCGAAATAATATACAAAAATTAATTCTGTATTATTAGAACTATATGTTCGTTTCATAGAATTAATGAACCGTGGGCGGTTCACCACGGTTCTGAGAACCTTACAGTGAACCGTACGGTTGTCAAATTTTTTTGGCCAGAACCGTGGTGAACCGTGTAGTTATCAACCAATTTTTATTTTTTTATTTATTTTTAGTTCATTTTTTATCAAACATTAATTAATTAATTAATTAATTAATTATTTATGATGAACCGTACCACGGTTCATGAACCGTGGTACGGTTCACCCCACGGTTCTCAGACCCCACGGTTCTGAGAACCGTGGGTACTATGGTTTGTTTTTATTTGACCTATACAATTTATTAAATGCAGCTTGAAACCATTTATGTGGGTCCAATCTGATGTGATACGCTTTTCCTAGATTCAAATTGTGATTAGCATAGATATTGTACTTTTTTTGATTAACTTCACAGTGACAACAAGCTTATACTAACTGAAGTTGGTTTTTTTTGAACTTGCAAAAGAAGCTGTTTCTCATTAATATTTCCACCAGTGTATCTCATCCTTCATATTTTATGCTAACTTTACCGCAAAGTCTGCACTTTGTATCTTTTCTAGTCAAAGGATGCTTATTTTCAATAGCTTTACCTCATGTCGGTGTGATAAAGATACGTAGTCTGTGGATAGTATTCACTTGAATATATCAAAGTCCAATTGTTCTGTGACACAAAATCTACTGTTACAACACAGAAGTTAGAGCTGTGTCATTCACGTACTTAAAGTTGATGTGATATTGAGCTCGTGTAAATTTGTCAATGGAGTTTTCTGCTGATACAAGTTTTGCGATGGACGCTGACAACAACTTTTGATTCTGGTAGAAGCATGTGCAAGTTTTTTAGTGGATGCTGCTGACGTTAACGATTCCACGTTCCAAGCCATTCTTAAATCTTTTGTTCCTTTTGGGGTATAGGTGTTGCTTGAAAGGACTCTGAAAGTGTTCATTTTTCTGAATAGGGAAACTAAAGTCCTGTCATGATTGAAACATGACTTCAGTACTCACTATGGAAGTTACAAAGACTGTCAAATCAGGTCTTTTTACAAGGGCTCTTGACCTTTTCCTGACTTTTACCCTCTATTTTCCTTCTTACTCTCCATAGTGTGCATTCACAAAGTAGGCGGTTTGACAGAAGTTTTACAAAAGAATTGTATGGTGTCAAGAAACTTCAGCATAAGTATTTAAGTATGTGTACGCAATTTAAAATTTACTACATCTTGAAGCTCTTGCATGCATAGCGTTTGACTTTCATCATATCTAATGGGGTCCTTTGTAGCTTCTTCCTAAAGAAGATGTGAACTAACTTCCATGTAGATTTCCTGTAGTGCTAGTCTCTTGACTCAAAGATGTAGATTGTGGGTTCACAAATGGAGTAGGTGTATTGACAGTTGGAATTCTCAAAGAAAAAGTCCACTCCTTAATGCTACCTTTCTCTTATTATCTTGTGCTATTTCATGGTATTTCATGTGACAATGTCCTGTGACAGAACTTCGTGGGTATTCCTAGTCATTTATATGCAATATAATAAAGCTTTAGCATTTTTTGTTATGGCCAATCTGTTAACAACTTCAAGGAGCCTCGACTGCTAAACAGAAAACTGAATTTCAAGATAAACATGTCAGGTTCAAAGCTAAAAGGATTTGCACTTGACGTTCTCTGTATTTCGCAAGCTATTCTTCTGATGTAGCAAATCAATGTTTTGCAGCTACTTACGTGGCTAACCTTTGAGCATGTTTCTTGGCTTACTTTTTGACTCATGGAAATTTTCAGGAACTGGGAAAACTTCATGTGCAAGGGTGATAGCAAGCCAAGCTGTAAGTTGGTCAAATGATGGTGGGCAAAGCTTGCTGCCACCTTTTCCTCTCCTTTCTTGGATTTTACTAGTTTGTAAAGATTAGTGGATACATTTTCGTTAATGAGAACTTTATTGGAATACCATCCATTAATATATATTTTGGTGTGACTTTTTTTTCCCATGTGGTTGGTACAGGGTGTGCCATTGCTTTATGTACCTTTGGAAGTCATCATGTCAAAGTACTATGGTGAAAGTGAACGTTTGTTGGCATCCATTTTCAGTGCTGGAAATGAACTTCCTGATGGTGCCATAGTATTCTTGGATGAGGTAATGTGTATTCATCTTATTTTGCTATACTCACTTGTGCTAGAATGTATCGTCTATTCTGTACTCCCATGTTATGTAATTCATGTGCCACATGGTTCCTAAGTCATTCATAAAAGAGGTCCGCAAAAGTATAAATTCATTTGGGTGAGTCAAAGTAGGTCAAGCCTAGAGGTATAAGGCTGGGCTGGTCTGAAAAGCATTAAATTTGAGGAACTACCATTAAGCCCATAAGCATTATGTTGGTTCCACAAGAACCTCTAAGAGTCTTTGAGAGATTCCACCACTAAGTACAATATGAGTGCTCAGTAACATTGACTGTGATTTCCTACATGATATCTCAGTTGCTTGTGGTCGTGTAAGCTTGTGATGTTCTAGAACATTTCATATTATGTGTGGAGGTGAGAGATACCTCATTTCTTGAGAATCATCTTATAGTGTAGTGGGAAAATCTGTGTCTTGTGGGGGAGAGAAAAAGAAAGAAAGGAAGAAGTATCATTATCTTTAGGGTACTATCATGAAATGAACTAGCTGATCTCCGTAAGGTAATCACGCAACACCAAATGACGAATGCTTTGTTACTACGAATACAAAGAGTCATTACCGACTCACCACCATGCACTGGAGCTATTGACACCAACCGGACCAGTTTGATCAAGCCTCCTATTATAAATGGCGTCTCATGCACTGGCTATCACACTCGGCTCTAACTAGCACTCATCTACATGGCTAAAGATACATCCTAACTATGCTCGTGCTTGTACCATCCTCCGAATCCCGGGTAGACCGAATGAATAGTAAAGGGCTTGCCCACCTCTGTATACATAGTGCATGATTCATGCTTAGATCTGTGACATGACGCAGCCTGAGATGTGGACATGTGGCATAAAAAGTATTGACAACGTTGGCCTAGCTTTCTGCCTCATGGCGAGGCCATCTGCTTAGGGCATACCGTTATGGTAGACAACATTCCCTCCACCTTAAGAACTTCCTTCTCAAGGTACAAATTGTAGGCATCTCAATCCTGTTAGGAATTAATGTTTATTTGATACCCCTTTATGATAGTTTGGCCATGCCTGCGTGCTATTATAGGGGGCATTACTATTTATAGTAAATTCGTTTTTTATTGCTTATGCACATAGGTGGGCACACTAATACTAGATTAGGATCTATCTTAGTACTTAGAAATTCACCTTGTTCTTTATCCAATTTTAGCAATTAGCTTTTGCTCTTTTGCTATTTGCTTTAGGCTTTTAGCTTCTCGCATAGATTAGAGAAACTATATATGCAGGCTGGCGCCCTACCACAAGATAATTCCAATATGTTAGAGCTTTGCTCAATTCTCCTATAATCTGAATTCTCTTTAATCTCTATGCTTGGTTTGTGTGAGTGCTAGTAGGACTAGTAACTCCATCTAGAATTTGTATGACAAATTCTGACATGGTATTAGAGCAGGTTTTTTGGTGAGAGAGAGAGAGTTTGTTTGCAGGGTTGCAACTAGATTTTTGAAGGAGACTGATTTTCTGGTGCAAGATTGCTGGGCTGAACTGTTGTGAGAGACAGATTGCTGGCTGCATGTTGGATTGCTGCCTACTGATTGCAAAAATCAGATTGATTGCCTGCAAATCACTGACTGTCTATAATCTTGGATCGCTGAAGAACAGATCTGGAATCAGATCGCTGGCTGAAGCAGGTCGCTGGCTGAAATTTTTGGCTATAAAAGAAGAGGGAAGATCTGACCTGATCTCTGCCAGATTTTTACAGATTTAGATCTGATCGCTGTTTGCAGATTAGCTTGTTGCTGATTGGAGATCGCAAATAACATGTGTAGGAGACAGACCTGATCGCAGTTTACAAGACAGATTGAGACAGACCTGATCGCAGTTTACAGGACAGATTGGCGCATTACTTTAACAGGGTGCAGGAGGCAGTTTGTAGCAGGCAGATCGCTGGAGGTAGTAAGCTGGAAACAGGCTAATCAGACCTGTTATTGCAATTGACGGTTGAAAATCAGGTTCTGAAGGTTGCTACAGATTGGTTCGCTGAAGAAGACCTGGATCGGAGCAGAATCAGATCACTGAGTTGCAAGACAGCTCACTTAAGTTTGATAATATACTGATTGCTGGAAAATCAGATTGTTGGAAGTTGCTAAAGATCAGTACAATAACTGACAGGGAGTTGCGGGAGTATCATAGACGTAGAAGAAAAGCATATCATTAACTTGTCCGTTAGAGATATGATCATACCTCATATCAGAGATGCTGCTGGACCCAAGGAGGCTTGGGATATACTGAAGAACTTGTATGAGACGGTAAATCAATCACGAATCTTGTTCTTGACTAATAAGCTACACACATTGAAGATGGGTACAGGTGAATCAATAACGGACTATTTTACTCAGGTGAAAGATTTGAGAGGGCAACTTATTGCGGTTGGAGAAAGTGTTCAAGATTCAGTCTTAGTATCCATTGTGCGTAATAGTCTGCTTTTTGCTTATTAGAACTTTGTAATGATGCTATCGTTACGGGAAACGAGGCCTTCTTTCGATGAGCTGAATGCTATATTACTACAGGAAGAAATGAGACGACACAATATAGTCAACAGGGACGATTTCAAGGAACATGCATTCCTGGCAAAGAAGCAAGAGCAAAGTTCCCCCACTGTTTTTTTACTAAACTTTTTCTTCAATTTACACCAAAAAAACAGCGGAAAGACCAACCCTGAAAATGCATAGAAAATGCCATTTCAAATCCACTTTGAAATCCGTTAGAAGCACGAAAATTACAAGAAAACCACTACGGATCAACGCACCTGCTTTCAGCATGCAGTGGCTCTGATACCATATGTTACAATCCCTAATTACTGCAAACCTCCGGGTGCCGGTTAACCACGAGACCGAACGATTCACGTTCCACCCCGCCGTAGGACCTAATCCGGGTCCACCCACCGTGCCCTGGCCTGCGACCGTATCAAGTTGGATCCGACCTCCATCCAAGACGGCGTCCCATACCACCGCCTAGGCTCTCAGCCATCACCTGCCTCATGCTAGCAAACATCCCGGCCGTGCACACACTCTCCATCGACCTCCTCCTAGGTAGATAGATTGGATGGCAAATGAGTCCTCCTCCCCTTGTATACCTCCAAGGAGAGAGACTCCAAGCCATGTGCACTCCTGGATCATGACACGTGGCAACCATGCAGGTTCACGAGTCACAGGTCAAGTCTACAGGCCCAGTCGTCGTCGAGTCTCAAGTTTGGGTTCGGGACCCAAGGGAGTTGGGTCCCTAACACTCCTCCTTAAGAACCGTCTTGGTCCTCTAAGACAAAGTCTGGAAAAATCTTGCGAAGGACGTTGCCTCTTTCCCAGGTGGCATTCTCAATAGGCTAATCATTCCACTTGACCAGATATTCTCGGTATAGAGTATGACGAGTCTGCGTCTCTCTACTATCAAGAATCTCTGGTTCATGTGGAGGTTGCTAAGAATCCAATGGGAGAACTAGAACACTGCCCTTGCCAGATTTTCTAATTTGGCTAAGCTTTTCGTGACTGACTTACATGAAAGATTGGAAAAACCTTATTGCTATGTGGGAGTTCTAATTCAGAGGTAGACCGTACAATTTAAATAGCCCATCTAAACCGTACAAACAACCTCGCTAACTCTGGAGCTCTAACGGTTGTTTTGGTCGGAATAAAGTGAGCCATTTTGGTCAGACGGTCAACTGTGACCCATATAGCGTCATTACCCTTTTGGGTTTTAGGCAGGCCTACTATAAAATCCATGGAAACGTATACTCGGACTCATCATCCTCAACGGAAGCTGCCGTTTTCTTGGATGAACTGGCACCAGCCTCGGGAACTGGTTCTGGAGTCTGTAACTGTCTGCTCTGGACTGAGTTCCAGATAATAGAGAAGAATGCATCATGCTGGCATTTCCCTCTCAAGGACTCGAGTAACTCACTACGAACTGAGTAAAACTCAGCTCGTTTATCATAGGCATTCTACTAAGTGCATCTGCTACTGTGTTGAATTTTCCCTCTATCTGATAGACATATCAAACTCTTGCATTAACTAACCCAACGAGCTTTCCGACCTCTGAGCTCAGGCTGATTGCAAAGGTATCTGAGACTTTCATGGTCTGTCAGGACCTCAAAGTTGGCACCATACAAATAATGCCTCCAAGTCTTAAGGGCATGAACTATGGAGAAGTGTTTCTTTTCATAGGCGCTGTACCTAGTCTGTGCTGGTTCGAGTTTTTGACTCTCGAACGCAACTGGTCGTCCACTCTGAGTTAGTACAGCATTAACTGCAAAGTCGCTAGCATCTGTTTCGACCACAAATGGTTGATTGGGGTCGACGACTCTAGAACTGGTGCTGTAGCTAATACTGTTTTGAGAGCATCAAAGCTCTCCTGCTGTGCGAACTCCCAAATGAACTCCTTTCCCTTCCCCTTAAGAAGATCTGTCATGGGAACTGCTATCTGAGCATATTCCTTGACAAATCGTCTGTAATATCCAAACCTAGAAAGATCTGTAATTCTAAAATATTCTGAGGTCTCAGCCAACTGAGTATGGCTTTGACCTTATTGGGGTCCATCTTAATCCCATCTGCTGAGATAATGTGACCCAAATAAGCTACTTCTTCATTGAAGAATTCACACTTAGGTTTCTTAGCATAAAGCTTATGCTTTCTAAGCAGTCGAAACGCCTTTCTGAGCTGTTTAAGATGCTCCTTCCTCGTCTTACTGTACACAAGGATGTCATCTAAAAATACGTCTACAAACTTACCCAAGTATGGTCTGAGGACACTGTTCATCAAAGTCATAAAGGTAGCTGGAGCATTTGTGAGCCCAAATAGCATCACCTTAAACTCATAATGACCATGACAAGTCCTAAAAGCTGTTTTCTGGACATCTTCCGACCTTATACGGACTTGGTGATATCCCGATCTAAGGTCAATCTTACTGAAAAGTTTAGCCTCGTCGAGTTGACTCGTCTGCCCGAGGCATTGGGTACTTATTCTTGATTGTGACTTTATTGAGGGCTCTGTAATCTACGCAAAGACGCATAGACCCCTCTTTCTTTTTCACCAAAAGGACTGGTGAACTACTGCTCTAAATTTGGCCTTTCCCAAGATAATCTGTTAACTGCCTAGTTATTTCTTCATCCTCTGTTCGGCTGACCCGATACGGAGGTTTAGAAACAGGTGCTGTACCTGGTACTAGGTTTATTACATGATCTACATCTCTGCTAGGTGGTAAACCATGTGGTAAATCTTCAGGAAAAACATCTTTAGATTTTGACAATAAAGTTTCTAATTTACTTACTTTCTGCTATAAAGAACTAGAAATAGAAACTTCTGGAATAAACTGAAAGTCACATAAGAATACCTGATGGTCTTCGTCAGTGTATATTTTCCGACTCTTTGTATATTTTCGATACAGTGTAAATTTCGATACTGTCGGTTAGAAATCCAACCCACGACGCTCGCTCACTGCTTGCTCCAACTTTCACTGCCGATCCTCACGATTTCCGACAGGTTCAGGGCACTTCCGACCATTTTAGACCGCATTAGGACCGCATGAGAGCACTTGCGGCCATTTGAGACCGCATTTTGACCGCAAAGGACCGCATTAGGTCCGTTTGCGGCCATTTGACGGCCATTTCAAGGCACTTCCGACCATTTGAGACTGCATTACCCATGACCCAGATCGCCGTCCGCTCGCCGTCAATGACGGGCATACCCACTAGATCGTCGGCCGTCCATTGCCCATCAACGACGGGCGCACACAACTAGTATATATATAATATATATATGTGTGTGTGTGTGTGTGCCTATCTCTATCTAGTCAACATCAAAACTGTAATTTTTTATGCCAAAATGATATGAGTTTTGAAGCCTATTCTCACTTCTATTTTTGTGCCTGATTACCAAAAAAACAAATGCAAAGAAAAATGAAACCAAGAAAGAAATGTTTCAAACTACAAAATTTCAGACCACATTATGAAATGGAACACATTCTGAAACGGAACGATCAACGATGATCCAGGGATGACATGCAAAGATTATGCAATTGATTAGTGGCAAATGGAAGTTCAAATGGTTGAGCTCGTTGAGTATAGCTGTGAGTGACCAAGGTTCGAGTCTGGTATCTCTGCACAAAGTTGTCAATTCGATAAAAAGATGTTGCATGTCATAGGTTAAACTAGTGTACTTCATGTGTTTAGATTTTGTTTGAAACATAGTAAATGCTGGATTTATCTATAATCTGAGCTGACAGAGCTCTGAACTGCAGACCATAGGGCTGTTGGGGACATCATGCTCCCCGTGCAACTGGATCTCTCGGCCTTTATGCTGAAAGCTGAGGGTGTTCTCCTGATAATTTCATGTCCTAAGCTGTAGAGCCAATCTCTCCCGAGAACAATGTCTGTGCGATCCAGGTGCATTATCTGAAGGTTTATTTCATCTTGATACCCGTGAATACCAAGATTTAAACTACTTACCATGGTTTCCCAACTTTTTTTGTCTTCACCCTTAGCTAAGGAAACTATGTACCTATGCTGACTAGGTACTTCTGGAAGTCTGAGTTTTTTAACTAGGGTGTAGTTGATGAAATTATGGGTCGCCCTATCATCAACTATGACTCTTACTGACTGATTACCAACTTTCCCATGCATACGTACTAGGTCATGCGGCCCAATGCTGAAGGGTCTCGCTAGTATTGCAGAAGTTAGTTGGCGACAATGTTCATGGTCTTCATGAAACACTTTTAACTCGGAAGCTGCCGAGGCACTTGGGAAACTCACTGTCTGAACAAGATGGACTTATTTTTTATCTTTCTTTTCTTTTTTAATTAATGACCCCTTGGGACACTGTCTGACTGTGTGTCCCTTGCCCATGCACACAAAGCACAAACGTTCTTGTTTGGCTTTCTCAAAATCTTCTGATTTTAAGGGCTGTATGAGCGATGGGCATTTCTGAGGAGTTTCACTCTTAATTTTATCTTCTTTCTTTCTCTTTAAAGATTTCTTTTTGAATTGAAAGTCTTTCTGAGTAGGCTGCTCAGAAAGGGCCTGTTGTCTCACCTTCTTCCTACCCACTGAATCATCATAGATTTGAGCATATCTGAGAGCTTGCTCTAGGGTAGTAGGCGAGTTTCTCTGTACCTCTACTTTATATTCATCTTTAAGGCCACGGACAAATCCTCTAACTTTTTGATAGTCATCCATGTTTTTTATCTTTAAAATTGCTTCTTGTACTACGAGATATAATGGATTAAGGATTTGTCCATTACAGTTTTCTCCCAGGCTTCCCAGGCTCTATCAAGTTTATTTTCTGGTAGAAACTCTCTTAGGAACGCTTCTTCAAAAGCTTTCCATGAACGGGGGGTCTGCCCCGTCTCCTGGAGGTTTAACCACCACTTATAGGCCATGGGCCCTAGGGAAAGATTGGCCTGAATAGCTTGCAAATGGTCAGGAGTCTGTTTAAGAGCATGTATGTTCTTCCATTTGCTGAGGAAGGTTTGTGGAATATCTGCGTTTCTATCCTTCTCTTCCCTAGTAAAGGTAGGAGGCTTTAAGTCTTTAAAGACACTGGGATGAGACCGCATAGGCTCACCCGAAACTGATGGAAGTGGAGAAGGGGACAACTGAGAAGTGAAGGGAAGGCTTCCTTTCACGGAGCTCAAAATTAAGCTTTTGAGTTCGGCGAACAAGTCATCCACATTGGACTTGAATTTGGCTAAAGCCAGTTTCAGTTCATCCACTTCTGTTACCAAGTGGAGATACTGCTCCTTGGTAACCAATTCGTCGAGTTCTTCGGCGAATTGCTCCTGTTCATGGGTTCTTTCCCCTTACTAAAAGCCAAGGCTTCTGTTTCAAGTTCGTCGACGCCTCTCTCCAGGGGTTGATTAGGTCCCTAAGGAGTGGTCATTTTCGGAACCAAAAGAGATGTACCTTAACTTCTGACTGAAAATAAGAAAAAAGATTGATTAAACTGGAAAAACAAAAGCAGAATACTTAGCTCTTTCTTAGGGCTGTACTTCCAGAGAGAAAAGCAAGAAACCCCCTCAGGTCTTCCACAGCTGTCCAATCTATCTTCTCAACTTGCAACAAATTTCGAGTTGCTTGGTCCCGCTGGTTGAGCTGTGGGTTTGTTGTCCCAAAAACTCAGAGTTGAAGGTTCGAAATTGCAAGAAAAAACAGGTTTGAATCACCAGCTACCCTCGCTGTCAGAGATATTGGTCTGCTGTCCCAAAAACTCAGGTCTGAAGCCCCCCAATCGATCCGAAAATCTGGATTTCAAGGAGACAATAGGTCGCTGGTCTGAACTCAATCTGATCACTGCTGATCTGAAAAATCAGATTCCTAGCTTGAATCTGTGGGCAAAAATCTGGCTTTACTTGTTGAATACGCTCGCTGGCTGACAAACAGCTCTGTGGCTCCAACAAACTCTGATTAAAGGCCAAAAACTAATCCCAACTTCTGGATTTTTCAAAGCAACCTGGTTGCTGATCTGTCCTCTGTTTGGCAACAAAAACTAGCCCAAAAACTTCTGAAAAACAGAGATGAAACTACAATTTGCTTCCTCCCTGTCCAGTGCTGGCTCTGCTGTCTGATTTCAGATTGAAATCCGCTCAGATTCGATGAATTTGCACCCAAAAATCAGACTTGAAAGCTGATTTTACAGCGACTAGGCTATACTAGAAATCTGGTTCAAGTTCTGTCAAAAAAGCAAGTAAATCTACCAAGATTCTTTCAGTAGAAGGCTGTTTCTACAGCGCTTGCCCTGCTCTACCAATTTCTGAAAGTTAGAAAGAGATTCTGTACACTCTACTGACTTTCTCTACTGCTGCTACTAAGCTCCCAGAGATGGAGATGGCTCTGATACCAATGTTAGAGATCTAAACACCACAGTAGGGCAAACACTAACTGATCCACCCAACCTTGCCTACTCCCTGATATGGAGCAAGCCCCTCCTAGCCCAGTGTGAGGGCTGGTAGCATGCATACTGCCAAGTGTCGGCCACGTGGCATTGACGTGGCCAATTGCACGTCGGGATCCAACGTGGGGCCCTATCCTGCTGACAGGGTCCCTAGGCTGTGTTAGGCCCGCCATGGCTATGGACCGTGCCGGGGCACACTACTCACACTGTCTTGCCCTGTTGGTCGTGTACGCTGGGCACGACCCTGACTGTGGTATCTGACCTCTTGTGTTCCCTAGGGTTTGGCACTGGTTACGTGCTCGTAGCAGTAGTCCTCATCAGATTGCTGGTGAAGGAACAATTCGGTTATTGCTCAAGGATGGAGTCACCAAGCTGATACCTGGTGTGTTGCATGTTCCAAATTTGACAAAAGACTTGTTGTCAATAAGTAGAATTGCTAATCTTGGACATAGAATTGTCTTCAATTCAAATCATTGTGTGATTTCATACAAAGATGATCAGATATTGGCTTTGGGAATGAGGCAAGGATATTTGTACAAATTAAGTCATTGCAAAACTTCTAGTCAAGAGAATGCTCTTGCAGTCACTAGTCGGATTGATAAGAACATTATATGGCATCAAAGACTAGGACATCTTAATTTTTAGAGCATTAGACAAATGTTCGACAAGAACTTAGTCAATGACTTGGATCTTTCAGAAGGACAATTTCAAATTTGTGAAAGTTGTGTTATGGGCAAACACACTAGGTTAAGATTTAGATCTGATCATGTTGACAAAGCTAAGGAGCTTTTGGAGTTGATAAATTGTGACCTATGTGGTTCAATGCAGACTACTGCTTCATGAGGAGCAAAGTATTTTATCACTTTTATTGAAGAATACTCTTTTTGAGAAGGCAAAAATTAGAGGCCTCCAGTTGTTTCAAAGAATCTAAGGCATATGTAGAGAACCAGAAAGATTGTCGAGGAGAGTTTATCTCATCAGAATTGAAAGAATTTTGTTTATCAAATGGAATACAACATCAATTTACTACCAACTATTCTCCTCAGTCAAATGGAATAGCAGAAAGGAAGAATAGGACACTGGTAGAAAGTGCAAGATGCATGTTAACACATGTTGGATTACCTAAGACCTTCTGGGCTGAAGCAATTGCTACAACTGCATATATTCAAAATAGATGCTGCACAGAGAGCTCTTCAAGAAATTACTCCCTACAAGCTATGGACAGGGACAGAGCCTTCTTTAAAGAAATTGAAGGTATTTGGATGAGTAGCATTTGTGTATCTAACATCGGAGTTAAGGAAAAAGTTTGATGATACTAGCTCAAAGTGTATATTTGTTGGATATCCATCTGATCATAAGTACATCAAATGGATGTACAGACAACTTTCCTAAATGGAGTAATCGAGGAAGACATCTACGTGTTTAAATCGGAGGGATATGAGGTAGAAGGAAAGGACGACCATGTGTGCAAATTACACAAAGCCTTATATGGACTTAAGCAATCACAAGAGCATGGTTCCAAAGGATCAACACGTTCTTTCTGGATAGATGATTCACCCCAAGCATAACTAACTCAAGTCAGTTGGAAAGTTTTTTATCATAATAACTTTGTATGTGGATGATACACTACTTTTAATGATACAGAGTTACTGCTTCATACCAAGGAGATGCTCTCAAGTGAGTTTGAAATGAATGACCTTGGAGAAGCTCATTATTGTCTGGGTATTCAAATACAAAGGAATAGAGGCAATAGGAAAATTTACATCAACCAGCACATGTATTTTCAACATATGTTGACAAAGTATGAAGTGACTAACTTTCGTACTACTCAATAATAGAGTCATTGATGTATCTGATGGTTTGCACTCGACCTGATATAGCCTATACAATGAGCACTTTGAGCTAGTTTGTGTCAAACCCCGAGATTGTACATTGGAAAGCATTACTCAAAGTCTTGATATATGTTCACACCACCAGGGATATGTGCATCTGCTATGGCAATAAAACAAAAGAGGCTAATGTTTTGAAAGGATACACAGATGCAAACTAGGCTGAAGATGCTGATACCAGAAGATCAACTTCTGGGTATGTGTTTTTGTTCAACAATGGACCAATATCTTGGAATAGTAGGAGACAAAGCTCAGTTGCCCGAAGCTGAGTATATAGCTGCTACACATGCGACAAAGGAAGCAGATTGTCTGAGGTAGTTATTATCTGATGTCAACCTACCACAAGAATGTCGATAGTTCTGTACTGTGACAACTTAAGCTGCATAGCATTAACCTTAAATCCCAAGTTCCATTCAACCACATAGAAATCAAATATCACTATGTCAAGGACAAAGTGTTAAACAAACATTAGGCCAAAAGTTTGTAAATAGGCCTCATCAAAGTTTTTACTAAAAATAGTAAGGTCTGTAGCTTTCAGTGAGCTAGTGCCTAAAGCTAAGTCACCTATATTTGACTAGTAGTTGGTTGACTAAGGTGTGGTAGGTAGGGTAGGTGAAGTAGGTAGGGTAGGTGAGGTAGGTGAAGTAGGTGAGAGTGGTAGGTGAGGGTAGGTAGACCTAGAGAGAGAAAATGAGTGTGTCTATTAAAGGCAGGTTCCAGTGAGTTTATACCACTCAAATTTTTGTACTATCACGTTGCCTCATTAATGAACATGTACTTTTTGTCTATCATCAATAAATGCTAGTACCATCTTGTTTCTACAAGTCTCAGATGAAGAATGATTTCTTGAGTACTTTCTAATGTACTGTACATTGAGTAATAGTACTGTACTTTCATTTAATAGATATGTACCTGTCTAGAAGTTTCTAGGCTTAATCATTTTTCATTTAGCATTTAATGATATGATGTCCTCTTAGTTCAAGATTCTGTTTCAGACAGTTTTGTACTGAGTTTCTGTAGTCTGTGACTTGATAAGAAGTTCAATTTCTAGAACTAGTTTGAGGCAGCCACACCAGTGAAAAGGCAGGTCTACCTCCAGAATATCCACTTTTGAAAGTTGGCAGTAAACAATGAATTAGGTGCACATCATACATAGTTACCCAGGAACACGTTCCCCTCTCCTGGGAAAGCTCCCAGGAAAGGTAACAATTTTAGGAACACGTTTCCATTCCTAGGAATGTTCATGTTACCCTAGGAATGTCCCCAAGCATTCCCAATGTCGGGAACACATTTCCCTGGCCCTGCAATCACTTGGAGCTTGAGGACATAAGGTCACCTGGGCCTGGAGTATTCGTCAGTGCCAACCATATTACTATAATTACTTTGCTTCAGTCTCGCAAGCTATCCAGATTCCATTTTCTTGACGATCTTATCACATATATTGTCAATTTACTAGCTCTTTTGTCATAGTGAATGAATTGTACAAGAAGGCAGTATTTTATACAAAGTAGTATAGATGCAATATTTTATTTTCTTGTCTGAATGCAGATTGATTCACTAGCAACAACACGTGATAGTGAGATGCATGAAGCAACACGCAGAATATTATCTGTTCTCTTAAGGCAGGTAGGGTGTCGAAACTTTGTGTTCCAAATAGTCAGCTCTTGAAGATGGTTAAATAAGATGATTCAGCTTTTCAGAAAAACAATTTGATGGAATGTTTTGGAATCAATGCACGAGGCTTCTGATTGTTGAATAACCTAGAATGTGACTCTTACTTTTCATTTGTTGGTTGAACATTTGGACATCTAGAATGTTAAGTAGCAATGAGAACCAGTCTCATATTCGGACTTCAATGGTGATGATTGGCAATGTATTCTCTGAAATTGCTGTCACTTCCTTGCTCTGATGTACTTGAGCTTTGTTGCATCTGCTGGAGATAGTGCTGAGCTACATGTTATGAAACAATGATTTTGCTGTAACAGAAATAGCGCAAAGAGTTTGAAGTAAGTAGTGTATTTACCACTGGTTTTTGCAGCAGAAAATTACAAATAAAGACCATCTACAATAGATTGAATAGCATGCTTATCTACTCTTAATCCTTCAGTATTTTCTTATGCTGGGTAGCTGAAACTAGCACTCTGAGACCTACAATATGCTTCACTCAACTTTCACATTCTTTTGCCTATCTCCCAGGAGAGTCTTTCAAATACGGTGCATGATTATGTTTCTGAAAATGTCTAGAATTGGAGAGTCTGTTAGAATTAACATTTTATTGTTATTAGGTTAATCGAACTTTACCAAATTTAGAGACTACTATTAGTCATTAGCTTTTCCAATTCAGTCACAGATAGTGCTGGAGAGTGACTTTCTACTATTGTATTGTGGTTTTGATTATGAGATCAATACAATTGAACTCTTCTCTTGATGTTTGGTGTGTGTGAGTGCTAACAAGGTTTGATCACTCTTGCTCAGGAATTAAGAACATAATTCCAACATGGTATCAGAGCAAACCAGGTTGTTTGTGAAGTTTTGAGAGGAAGATGAAGATCAGTGCAGGTAGAGGTCTGATCGTGAAGTTTATAAGAAAAAGTTCGCTGGAGAAAGGTTGCTGCTGTCCGCTTGCTTTTTATGTGCAAAAGCAACTGTTGGTGACAGGTCACTGAAGTTTGTTTGAGTTGATTGCTGTGATTGCAAGGATAATTGGTCTCAGCTAGTAGCGCAATTATTGGATTGTTGGAGCTCGGCGCATCTTCAGGATTCTAAAACTTGAAAAATTGGGTTCAAAATCCGAAATCAGAAGCTTGATTCCAGAAGGCCAATTCTGAAGGTTGAATTCTGGAGGTCGAAATCTGAAGGTTGATTCTGGATGGTTTCAGTTTGTCTAATCAGATGATCAATTGCAGAAGGTCAGAACGAGAAGTTAAATTTCAGAAGGTCAAAAACAGGAGGTCGATTTCTGAGGGTCGAAATTAGTGGGTTGTTTTCTGAGGATCGAATCAGATGGTCGAGATCAGAGGGTCGATTGTAAAGGTTGATTTCACACGGTCAATATCAGAAGGTTGATATCAGAAAGTCAAAATTCTACTGAAGGGCAGTACGGGAAACTAGTTTCATTGTCCTGTCACAAAACTGTCAGGTTTGAATGATGCGGTATTACCTGAAGCTTGATGGTAATAAATTTAGTATCTGAAAATTCAAAATGCAGAATATTCTCATGGATCAAGAATACTGGGAAGTTGTTACAGGCACTGAATTGCCTCCTAACAATGAAAGGGAATTGAGAGAGTATTTTAAATGGAAAAGGAAGGCTCATCATATCATTAATTTATCAGTAAAAGATATATCGTATCCCACATATCAAGGACACTCATAGACCCAACTTCTAAGGAAGGTTGGGATATTCTCAAAAATTCGTATGAGAATGTTAATCAATCAAGGATTCTGTTCTTGACAAATAGACTACATACATTGAAATATAGATGATTGCGTTCTGGAACTCAGAGTTACGATCACGTTTCATTCCGAAACATTTTCTTAAAAAATTTAATTAATTAATTTTTTTTCGGGTTTTTTGGTAAAATTTGCATAGAATCTGAGAACCGTGAGTGGTTCACCAAAGTTCTCAGAACTGTACAGTGAACTGTACGGTTCACAGAGTTTTTAAGGGTGAACTGTACAATAATTAATTAATTAATTTTTTTTTTTACTGTAACTCACCCCCAAAAGCAGCCCAAAAAAAGGCCCAAAAAGGCCAAAAAAAGCCAAAAACCCAGAACTGTTTAGAGAACTTTTAAAAATTTGTCAGAAATTTGACAGTTGAAAAGTTTTTGAGCTGTAGCTTCATAGAACGTTCTAAAGACTTGGGTAAGATATATAGGCAGGCTCTCCTACTTCAGAACCGAAGGGTAGCCATTGACAAGGCTTTTATAAACTGTTGTTGCCATTTTACTCCAATTCCCAGAAAATGTGATATCCAGCAGAGAAACCAATTTTCTGGCATCTTTTAGTCAATCTTTTTACTTGAATTTGGGCAGGATTCTGACGTGTATCACAAATGTTTCACTTGTTGGATGGGTTGTTGACAGCCACAGGAATATTTTGCTTAACAATTTGCTTAAGATTTTGTTGGAGGTCACTGACTGCTAGTGGTATATAAAGCTTAAGAGAGAAGCTTTCCACGTGCAAAAAAGGGTTTTGGGGGGCAAAAAGTCAATAAATTAATTAATTAATTAAATACAGGAACCGTACCACGGTTCATGAACCGTGGTACGGTTCACCTCACGGTTCCCAAGACCCACGGTTCTGAGAACTGTGGGTTCTATGTCCAATACATATAGTTTGGGCACCTTGTTTTGTAGGAATTTTTTGGATTAGATTACCCCTGGGACAATGTCCTTTTCAGGATAGAGGGAAAGGAGAGACCTTGGGCTCTTGGCCCCTAGCCTATGCCTTGACATTCTTTTTCAGCATAGCCAATAAAATGATTAAATATACCTATTTTTGATTTATCATCAAGTTTCTTGCGTAAATCATCGGGTAAAGTTGCAAAAGCATCACAATTGAGGTCCTCAAGTGAGAAACACTTGCTTTGCTACCATAAACACCTCTTTGGGTGTTTTGGCTTCTAATGCCTTTGTAGGTGAGTGATTTTGAAGGTAAACCCACATGTGGACAGCCTCAATCCAACAGGAATACGGTAGTCCTATGACCTTCATCATGCTTCGGGCACATTTACCTTGGTTCCAATGGCTGTAATTTTCATGCTCCTACTCGGGTTCAATGGCTGAAAAAAAAAATCGAATTTCTTTATCTTATTTTATTTTATTTCCTGGATTTTAACATTCCGGAGAGTGAAACATCTCAGGGGTCATCACATAGCAGTTAGTGAAAGTGTGCCTGATTTAATTATGGTATCTATTGTGCTTAATAATTTGCCACTTGCATATCAGAATTTTGTCATGATGCTATCTTTACGAGAGACTAAGCCAAGTTTTGAGGAATTGAATGCTATATTACTACAAGAAGAAAGGAGACGTCTTAGTTTCAGAGAAGACTTGAAAGAGCATTCATTGCCAAAAAGCAAGGACAAAATTTCAGGAAAGGTGGAAAAGGGAAGATGGATGAAGGAAAGCAAAAGCAACAGTCAATAGGAGAATTGGATGAAGACAAATCCAAAGCAACCAAACCAGTGGGAGAACATATCCAAAAGGGAATGGAAATCGTCATTATTGTGGTAAGTTTGGTCATTTTGCTTTCAAATGCTGGAAGAAGCAACTCAACAAAACGAAACAGGTGAAAAAATTTCTAGAGGATGAATAGTTAGCTATTGAGGAGCTCAGTTGCGTGGAACTTAATTATTGTGAGTTGTCTTCAACATCAACATCCTCCAATGATTTTTTGAGAGAAGAAGATTGCTGGTCTTTAAATTCAGGGGCATCTAGGCATATGACACCTCGTTAGGAGTGGTTGTCCAGTTTTCAACAATTGGATGATGGTACTGATGTCAAAAGTTTTACTTGGTTCAAGGCATAGGTGGAAAAGCAAATTGGTGAACAAATAAAGATCCTACGTTCGGATAAAGGGGGGGATAGTATCTTTCAACAGAGTTTCAAACATTTTGCAAAAACAATGGAATAAAGAGACAATCTGCAAGTATAGATACACCTCAACAAAATGGAGTCCTAGAAACAAAGAACAACTCAATTTTGGAGTGTGCTACGAGCATGCTAAATTGTAAGAATATTTGGGAGAAGCATTTCAAACAATGGTGTATCTTTTGAATAGAAGTCCTTCTAAAATGGTAGAGCATTGAACTCCAGAAGAAGCAGTTTTAGCTAAAAAGCCAAATGCAAGTCATTTGGGGTTTTTTGGAAGCATTGCATATGCTCATGTTCCTAAGAACATGAGAACTAAGTTGGTTTTATATGCAATAAAAGGCTTCATGCTTCGTTATGATGATAAGAAAAAAGGATATAGGTTTTATGATATTGAAGGAAGAGAAGTCATTATAAGCAGGAATGCTATTTTTAATGAGATGTAATCTCAAGAGGATAGGCAAAGGATTTTAGAAACACCTTATAATATTATGAGGAACACTGCGGTGGTATTCCTATTATCAACGATGAATCATCTGAAAAGTCTACACCAACATATGAACCAAGAAAGGCTATGTTTGAAACATAGATGCACAAAAACTCGTTTCTGAGGAGACGCGTTTCGGAAACCACGTTTCTCAGACCAGAATCGCACTTAAAAAAGAAATTCTCTTTTTTTTTTTTTTTTGGAAAAATAGCTTATGGCTAAAATTTTTTTAGGGGATCAATGGTCAAACCAGTGTTTTGCCTCTTAGAAGTGCAGTAGATGGGGCACAAATAGATCTTATTTTCAATAGCTATTTGATTGTTATTTGCTCTAGTTTTCAATAAATGCTCAGGGGGTTCGGGGGCGGTAGCCCCCCGGTGGGGGGTTTGGGGGGCAACGCCCCCCAACGGCAGGGTCCATGATTTGGCCTTCCAACTCCTTGAGCGAAAACACACTTACTGGAACCATCTGTGATCGTAACGAACAGGCTAGACGTTAGTTTTGAATGTTTATCCTTGACAGAACCCAACATGGATTGATGCACTTGAACTGGACCATCCTGCACCTAAAATAGTCGGCAAACTACATAGTAATAATGCTCTTAATTAGAGCTTTCATCTGATACCCATATTGCCCAAAAAAAAAACCAAAAAGAAAAAAAAAACGTTTTTGACCGCGATTCTGAAACGCATTTCAGAAACGCAGTGCATCTATGGTTTGAAACAGGGAACATGACGGAAAGGTCAAAAATTTGGGATTCACCTCCAACTTCACTTGAAAGAAAGCATCTTGCACTATCTACCAAAATTACCTAGGTGGTATGATGATACTATCAAGGATGGAACAATCATAGAATGAGGAGAGTCAAGTGGATAGGGAGCTAGGAGATCAACAAGTCTTGAAAAACAACATGAGGATGAAGATGTTACATCACTAATATATTAGAAGACATGGAGACATGTTCATCTACCAACAGGCATGAAACCAATTGTTTGTAAATGGATTTATAGTTCTATAGATAAAACACAAAGCAAGATTGGTAGCAAAAGGTTATGCACAACATGAAAGAATAGGCTATGAGGAGACATTTGCACTAATTGCAATGTTAACTACCATGAGAACAATGTTGTCTTTAGCCACTCATTTTGGTTGGGATATTGAATAAATGGATGTTAAAAGTGCATTATTGAATGGATTGTTGGATGAGGAAGTCTATATGGAGCAGCTAGACGATTACATTGTGAATTGGTTTGGAGGACATTGAAG
This sequence comes from Diphasiastrum complanatum, assembly GCA_029204225.1. Taxonomy (NCBI): domain Eukaryota; kingdom Viridiplantae; phylum Streptophyta; class Lycopodiopsida; order Lycopodiales; family Lycopodiaceae; genus Diphasiastrum; species Diphasiastrum complanatum. Next base: position 27,281,234 of record CM055097.1, read on the forward strand.
TACAACAACATTTCATAAGAGAAAAACTTCAGAGTAATGAATATATGATTGGTAGCAAAAGGTTATGCACAACATGAAAGAATAGGCTATGAGGAGACATTTGCACTAATTGCAATGTTAACTACCATGAGAACAATGTTGTCTTTAGCCACTCATTTTGGTTGGGATATTGAATAAATGGATGTTCAAAGTGCATCATTGAATGGATTGTTGGATGAGGAAGTCTATATGGAGCAGCTAGACAGTTACATTGTGAATTGGTTGGAGGACATTGAAGTACAACAACATTTCATAAGAGAAAAACTTCAGAGTAATGAATATATGATCAAGTAGCAGATATTTTCACCAAGGGATAACAATATAAACATTAAGGAGAGTGTTGAAATTAATGTTTTATTGTTATTAGGTTAATCTAGGCCAAGCCTGTATGGTATGACTAGGGACCTATATTTAGTTGTAATAGTCAAAGTCAAAATTTGACTTTAGTCAACAATATATGTGCATGATACACAATCTTTGATAGTATTAATTGACTATGAACTTTACCAAATTTAGAGACTAATATTAGTCGTTAGCCTCAATCTGCATCTTTGTATTCCTATGAATCGACTTTTGTACTTGGGCTCACACAATAGTTTCACGAATCGCTGATTCGAGTGCGATGAATCGACGATTCTGAATTGAATCGGAACTGGCCGATTCAAAACGGCGGGGCTGAATCGGTTCCAGTTGGATTTACAGCGAGGGCCGATTCGCACCTCATTTCTCCACAGAGAGAGAGAGAGAGAGAGAGAGAGAGAGAGAGAGAGAGAGAGAGAGAGAGAGAGAGAGAGAGAGAGAGAGAGAGAGAGAGAAATTTCATTAACGTCTTTCTCATGCCATAAGGCATATAAGACAAAAGGAGTACATCATAGAAAGTGGGACTCAGACGGAACAGTGCCGTCAAGCTGAAAAAACAGATTAAACACAATTTAAGCTTAATTCGCTATAAGAAAAAGTGCATCTCTCACGCAGGAGAGGGAATAGAAAGACTATTGCTCAAACATCTCTCACGCAGGAGAGGGAGGAGAATCTGAATTTTTAAGTTCTGCAATTTTAACTAAGACTAGGCGTCCGTCTCGAAAGAGAGCCTGCAAACCGTTGGCCTTAGCATCTGCGATAATTTTCTTCCTCTCAGCACATTGAATAGGCGTCGAGTCTTCATCCTTAAAGGTGGTAGATCCTTTTAGGCAGCCTCTTTTACGTAGAACTTTTTGACGAAGCAAAGTATCCTTGAAACGCAGAAACACTGTGGTGTGTTGGAGCTTACCTACCCAAGCTGCAGATACGACATCCTCTTTGAGACCAAAGGTGGATTGAATGAAAGCATTTGCCTCAACCACGAGGTCCTTACCCGCAAAAGAGACTCGTCTAATTCTCACATTGAGGGCCTTGAAATCCCTCTTTTGATGTTCTTGAATAGATATGGAAACAACCTGCTTGGATCCTTTGAGCACATCGGCCTAAGAGCTTTTTGATTGCTGAAACTGCTGCTCCAAGGAGAGAACCTGCTGCTGAAGCTGCTTCGCCAGGTCTTTTGAATCTGCATTGCCGTCTTCTTCTTTCTCTTCATCTGACTCCAATTCGCTCTTGAGGTAAGTAACATCAGCCTCAAGAAAGCCGACTTTGCCCTGGAGGGCCATAATCGTATTCTCCAGAGTGGAGATTTGGAATGCTTGTTGCTTGATTAAGGCAAGCATAGATTCATTGGTCTGTTGGAGAGACTGAGGAAAGTAAAAGGATAAATATCAATCTCGAAAAAAGCGTCTGATACCCATAGCAGCTGTGGGCTGTGATCGAGGAGCTATGGTAGCTCTAGAGGCGCGCGTAGATCTGGCAAGAGGTGGTGGCTGAGCACGCTGGGCCTTCGCCCTCACCGGTATGACTGCCTCATCATCTGATAGGTCATCACGCTCCCGCTTCTGAAAGAAGCTAGTAATGAGATGCTGGCTAGAATCAGTAATACTCTCCGATGGTAGCAAAGAGGCTCTCAACATAAGCATCTCTCGTAGTAAAAGGCCGACACATCTGGGATCCTGATACTCCAAAAATGTATTGAGGGTAATAGGGGTGTCACGATATAAACAGTGATATCGGCCACGTATCTCATAGTATGTAGGGCATATAAAGATAAAATGAAACTCATCCTCCACTACACCCAATGTGCATATCTTGCATATCCGATGCTCTCTCAAAATGCCTGAATAGCTGCCTGTCTCAATAGCAAGCTGATGTGAAGAGACTCGTAACTGTCTCAATCTGTATCGGAGCCCAAAAGAAAGAGGAAGAGAGAGATATAAAGGTCTAATAGGGAGTCCCAAACTGTCTCTGTGTAAGATATGTGTGCCATAGAAGGTAAGCTTGACTCTCTCATGGTCAGGACGATCCCATACTATGTGACAATATCTCCGATACAGCTGCTGTCTGATAAATGTATGAGTTCCCTGTGGGAGATCCAACATCGAGAAGCCCCATGACTGAAAGAAAGCCACCACATCACCATACCAAGAAGACCTAGCCTGCTGTCCAGCTATAGTTTGAGAAGAAGTAAGCGCTGCCCTCACGTATCTGTGAGTATCCATGTCTCAAGTCGATGTAGAAAGGTAACAATCTGAAACATAGCCTCTACCACCATGGGGAGTGAGGCGAACTCCGCTAAAAGAATCTCATGAGGAACTGACGGCTTCGCACGAATAATCCTCCCTAACATGGTGATCTGCAGACGAGTGATGTCTCTCCAAGTACTCTGAGATATCCCTGGGCACCAGACCTCTGCCGAGTGCATAGCCACAGGTGAGACTACTGTAGAGAAAAGGTGGTCTCTGGTAGTAGGATCATGAATATGGTAAGTAGTACACTCTCTCCATATGTACCAAGGCAGCATGCCCCTTACGCAGGCGATATAGAGCAGTAGAGCAAAAAGTGAGTAAGGGGCCGGTGAATAATACACCTAGATAGGTGTATGATGTAACAATCTCCAGCTGCTGTGCATCATAATAAAAAGCGTCATCTCTCATATGCTGCCGATTTGTGTTAAACACCATAACTTTGGCCTTAGCAATATTCACCGTCAAGCCCCACACTAAGCAAAAACCATATAGAGCATCAAGATGTCGTTGTAATCCTGAGGTTGTAGAGGATATCAATGCCACATCATCCGCATACAGTAGGATAGGAATAATAACATCAGCAAGAGGACATCCATCACCTCCTCCTTGATGATCCGCTCTAGATCATCAATGTACAATGCAAAAAGAGTGGGAGAGAGTGGACATCCCTGCTTGACTCCAACTGTGCTCTGGATAGAAGGCGACCAGCTGCTGCCATCTCTGAAACGTGCTCTCATATAAGGCGTTGATAGCCATAATGATATCCTGTGAGAAGCCAAGTGAAGATAAGCGCTGAAGTAGCAGGTGCCGTGGAACTGAGTCAAAGGCCTTGTGGAAATCCACAAAGCAGCAATATACTCTCTGTCTCCGATGTCGGGCCTCCTCTATGATGTAGCGTAGGAAATGCATGATCAATGGTAGAGTATCCGGGTCTAAAGCCAGCCTGTCCAAGAGCAAATAACTCATCTGATCCCGCCTGGGATCCAACCATAGACTGCAGAACTGAGCCATAAAGCTTCGCCATCGTGTGACTGATCATGAGAGTGCGATAGTTATCCACGTTCATTGGATCACCAGCCTTGAGAATGTGATGGAGAAGGTTCGTGCACCAGTTGGTGGGGAAGCCCGAGGTAACAGCCAAGTTAAAAGTGTGGGCAATGTAAGGAGAGAGAAGCTGGGAGACAGGTTTGAGGAAGTCTGTGTTAAGAGAGTCGACGTCCTTCGCTTTGTGGGATTGGGCTTTACTAATCGCGAAATCAATTTGGTCAGAGGTAAAAAGAGAGAATGTAGCAGGTCGAGTGATAGGGATAGGTGGAGCATATGTAGTGTATAAGCAAGTAGCATACTTCACCCAAGAGTCAATATCAATAGGTGAAAGTAAGGAAGATTTCTTAGAAAAAATTTTCCAGAAATGAGAGGAGGAAGAGAAAAGGGAGTCTATAAGTTTCTGACCATCTCTTTTTAGAGAGTCTCTTTTCTTTTTATTAACTATATGTCAGTGAGGGGGGTGAGTGAGGAGGTGGCAGGAGATCTTGAGGACCTACGGGCAGCAGGGGCGCGAGAAGGGGCCATGATGCTGAGAAAGGGCGGACCAGGGTAGGGCCTAGGATAGGGCAACATCCATCGCTGGAGGAGTAGCCATCGGAGAGAGAGAAGAAGAAGAAAGAAGAAATTATATGAGAGAGAGAGAGAGAGAGAGAGAGAGAGAGAGAGAGAGAGTTAGATTAATGTCTATCAAGTGCCCGTGGGCACATAAGATAGGTAAAAAGGAGCATTGCCACGTAGGACTTCTCCTATAAGCTAAACCAGAACAAGAAAACAGAGAGAAAAACAAAGTTTAACCTCCAGCTCTGTCGAGGGTACAATATCAGTAGCTTAACCACCAGCTACTCAAAGAGAAAGAGAAAACTGATATAAGAACTAACTAGCTAAGTGGATATAAAAAACTGCATGATATGGTGAGAAGCAGGCGTTGGCCTTTGGTGAAGAGCCCTGGGCCTGGAGGAGCGAAGAGGACGCTGGAGCTTCAGCCGTCGTACTGGAATGTCTATCTCACTATTAGAGGTCTCATCTCTATCCCTCTTCTAGAAAAAGTGCATAATGTGTGACTGGCTATGATCCACTTCATAAGCATCCAATAAAAGAGAAGATCTCAGAGTAAACATCTCTCTTTATAACAAACCGACACATCTCGCATCTGAGTAGGCAAGGAAAGAACCAAGTGTAAGTGGAGTATCTCTATATAAGCAATGGTATCTGCCTCTGATCGCATAGTAGGCCGGACATCGGAAAATGAAGTGGAACTCATCCTCAATCTCCTGTAAAGAACAGCACTGACAAATCCGTAGCAGTCGAGGTGTGTCTGTGTATCTGCCTGTCTCAATAGCGAGCTGGTGAGAAGAGACCCTAAGATGACCGAGACGATAAAATAGAATAGAATAGAATATATTAATGTCTTTAGAGTGCCCTTGGGTACATAAGGCAAAGAAAAAGTACATCAGAAAGGAGCACTGTCCATGCTGGACTTATTTCAGCTAAAACTAAAATAGAAATAACCGAAAATAAAACCAAAGCTTAACCTCCAGCGATGGTGAGGGTACAAAAACAGTAGCTTAACCACCAGCTATGCGGAGGAATAAAACTCACTAACTGAGAGAAAAAAACTGTGTGATCTGTTGCGAGGCACATGGAGGCCTCTGGTGATGAACTCTGGATGGTCGAGGAATACGCTGGAGCTTCGGTGGACGAGCTGGAATGTCAATCTCACTGTCCGAAGTATCTTTCTTCTCTAACTCTTTTCTGAAAGAAAAGTGTAATATGTGGCTGGCTATGGTCAACATCCTGATCATCCGACAGAAAAGAAGATCTCAACGAGAACATCTCTCGTAATAGCAAGCCAACACATCTCGCATCTGGATAGGTAAAGAAGGAACCAAGCGTGAGTGGAGTGTCCCGATAGAGACAGTGGTATCTACCTCTGATCTCGTAGTAAACTGGACAGATGAAAATAAAGTGAAACTCATCCTCAACCTCTTGTAATTTACAACACTGACAGATCCGTAATGGTCGTGGCGTGTCTGTGTATCTGCCTGTCTCAATAGTGAGCTGATGAGAAGAGACCTGAAGCTGACCAATGTGGTAGCGCAGGCCAAAAGAGATAACTCGGTCTGACCCTGAAGCATCAAGGTGAAGAAAGTGAGTGTGGTAGAACTGAAGCTTAACCCGTGATGGATCCAGGTGAGACCAAACAGTGTGTATGTATGCTCTGTAGATCTGTCGGCGAATGTATGAGTCCCATTTGGGAGATCAGACATAGATAATCCCCATCTATGTAGAAAGTCTGAAGCATACTGAAACCATGAGGACCTAGCCCGCTGCCCGACCAAAGTGCGAGAAGATGTAAAAGCCGCTACCACGTATCTGGAAGAGTCAAACTCTGAGACTCTGTGAATGAATGTGATGATCCTGAAAATAGCCTCTACAATTAGTGGAGGAGAAGCAAACTCCACCAAAATAATCTCATGACTTGGCCCGAATCATCCGGCTAAGCATGTGAATCTGCAAACGCGAGATGTCACTTCAAGTGTCTCTAGATAACCCTGGATACCATGTCTCTGCTGAGTATAGTGCAACTGGAGAAACAGTCGAAGAGAAGAGGCGACAGCGTGTGTCCGGGTCATGCACACAATAAGTAAAGGAAAACCCTCCATCTGAACCAGAGCAGAGCGCCCCTTGCGGAGCCTAGCCAATGCAGCTGGTCTAAAAGAAAGCAATGGACCAGAGAAGAGAACACCCATGTATGTGTAAGACGCCACTATCTCTAGAAATTTTCCATCATAATAGAACATAGTGTCTCCCATATGCTGTCTGTTGGTGTTAAACATCATAACCTTAGTCTTACCAATGTTCACCATCAGCCTGCATATCTGATTGAAAGTATACAAGGCATTCAAATGTCGCTGAAGTCGTGCAGCCGAACTAGATAGTAGAACCACATCATCTGCATAAAGAAGGATAAGGATAACAATATCTACTAGAGGACAACCATCTCCACCTTCTTTCTGAATGATCCGCTCAAGGTCATCAATGTATAGAGCAAAGAGGGTGGGTGACAAAGGACATCCCTGCTTTACTCCGACCTTACTATGAATATATGAATACCATCCATCTCCATCACGAAACGGGCCAAAACTCTCTCATATAAAAAAAGCCCTACTAAGCAAAGCTGGCTATATCATCTGAGAGAGCTTGGAATGGATCACCACCATAGTCTGCAAAAGCTGATGTCTGAGGTGCAAAATAACAAACTGTTATAAAGAGATCTTGAGGTAGCTCCTAGTAGTGACCAAAGAACTGTAACCAGATAAATCTCGCAAATGGATCACTTTTGAGCACCTTAAAATGAGTACAATAAACTTCCCTGGTAAGACATGCGACACCACCAGAGCCACGTGTGGTTTTTCCTCTCAAGAAAGCCCTGTATGCTGAATGCCATGAGTATTCCTGAATGGCTGGAAGGGGTCGAAACAATGATTCATGGGTCTCTGCTAAGAGCAAAATATTACATTTCTGCAAAAAAAAGTGAAAATCCCCTGTTGAAGAAGATGAAAGCACACTGTTACAATTCCAAAAACCAATTTGTAATGGCTGAGGGGATCTCGGGTTGTTCAGGTGCCCGGGATCCCCGACTTCCTATTGTGAAATCCTATCGTAGAATTTAGGCTTGCCTTCAATAAAGACCACTCTTTGATTCCTAGCATTGGCATCATGAATGACCAATTTCCTCGCTTGCCATTGTGTGTGTGTTAGATCTTCATCCATAAAAATAACCTTTGAGCTTAGCTCGAAGGCGTAAAGCAACATTGCGTTGTTCAATGGAACGGAACTTTATGAATAAGACCTTATCATCAAATTTGCTCCGCCAAGCAGTGTCAAATCCCTCAATATTATGTGCAAGTTTAGATACAAGAAGGTCTTTCGCCTCATCAAGGGCCTTGTTTCCATTAGGAATACCCCTACCTCGTATATTAAGAGCCTTCTTGGCTCTTCTCTCTTGTTTTGTAAAAACATTCTCTAAGGTAGAATTCACTAACAAGGGCTGAACTTGGTTAGAGGAATTACCATCTTGCTTAAGAAGCGAAGCCCAAGTACGAGTTTATTCCACTTCCTTTGCCAAAGATGAGATTTTACTTTCCACATCTTGCTGCGAATGAAGATCCTGCATCCCTTTCACTTTCATCATGTCGATAGTGCTTTGTAAATCCTTATTTTGAAGACTGACTCTGATAAGTTCTTCATGAAGCGTCTGATTTTGTAGCTGCAATTTCTCAATAAATTGAAACACTTCTTTGAACTGATGTTGTAAGTAGCTGTGAAGACAATCAAAGTTGGATAAGTTGCTAGGTTGTAATTGTTCTGTAGGGATATGATAGGCATCTACAGAAGATAATATCGGAACCGGTGCATTGGCAATGGCCTACAACGGAAGATGAGGCGATGACTGGCCGACAAAAGACAGGCCTGTAAAAGAAGAAGAGCCAGTGATGGCCTGGTCAGCAGGAGCAGATGATTGGCAAGCAGGAGAAGAGGGGGGCGAAGGAGACCCCCCCTTTTTGATTGAGGCCATCGCAAGAAAGAGGACCTGAGTGCACAGGTCAGGGTAGGGCGGACAAGATAGGGTAGGACTTGAGCGGACAGGAAATGCGGACAAGTCAGGGTAGGTAGGATCTGAGCGGACAGGGCCTGAGTGGACAGGACTAGGACAGGACTTGAGCGGATAGGATAGGGTAGGGCGGCAGGACAGAGTAGGGCGGACCTGGGATAGGGCGGGCATGGGTGCAGGGGAGAGAGAGAGAGAGAGAGAGAGAGAGAGAGAGAGAGAGAGAGAGAGAGAGAGAAGCTTTATTAATGTCTTTTCCATGCCATAAGGCATATAAGACTTATTAGTACATCAAAAAGATGGAAACTAGACGGATCGATGCCGTCAACTAACAGAGCTGAAAAAAAAATCTAAAGATCTAACTAAGAAGAGAAGAATGGCCAGGATTATATGGTACGTAGAACATTTACAAGTTCAATTGGACATCTCTTCAGTTCTCTAACTTTGACTTAGCTCTTTGCAATCTTAGGTATCTCAATCAAACTTTCATTAATAGCAATAGATTTACGATCTACAAATCGAATAATAGCATCCCTATAGATCATCCGTTTCCCATTTGTTAAAGCCTCCTGTCTTGCCTTTTTCCATTCTTAAACCTGAATGAAAGTAAGGTCTTCATCTGAGTATATCTTCGTATCCCTTAGTTTCAATCCCTCACCTAGCACTTCACGACGATGAGATACAGATGTGAAGCGTATGACAAGAGTATCTAGATCCTTCTTCGGATGCCACGTAGTATCCATACCTTTGTTATGGTGCTGAAGAGTCTCTTCTTAAAACTTCTTAGCTTTGCCAACATCTTGGGAATTTGTAATACCTCTAACCCGAACATTAAGAGCTTTCTGCTCTTGCAGATGACTCTTAGCGAACATAATTGAGATAAATAAAGGTGGAGGTGGAGGAATAACATCATTCGAACCTTTGAGTACATCTGCCCAAGTTTGGACAACAGTATGATGCTGCTCCACTTGATTTTCAAGCTGATGGATCTTAGCTGAAGTATTCATGTGAGAAGAAGCTTCACTTTTGATAACTACAACTTCTTTCCTGAGATCATCAATGGACGTATCCAGCTTCTGAAGGTGAGATTGCACAACATGGATCATAGACTCAAGAGAAACAAGTTTTTCTCGATGGCTGTTAAGATATTCATATGAACGTAGTTGATGTGCACGAATGACAGAGATCATAAAGGATGGAGGCAGAGATGCTTCTGGTTATCAGGGGTGAAAGGAAGGGCTACAGTGGAATCACTATTAATGAGAATAGGGTCTGACAGAGAGACATGGATTGCCGCTAGCATAGAAGGAGAAGGTGGGTCTGAAATGGAAGAAGAAGGTGAAGCTGTTGAGGTAGAAGCGATGGAGTCCGCAGACAATGTTTGAGGAGCACGGGTAGGTGCACCCTCTTTCCTATTCTTGGCCATAGTTCACAAATCCTTCAGCCAAGTAGAATCTTAGCGAATCTCCAGCAGGCCACAGGGTGTTGGATAGGCAATAGGCAGCAGTCATTTGCAGGCAGCTGGCATCCGCACAGCCAGCCAAGCCAGCCAGCGATGGAGCAGACCAGTTCAGTGCAGTAGAAGTAGCGCCATCAGCACGTCAAATCGCAGCAGCCAAATGCAGCAGCAGATCCAAACAACAGCGCCCACCACACACCAGCGCCCACTAGCGCTTGAGAGAGAGAGAGAGAGAGAGAGAGAGAGAGAGAGAGAGAGAAAGAAAGAAAGAAAGCTTTATTAATGTCTTTTCCATGCCAAAAGGCATATAAGACTAATGAAGTACATGTCAAGTGTGTGGTAACCATGGGAGCGTATAAAACGTCTCCAAAATTGTAATAAAGAAAACATCTAGTACAAACTAAAGTAGACACGTATGTGAGTGTGTTTGTGCATAATAATCATATATATTGATGTCCAGATGTCAAGACTGTGTTGTGCTGCTGCTGTAAAAGGATGTTCTGATGGATTGAGCGATGCAAGGAAGAGAAATGCCATCAATATCATGGCCATCGACACCTCTGAGGCGATAAGATATCTTTCAAGTTTCCAAAATTCCAAATCTCCAATATGAGACATGCATTGGTGCCAGGTGATTGGAGTATACTATAATGTGTATTATGTATGGCCCCTTTGTAAATTGTCAATTGAAACTTGATGATCCGATGTTACAACTTACTACCTAGGACTTATGACTTACAACTTGGCAAAATTGTCCCTTTCAGGCACTGTGATCATTGGTGAGTATATGTTTGGCCATATCAGAGAGGCCACTGAGGAGCTGGGGCTAGAGAATGTTGTGCAAGTAATTTATATTGCTTGTCCAATGTCATATTGAATATGGACTTTCATAGGTTGGATGAGGTCAAGTCTATATGGCGAGACAGATGGCAGTGGTTCCGTCAGCCTTTGCACGCCATGGCTTGCATACTCCATCCTTTGTGGTGGAGTGAGACACAATTTCGTGACCAAGAACTTAGAGAGGGTTGGAACACCTACCTTAGGATGGTCTTTCCTAATCCTGTCGCACAGATGCACCAAGGATGATCTGATTGTGTTTTGAGGTGAGCTCCTTAAGTTTGGATCTACTACAACTAAGCTAAGGCTAGGCATGTTGTGCCCAGTGAGATGGTGGGAAAAGTATGGGGACGATGTTCCTGTATTACAGAGACTTGCAATTCGGATCCTCTCATAGGTGCTTAATCGAAATTAGAAATCGGGAATTGTGATTTGTGACGTGTCACGTGAATCGTGATGTAATTTGTGCAAATCAATCCTGATGAGGTTGATATCACGAAGGTTCCAGAATTGGCAGTCGTATCTCAAGAGGAGGACATTTATAGATTCCTCTATGATGATGCTCTCCCATCTACAGGTTAGTAGGTTACAACCTTACAACTTACAATTTAGTTATTGATGTCGCACGAGTCTAGATGTTATTGAAATTTGAAACGATTCTAAGTTGTAAATTATCAACCCTAATTCCAATCCCCTATGTGGACTGTGCATGACCTACCACTCGAGGAGCTCTGCGAAGGATCAGGACGCAGTAAGGAGAGGCTTCAGGCTCTCGTCCTCCTCGACGGTCTCACGTAGTAGCTGAAGTCGAGGAGCCTAGTGATGATGATTCAGGGGAGACTCTAGAGTGTCCAGGAAGTTACACAGAGGAGGAGAGTGATGATCACGAGGAGTCAAAGGCTCCCATTGTATACAAGACTCTCTCGAGGGCGACGAGGTCCAGGCGGTTATGACTCATGAGCTCCAGAGACTAGAGGCATGTGCCATGAGCTCTATAGACTAGGAGCATGTGCCATGAGCTCTAGAGACTAGGAGCATGTGCATAGCTGATGATAGATATTAGATGATAGATTCAGATGAGGCTTGAGCTTTGAGGCTATGACATTTTTGTGGCTGTCTTGGAACCTATTATCTATACATGATACATTTTATTTCATATTGGAATCTGGATTTTGGATGATGTTCACACGTTCAAACTTCAATGAATCATGATCTATGTTTATTAGTTTATTAATTTTGAATCCTGATGTTGGCATTTCATTTCAATTTTGTAATATGTATGTGGCATGTGCACACTGCAATCTACATCGTCAATGTCTATCTCCACTGACTCCAGAGTCCACTCAGCACTGTATTGTAATATGTATTATGTAATTTGATGAAACTTGAATGTTGACAATGTCACAGAGTCCAGACTCCAGACTCACAGTTGAAACTTGAATGATGAATCTAATTTAGAATTTAGAATGAATCTTAAATTTTAATTCTAGAATCTAGTTACCGGAGTCTTGAATGCTTAATGTTTCATGTACAATGTTGAATCATGAATGTTATATGTACTATGGACTCTGGAGTCTCAATCAGATCCACAGTCCACTGTCCACAATGCACATCCACTACAATGTACATAATGGTTTAATGTTCTTTATAGAGATAGCAAACTTCAATGACCAATCTCCATGAGTGATGAGATCTTAATATTTGGGGATAAAAAAGTGAAGCCTGAGCCTTGGCCCTTGACTCTTGAGGCCTCTATGAAACAACAAAGTTGCTCAAGAAGCAATATGTCTCTCGAAGAAGCAAACAAAATTAGCAAGTGTGGAAATCTTTAGAGTGGAGTCCATTGGTGCACTTGTCAACATCTGTCATCGAGTCTTGACAGTAGGCTTTAGCATAAATCATATCTATCGATAGATCATCATCATACAGTACACTACGTAGTAGGTACTGTTCAAACTTCAAACTTCAAAGCACCAAGAGAGTTAAGACAAGTACTTTTTAATGCTCTCTCTCTCTCTCTCTCTCTCTCTCTCTCGCGTCTTGTGACTTACCTGTAGCAGGCTGCAGCTAGGTGTAGCCTGTAGTAACTAGTTACTACTAACTAATATGTACTATGTACATTCAACATTGTACAAATAAGACTCGTCCTCTGAGTCTTTGCTCCTCTAAAGACTAACTCGTCACTGAAGTATCAGTATGTACAACCTGTTACTGACTTGGCGATTCAAATCGGTTTGAACCAAACGAATCGGACGTGAGACATCACTTGAATGCTTTATGTACAGTGTACAACCTAATTTCTAGAATATAGATCCTGAAATTCATGCCTAGATATCCGAAAAGCAAAAAAAATTTAAACCTGTCTGATCCCGCCGATTTGGTTTCCAGATGGGCAGTTTAACTCGGTTTGAACTGGTCGAATTGGGCTGATTTGATCCTCCGATTCTCTCACTGAATTCCAACCCAGATACACAAGAGTTTACTTCAAATATTTGTTAATCCTTTTCTCGTGTCTTTCTTGGATTTTTCATGATTTGCTTGCATCTCGTACTGCAAATGCAATGCATGGTGTATCTAGCTACACATTCATATGCAACCCGTTTTGAAATTCTTTTTATCTCTGGCCACTTCTTGATATTCCCCTGTAGACTTTCCCAATAAGATCTCCACCAAGTTACAATACTTTTAGCTTTGCTGTGCTTCGTTTGTACACAATGACTGTCATGGAGTACTGACTTCATACATTTTATATCTGATTCACACAAACCACAAATCCCACTCTATGATCTCTCTTGAAGTAGAAAATTATCTTTTACATGCAAAGTCATATACTTTGATCTGTAAGTATCATTATTCCAGCCAAGAGAATCTCTTCCGTGCATCATGTTGTTAATAATATGTAGAAGACAACATATTGTTGCCCTTACAAGAAGTATTTATATTAGATCAAATACAATTATGTAGATAAGGCCTATTACTAGTTTTCTGTCCAATATGTATGTTGCTGTGCAGTTTTCTTGCAAAATTTGAAGCTAAGTTTGAGTCTCTTGTGTGAAACTTTGTTTCTGCACTTGCTTATTACATGATATGTGAAGAATTAGCCTTATAGCACACATTGAAAAGTTTGTAATTTGTAAGAAAAGATTTTAATCAAAGAGCTTCATTTAAGAAGTCTATCTTCAATTGAAATTTCAGCTGCATGATTGTGATCATCAGTCATGTATCAAGGTTTTGGATGATTATTTTGGTATGATTTGCATGTTAATGGTGCTGACTATCATGTATTTGTATTTTCCTAGATGGATGGCTTCGAGCAAGACAAACGCATCATTGTGATTGCAGCAACCAACAGAAAACAGGACCTAGACCCTGCTCTTCTTAGGTCTGCTACTCACGTCACACTGATTCTATATTCAACAACCAACATGGTGGGGAATGATCTGCATTGATAGTCTGGTCTACCATTTCTACTTTGGTATACAATCAGTGATATTATTGAGTAGCAAATTTTCCTGATGAAAATTGTTGCTTCATACTTTATGCAATCAAGCCATTGAGAGTACCTTGTAGAGCCGCGGACAGCTCAGAGAAACTTGGCCAATGTTAGATGTTAGCCATTGCGTGATACAGAGCATCTTTATGATATCACAAAGAGGGAAAAAGTATGTCACATAAGAGGTAGAAACAAGAAAAAAAGAGAATAGATGCATCGGGAATCTAAAGGAGATTAGTTGTAGGTTGCAACTTGAGACCTTTAGTCCGATAGATACTGGTGAATGAGGCTAAACGCCAAAAATCAACATGAACAGACTATGTCGAGTTGCATAATGCTTCACACGATTGTACGTGAACTTAGGCATTGGGAGGTGCTTTTCCCAGTCTGATTGCCATCTGGAAACATATGCTTGAAGAATGTCTTCCTTCGACTGGTTGGTACATTTGGTCTACCCATCATATTCAAATTGATTAGTGCATGAGAGACTAATAGCTGTTTTCAATCTTTCAAAGACTGATAGCTATAACTTGTTTGTAAACTTGGAATCACAGTTACCAACAATATCTATACAGTCCGAATAATTTTTCCACGAAAAGTTGAGTAAGCTCTTTGTTGGACTAAACTGTGCCAACTTGGCCTAGTAACTACTACCCAAATGGCATCGTGACCTTTCCCTGTCCTAGGATGTCCAATCACAAAATACTCTCTCATCTCTTATCGAGAGAATCCAACAGATTTAACAATCCAGTTGCCTTGATTCTTATCACTTCATGAACTTGGCACTGCCCACACCTTTGAACATACGGCTCCTCATGTCCTTCAATGTCTCCTAATATGGTCAAGTGTTTTTTGTATGCCAAGGTGTCCCAGACTTGGCTGTCATGACATTCATGCAGAATTTGGGCCCTAGTATCTTTACAACAACTAATTACTTCACTCCCTTAAGGGTAATTCAAGTTTGGCATAACCTTTAATGAATAGATAGAAAAATCATGTGAAGCCCAATTTTTCTGTTTATCGCACAATTTGTTGTTAGGATTAGCCATCTCATACGTATTGAATCAAACATTTGTGTAAATGCTTAGAACATTTTCCTGATTTGGACCAGATATGATTACTTCCTTGGAATGAGCACTAGTTTGAGTCATCTCACTCTTCCATATCTGGAATCATTCCCACTCAATGCAAATCATACTTGAAGCTTGATTTCTACTCCATCTTGATAAGTGACAACACTTGTGATCCTTTACCTACTTCTAGTTTTATATAATTTTGTGAAGTTCTAACATGACTGCACCTACATAGATCCTACTAAGTGGCCAGAATTTGCTAGAACATTGGAAATAAAACTGGTATCTGTAGTCTAACTGTTCTTCTACATCATACCATATCTTCCCTCCTTGGAACTGTGCTGATTACTTGCCCTAATTGACTAAATGGTCCGAAAATGCATACGAGGGGTCCCACATGAACTGGTGAGGTCTCAAACCATAGTAAGGATACACAGAAGACTATGTGCTTAATGTGAACTGGTACCCTCTTTTGGGTGCATATTTGCATCAAAGATAGCTTGGCCAAGCCATTGGGGTTGAAATAAGCACAAAATTGGAAAGTAGAGTTAGCATGACAACTTCAACTATGAAAAGCAATTATTTGAGAATTGAAAACTTAAACTAGTGCTCCACCAAAAGTGGGTTGCTTTGAAGACATGGTTGGTTAATGCCTAATATCGCGTTGACAGGAATGTCTTGAAGCAAATGTTGATTGGTTTAGCGCCCTACTACTATCAAGCAAAATTCAAAATAGGAACTAGAATCATGGCTAGCCCAAGAAGCAAATTCTAGAGAAAAGAAGCAGTTTAGAACTAAACCTTCATTTTCCAACGAGTATTTCTCCAAAAGATATGAAGAAGTAAGGCAAGTGCCCCAAGTGCCCTCTTTGTTAAGATCAGGGCTAGCTGAACTTATTTTTGCATAAATCACATGGAAAAGAAGCAATTTAGTCTGCTTCCTCTTTGTTAGAGCGTGGCCCTGTTCGCTGCAAATCAAAGAAGATTCTGGGCTAGCATTGTCTTCTTTGGCAATGATTAAAGTTCGAGAAACTGTTTTCCTCCTTGCCCTGGGAAGTGCTCTCATACAAAGTCATGAACATATTTGAGCATAGTATTGAGAACTCATGAAAATAGTAGCAGATGTTTTTTACTTAATCATTTTCCAACAAAGTAACACAACATTTGATCATTTTCCAACAAAGTAACACAACATTTGACATCCAACTGCTTGGTAGCACACTGCTGTTGAGGGGCTTTATGAAGAAGATCTCTACAACTCCAAAATCAAACTAAATAATGACTTGTGTAGTGTATTGTAGTCTCCTATAGCATTCCATGCCCATTTAAGTATGTACTTCACTAGGTCTTGGCCTAGTGACTCAGATTAGAGCACTAAGTTTTAACATCCTAGTTCGTGTTACCAAATACTGTTTCTTAGGTATTTATGTAAAAGTAATAACTAGGACATAAAGTGCATAAGTCCTCACACACTATGCACAAATAAATGGTTTTTAGACTTCCTGTATATGTAACTGCTTCCAGTAAATGATTGTCTTGCAGAAATTTGTTTTAACTGAAAAGCTGGTGGAAAATTGATCAAAGTAGCAAAACTTGGCTACTAAGCTGGTGCAACGTTTTGAAGAAGCTATCATATAAGCAGCCAGAGATCTATTGAGTGACTGGCTCCTGGGCATAATTTCCTGAGGAACTGCCCAAGGTGTTGGGGACACACAGGCGCCTAGCGTAAAAGCTTTATGGGTGACCAAGTGGTCAATTCTTGTATGTTAAATAGGAAAGGACCTTCTATACACACGTGGCTCCCTGTCTAAGTTCTTGGCAATCAAAGAAAAGTTCCTCTGATCACCTGGATGCAATAATTCAAGTCATCGTGAAAGACTTAGGGAACTAACATAGTTACAACACAATGTTGGTCAATGGTGGAGTGGCTTCATGCCTTCTTTTTATGAAGATAAATCCAGGACTGTAACGGTCATCACTTCAAATAATAGGGCATATCGGCCATTTTGAGGGCTTCTCTTTGTGAAGATGAGCTACGGTTCCTTTCACAAATTGTGGCTTTACTTGGAATGCTTGTTACACATTTTCACGTATGATTGCCTACAACCATAAATGGTGGGGTTTATGAGTTTGAATTTGCTGGAAAACAAAGCCGGAGGATAGTTCTTTTCAGGGACCTAATCTGCACTGCTGGATTTGAGTCTCATGTGTGACAATGTAGAATGTGATGCCTCATTGTTAAATTCAATGTTTTAGACTTTGGCAAGCTAATCTTCAAACCACTTTACAATATGTCAATGTCCAAGAACTTAGTTAGTTAATATAAGTCTCAACTTTGTTCTCTCTTGTCTAGCCACTATGGTTTAAGAAAAACTAACTACTAATCAATCTTCTATATGTACTTCTGTGCAATCTTCGCATCTTCATTTTCTTTTGATATATTACGAGCTTTTATCAGTCATAGAATCTCAGTAATCTTTGGTATGTCCTGCTTATTCATCTCAATGTCATTTGACATGTTGCCACCTTTTACAAGTTGTAGAAATATCTCCATCTACGACCCCTGTACTTTCTGAACGACAGGTGGTCTGCAGAGAATCTGCAGTTAGACTAAGTGTTAGCATATTTACTGAAGACAAGGGTAGCGGCTGAGTGATTCATAGATACTGTATAATGAATCCCTTGTCAAAGGAATGATTGACATTACATTCAAGGTTTGAACATATTAATATGAAATTTGAAACTTACTGATATATACCTTCTACTACCAGGTTATTTTATCTTTATGAACGAATAATATAGGTTCGTAGTGAGCTCCCTACTTAGTGTGCCCTCTTCAACAGCATTGCGAGGTGTGCCCCTTTTGTTTATTTGAATTGGATTCACAAGCATTGTCTTAGCGATACTAACTCAAATAAGGTCTCCATTTGTTTTTTCCAAAAAAAATTTAAGGGAAGATTTCCAAGGTTGCTGAACACCGAGAGTCCAGAATGGCATTCCGATGCCACTTAGATTCATACCTATCTACAATCTGTGTATTCATGGTTTTGAAATTGATATACTGTTGGTATCATGCATAATATAAGTTCATATATATTGCATTTTTGTGCTTTCATTCTTTCAGAAGAAAGGGCAGTTCAAAATGTGACAGCAGCTTGCAAGTAGTTGTGAGGTGAAGCCAACATATTTAACATGGCAATAGGAATTCAGTTTCTGCTCTTTGTGCACTAATATTCTGAATGTCTTTGCAGTCGATTTGATTCTTCTATAACCTTTGGTTTACCTGATCAATGCACTCGTGAAGAGATTGTGGCACAATATGCTCGACATCTAACTGCTACAGATCTTGCTTCCATAGCGGTGGTTACTGAAGGGTAAAGCTTTGTACAAGTTGCCAGTTGATGTACTCTTTTGGAAGTTTCGTATGATTTGTGAAGTTTATCTGGACACAATTAGTTTAAAGGCATAGATGCCCAGCGTTTCTGAAATGTGTTTCAGAATCACGTTCAGAAATGCGGTTCAGAAACGCGTTTCTGAAAATAAAATAAAAAATTCCAGAAACATTTTTTTTTTAATTTTAAATTTTTGGTTTTTTTTTGGGCAATATGGGTATCAGATGAAAGCTCTAATTAAGAGCATAAATATTGTCTAGTTTGCCGACTGTTTCGGGTGCAGGATGGTACAGTTCAGTTGCATTAATCCATGTTGGGTTCTGTCAAGGATAAAAATTCAAAACTAACCTCTAGCTTGTTTGTTACGATCACAGATAGTCCCAGTAAGTGTGTTTTCACTCAGGGAGTTGGAAGGCCAAATCATGGACCCTTCCGTTGGGGGGCGTTTCCCCCCAAACCCCCTGCCACCTCACCTGTCTGCCACCTCAGCGTTGCTGCCCACCTCCACACCTGTGCGTTCTTCCATTTCTACACCTGCCTCTTCCACGCCAGTGCATCCAATAGCTAGGGCTGTTCCTAGTGAATACTCGTCGGGTTCCACATATTCTTCCGAGCCATCCTTTAATGGCACCATTATACTCTGTCGCCACATTGACGCAATACAAGAACTATGAAGACATGCCTTTCGTATATCCGGACTTGAAACTACAGTGGCCTAGTTACAAGTGAAAACAGGGATGTTGGAAGTGGAAAATGAGCTTCTCAAAGAACAATTGGCAGAAGATGAGCAAGTAGAAGAAGGACATTCGGAAGAGGATGCGCTTTCTGCACTTGTTGAAAAAGTGAAAATCCTTGAAGAAAAACTTCAAATCTCGACAAAGTCATGGGCCAAAGTGGTTAAAAATCCCAAACAAGTCATCTCCAAGACAATGGAAGAGCAAGAAAAGCGGATGGCGAAGACACTCAACATCAAGGTATGAGGAGTCAAATTTGAAGGAAAAGACCTACTTGCTGAATCAAATGCGTATATTTCCTCCACTTTTTCAGTATCTGAGGAAGCCATTGTTGCGGCTTGGGAGGGTAAGCTCAACCCTCTGTGGTTTTTATGCGGTTTAAAGATGCAAACCTTCGGCAAACGGTTTTACGCAGATGAGGATGTCTAAAAGGATCTGACCAGAAACTAATAACAGAAGGAAGAAGCAAAGGACAACGAGTTCTTTTCAAAGATGGTCGGCCTTTTTTTGTTAACCTATGAGTTTGAAAGTATAAAGATTGTAGAGTAGAGAATTCAAAGGCACTCTCGTGCGTGAGAGTATTTTTCTGCCTTGATAGTAAATAGTAGCTCATTTTAGTTCTAAGTTCTTGTTATATGAGCCATAGTGCTCTTGGGCATCTATCACACTTGATATGTACTTTTCCTAGTCCTATATACCTTAGGGTCTCCCAGACATTAATAATTCTTTCTGGCCCACTGATACGCCCATCTCCATCTCTCCTCGACCTTCAGACTTCACCTTCTTCACCTCTGACTTGGTTCGGGCAGCAATCAAAAAGCTGAAAACCCACCGCACCAGAGACATTGAAGACCTTGAGTCTGAGCTACTGATTCATGCCCCTGATACGCTTGCCCCTACATTATCCACTCTCCTCAACCATGCTGTTGTTGAGGGCTTCCCATCCTCTTTGTGCACCAACTTCATACATCTTATCCATAAAAACGGTGACCCCATGGTACCTGGTAATTACCGCACTATTATGATTGGACATGTCCTTGCGAAGTTATATGGCGTCATCCTCTAGTCTACAATTAGCTCAGAGGTAGAGTCCAGGAGATTACATGCTTTGGGTCAGGCATCCACTACAGATCACATATTCACACTCCGAGCCATCATTGAGGAAGCTAGACACAGGAAAGAAAAGGTTTATTGCTGTTTTTTGGACTTTAGGAAAGCCTTTGATTCTGTCCCACGCTCTTTACTTATCCAAAGACTCTGAGATCTAGGTTTCTCTACAGATATTCTAGCCGTCATGGCTCTCTATGAGAGGGTTTTGGGTTGCTTTCGTTATGGTAGTGGCATTTCTGAGTAGATCTGGAGTACTATTGGGGTTAAGCAGGGATGCTCTCTCTCACCAGTTCTCTTTGGATTATATATTGACGAGCTAGAGCAGGTCATCTCTCAGTGTGGTGGGGACGGTTGTCAGCTGGGAGACATTCTGATTGCCATCCTTCTCTATGTGGATGATGTGGTACTAGTCTCCCGTACCAGAGAGGGATTACAGAGACAGTTGGACTGTTTACACACTTTTTGTACTCAGTGGGGTTTAGGGGTGAACCTCTCGAAGACCAAAGTTATGGTCTTCAATACCTCTCAGGCCTTCATGCAGCGCCAAGAGCTTACCGTTGATGGACAGTCCCTAGAGGTGGTTTCTTCATACACTTACCTGGGCGTCCTCTTCTCTGGTCCTTCCTTCAGTATGAGATAGGCGGCTACTTCTAGACTTGGGAAGGGCCACTCTTCCCTAGTCCAGCTAGAGAGATTCTGCTTCTGTAAGTCTATTTGGGATGCCCTGAGTAAGTGCAGACTGTTTGACACCATCGTCACCCCTTCAGCCTTGTATGCCGCAGAGATATGGTGTACATGTGTTAGAGTCCAGTCACGACTCTATCACGACCTCGGCACGGCCGGTTACCAAAGGGCCTGAGGCCTAGTGTTGGCAAGGGTCGGTGACCGACGAGGACATCTGTCCCAAGTTGGGACCGGTGCGTCACGAGCAGTGACCCGGTGTGGCCGCCTGACAAGCTGTCAGCGACACGGTGTGTCTTGACCGTCGGGACCCACCCTAGCCGTCAGTGACGAGATGCTAGCCGGCAAGTAGTCGGGGTGACCAAGAGGGTCACAGGTCTTTGGCGGGGCACAGGGGTGGTACCCTATGAGTCACTCAGTATTCACAGGTCACAGGGGCCAGGCATGCCAAGTGGACTGATCACCCACAGGTGGATGCCATGTGCCAGTTGACGAGAATTGCTGGTAGGACTCAAGGAGGGGGTGCCTATGGTTGGGAGGTTCATTCTACACACTGGCTTCTAGGATTCACCAGCTTGGAGAGACTGGCTTTTGACAATTGGTATCAGAGCCTCGTTCTAGAGAGAGAAACGTCCGTTCTAGAGAGAGAAAGTGAGAAAAACCTTGGTTTTTTCACCATAACTTGGTCTATAGTGCTCAGATTTGAGGGAGATCTGTCTCAGATCATTTCTAGTGGGCAGTCGCTATAGATCAACAGGGATTCACGCTGCAAATCTCAAATTTCAGAAAAATTTCAAAGTTAAACCACAAGAAGCTTCATCTACTTTTGCATCCCCTAGTGCACATGCATTTTCTTTATAGCCTAGATGTGACCTAGCAAGTGAGTTGGAGAAGTCCATCCGCACTCAGTTTAAACACGTGCTAATTAGTAATATGCCAGAGGGATTGCTGCCTAGTCGGAACGTTGATCATCGTAGTGAGCTCGTTCCAGGGGCAAGTCCGGTATGTAGGCCTCCTTATAGGATGAGCTTAAAAGAGGAAGAGGAAGTCAGAAAGATGTTGGAGGAGTATCTCAAGCTGGGGTACATCCGTCCGAGTTATTCACCTTTCACCTCTCCTATTTTACCTGTTAAGAAAAAGGATGGTAGTTTCCGGATGTGTGTAGATTATAGGGGATTGAATAAGATCACTGTAAAGCACAGGTATCTGATGCCCAGGATTGATGATCTACTGGATGCGTTGCAAGTTGCAACCATTTTCAGTACGATAGATTTCAAAAGTGGATACCATCAAATACGAATTCGAGATGAAGACGTCCAGAAGACGGCTTTCCGAACCCGTTTCGGTCATTATGAATTTTTGGTTATTCCATTTGGGTTAACCAATGCCCCAGCCACGTTCATGCTGCTCATGAACGATGTCTTGCGAGACTATATGGGCAAGTTTGTCGTCAATTTTATTGACGATATATTGGTTTTTTAGTAAAGCGGTTGAGGAGCGTGAGGTTCATCTCAAGACCGTATTGGGCAAGTTACAAGCTTTTGTCTTGTATGCCAATGCTCAGAAGACAGAGTTGTGTAAGACTCGTGTCGAGTATTTGGGTCATATAGTGAAAGTTGAGGGTATTTCAGTTGACCCAGCCAAGGTGGCTGTGGTTAAGAAGTGGCCGAGGCCTGCCGATATACGCCAATTGCAATCTTTCTTAAGTTTTTGCAAGTTCTACCGGCAGTTCGTTAGGAACTATTCCAAGGTAGCTGCTCCTTTGATGGACCAGTTACGGAAAAACAGCACTGTAGATCGGTGGGTTGCTGAAGCTCAGCACAGGTTTGAGAACTTGATGGAGGCGCTGGCCACGGCTCCAGTTCTCAAGTTAGTTGATACCCAGAAACCGTTTTACCTAGAGACGGATACAAGTGGCATTGCCGTAGGTGCAGTGTTGAGCCAAGATGGTATACTCGCACAGGAGCAAGAGTTGTATGCGAGTACATGCGCTCAAGGTGTGGAGACATTATTTATACAACGCCGAGTTTTATGTGTACACAGATCATTATAACTTAAAGTATTTTGCACTCAGCCAGATTTGTAAGGCCGCCAAGCTCGGTGGGCCGAGCTGATGTAGGAATTTCATTTGGAAATTCACTTCCGAAGAGGGAAGGAAAATGTGGTCGCTGATGCGCTATCGTTGGTACTACATCAGATGAGCCTTGCCTATAGTTGACAGTGATCTCATGGAGGAGATCAAGAGGGCTCAACAAAAAGGACCCACATTGTCGGTGTGTGTAGCCTATCCATGCAAGTTAGTCGACCAAGCGGAAGAGTCAGCCTCGCCTGTCGCTTCCGTAGAGGAACACACCAGTGCTTATTTGACATACACCGTGAAGGAGGGTATATAGTTGAGAAAACGGAAAAGTATTCGTGCCAAACATGAAGGATCTTCATCGTAAGATACTTCATGAATGCCATGATAGTCCCTGCGTAGGGCACCCTAGTATTGATAAGACTAGTGAGCTTTTAAGAAGGCATTATTTCTGGCCACGATTGCAGCGGGATGTAAGAGAGTACGTCCAGCGTTGCACGGCTTGTTAGGTGAACAAGGCCGAGACAGTAAGTCCTCCGGGCTTGCTACATCCACTTGAGATACCTACAGGAAGGTGGGAAAGCATCTCTATGGATTTTATTGTTGGGCTACCCAAGACCCAGAATGGATTCAATTCCGTTATGGTAGTGGTAGACATGTTTTCCAAGATGGCTCATTTCATCGCAACGACCAATAAGGTCACAGCTCCGCAAGTGGCTGAGTTGTTTATTCAGAATATTGTCAGGTTACATGGTCTTCCGAAGTCCATAGTTCCTGATAGGGATCCCAAGTTTACGGGAAATTTCTGGATTGAGGTGTTCGCCAAGCTGGGAACATAGTTGCGGATGGGTAGCTCTGAGCATCCTCAGACGGATGATTAGACAGAGCGAGTGAATCAGATCTCGGAAGATATGCTTAGGGCATATGTGAGTAGTACGCAAACAGACTGAGTAAAGCATTTACCACTATTGGAGTTCGCGTACAATGATTAGAGACATGCATCCACTGGATTGAGTCCATTTGAGCTCAATTATGGTTTCAGGCCACTGAGTCCTGCAATCATAGGGATTCCGCATAGGGTACCTAGTGTTGTAGAGTTTTTGGCTCAGATGCAGCAGAAGCTAGAGATGGCACGAGATGACTTGTCCAAGGCTGTAGCTAGGGCAGAGAGTTATGCTCGTGAGAACCGTAATTTGAGAATGGAGATTGGGTGTATTTACTAGTCCCTTCGAAGTCGAAGGTGCTACGCACAAGAAAGTGCGCCAAGTTATCTCCTAGGTATTGTGGACCATGGTTGATTATTAAGAAAGTGAGCCAAGTAGCTTGTAAGCTACAGCTACCTGCGGGATGCAAGGTGCATCTAGTATTCCATGTTAGCAAATTGAAGAAATGTTTGCACGATGACGATAGCCTGGTGGAAGGTCTAGTGTCTCTTGAGGAGAAAGACACCACAGGTTACTAGCAGCATTTCTTGCAGGAAATCTATTATAGCTTGCACCTTGAGACCTTTGAGTCCGACCGAAACTGGAGAACGCGGCTGAAAGCCATACATCAGCATAAAAGGACTGAATCCGGTGGCAGAATGCTTACTGCTATTGTGCGCGAACTACCAAAGGGAGATACTTTTCCCAATCAGACTGTCGGTGAGAAACATATGCTCTAAGCATATCTTCCGACGTCTGGTTGACACGTTCTGTCTGCCCATCAGATTCTGGGTGATCCGAAGAACTAAGACTAAGGGTTGTTTCAAGTTTTTCAAAAACTGCTTGCCAGAACTTGCCAGTGAACTTGGAGTCACGATCACTAACAATATCATTCGGCAAACCATACAATCTGAACAACTTTTCAACGAAAAGCTGGGCTAGTTCAGATGGCTCGACAATTAATTTAGTTAGTATAAATTGCGCCATCTTGGTTAGCCTGTCAACCACCACCCAAATGGCATCGTGATCGCTCCGGGTTTTAGGGAGTCCAACCACAAAATCCATTGAAATACTTTCCCATTTCTTACTGGGAATTTCCAAGGGATGTGGAAGACCCGCAACTTTGAGTCTTTCTACTTTGTTTTGTTGGCATTGTTCACAACTTTGAACATATGCCTCCACATGACCTTTCATCTTAGGCCAGATGAAATTCCGCCTAACAAGGTCAAGTGTCCTCTGTATGCCTGGGTGACCAGCACAAGGGTTTTCATGACACTGCTGCGGGATTTGGGCCCGCAAGTCCTCCCTATCCGGCACACAAACCTTTCCCTTTCGGAAAAGCAGGCCATTCCTTATGGAATAGTCTTCAAGTCTTATCATTACGAGATTGCTTGGGATCTTGCATCCGAAGGTCATCACTAGATCTAGAATTTCCCGTCAGGACATCTAGCCAGATGCGACCAAAAAACCTATTGGTTCGACAAAGATCCCATAGTGAAAGATACAAATTAGATTGGATCTCAGCAAAGCATAACTGATTAATCTCTCCAATCCGACTCAAGGCATCGGCAACACAGCTCGACGTACCTTTACGATACTTAATGTCGAACACAAACTCCTGAATGAGTTCCGACCATCTAGCTTTACGGCCACGAAGGTCCTTGGCATCACAAATATACTTAAGGGATTGGTGATCAGTCATTTCCGTAAATCTGGCACCATAAAGATAATGCCTCCAGATTTTGAACGTGTGAATGACTGCAAAAAGCTTCTTCTCATAGGTAGAATACCTAGTCTGAGCAAGATTCAGCTTCTTGCTTTCAAAAGCAACTGGTCTACCGTCCTGATAAAGGACCGCTCCAACAACAAAGTCGCTAACATTTGTATCAACCACAAAGGGCCGGTTAGGATTGACAATGTGTAAATTGGAGCCGTAGAAACACAGTGCTTGAGAGTCTCAAAACTCTCATTCATTTCATTCGTCCATGTTATCAATGGACTTGTTCTGCTGCTACATTTTTTCTTCACCCCCTTAAGAACGTTCGTCAAGGGCAATGCTATTAAAGCATAGTCCATAATGAACCTGCGAAAGAATCCTGTGAAGCCTAAAAAGGATTTCACATCTCGAATTGTCAGAGGTCTCGGCCATTCCCGTACCTTACGGACTTTGTCATAATCAAGACCTTTATCCGATATGACATGGCCCAAGTATTTGAGTTTAGTCTGGAAGAACTCACATTTCGACTCCTTAGCATAGAGCTTTTCTTGCCCTAGAAGATCTAAGACAATACGAAGATGATGTTCATGCTCCTCAAGGGTCCGACTATAAATTAATATGTTTTAAATACACCACCACAAACTTTCCCAGATATGGACGAAGAATATCGTTCATCATCTGCTGGAAAGTGGCAGGCGCATTCGTGAGTCCAAAAGGTAATACTAAAAACTCATAATGGCCATACCTGGATCGAAATCCAGTCTTAGGAACATCTTCGTTCCTAATCCTTATCTGATGGTAACCTGATCTAAGATCAATCTTGGAGAAATACTTAGCTCCATTCAGACGATCCATAAGATCATCCATCCTAGGTAAGGGATATCTGTTCTTGATGGTTAAATCATTTAACTTTTTAAAGTCACCACACAAACGTGTGCCGCCATCCTTTTTACTAACTAAAAGGATTGGTGCTCCCCAAGGGGACTTACTAGTCCGAATATGGCCCATCCTAAGGAGTTCTTGTAGCTGCTTAGAAATTTCATCCTCTTCCTTGATGCTAACCCTGTATGGAAAAAGAGATACAGGTTGGCTTCCAGGAAGCAACTCTATCTAATGGTCGACAACTTGAAGAGGTAGGCCATCAGGGAGTTTATCAAGAAAAACATCGCTATATTCTTGCCTAAGCTTGTTAAATATTATTCCTTCACGTGAGTTAACACTTAAGGAATTATTTACAGGCACATTCAAAGGCAAATGCGATAAATCAATATTTAGACTTTGGACTGCATGGTCATCAACATAAATTTCATCTTTTGAAAAACAAAGATAAACTTTATTACCAGAATCTTGCAAATATTCTACAACTTCTAAAGCAGAAACCAAAGGATCAAAAGGCCTATTTACATCGCCTTTTAGCTCAACCAACGAGCCCTTATGCCAAAAGGAAATTCTATGAGTAACATAATCCTTTCTTAAAGACTCATTTTTAGAATAAAACCATTCTTTTCCTAAGATTATGTCTACGCTATCCAAGTTCATAATATGAAAATCTAGCGGTTCAACATAATCTTGAATCTGAAGCGGCAGCTGAGGAACAAGCTGATCCCAAGCTTGCCGATCTTCCCCCGACGCCATTTTCACCACTACAAGTGATTACTTGGCGCGGTAGCCGCCCTGAGCTTCTGCACCAGTTTAGCATTTATGAAGTTGTGTGGAACCATCATCAAAAAGAACAGTCACAGCTTGGTGTCCTACGATTCCATTCATACGAATGAGATCGTGGGGGCCAAAAACAGTTGTATTAAAACAACAATTCTTGCAACTAGTGCCATCCTTAAAGGATAAATCAACAAAAGAAATACTAGAATTACGTGGCGCTTTAAAAGTTTTCGGTTGCCCGCCAGATTTCTTTTGTTTTTTCTTTGGGCAATCTTTTGAAAGATGCCCCTTCTCCATGCAGTAGAAGCACAACCCGCCGGTTCTCGCCTTGTTGTAGTTTGCGCGATCCAATTTGACGCACTTTTTCCAGCCTTGGGAACCGGGGTCCGCCGTCTTGTCTCTGCCCCGCTTCTTGAAAAATTTCTTTTCTTTCTGCTCAACCTTGGAGCTTTGCTCCTTGCGAGAGGCAAAATGGGCGTCATCAAAGATTTTCGCAAAGCGAACCGCATCTTCGATTGTCTGCGGTTGGTTACGCCGCACTTCTAGCTGAAATTCTTTGGAAGCCCCAAGATAAAATGTAACTTTAACAGGATAGGATCGATTCGCAAAGCGAATCGGAGCAAATTTTCCTGGAATTCCTAGATATAGGCATCTAACGGCCTAGTATCCATCTGCACGGTGGCGAAACGCCACCAATGCTCAAAATCATCCAACACCGGAAGAAAAGCCATTTTAAAGGCTTCTTGAAAGGCGTCCCATGTAAAAGGGACAGTAGCCCTCTCCTTTAGATCCTGCCACCATGTAAACGCCTTTCCGCGTAAAAACATGAGAGCAGAAGCGATCTTCGTACTATCAGGTGCATCGTGCATGGAAAAATGACTATTCCATCGATCTAGCCATGACAATACCACATCAGGAAGCCGGTCCTTCTTTTCGCCCGAAAAGAATTCCGGATTGAACATTGGATAAACACCAACGGACCGCGAGTGCGTCACAGAACGCCACTCTTGCGCCGCGGCATGTTTGGCCTGCATTTCTTAAATTTGGTTTTGCAGCAGATTTAGGGCCTGTACAAGCTGGTTAGTGTCTACATCAGGAGGAGGTGGTGAAGACGGTCCTTCACCCAAGGGCATAGCAGGGTCCATGGCGCTCTAAGGAAGGATGCAAAGAAAAACCTGCAAGGGCTTCGCAACAACAGGACTTAGAGAACTTGAGACCACTACTCAAGGAGACTAAGCAACAATAAGCACCTCAACAATAGCTTTATGTCTTTGAAAGTTTGCAAAATTAAATCCAAAAAAAAATCAATTTTTTTTTTTTTTTTTTTGCGATTCTAGAATTGCAAGTCGCAGAATCGGGATTCACGAATCGCGGACCCAGCGAATCGCGATTCGGTGCATCTATGTAATATAGACTATAGTCACTAATTACTCATTAGTAATCAAACTATAGACTGAACTTTGAAGTTTTAGCTTTAGATCAAACAAGAATCACTTGTGGCTGAAGTAGTAGCATGAGAGTCATCCCCGATCCCAGCAATCCTCAGTGACTCTGGGGCTTGAGTGCAAACAGCGATCTCGTATCCTCGAAGACGTAAAAGATGCACCCTTATTCAAACGTGGCCACCTCCATAAGTGTTCCCGCAATACTTGCAAGTCCACTTCTTCGTGCCTGACGTGCCATAACCTGAAAGGGTGACATGATCTCATAAAGGATCTCGATGTCTGGGCATAGCTAATAGCTATCTAGTGTCAACAAAACAATAGTATTAAATTCAAACTTCAAATTAAAAACTAATCCTAATTTCTAAAACGGTAAACCTAAGCTCTAACCTCACTCTAGCTCACACACACACACACTCTCTCCCTCTCTTTCTGAATTCTCACACACACACACACTCTGTCTCCCTCTCCTCTCACTCATACACACTCTCCCTCTCTTTCACACACACGTCACACTCTCCCTCACACACACACACACTCCCTCTACTCACATTCACACACACACACACACACACACACACACACACACACAAACACTCCCTCTCTTTTACAGACACCCACCACACACACACACACACACACACTCCCTCTACTTCACACACATAGACAGGAGGCCACTTTATGCTTTGAAATGAACGAGGCTGAGGACGATGAGCAGCCAATAAATGAAGAAGAAGAAAGAGCACTCTCCTTGTAGCAATTTTCTGAGTCGTCTCAACAGACCAATGAGGCAAATGAGAGATTGCTGCAAATCAGGAGCCTCTCTCCAATCATCATCAATGGCAGAGAGTACATTTCTTTTCATGATCTACAACATATCCTCCATCTGCGAGAGGACGAACTGCTAAGTGCACTATTAAAATTGCAGAATGGAGCCAATACATACTATCACACATTGATTGATAATACCTTCGAGAAGTTGTGTTTGACAGATGAGGACGCCTCATGTGAAATGGCATTGCCAAAAATCTTGACAGAGCTCCGAACACAAACACTCCCTCTCTTTTACACACACACACAGATATCACACTCTCTCTCTCTCTCTCTCTCTCTCTCTCTCTCTCTCTCTCTCTCTCTCTCTCTCTCTCACACACACACACACACACACACACACACACACGCACGCACGCACACTCCCTCTAGAGTCTACACACACACACGCTCACTCACGAGTCACAACACAATCTATTATAATCTCTCTCTCTCTAGCTTCTCTATCATGCCAAAAGATGTGAAGAGACACCCCTCAGGACCGCGCGGTTTCGGAAAAAAATTTACTTCATTTTATAGTCATTTCGAACACTGAAACGGCGTTTCGAAACGGGGTTGTTTTGTACGGCCTGTTTTGATTAAACATTGATACACTCATCATCCATGGCTGGAGATCTTGCCGATTTCATCACAGACAGAGATATACATTTTTTTATGGAGACACACGAGAGCCTAGAGCGAGGTCTACCTACATTTGCAGGCTACAGATGGGATTCAGTTTACAGGACAGAGACTCGATCAGCGAGTGGCAGAGGTTCGGGTGGAGTTGCATGTTTTTATCGAGAGTCACTACCGCCAGATATAGAGTTTATCCGACATGATGTGCAGGCACGAAACATATGGATTCATATCATTGGACGAGCTATTGGTTTGGATAGGGATCACTTCATTGCCTCCTGTTACTTCCCTCCAGAGTCCTCCTCTTTTGCGGCCAGATCTGGCTCTCCTTACGCTGATCTCTGAGCAGACATTGTCAGATTTACGGATTGGGATTATGTCCTTCTCACTGGCGACTTTAATCCCAGACTGCTACCAAACAGGTGGATTTTCACAACATTGCTGACCTATTACGTACACAAACTATTGACTGCGAGGACATCACTAGGATCTCAGAGGACAGGATGGGCCCTATCACGAGCTATGGAGAGTACCTTTTATAGATGGGCGAAGCTAGTTGGCCACACTCTAGCAGCTTCACTTGTCACCCACATAATGGAGGACACAATGTTGTCGACTATCTCCTGGGGTCACCAGCTTTTATCTCACTCATATATGATTTCCACATTCTTCTCACCACCCTCTCCGATCACTCATTTCTATCTTTTAGTATGGGCTCCATTACGACTTCCCAACTACCCACTACTCCATTCATCTCTCGCGCACCCAAGTACACCTTTGATTGTTCCTACATCAAGACATACCAAGAGGCCGTCAACTCATTTCTTTCTCACTTTCCACACCACACCCCGTTGGAAACACAGACTATCTTCCTTACCACTTCACTCCATACTGCTGCATCACTTTCCTTTCCCTCCAGACCAAATCGGCGCCCACCCACTTCGCCACACCCTATCCGACCTCCCTGCTTTGACGTCGAGTGTCGTTTTCTTCATCTCCAAGTCACCCAAGCTAGATTGCATAACACATCTTCTTCCTGCAACTCGTCGATCTTTCCACCATGCATGCCCTTCGTTGGAAGAAACGGGTGTATGAAACTCGAAAAGGGAAAAGCTTGGTCGATTCCCTTTGCAGTTCCTCCACCGGTGCTTTTTGGAGGGAATTCATTCCCCATATCCCATCTCCTCTCCTCATCGACCTTCATACTTGGACTACATGTGTGCCACTACCTTATATACTGCACCCACAAACACACCCATCTCCATTTCTCCTCGACCACTACTTTCACTTTCTTCACCTCGGACATGGTCCTGGTGGGCCATCAAGAGACTGAAAATCCGTCGCACCCGTGATATTGATGACCTCGAATCCGAACTATTAATCCATGCTGCAGACACGCTATCGCCTACCCTAGCCACTTTGCTCAATCGAGCAGTTGTCTTCGGTTTCCCTTCCTCCTGGTGCACCAATATTATCCATCCCATTCATAAAATTGGTGAATGTGGTTCTCTTATCTTCTACCAGAGAGGGGTTACAGCGACAGCTAATCAGTCTTCATGCCTTTTGCAACAGATGGAGACTGGGGGTTAACATATTGAAAACCAAAGTTATGGTTTTCAACACATCGAGAGCAACAACCCTATATGCAGCAAAGGTATGGTGTATGGGTCTTTTATCATTTGATTGGGCCAGTATTTCATGACTGCAGCTTCTCATGCTATCTCGGATGAATCATGATACGGGCTAAGCCGTCTATCCCACATCAGATTGTCTTGACAGTTCGCAGTTCCATCCCTTCAGCTAGCCGCCATCTTTCAGCTTATCCTATATATTCAGCGTATCATGATGCTACCCACGGATGAGCAGAGATACATACAGACGACACTTACCTCATCACGACACCTTTATGACTAGGGGCATCGACTATCATGGTTTTCTCAGGCCTCCCAGCTATTGGACACACTTGGCATCTCTATCACAGACCTTCCATCGGGCACCCATGAGTATATTAGACACTTTCTCTATAGAGCATATTTAAGCCGGCATGGCAGGGACAGCTCGGGATCAAACCCGACTATTATAGGACACTTTCTGGAGCTAGACACAGTGGGATTCCCAGTTTTGCCACATTATCTTACCTTAGGACTA
Source organism: Diphasiastrum complanatum (assembly GCA_029204225.1). Taxonomy (NCBI): domain Eukaryota; kingdom Viridiplantae; phylum Streptophyta; class Lycopodiopsida; order Lycopodiales; family Lycopodiaceae; genus Diphasiastrum; species Diphasiastrum complanatum. The sequence goes on from CM055097.1 coordinate 27,313,734, forward strand.
TCTCATGGGCTTCGATTTCTGCTGGTCCAATTCCGAATTTCTTCGCATTAGTTGGTGATTGAGACCGGACGCTTCTAGGGTACCCCACGAGAGGAGCGGTTTTGCCAGTTGTGCTCTTTATATATGGTCGTGAGTCTGAGGAGCATTCCTATTCATATGTCTAGTTCACTATGAGATTAGAGAGAGATATCATTGCCTTTTTCGTCAGTCACCAGTTACATTGCCCTTATCTCATACGAGGACCCCTGCTGTGTGGCACCTCCTGTGACAGGACCTATGTCAGAGAGCTCAGCATACTTATCCAGCCACACAGTCTCAGATTACATCCTTCTTCTCTCGAAGAAGATCGCGTTTTGATGCAGATATGACTGACAGCTATTGCGACGACATTCCCAAACCTAGTACGCGGAGATGACGCACCACCCAGCCTCAGGCAACCACGAGAGCTACACATACCATTATGCAAGGCCCTACTTTTTGATGTCGACACCAGAGACAACATTCAGCCACCCATGCAATAGCTATGCCTATCACACATCCTTTTTCACGATCCGCATTTGACCTAGGTCTTTCAGACCTTGTTACATTCATACTACGATTATAGTACTCATGTTAGTCATTTACAGTCAGAGCACATTAGTTCTCTACATGTACTTTTTATTTTGTATTACTTGGAGTCGTTACACACGCTCCCTCTGTTACAACACTTGACATGTATATTTTAGTCTTATATGCCTTTTGGCATGGAAGCTTTCTTCTTTCGGTTGTAGGCCATTGTCCATGCTTTGAAAGTAGGATATTGAATAGGCGGGAGAAACATTTGTGTAATTGCTTGATCTTTGATATATTTAGGTGCTTGGAGGTGACACACATCTCATCCTCCTAGACGACGTCAGTGACTACCAGAGTTCCCCGATGCTGCAGCTCATATCGCATCTTCTTATAGCATCAGCAGGACATGATGATAGAGCTATACTTCATCTGTGACATTTAGTTGTTTCTATGCTCCTACATATCCCATTACATTTATTTCAGTTCGTAGTATTTAGATATGTTGTTCTTTTTCTGTTACTATTTTGGAGACATTTCATATGCTCCCACTATTTTTCTTCTCTCTCTCTCTCTCTCTCTCTCTCTCTCTCTCTCTCTCTCTCTCTCACACACACACACACACACACACACACACACACAACATTGTCTTATAAGATCCAATTGGGATCATATTTTTATAGGCTTGGCATCCAATTGGATGACATTCCATCTTTACTCTCATGAGTTTGTATCTTTCTTGCACCGGGTATCTCTTGGATGAGTTTAGGCTTCAAGGCATGTGCTCTGTACGGATCAACTATTCTCGACTACCTAATTTGAAGTCAGGGGAGTGCGAGCAAGCTATCTAGTACTCCGCGAAGATGGAGATGATATTCCTATCTGTTGTTTGCTTGTATGCTGCCACTTAAGAATTGAATCATATGAAAAACTACTGCTTATGCTGGTATCCATGTCTGTCTGTACAAGGTCCGCTATTCTTTGAGCGGGAATTTGCTTTTTTATTTTTATTACTTTTATTATTATTTTTATTTTAAATTTAATGGAATAGATTGAGTTCAATGGGGTCATGCTTGAGGCTTGAGGAATTTGCTATCAGAATGTGTCATTCCTCTGAAATTCATGATTGAAACTCCACCATCTCTCCCTATGGGTTTGAAATCAAATAACTGGTCAAAGATTATACATGTCAATTTTCAGCATTGTATACAATAAGTATGAGTATATTCTTTATTTTTTCTTTTAGGAAGAACGGCAGAATCAAGTAGCCATGTGGTCAACACAAAAAATACACAAGTACACTAGCAGATTAATTAATGTGAAGGCATGATGCTTATCTAGTAAAAGGTTGCAACTTTTTAAAATGATGAGTGTGCATTTCAAAAAGTATTTTGTTGGAAGCTATTGCAAAATAAAGGTCTTATGCATTAGCATATAATTTGTACTACAGGATGTCTGGACGTGATTTGCATGATATATGTCAACAGGCTGAGCGCCGGTGGGCATCCAAGGTGGGTATGATAACAACATGCAAACTCTAACTTTGCTTCATGGAACAGCCTGCTACAGGCTTGATTGCATGTTTGCTACATTAGCAATGTTTAAACCAGGGACCTTTTCTTACAAAATTGAAATGCTTTTTTTTCCTTATCAGATTCTAATTGCACAGGTCAGTTATGTGATTCAAATGCTTAATTCGTTGTGCAGCTTATCAAAGGTCTTGCAGGAGACCCTCCATCACATGGACTTCCTCCTGTTCAAGAGTACATTGAATCAGCTCTTAAAAGACAACGTTCTTTATTTCAAGTCAACATTGATCACGGTAAATACCCTACTAGTTTGTTGAACACAGCTAGGCCACCAATGTTGGCAACAGATCATAAAGAGATTTGATGGTGCATGGCATGAGCAGCAGCATGTGCACCATGGTATACATTCTTCAGTGACTGATTCAATAGCTGGCAATTTTGAAATATAAGCTGGGCTTATTTCACAACCAAGCTGAAGCATAGAACTTTTTCGATATTTTTTTTGTGTATTCACTTTACCCAAATCACCCAAGGAAGCTTGTATTGATCATAGTCCAGATTTACATTCTGCATCTCTTCATTCATACTTACATAGATTCCTTTTTGTTGGATTCACTTCTTGATAGTTTTTAAGTAGGTTTCAAAGATAGTGAGAGAGTGCCGAATACACAGTTGTGAGAAATTTAAAAAAAAAATGAAGACTATTCAACATGCTGGGCACTACACGTTTGTTCTTTTCGGCACTTGAAATCAATTCAAGCTTTCATGGCCCTTGAAAATCCTTTGATAGTACCTCAGATTGTCTTGTGTTCACAACACAAGATTGTACATAAGGTAAAATCCATTGCCAAATGTCTTTTTTGAAGGAAAGCTCATTCAAATGTCTCTAACATGGTTTTGGGAAATGTTTCCAAACCGGGAAATGGGAAACAGAATTGAGAAACGGGATATAGGGAAACACAACATAATTACAAAAGAAAACTAGTGCAAAGTAATCACGATAGTGCACGTGGAAGAGAGGGAGAAAGTGATTAACATTGCAAGGGAATAAAGTCAACAAGACTCCTAGAATTTTACTATGAAGTGAAGAATTCTATGATATGCCTTCTTTTGCTGGAGAAATGTGTTCCCCCATATGGGTAAACATACAGTTGGGGACAATTCTTCCTCATGAAAAAAACTGGGGAAATAGTAACCCCATAACTATGTTTTTTGAGAGATTTTTCGTTAATTCATTTTATTGACTTATGTGACTCTTGCATGGGTTCCAGTGACATCTTGCATGGATTTGGAACGGAGCCATTATTGTTTTGCAATAAGTTGTGTTGATTTTAGAATGAGTACTGAAGGCCCATATTCTTACCTCAAAGTCAATGTGCTATTCACCTAAGATGATTTACTTTTTTTCTTAAGTGCCACAAGCAACCTATCATATGTCAATGTGTGTACATGAACAAGCAAGCACATTATATTAAGTGGACTAAAATGTCTAATATAAAACATCATGTACTTATGGTTCAATTTTTTTTTTTTCAAAATCAGTAGTTATTTGATTAACCTAAGCTTAGTGCAGCTATTTTTGAGTGTGGTCTCTCAAAGGAAATGTTTCTAGAGGCCTTTTGAGCTTGTGTTTACCATCCTTGACAAACTAGATGTGGCCCAATGATTTATTCATGAATGGGTTATGTTTGATGAGTCATATTGATTAGTTTAAGTTGAGCGTACTTCATAGCGTGCTGAGTTATTGTAGCTATGCCATTTTTAAGGCAATAAAAAACTCATTCTATCTAATTTCAAAAGCTATGTAGGATCTTTTGAATTATATTAGACCATATTTATATCCTAACTCATGAGCTTTCATTCACCATCCTCTCCCAACGACTTTTCAGATTTCGTATAAAAGGTCACGATGATGTTAATTTGCTATAGCTCACATCAGGAGTTGATGAACCTCAGGTGTTCTACTCAACCACAAGTTTTCCACAAAAGCTTTTGTTATTACAAGGTCATTCATTAATATAGTTGCTTCCACATGTCATTACTCGTAAATGTAACATTTTTTTCTCCTAGAGATAATAGTCTCTATTGAATAGTAGAGTCAAGGAGGCAGTTTGCAAATGAGATTTGTCTTATTATCAAATTTGAAAAAATTGGTTGTTTTTTTACATGTGTATTGTATCCGTTGACTACAATTGTTATTGATTAGAGATTTGTGGTATGATTCCACAAGTGCATGTTTCTAGACATTGGATGATTCATCTTGGATTGTCTCCATGAATTTTGTGGATTATGACTTGGATTAGATTATATTTTTGTTTTCATGTTATAAAGTTTATTCCTTGTCTAATCCTCTTCCACGAATTTTTTTCATTTGTCAAAAGTTATGTTAATGCATGAAAGGATAAAACTATCCTTTTGCATAGAATGAAGTAGAAGATTTGCCATAGTACTAGGAGAGTATCTTTATTGGCTTCTCTTCTTTGTGCACTACTACCATGGTGAATAATTCGACATCTCAAGTTGCTTTGATAGCCCTACCACACTAAACCCTATTCAGGGTGAGTGTTGTATTCGCACTAACATATTCTTGGAGAATTGTAATCGGCAATATTGGTACAAGTTGTGTGCATACATTCATCTATTATATGATTTTTTTCACATATAGAAAATATGATTGGAGGCTGATAATTTGTACTCTTAATTGGTAAAAATTGGCACTTATTGATCGACTCATCAAAAAATTGTATCAATGTTTCTTCTTGTAGTGACACTTCAAAAATAAGCGATTTAGCAATTTTTGCTCATCTTCTTGTCACTAAATATAATAGTTCAGATTGATTAGTGCAAAAAAGTAACTTGTGGTCCCCTAGCTACATTTGGTAATGCTAATTTAGCAATGAACTAGTAGTTGACATTGTGTATGTCTAGCTTGATTTCATTGGTGTGATGCTTGTTGATATAAACTTGTAGCTTATTTCAATTTTTTATTTATTTTTCAATCTGTCTTTACTTCCTTTAGATGTATGAACTTATTTGATAGAAATCCACTCATCTTTAGTCTAGTGACTTTGAAATTAATCTTTTCTAACAAGTTGTGTCACTAAGGCCAAGATTTAAATAGCTTAACAGCATATTTGGGGTACCATCATTGTATGCAAGGAATTTTCATCATATAAATGTTTGAATCTCTTTGGCTTTCTATTTCCATCCAACATTGTTAGGTCGATTATGGAAAAGATCTTATGCATAATAGGTTCTAGCTATACGTTATCCAATAGGTTCTAGAAAGTAAGCCACCAAAACCTAGTCCCCAGTCATATATTGTGGTTGGGGCTACATATCCTTTGTTATATCTAATGCAATGAATTTGTAGAAGCATT